>CM076583.1:24592650-25336319 GCA_034641835.2 Pinus albicaulis | reverse complement strand
TATTCAGTACTGAATGTAGTGCTTCAGATATAATCCATTGACTGGAAATGAAGAAAACTGCCCTTCCAAGTTCTACAAGATGAAATTATTATTACCCTTGACTTCAGCAATACTAAAAGGTCCAAACCAGAGGTTGTCAAAATTTCCATGTTTTCCTCTTTATTCCCTCCTAGCATCCCATCTTAACACCGAATCTCTTTCTCTAGCCTTTCTATCAAAGAGAATTTTAATTTTTTTCTGGTATTTCCTGAGCTTGTACTGGATTTCATCCCTATTTTCATTAAGTTTAATAATTTGATTGATTCTCCTAAGAAAATCATTAGGTTCTTCATTAACTTCTTGCAAAAATTTCAAAACGGGGAAAGCTAGATTTGTAGGAAAAATTGCTTCTTTACCATAAACCAACTGAAATGGAGGTTTTCCTGTAGATATTTTTGGAGATATACTGTTAGCCCAAACTACATAAAATAGATGACTGTCCCAAATTTTTTTATGATCTTCAAATGTATTCTTGATTACCTTGACCAGACCCTTGTTTGATGACGCTGCTAGACCATTTCCCTATGGATAGTAAGAAATATAATGATGCAACATAATTTTATATTTTTGACAAAATTCAATCATTTTCACACTAATAAATGTTGTTGCATTATTAGTTACTATCTGCTGAGGACATCCAAACCTGGACAAAGTTTTTTCTTCAATAAACTTGATGACTATAGTGTATGTGGAATTTCTCACTGGAATAGCCTCTACCCATTTGGTGAAGTAATATGTTGCAGTTAGTATCCATCTATGCTGGTTGCTTGATGATGGATGAATTTCCCCTATGAAATCCAATCCTCACTGTCAGAAATGTGCCGAAACTAATACTGGAACCAAAGGAAGTGTTGCTAGTTTTTGCTTTCCAACAAACATTTGATATGCAATACAAATTCTAACCTTTTCTCCTACTTGTGCAAACATAACGGGACAATAGAATCCTGCTCTCAATATTTTATATGTTGTAGCTCTCCAGGCATACTGTCCACCACATATACTCGCATGAAATTGTTCAATAATCCATTTTGTTTCACTTTTTGTCAAACAAAGAAAAAGGATATTGAGTGGATCCTTCCAGTATAAATTTTCATTGATGATATAATAATTTATGGATTTTAACTTTAGTGTCTTACACCGATTATTTGAAAATTGAGAAGGACACTCAAAGTTAATAAGAAAATGTACAATATCAGAATACCATTATGACAACAAGAATTTCTCTTCAATATATATAGGAACTGATTGAATTGAAGATGAAGGTTCTTGTGTATTCTTCCCTTCTGAGTCTTGGGGAGGTTCTTGTGGATTATCCCCTTCTGCATTAGAGAAGGTTCTTGTGGATTCTCTCCTTGTAAGTTTGGAGAAGGTTCTTGTGGATTCTTCTCTGCTAAAATTTAAAAAATAGAATTTATTCCCAAAAATTTACAATTGGATTCAACTAAAAGTTTGGCCAAACCATGACCTTTTACCAACTTTGTAGTTTTGATGCTAAGATAAAATTCAAGTATTTGGGCAATACATGTTCCTCTTATCCCATCAGTGTCTGGTTGAGTTAAGACAATTTTCACAGCACTGTTGGGAACATAAGAAGTAATGGTTGAGTGAAGGACATAAATTCTAAAGGACTTTAAAGCTTAGACTAATAAGCTTGTTTTTCAATGATGTCATATTTAAGTTCTACGTCTCTCATGAATTTACTGAAAAAGGTTATAGGTTGATCATCTCCATCTTCATTCTTTTACAAAAGGACAATATCTAAAGTGGTTTCAGAGGCAAAGGAAAATATGCTAAAGGGTTCGGAATAATTAGGGCTCGCTAAAGTTTGGGATTCACAAATGGCCTTTTTAATCTGATCAAAATCATATCTAGCTAGTATTTTTCACTTAACTTCATGATTCTTCTTTAACATATCAGTGATATCCTTAACTATTTCAGCATAGTTAGGAATGAATCTCCTCAGGAAGTTAATCTTTCAAGGAAAATATTGGATCTCATTTTTGTTCCTTGGAAATGAAAGTGCTTGAATAAATGAAACCCTTTTAGGATCAATCACGACTCCTTCCTTAGAAATGATGTGGCCGAGCAATTTCCCTTCTTTGACAACAAACAAATACTTCTTGGGATTGAGTGATATCCCGAATTTTCTATACATGTCAAAAACTTTCATCAAGTGTTTTAAATGTTTCTAATTTGAGTTAGAAAACAAAGTAAGGTCATCAAAATATATAACAACAAATTTGTTTGTCTTACGTACAAAAGCTAAATTCATAACTTTCTGAAATGTTGCTCTAGCATTTGTTAATCCAAAGGGAATCCTGACATACATAAATGTATCGCAATGAGTGGTAAAAACAATATTCTCTCTGTCCTCTGGGCTCACCATTATCTGGTTGTATCTAGAGAAACCATTAAGCATTGAGAGTCTATTTGCACATGAAACTTTTTGAAGCAACTCATCCATTTTGGATAATGGGTATTTTTCTTTTAAGGATGACTTGTTTAAGTTCCTGAAATCTACACAGAGTCTGATTTCCCCATTCTTCTTTCTAACACGAATTAAGTTAGCTACCCAATCTGAGTATCTTAATGGAACTATGATTTGAGCACCAAGTAACTTCTTAAGTTCTTTCTCTATGATAGGGAGCAAGACTGGATTGATTCTTCTTAATTTTTGTTTATAGGGTTTTGCTTCAGGTTTTAAAGGAATTTTATGCTCAATGAGAGTTGTATCATATGTTTTTAATTCAGCATAAGACTAAGCAAAAATATCCTTGTAAGCTTTAAGAAGATTCATATATTCAATTTTTACGTCTTGAGGTAGAGATGTAGAGATTTTAATGTTCTTTATATCTTCATGTGTCCAAATATTAGATTCTTCAATATCCTCTTCAGGTGAATTTGATAGTGGATTCCTGGGAAGATCATTTTGGTCATGTTAGGGTCCTATAATAATAGGATTCATAATTTTGAATTGAATATGTAAAGTCTTGTAATTGTACATGCTTTTGCTTTCTGCAAATTTTTTTCCCATATTAAAAAATGTAAAGAGGGTAAGTCCTAAAAGAAAAATCAAAGGATTAAAAGAAAAAGATCAAAAAATAATATAAAGTATGAACCCCACAAAAACGAGATAAAAATAGATTCTGAAAGTGATGCAAATTAAAATGCTACTACTTTTTAATTTGCTTTGCAAAATAAGATTGTGTCCAGCTTGTCAAAAATGCCACAATCTATGATGGTCAAACTGCTTAATCTTGATCATTCATGTTTTAAATTTCATGCTGATAGTTAGAGAATAAAGATCTAGCCAAACCATTTAATATTGGGAAATAAATAGATAGGTAGAGAATAATAATGAACTCATCAGTTTAATTTGAGCCATTGGAAGTCATAAGGTTAGAATTATATAGTTTGCTTATCAAAGAAAAATAAAGAGGGTCAGCACGCTCAAATGCACCGAAATAAATGAAGAAAAAATGTTAGGGTAAATGATGGGTAGGTAGAAGCACTTTCACAAGGCATGGAGAGCATCAATTGGTCATTTCATATCACTAATATCCCTTAAAATCCCCTTCCCTTTGCTTAAAATCCTATTTTCCATTCTTGAAAGGAATTTTCCCTTGTAAAAATATCCCTTTCCCTTCATTTTTACCTTATCCCTTTATTTTACACTCTTTCCCTAGTTAAAAACACATTTCCATTTGAAAATCAATTTCCCTTACTAATTTCCTTTTTTTCCATTTAATACACACTAAAACCCACTTATCCCAAGTTTTAAGTATTTAAAATAATGTTGGGTCCCACTCTAAAAGACTCTCCTCGATGTTACTTTAACTTATCCCTAGTGTATTTTACATCTCGCACATATTTACTCCCACATACATATTCCATTAAACCCTATGTATTATATGCTAAACCATTCCACCATATATAACCTGCATATTATATTAATCCTTTGCTTATTACATATCTCGGGTCCCACTTCATTTTAAAAGCCACTATTATAAAGACCCGACCCACATACATACCATGCTATATTAACCCCACCTATTGTATATTTCTAAACCCATTGCATATATTAAGCCATATCGCATGACTTAAAACCCGGGCCCCACCTCCTATCAAATTCATCCTATTCGCCCATCCGTCAGATCTCCATTCCTCAGATCTTGTGGCCAATAAGCCTTTTCGCACTTTTGATTGCCCAATATTTAACATCACTGAGGGGTTGTGAAATCATTGGTTTCGAAACCCCACTCCCCTGCTACGTGGCAGCTCCACAGCTCATCGCACTCCCAAGCCAAAAACCATTTACCATCTTTTTGTGATGCGAAAACCGCTGGGCTATTTTTCGCCCGTTGCAATGTTACCACCCTCATTTGAATTTGACCCCGCACCCATATGATTAACCAATGTTGGTTAAAAACATTAAAACACGACCTTTGCAGTCTTTTCACCATTTTTTTGTTGAAGTTTGCAGAAAAGAGCCTCTGTCGACCTATTCTCAAGCCAAAAAAGCTTTGTCGACTTGTTTTTAAGCAAATTTCACACCCGAATCCAAGCCTTTCGCCACCAGAACCTGTGCAGATTCGGTTTGAAGCAGTATAAAGACCATTGAAGTATATTTCCTTTCCAGAAAGCCATTGTTGTATCCAGAACCTTTCTGCAGACTGAAAGCTTCATTTTTCCAGGTATTCCTAAGTGCCTAGGCCTGTACCTAAGCTAAAGTAAAGTAATTTAATCAATTGAACCAATTTAAAAGCTTTGCAGACCAAAAGAAAGACACTGTTGCCTCCAAAACCCTTTCTACATATCGTAATCATCTTTTCATAGTATTCCTAAGGGCCCTAGCCCATTTATTAAGCCAAAGAGTAATAAATTGAATAAAATAAACAAATCTATGGCTTCCCAAGGCATTGTGATAGTCAATCCCCTGCAAACTTCTGTTATTGATGTTGAACATGCCCCCCTTGTACACAGAGACTTCAAAATCAATGACCTTATCATTGATTTCAACCTCCTTGAGCTCCATTATTGGAGCCATGATAAGTCAATTGACCAAATTGATGATGTTTACCTTTGGGAATCAAATTTACCCAAGTATATTGTCCCACTTACTTCCAGTTTCCAGAGGTTATCAGACTCTGTCAAACCAATTATTTTCCTGATCAAAGAGCCTTAGTGGCCCCTGGTAAGGAGATTTTATTCACCATCAAAACTGAATCAATAAACCATATGTTGAAAATTCAACCTAGGCCTGATGAAACCCCACCGTCTATTGAGATCCTCACTGAATTGTATTTAAAGCTGAACTTCCCCATGAGGTTCCAGATATTCCAAACATTCACTCCCTCATCAGTAGAAACTCCCAAGACTAACCCTCCTTATCCAGCTGTTATGTTCTCTGAGAGAACTAGACATATCATCACAATGTTGTCTTGTATTTTGGGTTATTTTACTAATGAGCATGTATATGCTTCCATCCTAGGTTTTCTATATATTTTCTCCCTTGGTCAGCCTCCTGCTTCTACATTCAATTTTTCCCAGTACCCATCTGATACAATCCATGAACTGTTGGTTAAATTACCAGAGGAAGGAGTATTTAAATAATCTTCAGTCTTATTCCATTTGTTTTTATATTTTCAATTAGACATATTTTCACTCAACCTTCAAAATCTAGACATTGAGGGAAATCATCAATCAGTAATCTTCTGGAATTCCTTGATCAGGAAAGATTCCACAGAGTTCACATACAAATACTTCATTGACTCATTCAATTATCCTATTGTCAACATGCTGAGCAACAACATTCAACCAAGAGTTAGTGATGAGATAAAGAAGGTATTACAATTGTCTGAACACAGTAGAACAGGTGACTGGTACTTATACTTGAACCACACATAGATTAGGGTTTATGGATGTCAGCTCACTCCTTACAAGTTTCCCAAATACCTCCCAATGAGGTTATTTTGACTTGAGTACATCAGGAAGATATTGAACTCTAATGAGGTTAATTTATGATCAGCAAAGAAGAAAGCACAGTTTAAAATAAAAAACCAGCTTGGTCCATTCATTTGCAATAATAGGACTGCTGGTCAACATGCAACAAAATGTTTATAGGAATTCAAGTTCAGTGAAAGTTTCAAGTGGAAATATGATTCTTTAGGAGATATCAGCAAGTTAAGAATCAAGTTTAAATTAACTCCTTTTGTCCATGAGTCTAAACCAGATATTGAGAAGTACTCCAACCAGTCAGAGTGGTTGGAGAATACTCTGCAGGAGGTAGAGAATCAAACTGATACTAGTTCCATTTTGCAGACTCCAGCTCTACAAGATAAAAACTCTAAGAGGCAAAGAGAAGAAGGATCCTATTCTGTTGAAACTACTACTGAGACTAAATTTAAATTAATGTACAGGAAGAAGCCCAAGGTAAATCCTGTAAATGAACAAGTTGAAACTATTGAAATCATAGATAAAGACACAGTGGTTAAAGAAAATGCACCTCCAGTAGTTTCAGAGGAAACTCACTAGCCTTCAACATCTAATACTCAAATTATTCATAAGCATCATAGTGTTGAAGTGTCTTCATCAAGTAAAACAACAAATAAAGAACATGATATCATGGAGAGATATAAAGAGATCAAATTAAGAAATGAGGCATTAAAAATAGTGACTTATGCCAAATATTGGAAGCAGACACCTAGTGACTAGAACAGGTTGCTTTCTGATTTTGATTATAAAACCAAGAAGATGAAGATGACCTTTTTGCATCCCACAGTGAAAAATCCAAAGTCATCAGCTGATTACAGGAAAATAGAATATGAATTTCAAGCTAAAGATGTTCATCCTATATACCAAATTGAATTTCATAAGAAAGCTAGTGAAATGCTATATTCTACGATGACCAACAAAGCCATGAGTGTACAAAAACTTCAGAATTCTCTAGAGAACATAAAAGGATAGTTAAAGCTAGAGAAGGCTTCTTCACAAGCCAAAGACAACAAAATAAAATCATTGGAATAACTTGTCATAGAGGTAGGATATGATCCCCAGAACATCAAAGTTGTAGAAGAACTCATCAAGAAAAAGAATGTAGACATTGCTGCATTGAAAAAACAACTAAAATTGCCTCCTACTGAATATCCACAAGCAAATGTAGTTCTGGAAAATGAAGGAAAAACGTATGAAATAATGAATCTCGTCGTTCAGTTGACAGCTCAACTGAAAGAGATGGAGAATGAGATGGATAAATTGGTGCAGGAGAAAAAGGCCAGCATGGAAGAAATCCCTGTCACTGCTATTTCTACAGTTACTACAATAGTTCCTTCTACTTCAGCAGCTCCAATGGCAACAACACTTCCAGTAGCTACAACAGTTCCATCTACATCAACTACTACATCAACAACGGATTCAACAATAACAACAACTCATCCTAGTGATGAAGCAGGTAAACTGATTAAAGCTATGCAGAATATGTCCATCCAAAAAAATGAAATAAATAGACTTAAAGATCAGATAAAAAGTCTAGAGGATGAAAAGAAGCTAGTACAAATCATGCATAAATCAGAAACACAGAAGTCAAAAAGATTGAATGAAAGATTATAGAAGTTAGAGAAATAATTGAGATTGAAAGAACCACTTGCCCAAGAAAAGCAGCAGTTGTGGGCCAATATCATTAACCTGTTAATGATATTTGGCCTTCCATCAAAGTCATCTTTGAGAAGAGAGATTTGATCAAAGAAGCAAGTGAAGCAATCCAAAAATTCAAAGAAGAACTTGGGAAAAATCCAGAAGAGGCCACTGAAATAATTAAGTTTCTTAATTCCAAGAACAAATAGGAATTGGAATAAGTTGGCATAAGTGACAGGATTGAAACAATCCTAGAAGTTAGAAAAGTAATTTTCAAGAGAAAATTAATGACACAACTTGAAGATAAGTGTCAAAACATGGAGCTTGTAATAACCAGATTCATGGTTAAATTTGATGTTTTGAGGCAGAAAGGTCTACCTCATCCTTTGGTGATCAATGATAGATTGATGAAGCATGAAGGCTATGACAAGAAAATCATAGAAGTGGCCAAAGAACAAGCCAAAAATTCAACCATGAAAAGAATTCCTACAGGAAAAGTGCTCTATCAAACTTTTGAACATCTCTTTTACCTCCTACATGAGGTAAAACATCTCTTTATAAGCAAGCCTACTTTTGAAAAATATACAAAGGCTGATGAAATCTAGAGAAGAATGGTAAAAATAAAATTACCAGATGAAGAGGCTTGGGAGAAAATGAATGATTTACTATGAAAGTCAAAGATCACAGGTAAAAAGTAGTCACGATAAAAGAGAGACAATAAAACAGGTAAACAGAGCAGTCAAAGTGAAAATAGAGCATGCAGGTTAAAGAGTAATAGATCAGTTAAGTCAAAGTGAATACAGATGAAAGTCAGAGTTTAAAAGAGTATCAGTGAAAGGCAGAGTTTAAAGATAAAGACAACGTAAAAGACACTAAAAAAAAATAAGACAACCAACATGAAATCAAACAGTTAATGAGATAAAGTAGCATAATATAAAAGAAAAGCCAACATCAAATCAATAAAAGAGGGACAACTTGAATTAGTTAGATTGTTGTCTCTATCTTCTTGCACGAAGATATTTTTTATTCCTTGAATAATTCCTAAATCAGTTTTAGGATATTTTGTAATAGTTTTTGTATAAATATTACATAATTCTAAGTATTGTGTGTGGATTGCTGAACATTTCTATAGTTGTATTGATCTAAAACCTAAGGGTTTATTGTAGCATTTTCAATTCAGCAGTCTGGACTGAGTAATAAAGGCATTGCATTACAGGATTCATGTGTTGGGCCACTTCAGTGAAGTATCTTTCAATTGTTCAAATTGTCATTTTCTTAAGTTTTCCATAAACTTGCTTGTTTTCCAAATTTAAATGTTATAACATGAATTTTATTGCAGAATATGCTTAATTACAATATTTTCTGAACTGTTATTCATTTTGATGTTTTCTTTTGATATCCAGAGTGGGGAATTATTCATTGCTTCCTAGTTTCGATTGACCTCTTTCATTTCCCTCATTATCTGGTTTAAAGAATCCTTAATTGCTTCCTGATCCCGATTGAAAACCACTTCACCATCCAGCCTAAAAGATCTGAATTTGCTCAGCTACCTTGTCTTGTGGACACTTTCTTTAGAACTTGATTCAGTCCTGTTTTCTTGACACTTTGACTTCATAACCCAATTGTAAAAAGACATTCATCTATCCATATAAATTAGTAATTCCACCACCAACTCAAATCAAAACCCAATCAAGCTTAAATAACTAGCCTAAAATCAATTAACTCAACAAAGTCAAATCATAAAGAGAGAACCCTCTCTGAGAATTAGGAGGGCTAGATCCTGATCTCAAAAGTAGGGTTGTGGTTACCTCTATTATTTCTTTAAACACAACATAACAAACCTATTGAAATTTTGGAGTGATAACATACTGGAGACCATACTAGGGAAATTAGTCCTTAGTTTAATAAAACTTAAAGGAAATCCTTAATCTCATCTTTTCACCTTAAGGCCATTTTAGGGTTGTTAAAAAGTTTCATTAAAAAGTTAAAATTCTGGCTTCCAAAAGAACATACTATACCAGGGTACATCCAGATCCAAACCCTACTATAATTGTTGATAATCCATACATAATCTTAAGAAAAAATAATAAAGTAGAATGTTTAGGAAGTAATAGTCAATTAATCAAGTCTAATTCACTGCCTAAAGAATTATCCAACTTACAAGATATTGAATTCGATTTATCATTTGAACACTCTTTTTTTAGAAATAAATCTGAAAGTTCAATCTATGATAGTGTAATAGATCCTAATTTCATTCAATTTATTGAAGAAAAGAAGGAGTCTGTTTCATTTGATTTAGATCAACAAGCTCTAGAACCTTTTGATAAACTTGAGGCTTTGAATGAAACTTTTATTAAAGATATTGATTAAGCCTATCTTCAACATTCTGTTGAATTAACTGCTTTATCTGCTTATACCCCTAAGCCTTATACCATTCTTTCAGAGTCTGTAAATTCATCTTTATTTACTACCACCTCATCTATTATTTCCACTACACTTCATTCCACAAAATCATTCATCCCCAAGCTTCCTCTTCAACCTAGAGTTTTATTTCCATCTCCAAATACCTCAAGTTCATCTTCTAACACTTTGCTATATTTTCTAGTACTTCAACCTCATTTCCAAGTTCATCCTCTAGTATTCCAAGTACTAGTGTTCCAAGTTCATCTACAAGTACTTCAAGCTCATCTCCAAGCACTACCAATTTACCTCCTAGTCAAGCTAGCATCTTAGCCACGACATCCAGATATGCACCTTTGGCTTTACAAGCCCCTCTACATGCATGCCCCAAGATTACCAAAGAAAAATCTTTCAATTTGATGGTACTGGTCAGTACACTGCCCGAAAACATGTTAATAAAATGACTGATTATTTTGAATTACATGAAATTGATGAAGCTAATGTTCAAGTGAGACCATATGCCCAAAATTTAGCAGGTGATGTCAAGAAATGGTTTAAAGGTTTACTTGCTAGTCATATTGTAGATTTAGAAGCTTTCCATAGATTGTTTATCAACAAATGGGAAAGAAAGAAAAACCCTTTACAAATATTGTCTGAATATGAAAACATTAGAAGAGCTCCTAATGAATCTGTTCAGGACTATTGTACTAGGTTTAACAGTATTTATAATGCAATCCCTGCCAATATCAAACCTCCTCCAGACTTTGCACTAATCAAATTCCCTGATGGATTTGACATTGATATGGCTTACCAATTGAGAGAAAGAAATCTTGAAACATTAGAGTAGATGTAAAGTAATGTTGTTAGTGTAGAAGCCAAATTGTTAACTAAGAGAGCTAGAAAGAGAAATGAAAGAAGAGTTACCATTAAGGATGAACCATCCACCTCAGACCTTAAAATAGATAGTTTAGCTAAAACCATGGAAATAATGATGGATAGATTAGAAAATATGGAAAGAAAACCATAATGGGATAATCAACAACAAGGCCCTCAAATAAGAAATCCAAACTTTAGAAAGAATCCCAACACTGGTAAATCTAGAGAAGGGCCACCTGATCAACAGATTAGACCACCTTTCGAAGAAAACTATGCAGAAAATTTCCACCAAAATGATGATGATGAGGACACTCAGATTAAATTAATGGGAATAAATAATGATAATACTATTTTTCTTACACAAGAAGAATATGAATTATACATGTTACAACAGTTACAGTTAGAATCTGAAGAGTCTTTTGATTATAAACAAGGTTATGAATTTGCCATTAATGAAGTTCACAAGCAATATAACCTTAGGAGTAAGAAAAAGACAGAAGCCCCTACTAAGAAAACTGTCAAACTCGGACCAAGAAAACAATAGAAGCTCCTGCACCCAATGTGATGCAAATTCTCCCTAGAGAAACCCAAAAAACTTCCACTCAAAAGATTGCAGCTAATCCAAAAATTATAGATATAACACCTACTGAAACGAAAACTTCAGCTGCTGCTAAAACTTCAGCTTATATTAAAAAAGAAGCTACTGTTAAAACTTCAAAATATGCCCAAAAATCAACTGATACTCAAGCTTCAAATGCTGCTAAAACTTCAACTGCTTCCCAAACTATTCCAAATCAGAAAATTGAAAATAGTAAAACAGTTGAGACCCAAACAGAAACTGAATTATCAACTGAAGATAAGAAATAAAAGACTACTCAAACTCCAATTTCTAAAGAGGAAATCATTCAATTAGGCAAAACACAGATTCCATTTAATATCCAAACTGAAATTTCCAAATTGAAAATATAATTTCCTTTAATAGAATTGATAAGAAATGATTCCTACAAAGCCCAGATCACTGAAACATTGAATATAGGAGAAGGTGAAGACTCTATTAACCTTTATGATGATCAACCAGAATTGTTATTTGGTCCAGAGGTAAATGGAAAATATCAAGAAGGTGGTGTTCCTCCATTTTACATTAGCTTGACTATTCATGATCAAATTTTACACAATGCTAAGTTAGATTCAAGAGCATCACACAACTTAATGCTAAAGGAAATCATGGAAACATTGAATCTAGATATCACCAAACCATATAAAGATCTTTTCTCTTTTGACTCTAGCAAAGTTAAATGTCTTGGCCTGATAAAAGACTTGTGTATCGCTCTAGTCCAATACCCATGTAAGAGTATTTCCATGGATATTGTAGTTGCTAATATCCTTCCAAAGTATGGAATGCTATTATCTCGCTCATGGGGAGAAAAATTGCAGGGATATCTACAGTTAGACATGTCATATGTCACAATTTCAGTATTTGGTCAACCCAAAAATCTTTACAAAGAGACTTTAATAAAATACATGGTTAGTAGTGCAGAAAAACCCCAGAATTATCCTATTTATTCTCTGCATTCTGATATGTATTATTTCATTTTATGTAGTTCAGACACTAGCACAGATACAAACATAGTTGTAAAACAAAAAACATAAATAAGTTGACAGTGACAATGTATTTCATGAATAAATGTGGCACTTAGACTTTGATGGTTATGTGAACAAACTAGGAGAAGGTGCAAGAGTATGGATTCATAACATGGAAAATAATCATTCTGAAGGTCATGCCTTTAGATTAAACTTTAAATGCACAAATAACATGACAGAGTATAAAGCTTTATTCTTAGGATTGAAAATTGTAAGAAAACTAGGAGCAAAGTGAGTTTCTATCATGGGAGACTCAGAACTGATCATAAAACAAATTAAAGGAGAGTATCTTGTAAATAATGCTAGACTTAGCCAATATAGAGAAACTGTTCTAGATCTGATTAAGGAACTTCTTGAAATTGAATTTGTTGTTATTCCTAGGAAATAGAACATGCAAGCTCACAGTTTGGCTACTTTTGCTAGCACTTGCAGATTACCTTTTCAGCCCAATCACTAGTACACTATAGAGGTAAGACACAAGCCTATTATACCTAATAATATGAAATATTGGAAGATTTTTTCACAAGATTCTCAAATCTACAATTTTATGAATGCTGAGGGAGAATTAAAAAACTATAACATAGATACTGATTGTACAGTAGATGACATCATAAATAGTGAGTCAGATATAAATGATGTATATGTAAATAAACCCATTAAATTATCTAAAGAAGAGATAGATAACTTAGAAAAAGTAGAAATAGAAGAAATAGTCAATGATGATTTTGAGATTTTAGACCTTAAAAATAAATTTTTTCCTAAGGGATTAGTCCCATTATAAGATTTGTTTTATTCAAATGATGTAGCTAGAAAACCAAAAATGGAGCCTTTAAGATCAGACATAGAAAAATGTAACATAGGAACAGAAGAAAAATCTAAGCTAATCAAATTATCCAAAGCACTACCTCTAGCTGAAAAGCTGAAATACATAAGTCTGTTTAAAGAATTTCAAGATGTCTTTGCCTGGAGTTATGAACACCTCAAGTGTTATGACACCAACATCATTCAACATAAAATACCCATCAAATAAGATCAGAAACCATTTAAACAAAAGCTTAGGAGAATAAATCCAGTTCTTATGCCATTGATTGAAAAAGAAGTAAAAAGGATGTATGAGGCACAAATCATAACACCAATTAGATATTCATATTGGGTTTCTAACTTATTTCCCACTAGGAAGAAGATAGGGGAAATGAGACTGTGTGTTTATTTCCGAAACTTAAACAAAGTTTCACTAAAATATAACTATACTCTCCCGAAAATGGAC
This sequence comes from Pinus albicaulis, assembly GCA_034641835.2. Classification (NCBI taxonomy): domain Eukaryota; kingdom Viridiplantae; phylum Streptophyta; class Pinopsida; order Pinales; family Pinaceae; genus Pinus; species Pinus albicaulis. Next base: position 25,322,464 of record CM076583.1, on the reverse strand, counting down.
CATATTTTACAGAGGGTGGTAGGGTCATCCAGAATCTCATTTCTTGAAGGATTTTCTGGATATAATCAAATTTTAGTTCAACCAAAGGATCAAGCAAAGACTCCATTTACTACTCCCTGGGGTACTTTCATGTATTTGAAAATGCCTTTTGGATTAATGAATGCAGGAGCTACATTACAAAGAGCTATGGATATAGCTTTTGTTAAAGAAATTCATGACTTTCTATTCATTTATCTAGATGACATAACAATATTCTCCAAAACTCACAATGAACATCTAGATCATTTGAGAAGAGTTTTTATTAAATGCAGAAAATTTGACATTTCTTTGAATCCAAAAAAGACACTCTTTGGACTAGAAGAAGGTAAACTCTTAAGACACATAATATCAAAAGAGGGAATTAGAATAGATCCAGCAAGAATAGAGGCAATTTTGAACATTAGTCATCCTAGAAACATCAAAGAATTGCAGGCATTCTTAGGCAAAATAAACTTTCTTAGGAGATTCATTTTTAATCTAGCGGAATTAATTAGAGAACTAAATAACATGTTAAAGAAATATTCAACAGTTAAATGGATAGTAGAGGCCAAACAATCTTTTGAGTCAATCAAACAAGCCCTTACAAGAACACCTGTCCTTATAAGTCTTTATTTCAAAAAATATTTTATAATTTTTTCTTTTGCTTCAGAACATACCATTCCAACAGTCTTGTTGCAAAAGAATGATCAGGATTATGAACAACCCATTTTTTTTCAGCAAATCCTTAAGATATGCAACACTAAAGTACAACATAATGGAGAAACAAGCACTTGCTTTAGTGAAGGCTATTAAAGATTTCAGAGTGTACATTTTATACTCACACATTATTGCATATTTTCCAAATTCAGTAGTAAAGGACATCCTAACTCAGAATGGGCCTTATGGTAAGAGAGGCAAATGGATTGCCACTATTTTGGAATATGGCATTGAAATAAAGCCTACTAAATTGATCAAAGGCCAAGGTTTAGCCAAACTCATGGTTGAATCGAACTGTCAGGACTTAGATATTAATTTTATTGGTGCCCTAGATGATCAAGAAGAGATGGCGACTCCACAGATCAGTGAAGCTTTTTTAGATTCACCTTGGTATGCAAATATCATATTTGTTTTACTAAACTTACAAGCTCCTCCTGGTTTATCTAGAACTAAAGGTATATTTTTGAAAATGTAATCAATGATATATTGTATCATAGACAATGCTTTATTTTGGAAAGATCACAGTGGCATCTTATTGAATTATTTATTGAAAGAAGAAGCTGATAAAGTAATGCAGGAGACTATGGATGCCACCTTTACTAGAAATCAACTGCTGATAAAATCTTGAGGGCAGGTTTTTACTGGCCCACACTTTTTGCAGATGTTAGAAAGTATGTGACCTCTTGTCACAAATGCCAGATATTTTAAGGGAAGAAGAAACTCCTACCATTACCCCTCAAACCAATCTCTATAGAAATACCATTTCAGAAATGGGGTCTAGAATTCATTGGTGAAATTCACCCACCCTCCTCTGCCCAACATAAATGGATTTTGACAGCCACTAATTATTTTACCAAGTGGATAGAAGCCATTCCTTCTAGACAAGCCACTGATTCTGTAATCATCTCATTCCTTGAAAACATTATCCTTTCTATATTTGGATGCCCACAAGAGCTCATTATTGATAATGCAGCTGCTTTCAAATCCAAGAAAATGGTTGACTTTTGTAACAAATACCACATCATTGTTGGCCATTCCACAACCTATTACCCTCAAGGTAATGGAATTGAAAAATCCTCAAACAAAAGCCTTGTTAATATCATCAAGAAACTGTTATAAGACAACAAGAAGACCTGGAACAAAAGGTTGGTCAATGCCTTATGGGCAGACAGACTCACCACAAATAAATCCATTGGTACATCCCCTTATCAACTAGTATATGGGATGGATGTTGTTTTTCCATCCTCATTGGGAGTGCCAGTGATGAAAATGATCCAAGAGCTGCAGGTAGAATCAAATGATATCCAAAGGAGGATAAATCAGACTATTAACTTGCAGCAAACCAGGGAAGAAGTCTACATCAAATTACAAGTGATCCAAGATAAAATCAAAAATATTTTTGACAAGAAAACCAAAGATGATGATTTTTACATAAGTGACAAAGTACTCAAATGGGATTCTATAAGAGAAGAAAAAGGTAAACATGGTAAATTTGATTTCCTATGGAAATGCCCTTGCATCATTTATGGTTACAGAGATAACAATGCATTCTTTTTGAAGGAGTTAGATGGAATAGATCTACCAGGTGGTCCAGTCAATGGTAGGATGCTGAAGCATTAATTTTCCCCAGATTAACATTAGTTCATTTGTTTACTTTGCTCATTGCACATAACATTGCAAAGTTTAGATTGGATTGGATGATTATATTTTGAAGTTGAATCCCAAAGAGAAGGCCCTAAGCTTAAGGTCACTACAAGGAAAAGACCCCATAGTGGATGTTTTTAAGAAACCCCTTATAAAAATACCCCGTACATCCGTTTCTAGCGGAGGTTGGCGGGCGGAGGGTTTTGCGGATCTTTTCCACTTGGTGCACTTATTATCCAAAATCGCACCGGTGCTCTCTACAAGAGAAAGCACCGGTGCACACAAAAACATTGGCACACCGGACACCATGCGCTCTGTACACACCCGCCTGGTGCGTCCTATTACTATACCGCACCGGTGTTTCACAACTTTTCCGCGCTGGTGCATCATAAAACATTGCGCCAAAACATAAACCACCCGATGTGGTATTAAGAAACCGCACTGGTGCATCATAAAACACCGCGGAAAAATAGAAACCGACTGGTGTGTTCGTAAGAAATAGGACTGGTGCACCTATAAACCATGCGCACTATAACAGGGTTAAATAAAAAAAATTACGGCCAAAAAACCACATTTTTCACTTTTCTCAATTCTGCAGAGCTCTCAATCACTGGTGCGCTCTACAAGAGAACGCACAGGTGTGCACAAAACATTAGCACACTGGACACCGTGCGCTCCATACACACCCGCTCGATGCGTCGTATAACTATAGAGCATCAGTGCTTCACAACTCTTCTGCACCGATGCATCATAAAACACCGTGCCAAAACAGAAACCGCCCGGTGCGGTGTTAAGAAACGACACCTGTGCATCATAAAACACCATGCCAAAACATAAATTGACCGGTGTGTTTGGAAGAAACAACACTGGTGCACCTATAAATCCCGCGCACTGAAACTGGGTTAAATAAAAAAAAATTACGGCCAAAAAACCACATTTTTCACTTTTCTCAGTGCTCCAGAGCTCTCAATCATTGGTGCGCTCTACAAGCGAAAGTACTGGTGTGCACAAAACATTGGCACACCAGACACTGTGCTCTTCGTACACACCTTCCCGGTGCGTCCTATTACTATAGAGCACCGGTGCTTCACAACTCTTCCGCCCTGGTGCATCATAAAACATCGCACCAAAACAGAAACCGCCTAGTGCGCTGTTAGGAAACCGCACCGGTGCATCATAAAACACCACGCCAAAAAAGAAACCGACCAGTGCGTTCGTGAGAAACAACATCGGTGTGCCTATAAAACCCTGCGCACCAAAACAGGGTTAAATAAAAAAAAAATTATGGCAAAAAAACCACATTTTTCACTTTTCTCAGTGCTCCAGAGCTCTCAGCACCGGTGCAATTTATCCTTGTCTGAGCTGCCCTGACATCAGTGCTCCCATTGCACCCATTTCACACACTGCTGCTATGTATTGCCCACCAATCTCCAGCTTGCATATTTCAAAATGGTGGGAAAATTTTCTTTTGCAAATTCTATAGCCAATATGCCTCTTCGACGGTGAAATGTACATGTATTTTTCTTGTTTTTCCATAATTAAGCTTTTTAGTGGATTAGAATTTCAAATAACCTTAAAATTAACCATTTAAAAGATTTTTTATTTTTATTTTTAAATTTTTTTTGTCGCATGGTGCGCATGAGCCATTCGACTTGCACCGGTAGGCGGTGTTGCCTGTAAAATTTATAGGCCGTACCGCAACCGGTGCAAATGGTATCCACACTGTGTTTGAGGTAGTACCGAAAGGTGCACCACGTTATTTTAAAATTAAAAGAAAAGTGTGGTGCGATCATTTAGCCGGTCGCACTGTTGACCATGGGAATAGCAATGCGGTGCGTTGACGGAAATATCCACCCTGTTGTCTGTCAGCGCACCACATTCGGCATTCCGACAGGGTCAACGGTGCAGCCTGGTAAAAAAACGCACCGTTGACTATGTAATTTGTCAGGAAGTCAGTGCGCTGACGCAACTATATGTGTCGGGGCGTATATTTTAGTTAGCACACCACTCTTGTGACACCATACATATTCAACGGTGCTTTAAAAATTTTTAGATGCACCGCATACGGTGCGTTGAATGTCATTTGGGGCATTGCCCCCAGTGCACGACAAACAAACAGTGCACCGGAACCAGTGCATGACTGTTTTTTGTGGCGCACCGACTGGTCTTTTTTTTTTCCAAAACAAATTATATATGTATATTCCTAAATACATGTCTCATTTAATTAATTTTTTTTATTTAATATGTCAATGATTCAGAGAGAGGAGGGGGAATAACAGCAACAACAGGTAGAGAAGTATGACATGGTTCGCCTATGGGAGGAATGAGAGAGGGAGAGAGATGCGTACCCTCACCCTATTACAGCGAATACCTAGGGGCTCCTAAGGTAGGTAGGCCTCCTCAAGTTCTATGAGGAGGCTACTTCACTAAAGGCCCATAGTGTGTTTTTGAGACATCTTATCCGCAGGTGGAATGCCCACCGATAGGCTTTCTAGGTTGGTCCTAACCAGTGGTACACACCCAATAAGGAGGATATATATTTCATTACAGGGCTATCGAGGAGAGGGGTGGATTTTCCCTCGTTCCCAGAGGTTCCAGCTGGTTGTGTAGCAGGGAGTCAGTTAGTTTACTCCCAGAGATACATTGGAGCATCAGTACTATCTCCTGCAGATTTTCAGGTCGCTGGAGGTCAGTTACATATTGGTGCATTTGGTAGTGAGGAGGTGCAGTGCCTCTCACTTCTCATTTCGACCATCTCACACAACACCAGTGATGGGAAACACATTATTTTCTCACTTCTATATCATGTTTATTCTTTAGTATAGGAGCCACGACTTGTTAGGTGGTCTACCATTTTTTTGTGGTAGTTATGTACAACCTTAGATAGATGTTGTGCTCATGCATAAGGGAGGGTCAACTTCCCTTTTTCTTCAAATATTTTTTGTTTATTTTTTGAGAGGTTTCCAGAGATGAGGCCTACATTTATTCGACAGCCTCGTAGGCCAATGTTGGAGGCACAAATGCACATGAGGGGGCAGATGATGCCCAAGAGGGGCGAGACTATGTTTCCAGTCAGGATATCGCATGATGCACTGGACTTGCTAGCTAGTGTTGATGAGCTGCATCCCTTCATTATGGTCCCCTGTCCTTATACTTGATTGGATTGGCGAGGGTGTGCCAGCATCGTCTTCATAGATGATGAGCTGCCAAATGATAGAGCTAATATTACGGTTTTATTTAAATTTATTCTAACATGTTCTTTAACTTGTTTTTATTAAATTGTGTAATGAAATTGTCTAATTATTGTTGTGTACTTGTATATATTTTGCAGACATTGGCTCTTTTGATGGCGAGGAGATGCCAGCACCACCACATGATCCAGGTGTGGATCCTGATGACGATAAGGGCATGCCAGATGCTGAGGATCATCAGGAGGCTAGTGAAGAGAGACATACTCCTGGTGGTGCGCTAATACCACCTTTTTCTAGGCACGATCGACTTGATACTAGATATAGGATGGGGTTGGGCGACCAACTCAGTGCATTTATTTTTGAGGCAGGCATCGGGCCCGCTCATTATAGAGACATACAAGCCGATGATAGGCTATTATAGATGTGGAGAGGTATGCTGCGTGACATGTACATCCTGATTGTTAGGTCCCTATATCACTAGTATAGCCCCTTATTATTGTTAGTGTAAACCCCTTATTGTTATTATTGTACCCTTGTAACCCTCATTTTGTTATTATTGTGCCCTTAAATTATTATTGTTAGGTCGGCTAGGATTACATTGTGGCCCATTAGGATTACATTATGGCCCCATGGACTCCTATATATAGAAAGGAGGTTTTGTAAATTGTATCATCCAAGAATTGTTCATTTATGTAATGTATTGGAGGTTGCCCCCTCGAAGTGGCTTATTTCTAAGGCATGGATATCTCTTTTCTTCTATTTTTGGAGCTGGTTACACAACATTTGGTATCAGAGCTTTGGATTCTAGGGTTTCGCTGCTCCAAAAAGGTCATCGTGGCATTTTCACTATAAATTTTTTTCTACGAAGTTTCAGAAGCTGAAATTTTTAGGGTGTGAATAAAAAATCCTGAGGAAGCTTGTATAAAAATTTTAGAGTTTGGTTCGCAATAATTTCGGAGATATGGTCTGTGGAAGTCAGGTATTTTTTCAGGCTCCTAAACAGGTCATCGTGGCATTTGCGCTATAAATTTTTTTCTACGAAGGTTCAGAATCTGAAATTCATATGGTGCGAAACTGAAATCCCGAGGAAATTCATCAAAAAATTTCAGAGCTTGGTTCACAATATTTTTGGATATATGATCTGTGGAATGTAGTTCTTTTTCAGGCTCTTGAATTTCATCTCAAAGAGGTGATCGTGGGAAAAGTTCAATAAATCTCTCTCTGAAGATTGGATTTGAGTGCCGTCAAAATTAGTCACAAGTACACGGCCTGTAGTTTCTTTGCTATAAATTTTAGAAACAAAGGACAAAACAATGACACGTGGCAAGTCGTACAAGTTCGCTCTACCGAACTAGCCTGTAATTAGGTCATTGTGGGAGATTGGACACAACTTTGTCTTGGAGAATCAAAATCGTCGATTCGTGGCATTTGAAAGAAGCTTCGTAGGGCTACTACAAATGGCTGAATTTCTGTATATCGAAGATTTTCAATTACTGCAGATAATTCAATTTTAATATCGATCTCCAAAAAGCTAGTAAAAGGTGTGTATTTTTTTTCCGAATCGTATGTCTTGTTTGAAGAATCAAGTTGAATTGATTCCAAGGGCATAAGTCTTGTAGAATATATATTAGTATTTTATTCTAAAATGGCCCCTAAGAAGAATTCACCCATTAAGCCTTCGTAAGGTTTTACTATGACTCATGAAGGATGAAGAATGGCAACATGACATATCAAAATTACAAGAGAAAATTTCGCTCTCGCAAAGAACAACAAAAAATGAAATGGAAGTTTTGAAGAAAGGCGTGGAAACTAAGATGGATACTTGAAGAAAGGCGTGAAGCTAAGATGGTTGTTTGGAAGCTAAGATGGATGGCATGGAAAGGGGCATGGAAGTTTAAGATCGATGAGAAAATGGAAAGATGAAGAATTTAAAAGTGACATGGAAGGTTTGACAAAGTTTATACAAGAAAGGTTTTAATAGAAAAAGATAGTAGAAGAATGACTGATGAGAAAAATAATGTTAATTGCATTACAAACCTTAATGTTGGGCGAAGGAACCACCATATTCCAAAGATGGATATGAGGAAGTTTGATGGAAAGGATCCCGTCAACATGGATACTACAGATGGAGCAATATTTTCGATCTTCCATAACGTGCACAAACACACAAAAGGTACGCATTGCAACTTTACATTTAGAACAAAATACATTTGTATGGTATCAATGGCTTCTGCTCGCAGTCACTACTCGTCAATTTTTGACTGAGGAAATGATAGCACATTATGAGGATACAAAGAGCAACACATCTTCTTTACGAATTGATAAATCTCAAACAAAGGGCTTTGGTGCAAGACATCGAGGACTTCCAAAAATTGAATATAAGGGCACCGATCTTACAGAGGAACACATGATTGATCTCTTCCTGTGCACTTTAAAGGATAACATCCAACATGAAGTTCGCGTTTCGGAAACCTCAGCCCACTGGAGAAGGCATTCAGAGCTGGCAAGAAAAGTTGAATGTAAAATTATGGCGACTAAGGAAGCCTACCACTCAATTCTATAAAGAAGGGTTTTAAGGAAAGTTACGCTTAGATTTCAGACAACCTACAAGGTTGACACCACAACAATTGGAAGAAAAAAGAGCAAAAAGGGCTTTGCTACAGCTTGTGATAGCAAATACACTAAAGGTCATAAGTGTGCTGAGAAGAAATTATTTTACATTGGGATTGGGAAGAAGAAGAAGAAAATGAACAAGAAGAGGATATACACCAGGAACCACCCCTTAGAAGAGGAAGAAATGAATCCACATATCGTGTAATGCACTCGGCAGTGAATTACCACTCCTCAAACTCTCAAGATAGAAGGACATATAAAGAAGAAAAGGGTAATAGTGTTGATTGATCTCGTGTAGCACCCATAATTTTATTCATTATAAGGTAGCCACGAATTAAATGTTCCTACGCCCAGCATTCTGCATCGTCAAGTGATGGTTGCAAATGGAGGAACTATAAATTTCTCCGCTGAAAATGCCATAATATCAAGCTAACCATGGGGGAATATGTATCGACTAGTCCACGCTTTGCCATTCCTGGTAGGGAGGCCGATGTTGTACTAGGAGTACAATGGTTACAATCTGGGGATCTCGTGAGGCTTTTAATTTTCAAGAACTTTTCTCGAAATTTTTTTCAAGGAAAGTGAAGTCGAATTACGGGTATCATGTGGAAGCCAGAAGGATAATAAGCTCTACTGTCATGACAAAGCTTCTAAAGAAAGAAACAAACGAGGCGTAATTGCACAATTATGCCTACTGACGGAGTTCCAACATCACAAACCAATCTATTTCACGATCTCCAAAAAGCCCTGGATCACTCGTTCCAAGGTGTTTGAAACTCCCAAAGGACTCCCACCTATTCGTGATCACGAATCATGCTATTCATTTTGATTCCAGAAGTGTTCCTCCAAACATCGTACGCCTTATAGATATCCTTACTTCCAAAAAGAGCGAAATCGGGAACGCATGATCGCGTAGAACAGCTAGAGGCGGGTATAATTCAACCCGCTCAAAGTTCTTTCTCTCGTTTCGCGTAGTATTGGTACACAAGAAGGATGGATCATGGCGAACGAGTCCGGACTATAGGGAGCCTCAATATAGCTCACCATTAAAGACAAATTTCCCATTCCTCAGGATTGATGACATTGGATGAATTACAGGGAGCAATTTATTTTGCCAAGTTGGATCTTCGTCGTCAGATATCATCAAATTAGAATGAAGACTCGAAGATATTCCAAAACACAAGATTTTCGAACCTCATGAGGGTCATTATGAATTTTCTGGTCATGCCTTTGGCCTTACCAATGCACCTTCTACATTTCAAGGGTTGATGAATTCCATTTTCAAACCCTTCCTTAGAAAATTTGTAAGCTAAGTATTTTTCGATGACATACTAATCTACAAAGAGGTCTTGGAAGGATCATGTCAAATATGCTGGACAGTGGTGCTCAAACTATTGCAAGAGAAACAATTATATGCAAAAAGTCCAAATGTTTCTTTGGAGTACAAGAGGTGGAATATCTCGGGTCATATTGTATCTCACGAGGGTGTTAAAGTGGACCCTAACAAAATTAAAGCCATTAAGGAATGGAAAGTTCCCACAACCATAAAGCAAGCTAAGTAGGATTTCTCAAGTTAACAGTGGTATTATCGCAAGTTTGTTAAGAATTATGGGAGAATAGCAAACGACTTTAACAACATTATTGAAGAAAGATGCATTTTCATGGACTCCTCGAAGCAACCAAGGCCTGTCGAACGCCTTAAAGAGGCAATGTGCCTAGCACCTGTCTTAGCTACACCTGCATTTCACAAAACACTTTATTTGGTGGAATGCGATGCCTCAAAGAAATGGAATTGGTGCAGTCTTTAATGTGCAGAAGGAAGACCCATTGCTTTTGAAAGTCGTCCAATCAAAGGAAAGTATTTGGCGTAAACCTATTTATGAGAAGGAAATGTTAGCAATACTACATGCACTAAAGAAATGGCGAAGTTAACTTACCTAATGGGAAGACACTTCACAGGTAAAACCGATCATGATAGTCTTAAACACTTTTTGGAACAAAGACTATCGTCGTAAGAACAACAAAATGGTCACAAAGATGATAAGCTACGACTTTGAAATAATCTACACAAAGAGCAGATAAATGTTGTTGTGCAGTATGCACTCTCAAGAAAGAATGAAAGAGGTGGAAGCATTGCTCAGTGCCATTTACTACTATCCAACCGTGATTGGATAACCGAAGCAAGAGATGAATGGAAGAAGGAAAACATGTATGATACTCATTCAGTGTTGCAGCAAGATCCTAGTACATCTATGTGGATGGGGATGGAGTGGCATTTGAGCTTGCACACTTTCAGATTTTTTGTTTCTCTTTTTTGATATGGGGCCGTACCTTTCTTTTTTTTTACTATCTCGCCCTCTTTTCTTTATTTATATATTTTTGTATTTTTGATTTTTTTCTAACTTTTAATGAAATGATGGATGAAATATTTATAATGAGAAAAAATATAAAAAGGCTTCCACACATAATAGGATCAAGAGAAGTAATGTTTTAGCATCCCGCCATTGACAAGACCCCCAAACAGATTCAGACTCCATTCAATTCCCTGCAAAAAATAAGCATTTTTACCAAAGACTGTGAATGAATGAGATAAGGGCCAAGACATAAGTTATCAAATTTCCCATGCTTGCCCTTGTCTTCTCTCCTTGAGTCCCACTTTAACAAATTTTCACCAACATTAAAATTATTGGCCTTTGTCCTTCTTTCAAAAAGCTTCTTGATGTTCTCTTGCTTTTGTAATGTCGTGTTGTAAACCTCCTCTCCGGTTTGTTGAAGATGTATGATTTGATTTATTCTTCTGATCATGTCATTGTCTTCAGACTACACTTCTTGAATCAACTTCATAACCCTGGGTAGACTAAGGTCGGTTGGAAAAAATTGCATCTGTTCCATACACAAGCCGATAGGGTGACATTCCAATAGATTTCTTTAGTGTCAATCTGTCAACCCCATAGTGCATGTACTAGCTTTGTCTGCCAAGACTTCTTGTTGTCCTCCAACAACCTCTTGTTGTCCTCCCGAAACAAATTCTTGATTATGTTCACCAAACTTTTGTTTTAGGATTCTACCAGCCCATTACCTTGAGGGTAATAAGCAGAGAATGACCCAATGTTATCTCGATATTTGTGATAGAATTCAACCATATTCTTGGATCCAAATGCTACTACATTATCAGGTGATGATATTTCTAAGATAGCCACATCTAGAGAGAATATGAGTCTCAATGAATTTTATGATGACAGTAGTCATTGGCTTGCCTAGAAGGGATGGCTTCTATCCATTTGGTAAAGTAGTTCTGTTAGTAGTGAGAATCCATCTATGTTGGGCGAGAGGTCGGTGGATGGGATTTACAAGAGGTGGATTAACAAGAGGGAAAGTGGGATAGAGTGGAGTGGTTTGAATAGTGGATGTATAAAGAATCAGATGTGTATGGAACAACAATAGATTGTTGATCCGATCTTGGATGAGAGACACCTAAATTGTGAAGGAAATGTAAATCGAGTGGTGTAGTTTCTCTCGCTACCAAGATGTTCACTTTTTTCCTGGGATGAAAGTGAAGACTCTAATCTAGTTGATCTAAATCATCAAGCGACCTAGTTCTAAATGGATTTCTTAAGTCAACTTGTGATTGTTGTAGAGCTGCAAGGTTTTTAGGAACATAATTAGCTCTAAAGGGTGATCTCAAAACAGCTTGAAGATTCAATCTTAGAAGACTTCCTAAGGATTATTTCTGTGGTTATCAACTATCTCAGGAGGGTTTGGGTCGGGATAGGCTCTAGTATGAATCTTTCTAGGAGCCACTATGTTGTGTTTTTTAGACCTAAGTCAACAAGAAAAGTTTAACCAAATATGACAATCTTTAAGAGGATAAATGATATTTTGAACAAGAAAATTTTAATCCTAAAATCCTCTTACCGAGTTTAAATGATGTTATGATGATAATGGGTCTTCCCAAAGTGGAGTCTTAAGGTCCGTTTAGGATTGTGGAGTCACCAGTGGAAATTTTTAGCTTTTTGAGGTAAAAGGTTTTATGGTCCACCACCATGTTTATTCGAATACCAATCTGAAATATTTTTTGGGTTTTCCGAGTTTTTTAGTCCTACTCGGCTCCAAGAGTGTCCTAAATCTATTTCAAAACTTAGCTACTAAGCTATGAGACAAAGATAATCTACTCTTATGTCTAAGCTAGCTGATCCTTCAAGGTTTGATAAGTTCTTATGAGAATCCTAAGGTTTCCTTAGTTTGTCACCGATTCAAACAAGTTTTATCATGATTACCATTTACTTGGTAGTGCTTGAAGAGGCTACTTGTACTACTTGAACACCGAGTGTTTGGCCGTAAATGTTATGCTCGGTGGGTTAACCGGCTAATATACCAAATTTTCTTGTTTAAAGGGTAATCTCGAGATCTTAAAGGTGTCTAGGATACAAAATAATCAAAGGTTCCACAACAGTCGCTGTAAATGTTAGCTCCCGTAATTTTCAAGATTGGTAAATAAAAACTATAGAGAGAACAATTGAATCACTTTGGGATTCTAGGATCTAGCTCCTCTCAATCCGTGAGAGGGATCTCTCTATAAGTGCAAATATTGATTTATTTTTAAGGCTTTTGTGTTTGATATTAAGCTAGTTATTAAGAGCAGGGGTTTTTGTTTGTTTTGGATGGTTAAGCATGATTTTTAGTTGAGTGGAAAGTCCTAAATGAAAGAGTTTCAAAGGTATGAAGTTGCAAGCAATCATAACAAACTTTGGTCGATAGGATAGATATGACGCCGCTTTTTTAGTCCATTGGGCTATGGAGTCATAAAAGGGTTTAATTGTGCAACAATTTCAAGAGTGGTCCAAGGGGGCAAGTCATCTATATCAAAAGATATTTGAGATTAAATGATGGAATGGAACAATAAAAGTGTTGAAGGGATGGAAATAAATAATTTCAACTAGGATTTATCAGGGTCATTCAAATAAGAAAATCCTTTTAAGTAACTATTTAAAACCGACCAAAGGACAGGGGCTAACCATAGAATTCTTTGGACAAGCTCGTGATTAAAGCTAACTCAACAAAAAAAACAATCCAAGTAATCCGCATAATTACTTTCGAAAGGGATGAAAACAAATAAGAAAAACAAAGTGCAACCTAAGATCGTATAAGATACTTTTAAATCTAAACTCAAGCTTTCAAAGATACTCTTAGGGAAAATTTCGAATTACCTTTGGAGAAAGAAGCTAGAGGACAGGAAAACCATAAAATTTTTCTAGTCTAACTCTCACCGAGTACTTAATGAAAAATAACATTCAAGAACAATGTTTAAATTAAAAGCAAGAGGACAAGGGAACGCTAGCATTCCTAACTCGCTCGAATCGTATTGAATCATTCTTAAATACAAAATTTGGAGGAAAACATTGAGATAAAGCTTATTAGTCGAGAAGGGTATGTAAACAAGAATCCTAACTCTATGCTTGCTGTTATTTATCGTAGAATAATGGAAAAAAATGGCATACATGAAAGGAAAACAATAACACGTAAAGAAGCACTTCACCCAGTGATATAGACCAAAGATCCCAAGAAACAACTTTGTTTATTGATGTCAATCCAAGTTACATTCTTCAAGTCCAATGTTTTAGTTCAAGCAATCATCTTTTCTTCTCGTATCTAACTTATTCAATTAAAAACAGAGCTTCAAGAGCCTTTGAACTCTATTTACATGTAGAAAATTTCAAGCACAAGTATTATATCAAAGTTCTCGCAACCAACTCCTTTACAATGAGCTCCTCAAGAATATTTTATAGGAAAATGAGGAGTTCGAATGAGAGAAAAATATATACAGTGCTCAATTAATACATTTTAATGCTTCTCGCCTTTGAGGGCGCTCAATGGAGAAGATTTCAGATATTTATCTTTATTAATTGGCTTACATTAAGTATTAAGCTCGTCTGGGGAGATTTTTTTTGACTTTAGGGCTCTGTGTCATCTTTGTAATAACTCTGCTCGATATTTTGCAATAAGTCTCTTTGGCTTGGAATAATCTGTTCAAATTTGTCGTGAGGAAAATATCCTATGTTATGGTCATAACTCAGCCTCTTTGAATGCTTTGAGGCTACGGTGGCATTTGGTAGTCGAGAGGATTCAATTAGCCTCGATGTGGCAAAGTTGGGGGATTTCTCGGACCGATAGATATTATTGTTTTTCTTTAAACACCATTAATTGGCTTTAATTCCTGTATTAGGCATAATTAGGCCCAAATTATGTCTTCTATTCCTCAAATGTGTTTAATTGAGTGGATTAGGCTTTTTAATTGAAAATTTTAGTCGTAATCCCTCAAAACTATGAAAACAATATTAAATTTTTTCATCTCTCGTCGTGGATCGAATCTTTAACACCGATACTATCTGCTTTAATTAAGCTTTTCCCGTGTCTTTTTGATGTGTAGATGCGCATAGGGTTTATAATGGTATCAGTGGTCATGAGGCATCGATGAAACATGGTGCTCGAACCTCGCGAGCAATCTTCTTTAATGAATAAAGGCCTAGGGATCGTCATCCCCGACCTTCAATTTCCTTCTAAATTTTTTTGAAAAACTATTAAAATCTGCACAAACAAGAAAAGTTAGAAAATCCTACGTATTTTGGTTTAACTACTTTGGAGGCTTAGGTTTAGAGTGCAGCTGTTGGATGAAAGCATCCAACTGTGGAGATTGATCGTGGGGAGTCGAATGGAGGTGGTTGGAACAAACAAAGTGGGGGGATTAACTTAGGGCCATTGATATGTAGTGATCAACGGTCGAGATTAATCGAATGGTATAATGCAAAGGGGTCATATATCGCGAAATGGAAGAAATAAAAATGGAAAAAAAGGTGAAAATCCCTTTGCAAGAGGAAATAGGTTAAAAGGAAATTCTGGGGTTTCCGAAATGATTCTCGGGCCATCGGCTGAGATTGGCCCCGAGATCAACGACTGAAGGTTGATTGTTAAATCCCTTGGAGGATAATGGAGGGCGATAGTTCAATGGTTAGATTGAATGTGAGCCATTGATCTACAGAGATCAACGGTGGGGAATGAACGCGATGAAATGAAATAGAAAAGGGGTAAAGTGGTTTTGGACAAAGAAACAGCTTTTTTTCGTGCAAAAGAAAAAGGGAAGAAAGGCGATATTTCCTTTTTAAACGTGATATGTGCTAGAGGCCGACACGTGGCCTTTCAAAACCGCCTATATCGCGTAGATTTGGAGAATTAACTTTTGGTCATAAATTTACGCGAAATCAGTGTATCCGCCATTAGATCTCGGGGTCTTAGATCTAACGGCCGTGAGAGAGTGCGATATCGATAAGATGCAAGGACGAAAAGAGGTGGGGCGGTTTTAACTGGATCGTTTGATTAGGGGATAGACTGACGAAGATTTAATCTCTAGGTTAAAAGGAATAAAATATGAGGCGGAGAAAGGATCAGCAGGGCCGTTGATCTACAAAGATCAACTGACGAAGATCCCATTTGAAAAATTTATACACCGGTTCATGAAATTTAACAAAGGTTGAGGGGTTCAATCTGGACCATCGTATCCGGGTGCATGGATGAACCGAGATGTAATCGGAGGTTTGCGATCGGCGGGGGAAAAAAGAGAAAAGAGCACCGATGCGATTAGATGTAGACCGTTGATATGAGGGCCGTATCAATGGCGGAATGAATCGTAGGTCCAAAGAGCGGAGGAATGGGCTTTGGGATGGAGCGATAAGGTCCATCGAATCCGAGCCCGGCAAGGAGATCAACGACTGAGAATTCATCGTGAGGTTGCCAATCGAGAGGGGCAATAAAATATTTCAAATATGCCTCGATGAAAATCTCTCGATGCGAGATTTTATTGATCGTCAATCGGTTTTAGATCAACTGTGGAGATTGGTTTAAACCATGAACCGCTGGGAAACCTTTGAAACATAAGAGAATCGGGTTTTTATGAATTTACAAAGGAAAATTGCATTGGGGAAGGGTTTATTTATAGTGTTTAGCGCCCGATCATGGGGCTTTTTGGTTTTGCAAAGAGGCAAAGGGATCTGGGGGTTTATACAAAGGGAGCCAATCGACATCGTAACTTTTATATAACAAAAAGACTTGCGCCCGTCAAAAGTTCCGATGTGATAAACGCCATATGGGTTTAGTGCTTGGTTCCAAAGCACCAAGTCGCATGGTGGGGAAGTGGTTTAGGACTTAGCCCAAAGGGGCTTAGGTCTATAATGTAAAAGATTGTTTTTTTTATGAATTTTTCAAGAATTTTCAAAGGATTTTGAAGGTTTGGGTAAGGTTTAAAAATGAGTTTTAAACCTTATAAAAGGGGATTTTATGAAGGGAAAATGGGAAATAATGGAAAATAGAGGATATTTATGAGGAAAAAGGGGATAAAATGGAGGTTAATTTTGAAGTGAAAGGAGGGAAAAAATGGAGTTTTTTTACGAGTATTTTTTCTTCAGAAAACAACAGAATTTCTGAGTTGAGAGGGAAACAACAGTGAAGATTAATCAAAGGACAATATGTCTTCTCAAGACTTCAAGAACTAACAATTTAGCATAAACTTGTTTCTTGAAGGCTTCAAAAATGATTTAGCCACGATTTGATATGAAATTTTTTATAGGTGGCTAACAGGGTGGGAGAAGATGATGGTAGAACAACAGATGAATTCTCAAATTCTCCCACCTCAACCTACAAAAATAAATTTGTCTGATGAGAGGGAGAAAAAGGGTCACTAGGAACAACAACTTTTTCTGTCACATATTTATAGGCTCTAATACTGAGGTATGTTGGGAGAGGTTTGAAAGATTCAATTTCGTGCAAATTATTCAAAATGTGAACAAGATATTGGAATCTCCCTAAAAAGAAAGGTCAATCAATGTCATCTTCAAGAAATTCAAAGCAAAGATGAATGAAACGATCTTGAAAATCCTCAAGAGATTCATCGGGTGCTTTTTGCAATCGCAAATTTTCTTGCATAGAGATTTATGAGAATACGTATAAAATGCATGGAACAATTATGTGATAAGATGTTCGAAAGAGTGTATGGAAGCATCAAGAAATGTGTTACACCATTCCCTTACGCTCCCTTTGAATATGAAAATGAACAACCTACAACTAAAATCCTCACAGTGGATGTTGTGTTTCATTCAGAATTCAAGAAAAAGAGCGGTGTTCTCAAATAAGTTTGTTTCCCCCTCACCATTCAATTATATATTTTACAATTCATGAATAATTCTCACCGACACTCAGATTTGCAGGTCTAGAAAAAAATTTCGGGGTTAAGATTTGGGGAGAAGCCATAAATAAGTGCGGAAATTAAAAAGAACTTCATGGGCTCAGCTTGTCATCTGGCACTCCTAGCGCCAGAAATGTTAACGGAGATGGACCTGCCAACATTCAGGGGATCTCCCCGATATGAAGTCCCAATTATATCTCACACAATTTGGTGTATGAGTCCCCACAATGGGTGTTGATAATATGCCTTGGCTGTGAATACGCATTAAGTGATGTACGGTGACTTTGGTGAGAGAAAGTGTGTGACCCTGAAAAAATTCGTGCAATGAGTAAAGGTTCCTACACACGAAGGGAAAAGAGGTGAGCCCCTTAGAAGCCTGTAATAGTACGCAACTTGAAAGGAACACATGATCATATTGACATCACAAGATAATATGCGAAATAGTTCACAAGTTAACCATGATGAATTAATACAACAACACACATTCAAAAAAATTTGTTCCAATGCAAACAAAATAGTTCATAAGCATAAGTGTAAGTTAAATAACATACATTACAAATACAAGAAGAATAATCCTACTATATTCACAACATATGCATGAAAGCATGTCGGCTTTGAGATTTTATTAAAAGTGAAGGTTCCAATCATAAATACACCATTAACGAACCACTAGCCCCAATAGTGGAACGTGAAGTCAACAACAACCGCTCCTCCAAAGAAGTATACTCGCTCTATGCTACGGAAAATCCAAGGCTCTCACAAAACTACCAATCTCCTTTCTAAGACTAAGCCTAGCCAAAATCTTGGCTCCCAAAAGTCCTTTACATGAGTTATGAGGATATATTTATAGCAAAAGGGGGTGACTCTTCACTTTCCCCTTTGTGACTCTTGGACTTCCCTCATGAAGTTTCAACTTATTTACCAAATTACTCATTACATTACATCACGAATCTTCACATTCCAATATTGACACTTGGAATTCCACCTTACAAAGAATTACAAATAATATTACACTTTACACTAATAACCATGTAATAAAAAATAGGGTAGAGACAACTTGAAAACCTAAAAAGACAAAACACTGTGATGCTTGAGTTTGGGGAAAATCTAGCTCAGAAATTTTCACTTGATGCTTCTCAGTTACATATTGGTGCCAAGCTCGGTACTTTGTGATGAAATACCAAAACTGCGTGATGGTGTCTGGATGGAAGTTGATTCTAGCCTCCATAACATCTAGGTGGAATGATTTGGAACCAATTTTAACTTTCTTCTCAAGCAGGAACAACATTGTTTTGATATGGACAAGACCGCTGATGCAATTTTGAATGTTTTTTCCATTCAACTCCAAATCCTCATTGGTAGCAATCTATCTGAGCTGCTCCAAGTAATATTGATATCCTGCCTAACCTGGTTCCTTCATTTGGCTTTGGTGAGTGAGCCAACTAATGGAATCGTTGTTAGGTTTTGTAGCATTGGATGTGTTCTAGCCTTGAAATTTTGTGGAGAGGATAGAGTACATGAGTTCTCCAAAATCCAGAGAATGTTTCTGGAAATTACGCCTAGAGACAACTTGATTATTAGTCAGTTTTTAAATATTTCCTAAGTATAAACTTAGGAAATATTATTAATTAATCATAATTAATTAAGTCATGGTGTGAATATTCTAGAGACTCACATGTATCGATTTCTAGTTAATCCTAGCCATTGATTAAGATCTAATCTTGGTCGTTAAAGTCTCAACAAAGGATTATAAGAGAATTCAATGGGGCTTGGAGAAGACACACTTGAGCAGTTTGATTTTAATGGGAAATTGATTTCCAGAGTAGCAATTATTTTTTTCCAAAAGTGATTCAGTGAGATCAAAGCAGTGAGAGAGTGGCAAAGACAGTGAATCTGGAGGAGGCATTCTAGATCCGGTGAGTGCATTTGCAAAGAGGCAGAGAAGCCACAATGAGGCTGAAGTAGTGACAATGCAATAGATTCAGTGGGTACATTATTATTTACTAGGGAGAAGCAGTGATTTAGTTCCAGATGTTGGGCAGAGTTCCCAGAGGTCGAGAGAGTCAGTTTCTCAGGAAACAATTGACGATATAGATTGAGGTGATCTAGTTCCACACTAGGTGACACAAAGACTGCGTGAGAGTTACACAGTGATTGCGTAGAGGAAGTTTGGACGACTCCATTTCCAGTTGAGGTTAGTGCTCGAATTCTCCTATGGAGTGAGGAATTTCCTCACTAGATTTCCTTGCCAGTTTTTCTCTGTAGGATTTCCAGTTTGGGAATCCATTTGTACTGACATTATTTCATTGCTACTTAATATTAAAACTGTCAGCTGCTGCACCGATTTTCCCTAGTTGGTTTTTTCCGGGGACTTTCATCCAAAAATAACATGTTATTTTGTGTGTGTGCATATATTTCTTCCAACATTTATTTTCTTCCGCAGTTTATTTGTGTAGGTTGCAGTGTGATTGATTCAGTATTTTCTATAGAAAACAATAAATAAATTGTTAAGAATTAATTTAACAATTAGAATAATTATCTCTAGTTGCTGCAATAAGATTCTAGTTTTGGAATTTTCACATGGTATCATGGCACTGATGATCAGCCTGAGAGATCATTAGCAGATAAAGGAGGAGTTTCACTGCTCAACGTGGGCAGCATTTTGAAACCCCATAGAGGCAACACAATACCTTGGCCAAGAGGTTGTATTTCTTAAGGAAAATCAGTTTTTCTGAGAGAGCGACAAGAAAACTCAAATTCTCCAGATCAAGGAATTCCAGAGGTAGAAGGAGAAACCATTGTTTTCTCATAGAGAATATCTCTAACTGGATGCAGTAGTTTGCTAGAGAAAAAACAACGTTGGGTGGAAGAAGAGCACACATTGAGGAAAAATTCGTTGGAAAGTGTAACTAGGTTCGGTCTTATATTGAATATGTAATTATGTATTTATGTAATGAAGAAGAGAAAGATAATAAAATGTATTTTTTTTGTTATGCTTGCCTCATGGGTTTCATGGGCAAGGTTTTTATTATAGGTCAAAAGACTTCTTCTTGATGTCTTTTAGGGATTTTTCATCTTGTCATAAATGTACTAATTAAAGAATAATATATATGAAGATTCAAGACAATGAAGCATGCCTCAAGACCTTGTAAATAAAGCTTGAAGATATAGCTCAATATTTTTCTCAAGATTAGTGTTAAATAACTCCTCTAGACAAACTATGAGAAGTGGAAATGTCGGCCTACATACCCCTCAATAAGTCAACCTAAAAACAAATTGAAGGGTCAGCCTAAAACAGACGAAGGATGTCACTATATATAAGGTAGCTCTGGGATTCATTTGGAAGGATAATCTTGGAAAAGTTTAATTGAACTTCGGTGATATATATCTGAGTTAAGTGTGAGAAAAGGGATGTAATAAGTGTGAAATAGGAGTTGTAATAACTGCAAAAACACGAAAGTATTTAGTGCGTAGAAATGGAAAATGTTAAGTGTGAGAAAGGATTGTACTTAGTGTGAAATTGCAGGTCTGTATTTTGGTGCGGAAGAGGAACACAATTACAGTGAAATGTGAAGTTATATAAGGGCTGCTTAGCGAAGTATACAAGGCAGGAAAAATGATATCTATACAGTGCAAAGAAGACATCTTATAAGTTCAGTCTAGGGCTGCATGTAAAGGATTGGTACAAAATTATGTACCAATGTCTTGGTTATAAATCAAGATAAGAATAAGCTTAGAAGAATATAAGGTCGATTCAAGTAATCTAAGGAGATACCAAGAACTAGATACCGAGTTCTCTAATGTTGGTGCAAGACGGTGCAAAAAGGAAGGATCAATTCAAGGAGTGAATGAAGAAGCATTGACAATGCCTTGGAGGGATACAAGGGTCAAGGGTTTGTATCATGGTCATGGTACTTGTCATCTGAAAGTCTATAAGAATAATTTCTTGTGGTTTTTCCTCTCCAAGAGGAAGAGGTTTTAGCCCTGGCTTGAAGAGCCTAAATTTGTCTCTTTTGTTTTGGTAATTGACTTGATGAAATGCATAATAAGCTAAGAAGAGAAGAGATAAAAAAGGGAAGTAAGACTAAATTAATTTTCAAGAAGATAATTTGAATTAATCCTAGCCCTACCTAATTCTCAACATGGTTTTAGAGCTAAGGCGCTGAAAACAAGGGCTACTTGACAAGGAGACACTCAAGGAAGCAAGAATCAAAGTCTACATTGAAAAGTCAAATTAGTTTGTAAGGAAGATTCACTTATCAAGGAGATAATATTTGCCATCAAAGATTTATATTGAAGACATTGTTGGAAGAGACATCATATTTTTGAAGACATCCTTTATCATCAAGGATCCAAGGTCACCTACATTGGAAAATTCAATCTAAGAAGAAGTTCCTAACTTCAACTTCTTCATCATCAAGGAAGAATTTCTAAGGAGGAAGTCACCCTACTCAAGTAAGTATATATGACCTTATCTGAATATGTCAAAATGACTTATTGCAAAGAGAGCAACAAATTGGTTGGGTCATCAAAATTTAGTGCATGGAAGAAGAGGACAGATTTGAATCTAATTGAAAATGAAGTTATGGGCTACATTGAAGGATCTAAAATTCAACCCTCAAAATAATATGTTCTGGCTCATGCCAAATACATGAAAGGAGAAATCAGTGCCCTGAGGATTCTCATAGAATCCTTAAGAACTCACTCATACCCTGAATATAAAACTAGAAACTACAAAATAAATCTATGAGAAACTCGTGGAACTATTCTCTGTGAGTACTATAGGAGAAGCAATCTCTCTGAGACAGGAACTATACAAGATGAAACTTTCAAGAGAGGAAGGAATCACTTCATATTTTATGAGGATTTCTGAAATTAGAGGCAAACTGCGGGAATTGGGAGAAGTAATGTCTGATGGTGAGATGACTACAGTGGTACTGAATTCTCTACTAGAAGAATGGGGAAACTTCACTTAAACCTTATACAGGAGGAAAAAAGCAACACCATTTCAGGATCTATGGTCTCTATGTAAAATAGAGGAAACAATATTGAAAGCCAAATATGATACAAGATCAAGTGAAGGGAATCAAGCCTTTGCAACCATGTCTAGGAAGAAAGGAATATTCATAAAATTTGGTCCTTAGAATAAAAGAGGAAATATGGAAAAAGTACAATGCTTTGGATGTAATGAACTTGGGAATTATAAAAGGGATTGTCCTAAATTTGGGAAGGACAAGAGGAAAAAGGAATAAGCCCATGTCACAGATGAAAGGGGCGAACCTGATGCAAAGAAATATAAGAAAGAAGAAGTGAAATATCTCTATTATGATTGAGATCATCTTTCTATTTAAGTGATTTCCATTGGTTGTAAAATAATATGATAGGAAGCAGAGTATATTAATAGCATCATGATAGAAGCATGGAAGGAGCACTTGAAGAAGTATCTCCTGGGAACCTCATTGATAACAACATTGATGGAAGCTAGTCATCTGGATCAAGGGTTATCATTCAATAATACATATGGAAATAGGTGTGTTGTGGTGGATTTTTCGCATGGGTGTAAAAAATCGCACTAGCTTAAAGAGTGTGGTCTACTCTTTAAACTATTGGTAATAGGTAGAAAGTGGGGGAGCTCATAAACATAACATTTAATGAAAAACACTATGCCAAAATATGCTCTGGTTAAACTAGGACTAAAACACAAATATACAAAAGCTATAAAGAGAGTCAAAATGATAATAATGCAAACGATGGCTCTATGGCCTCTTATTATTAAATGTTTGAAATGGAGAATAAATTTTACCCACTTGCCAAAGGGCCCCTAGGCAATGGCTCTAGGTCCCGATGCAAGAATGTTTCCTTCCAAGCTCTGCCTTTGATGCATGATCCCTCTCTCTCTCTACTGTGGTGGACTAGGATGTTAGGTGGCCAACTATCGAGTCCTCTTTAGCTCCAACTCCGGGTCACACACTACTGGTGTTGCTTGGGCAAATTTTTCCAGCATAAAAATGTGATCACCCTTTCCTCATATTTTGGTGGCTTTATATAGGTGAGTTTCAAATCCTCCTTCTATCCCTTGGTACATGATGGATAGTGACCCAAGGGAGAGGTATGATTCCATTGTGTGCTTAAATATTCTTTTGTGTGCTCACATAGTGTCTAAGGAGGCACTAGTGGCTGTCCTTAGGTGGCTGTCAGATAAGGAGTAACTATCCTTTGCTTGGTGTGGTCTTGGAAAGTGACTTTTTTCCATTTCTAGGAATGCGCGCTTATTGGGAAAAAAGGCGTGCAGAAGGCACTCTTCTCGAAGGATAAAACACACAATCCAGCATTTATGACTAGTTCAAATCTGATTTTCTCAAAACCTTATAGACTTTAAATACTTCTTGATTACATAATGTGTTCCTGCCCTGTAAATCCTTAGGCTTGACATTAATTGATGTCGTCTTCTGCTATATGGTTTTACAGTGTTAACAGTTGCCCCCTAATGTGTGAGGTTTAGGAAGAACTGTATAGCCGAAATACATTATAGTTTCTTTTCTATATCATACGCAGAGAGAGAGAGAGAGAGAGAGGCTTGCGTGAATTTTGGAATTGACAACACCTTGCACCATTTTCGAGATAACCATGGCCTAAGGGACCCCTTGTAAGAAGACAAAATATACAACATATTTACAAAATTTTAACGAGGCGGGCATGTCCCATGGTCGTGATGCTATGGCTAGTTAAACAAAATTGATAGATACATGTGCTGTCTGTGCCACTACTGTGGTAGTGATGCTGGTGGTTGTTGACGATGACTAATGACGTCCTCAGGGGTGTTTTTTCTTTGACGATAGGTGGAAGGTGGTACCCATATGCATAATCTTGGTATGGAATATCACTGCACAATGTATGCATATGTATTGGTTGGGACCTTCCCGTGTAAGCATTGTTGTCAGAGACGCTTATGGAGGCACGAGTCTTCGACGGATCTGATCAAAGTGTGACGGTTGCAAGGTACGATACCATCATGACATGAAAGCTTTTGATGTAGTTGAATTTCAAGAGGATCGATGAAATCTGTGGAAAATGATGTCTCCCACATTGCTACTTGAGGATACCCCTTTGCATGGGGAGGGGTAATCCAAGGTACCGCTTCCTTTTTGGAAAAGAGGTGTCGAGGTTGAAAAAAAGGAAGCCTTAATCGAACCATGGGTCACCGAGTTGAGGGGTCGGGGACATAGATGTGATGGGTTTAACATAGGCATGTTTGTGAGAGGTGACTGAAAGCAGATGATGGGGATTCAGTGGCCTGAGGTCAAACTATACTTGAGCAGCTTGGTGGCAGTCATAGTTATTTCTGAAGGGGAAATCCTTGGAGTCGGTAGGACTTCTAGGGCGGGTGTGAACCGTCTATGAATGTCGTGATGGTGCGTGCATGGGGGGTGAAATAATTCAACCAAGGGAAATGAGGGAATGCTGCCATGAGAGAAAAGGTGAAATATGAGGGTGAAGTGGAGAAGGGAATCATTTGCGGTCTTTGCACAGTTACCAAAAGAATAAAATAATGAGGTTTGGTTTGTACAAAACACAGAGATGGGTACCCCAAAATGTGAAAAGGAGTCACTCACTGAAGGTGTGAGGATGGTGTTTTGCTGGGGGTAGGGGTCCCATTGGTTGGTCTCATGTGCGGGGTTGATGAAGCGGAAAATGTCGCAGATGGGATTATGATGATGGAGGTATGGTGGGCCAAATGTGATGCGCTGAGGTGCACTTTCAATCTGCTTGTACAACCTTTTCCTCCGGGAAGGGGGTTTTGAGTTTGAATGGTAAACTTGAGCTTATGCATAATAGATGGATGGGCATGAGGTGCTTCCCGGATTGAAATGGTATAGCCATGGTGTCACTTGTGTGGTGATATATGGTATACTTTGGGTGATGAGTGCCATGGAGGGGAGGCTCTACCGACCAATGCGGACGTTTATCATATGCAGGGTACGGTGATGATAAACGTGGTTGAGTATGAGGACCCTATGGTTTATTTATGATGGAAAAATGATGTCAGGATATGCATAGTTTTCTGGGACTCTATCATGCTGAGGGTAGAATGATACCTGCTCTGGAAATTTTAGTGGATGGTGTTGTGAATGGTTTGCAGGTTATTCCTGCAAAAAAAACTACCTCAAGTGAAAGCATCTTATTTTCAACAAATATTATTGAAAGACATGAACTTTAGAAAGGAAGATGGGAGGGTGCATACCTACTAGCGCTGAAAAAATTATTTTAC
Source organism: Pinus albicaulis (assembly GCA_034641835.2). NCBI lineage: Eukaryota > Viridiplantae > Streptophyta > Pinopsida > Pinales > Pinaceae > Pinus > Pinus albicaulis. The sequence continues at coordinate 25,296,780 of CM076583.1, read as the reverse complement.
CTGGAAAGCGAATGTGTGACATTACTTTCGTTCGTCATGGCATACTGATGATGGTGCAACTTACGGTTTGCGGAATAGACCTTATGATCTCCTGTTATGGACCTCCGAAGTTCTGGAAAAGGGAGATAAATATGGGATTATGGCCCTAATCCTATTCATTTATACTTGCTGAGTTTTGGGAGATCAGAGGTGATTGCAGATCCTTTCTTGCCATTGTGGTCAGCCTGTGTACCAGGGATTAGCAATATTATGCCAAGGTAACTTTCATGACATCTTGCATTTCAATTTTTTCAGTTTGATGGTGCCAGGGGCCTTACAAATTGGGTTTGTACGGCCTCAAAGGGAATTTTTGCCCTAGATTGCACGGGGGATCTAGGCAAAGAGGAACCCCTCTTGCATGCATTTCTGAGGGACAGACACACAAGGGTGCGCTGTTCCCTCCTTTTTGTGCGCAAGGGCATGCCTGTGAAGGAAACATGTGCGAAAGGGCACGCCTGTCTGAGAGACATGCGCGCAAAGGGCAGGGTGATAGAAAAACTTGGGTTTTTTGTCTGTTTTGATGTTTTTATCTATACCGATGGGTGCTTGTATTGCTTGGAAGGTTGGTGTGGAGAGAGTGAGATTGGCCCGAGATCCAGACCGCTTTGGCTACTGATGCTGTGGCGCGTCGTCAGTTCGCCGCATGGGGCCTTCTAAGATTTGCTGAGAACGAGTTCCTTCGGTCTTAGGATCGACTGTTACGTTATATTATACAGCATTGGCGTAGGAGGCGCAATATATTCATACTGAGGGGGATGAACTTGATTATCCGTCTAGATGTGTTGGGGTTCCTATGTTTTGGCAAGTTTGGCAATACCAAAAGATAAGACAACATCAAAACCACTTTGGGACCTCAGGATCTAGCCCTCCTGGGTCCAGAGAGGGATCTCTCTATAAAGGCAAAGGTATATGTTTTTGAGGTTCTAGTTTAAGGTATTAGGCTAGTTATAAGGCACAAGGTTTGTTTTGTTTTGTTTGTTTGTTTGGTTGTTGGGAAACATGAAAGAAGGGTTCAATATAAGACAAAGGGTGAACAAAGAGGATTTAGGCAAAGGAGAGATACTTCAGAGAACACTCGAGACCATTGGGCAATGGAGTCATAAAAGGGTTTACTTGCTATTCAATATCCAAGGCTTTCAATTGGGCTAGTCATCTAAAACAGAGGATCTTAAAGATGATAGTATAGTATGAAATGATAAGGAATGAAGGTGAATGACAAGGAAACCTCCGAGGTGACCACTTAGAAAGCAGATCTAGGGACAGGGCATGCCATTGAACACCTATGATCCAACCCCTAAAAGGCTAACTCTTCAGACAACAAGAAACACTTAAGATTTAAACACAAAGGTGAAGCCTGAGATCAGAGAAAGGCTTTGAACTTTCAATGCTTTGACATTCAACTTAAGGGAACTTAGAAAGGTTCAATTGATTGAAAAATACCCTAGTGAGATAGAATCAACATTCTAAACTCCCAGTATCCCAATTCTTTGAATTAAAACCCAGCAAGAACATCTAAGAACAGATTCATAAATTCATACATCAGTTAGCAGTGAATAACAGCTACTACACTGGTTAAATTATCTTGAATTAGTCCTCAGATAACACATATAGTAGAAAAAATTAAAGATAAGAAGAGCAGGAGCATTAGGGTACCATGCAAGGGTATATCCTAAGCTAGATTTCTGATTCTTACCAGAGAAATGAAATGTAGTGAATTACAGAAAGGAAAACAGAGACAAAGGTAGAACACGTCACCGCTGCTTTAAATCAGGATCCAAAGAAATGTGCTTGTCATATTAAAGAGCAACACCAGTCATATACAACATTGTCCAACAGCTTGATATTCAGTCTGAAAACATCTTTCTCGGCCTATCTTACAACTTTACACACAGAACTATATCTCAAGAGAAACAACTTACAATTCATAGATATCCGATCAACAACCAACAACCTTTACAATGTGTTTCCTCATGAGTTTTATAGCTAAAGAGAGACATAGGAGGTAGATAGAACTTTTAATGAAACATTAAAACAGAGGAAGAAGATTGGCTCGAGGCCCATTCTATTTTAATGTCTATGCATTGATATTCAGTACTCTTTGGATGAAAGAGTGGTCTTTGACAGGCTGATATTAACTTCATTGTATGTTCGTTGATGTAATTTCTGGCTATAGTGCTCTGTAGTACTTTGGTATAAGAAAAGGCAGATAAATGACTTTCAGGTCTGCCATACTGCATAACAAATGCTCTGGCAACATTAGGACTTTCTGTCAAGGTGTAGATATTCTTCGGAGCTCGATGTAGAATAAAAAACAGTATGGGAACTTGTCCTTTCACGGAAAAGAACCTTCTGCTGATGTGAGACACTGATAACATTGTTTTCTGTGCTTTAGGCCTCATTAGGCCTTCTGTGTTAATCACAAGGTCTTCAATATGATATATTCGCCCTTTAAACATTGAATTAAGGCTTAAACTCTTCAATAATGGGCGTTAAAACTCTTTAATCCTTTACTGATACTCTTTGCCGCTTCCGTGACTGTCTCTGTCTGTGAAAGTGTAATTTCAATGGCGCTGGAGGTTTTACACGGAGTTAATACCCATGATTTGGATTAAATATGCGTTTAAACCTCCTCAGGAGTCTTCCCTGCAAATTCTGGCTCTGAAAAGCTTCCTCTGCGCTACTGTGTCACTAATAGTGACGATGTAGAAAAGAACAGCTTTCACCGTTTGTAACCCTACACAAAGACACAAACAATGTCAAGAAATCCATGTAGGAAGGAGGGTGAATGCTGTGGAGGATCGTGGAAATGGTAGCGCAGCAGTGATGTATGCAGTGGATGTAGTGAAAAACGGCTGAGAAATGCAGCGAAATGGTGAAAAACTGATCTGATGAAGGTTTGATGGAGGAATGGTTATGTACCGTCCGATTAGATTAGATGGAGGCGATTGATGGCGGAGATTGACTGATGGACCGTCTTTAGAAGGTTAGGCGATATGAAATAAACTTTAATGTAAAACATAAAAGTTTTGATATAAGCGAATTACAAAGGAAATGTATGAAAATGCAATGAAATGGGCTTTGAATGGTGGGATCGGCATGGGCGGAGGGCGATGGAATATGGGCCATTAGATCTCAAGAGGAGATCAACGGTCAAGATGCCACGACGAAGTTTTATGATAGCGCGATGAAGAACTATAAATGGGGAATGCGATGGAATGAGGGTTGTTGATCTATACAGATTAATGGTCGGGATCTCTAGAGGGGCTTTCGGGAACAAAAGTGGAGAAGTGGTTTTTAGAAGGAAAACTGCTGTTTTCGCGTTGCAAAAGAATGGTTTTAGAATATGCCCAAAATCAAGTGATATGGTCCGCCGCCCGACACGTGGAAAAATAAAACCACCCATATCGTGTGATTTCAAACTGTTAAACTTCGGACGAAGAAAAAACACGATATGGATGCTGGCTGTTGGATCTGGGACTGTGAGATCTGACGGTGGGAGAAGGAGCACGATATGGGAACGTACGCGGTCAATAAGGTGGGGTCAGTTCAAAGGCGTTTTGAACGTGGACCGTCTGATCAGCGGGATGAACGGCTAAGATCTGAAGAGGGGAAACAAAGGCGAAGGGGCTGGTTAATGGTCGGGAGGAATCCTGATCTTTGGATACCAGGGGATCAACAGTGGAGATTCAAAGATGAGGCGGAGGCAGAAGGGTTAAATGAATGAGTGGGAGAAAGGTGGACCGTCGGATTGAATGGGACGGACAGCTGAGATTCAATCGGAACCAGAGGAGGCTAGGGCCAAAACTCCGATGGGGCGATGTTGCGATTGCATATGGATCGTCGGATCAGCGGAAGATCGACGGTCGGGATTGAATCGGGAATGGCCAATCGGGGAATACGGGGCGGAGCGAGAGCAAATCCTGGCCATTGGTTCTTGTGGATTCAACGGCCAGGATCCAATCAGGGATCGGCCAATCGGGGAGATAGAAAGTGGCGCATTAAGAACTTCCGATTGGTGATTGGCGCGGTGGTGCGATGGTCGTTAGATCTATACAGATCAACGACTGAAATTGCATCGGAGGGGTATCACGGGAATTTTATGTGTGCGTAGTGGAACAAGCGCGGACCATTAGATCTATTCAGATCAATGACAGATATAGCACCACAGGCTGATAGACCAAACAAAATCTCGCATCGGAAGTTTTCGAATACAAAGGAAACACGCATCACAACAAACTTCCGATGCGATTAGCGCTCTATGGCTTAGCGCTTGGTTTTAGCGCTCAGTTACATGCAGAGAAGGGGCTGTGGGCTGGGCCGAAAGGGGCTTAGCTTGTTATATGAAAAAGGTGGGGTTTTAGGCCTAAAAACAGTGTTTTTAAGGCTAAAAAGAGGTTCCGGTAAGGGAAAAGATGGGATTTAAAATCAAATGGGGGGATTTCACATGGTTTGCAAAGGGGAATTAGATGGTTTAGAGGACTTAGGAAGGGATTTTGGGGGTTAAAAGGGAAACTTTGAGAAGGGGAAAAAAGGGTTAAAATGGGAAATTTTGGAGGGGTACAAAGGGGCAAATGGAGGCTTTTCCGAGCATTCTTGATGGAAACAACAGTGAATATCCTTTTTGAGGCAAAGGGAACACAGAGGCTTCAAGAATGATATGTTTTCAGAGGAAATGTATTTCTTGAAGGCTCAGAAAAATATTTAGCCACCTGTTTGCTTGACAAAAAGGTTATAGGTGGCTAACAGTGGCTCCACATGGGGATGGCATCTTCTTCTTTTTTTCACAGAAACGGTTATGGGATGTATTAACTGATTGGTCTAAATACCAAATTTCGGGTTACAATGAGAGGGAGCAAGTCCCAGAAAGCATCAATAATCAGAAATGCTGTAAGACTTATGGGCAGCTTCCAGCTCTTTTTGAGTATAGTTATATGTTCGATTTCTGTGATTTCCCAAGCTTAAAAATGCAGAAAAATTGATTCAATAACAAGAAGTAAAACATTTCAGCTGGCTGATTATGGAATTGGGTCCCATGTTTCTTCCCCATCATGAATTATTGACCCAGCGGAGAGGAGGGCTGCCTTCTTTGCTTCAAGGTCTGCATCTTTGTTGTTGTCTCTCAACACGTGGTAGTACCTCAGATTTTGGAACGATTTTCCCAAGCTTCTGATTCTAGATATCAACCTTGCCAATCTTAGATCCCGAGGGGAAGAATTCGTCACCATAATTTTAATTATCACTTGGGAGTCTCCAAAAATATTAACCTCCTTGATTCCTAGAGTCAAGAGAAATTTTAATCCTTGAAAGAGGGCCAAAGCCTCTGCTTGAATGCTGGTCATGACCCCCAGCCCCCAAGCAAAGCTGTGTATCAGCGTACCTTCAGCATTTTTAACAATTCCTCCTGCCCCAGCCCTTCCCGGATTTCCCTTTGATGCGCCATCAAAGAAGAGAGAGTGCACCTGTTGATTGAGGATCCAGTCTTGGAATTCTTCATTGTTCTTCCCCCTTATTTGCCAATTTTCAGGGGGGGAAATATGTCTAGGAGCTTGATGGAATTGCAGATTTAGGGAGGCACCCCAAATTAAATCTAATTGATTTAGATTTGTAGCATCTTTTAGACCTTCCAAACTCTCTTTTAACTGGGATTTTATCTTGGCCGCTACCACCTTGACATCATGGTGAATGTCTCTAAAAATTCTGCTGTTTCGCTCTAGCCAGATCTGCCAGCAGCAGATTTTAGGGAGGGAAGACCAAGCCGAATTAATCACCTTGTTTTTGGGAGGAGGGCCAGGGTAACTTCTCTACCAATTTGCAAACAGATCCGATAAAGAGGTGGGGAGAACAAAATTTGGATTCCAATAGTCCATCAGCTCGCTCCAGACCTGCACAGCGAAGTTACAGTTCAACACAAGATGTGTGGCACATTCCACATTCTCTCTGCATAAAGAAAACCTGGATGGGCCGTTGAAACCACGCTTCTGTAGTTTGTCATCAGTAAGAATTTTCTTGTGGCATAAAATCCAACAAAACATGTCGATTTTGGGTAGAGAGTGGAGGCGCCAGATCGCAGTCCAAGGAGCAGGATCCGGAGGGACGTGAGGTCTCAGAGCGAGCTTTGCATAACCTTGAGCAACAGAATATCCTGCAGACAGTGATCCCCAACCACGCGGATCTCTTCTGTGTGCATGCGTGGGAGCAATACCATTTAATTTGGAGCGAAGACAGTTACAATCCTGTAGTAGCTCTGGAGGTACATCAGAGAAATTCCAACCTGCTCAATGCGAGTCAGCCCAAATGGAAATATCCCACAGAGTGGATTTCCCAGTAGCGGTCATCCAGCAGCGTAGCGCATTCAAAGAGGAGAAATTACCAATCAGATCCCGGTCTAGAATACGATCTGCCCAAATGTATATACTCTTACCATTTCCAGGGATCCAATAGGCGTTGGTGCTGATCAGAGGGGAAAATTTGGAGAAGAGCCTTGCAAAAGGGGAAACGCCTTGAGGGAGAGGAACGTCCAGACATCTGAGTCTCTTGCCTTTAAAATATTTCTTCCAGAGAGCTAATTGGGCCCAGCCCGGCTTGGGCACAATAATTCTCCAAAGCAGCTTAGCTCCCATGGCAGTGTTCTGAAGAGAAAGATTCTTGAAGTTTAGCCCCCCCTCCCTTAGAGGTGTAGAGACAATCTCCCAGTTAACCAAAGGGATTTTCCTCTCATTATTTTTTCCCCCCTTCCAAAAAAAGTTTCGAATCTGCTGGTCCATTTTCTGAATAATGCCAATAGGGGCCAGGAGAACAGAAAATTGAAATAGGGGAAGACTGCAGAGCACCGATTTAATGAGAACTGATTTGCCTGCAATATTGAGCCAGTTGGAACCCCAAGTCTGGAGTTTGATTTTGAATTTTTCCACTTGAGGAAGCCAATCCTTGCTGTAGGGTCTCTTGAGGAAGATAGGGAGCCCAAGATATTTGAAAGATGTCCAAGTTGAAGAGGCTGCGAAGCCAAAACATCTTGCAATGGAGCTGAGCAAGATGGTCAGAGTATTCCAAGTGTAGATATGGCATTTTCCTTTGTTGAGACTACTTCCCAACACTAAACAGAATTCATCTAGAGCTTCTTTGAATCTGTTGGCCGAATGAGTTGAAGCGACCCCCAGCAGCAAAGTATCATCTGCAAAGAGGGCGTGGTTAATGCTTTTAACTCCTGTTGCAATGCAAAGCCCAGAGATCTCCTGCTCTTGCATTTTCTTGTTTAGGTGGAAACTAATGACGGAGGCTTGAATAACAAACAGTAGGGGGGAAAGAGGATAGCCCTGCCTGAGTCCCCTTGAGGCTTTGAAGAACCCAACTGCTCTACCATTTACAAGAGGAGCAATCCATGGTTCCGAAATGCAAGCCCGAATCCAATTTATAAATTTCTCACCAAAGCCAAATTTTTTTAGGACATTCAAGAGGAAACTATGCCTAACACGATCAAAGGCATTTGCTAAGTCTAGTTTGATAGCCATACCTCTTTCCTTGCACTGCTGACTTGAGAGAATTTCCTCTTGAACCAAGATGAAATTGTCCACGAGCTGTCTACCATGAATAAATCCCCCTTGGTTTTCCGGAATGATTTTGGGGAGAAGCAATTTCAGCCTATTAGCTATTACTTTGGTGATCAACTTGTAGCCAGTGTTACAGAGAGAGATGGGACGAAATCTGTTGAAGGAGCTAGCGCCGTTTTCTTTGGGAATGAGTGCAAGGAACGCAGAATTAGTACCACCTCCAATTTTTTGACAGCCTTGGGATTTTTGAACCATTTTATAGAGATCTTTTTCCACAATGTGCCAACATGATTGAAAAAATCTGGCGGAGAATCCATCCGGACTTGGTGCTTTGTCCGGATCCATGGCAAAGAGAGCATTCTTGACCTCAGCCTTGGTGAATTTAGCTTCAAGGAGTTGATTCATCTCAGTAGATATTGAGGGGGGGACCAAGTCCAGTAGAGCAGAATTTTGAACCAGATTCCAATCCTCACTGTACAAGTTTTGGAAGTGAAGAAATGTTGCTCTCTTGATGCTGGCGAAGTCTTAATGATTGGAGTTGTCATCCTTGATCTCGGAAATGGTATTGAAGCATTTTCTAACTTGTGTTTGCTTGTGAAAGAAAGAAGTATTTCTGTCCCCTGCTTTGAGCCATAGGCAGCGAGACTTAATTCTCCAAAACTCTTCTTTAGCCAGGCATGCTTTATGGAAGTGCTGCTGGAGTTGAACCTCCTTTTCAAGGAGATCTCTGGTTACATGCGCCTCTTCCGCTAGCAAGCAGTGCGCTTCAAGTTGACTTTGTAGATTTCTTCTTTCAGCTGCTGGGTTGGCAAGATTTTTGGCCCAACCCTTTAGAGCAGCTTTCGTTCTTATGAGCTTTTCTTCCCACACGTAGAAGGGTGATCCATTGACTGGCTGGGACCAAATTTCCTTGACAATCTGCATGAAATTGGATTCCTTGACCCAAAGGGGACTAAATCTGAAGGGAATGGGGCCAAAATCATGGTGAGCCCGGAGATCAAGCTTGATGGGGTTGTGGTTAGATATGCTGCAAGGAAGGATTTGCATGAAAGCATCTAATCCAAGCAAGAGAAAGGAATTTTGAACAAAATATCTATCCAGCCTTGCTGCTATATGTCCAGGGCCTACTCTTTTATTTGACCAAGTGAACTTACCAGAAGAAGGCTTGATGTCCAGCAGATCCCAATCTTGCAGAAGATCCTCTGCCCATTCCCTCGCCGGATCTCGCACGATGTTGCCTCCTCTATTTTCTGAGGAATGTAATGTGAGATTGAGGTCCCCTGCAATAATGATGTTAACCAGATTGTCGAGATCTGCTTGGTCTCTTATAGAGTCCCAACAGGCCTTTTTTTCTCCAGCATTGACCGGTACATAGACATTGAAGAGACAAAAATATTCTCTGGAAACAAGGTGCTGCATTTTTAGAAGCAGCCAGTGGGTGTTTGAAACTTCGGAAACTAACAAGATCTTGCTTTCATTCCAAAAAGTGCCTAACCCTCTAGAGGCTCCTCGGGCAGAGACAAATTTTTCTTTACATTTACTCCAGATTCTTTTACTTGCTTGAAGGAGGTCTGAGTCCTCCATCTTGGTCTCCTGGATAAGGAGTATGTCCAGGGCTTCTATTCTTATTAAGTTTCTTATGGCCTCTTCCTTGATTTTGCTCCCCATACCCCTACAATTCCAGAAGACAATTTTCATTATTTACCTTTGTTCTGCTGGGCTCCCTTGGAGCCTTGGGGCTGGTTTCTCATCATCTTCGGCTTTTTCAATAGCAGCTTCTCCAGCGTTGGTTGGCTGCCCTGTAGCTTATCCTTGAACGTTTCCTGCTCTCTTTTCTCCCGATCTGTTCTGCGACCTCTTGCGGATCTCCTTACAAAGGCTTGGGAGTCGCCTATTTCTCCTTCCTCCTCCGAGTCATCCGTTTCCTGGTCCTTGGGGATGGCATCTTCTTGAAGATGTCAAGAACTTCAGAAATATTCTTTGGGAAGTAGGCCAGATGCCTGATCTTTGAACCATCCTTTCTTCTTTGATTCCGCTGTTACAAATATGATGGATATTAATCAACATAAAACATTCCCCAAAAAATCTACCTACCCATCCTACAGTCCTAACATTTTTTCTTCAAGGTGCATTTGAATTTGCAGACCTGCTTCACCAATTTTTATTATTATTATTGAAAACAGAAAACAAACTAGTCTAATTCTACCCTTATTCTCCATGAGACCAGATTAAACAGTTGGTCCCATAGTTTCTCTACCTACACTAATATCTGCTAGGATTAAACTGTCTAGCAGATTTCTTCTGTACATTCTACAACAGAAATTTAAAAACAGTCAAACCAGGATTGGACAGTCTGGTTTGCTGTGGATCCATGGCATATAGACAGCTACATCTGAACTGAAATTGCAGAAACTTGAAAACAAAATTTGAAGGCTTGGGATTTTGAAACTTTGAAGCATCCTTCTTTTCTTTGTGACTCAAGTTTTGAGCTTGTTAGAGTCACTTTCTTCTTCACTTCAACTCTGGTTTTGGGCTTGTTAGAGCTGATTCTTCTTTCTTCTTTGCTGGTTCAGATTTTGAGCGTGTTAGAACCAGCTTCTTTACTTCCTTTAGCTCAGGTTTTGATCATATTAGAGCCAATCTTTTGCACCTCAGAGGTTCATGTTTTGAGCATGTTTGAACCTCTCTTTCTCTCTTTTTTGAAACATTTTCTCTTTTCTTGAAAACAAAACACTGCAATGGTATTTACAATGGAAATGAAAACTGTAAACTGGAAATCAACAATAGTAATGCTTGAGCATCCTGCCATTGATAGGACCACCAAACAGATCTGTACCATCTAGCTCTTGCAGAAAAAAGGCATTTGGACCAATAGTGGATTGGATGATGTAAGGACCCTGCCACAAATTGTCAAATTTGCCATGCTTTCCTTTGTCTTCTCTCCTAGAGTCCCACTTTAGAACCTTATCTCCAATTTTGAAGTCACAAGCTTTTGTTCTTTTGTCAAACAACTTCTTAATATTTTCTTGCACTTTCAGAGCTCTGTTGTAGACCTCTTCTCTTGTCTGCTGGAGATGTATTGTTTGATTTATCCTCCTTACCATGTTGTCCTCTTCTGTTTGAATCTCTTGGACTAGTTTAATCATTGGCCCCCCTAGGCTGGTAGGAAACACTGCCTCTGTTCCATAAACAATCTGATATGGTGACATTCCAATGGATTTCTTTGTTGTTAGCCTGTCAGCCCACAAAGCATGCACTAATTTGTTATGCCATGATTTCTTGTTCTCTTCAAGCAGCTTTTTGATAATGGTCACCAAGCTCTTGTTTGATGATTCAGCTAACCCATTACCTTGTGGGTAATAAGCAATTGAATGACCGAGTGCTATCTGATACCTGTGACAAAAATCAATCATTTTCTTGGATCCAAAAGCAGCAGCATTATTAGTGATTATCTTTTTAGGGCAGCCAAACCTAGAGAGGATGTGGTCTTATAGGAACTTAATGATGACAGAATCTGTGGCATTCCTAGAAGGGATGGCCTCTATCCATTTTCTGAAATAGTTTGTGGCTGTAAAAATCCACTTGTGTTGAGTAGAAGATGCAGGGTGTATTTCCCCTATGCAATCTAAGCCCCACTGCTGAAAGGGAGCTTCAACAGTTATAGGTTGCAATGGTAAAGGGAGGAGCTTCCTTTTGCCCTAAAAAATCTGGCACTTATGGCAGGAAATTATCATTTTATGGATGTCATTGAAAAGTGTAGGCTAGTAATAGCCAGCTCTGAGTATTTTGTTAGCAGTGTCTTTCCAGTTTAAATGGCCTCCACACTCTCCTGCATGGAACTCTTGTTTAATCCTCTCTGCTTCAGTTTTAGGTAGACATTTAAGTAGCAAACCATTTGCATTTTTCCAGTACAAACATTCATTTAAAATGCAATAGTTTCTAGCTTTTAACTTTAGGAATTTAGCCTTAGTCTTTGATAAATCAGGAGGGGCATTGAGGTTTGTGAGTACATACAGGATATCAGAATACCAAGGAGAATTTTGAAATTGTTCTTCAACTGTAGGATCAGGTAATCCTTCATGTTCATCCAGGGTATCTACCATGTTTATGTCAAGGACTTGTAGGTTAGATTCAGGCATTAGTTGGGCCAAGCCCTGACCTTTGATCAGTTTTGTGGGTTTTATTTCCAGGTCATACTCTAAAATTACAACAATCTATTTTCCCCTCTTTCCATCCGGATCTTGGGACAAAATGTCTTTTACCACTATGTTTGGCACGTAGGAAATGATGTGAGAATGCAGTATATACACCCTAAACTCTTTCAAGGCCTTTACCAAGGCATAGGCCTGTTTTTCCATTATGTTATATTTTAAGGGTGGATCCCTCAGAGCTTTGCTGAAGAAAGCAATAGGTTGTTCCATTCCCTCTGTATTTTTCTGCAGTAGGACTGCAACCACTGTATGCTCGGAGGCAAAGGAGAATATCAGGAAATCTTTTGAAAAGTCAGGGCTGATTAAGACAGGTGCCCGGGTGAGCGCAAGTTTAACTAATTCAAAAGTTTTTTTAGCCTCTACAGTCCACTTAACCCCTACACCTTTTTTCAGCATGTTTTTCATATCCCTGAGGTTCTCAGCTAAGTTGGGAATAAACCTCCTTAAGAAGTTAATTTTCCCAATAAAGGACTGCAATTATTTTATGTTTCTTGGGTGACTAATCTAAATTATTCCTTCAACCCTTTGCGGGTCTATCTTAATTCCCTTCTCTGATATAATATGGCCAAGAAGCTTGCCTTCTTGAAGCCCGAATACAGTCTTCTTGGGGTTTAAAGGCAGACTAAATGTTCTACATTTTTCAAACACTCTTCTCAGATGTTGTAGGTGCTCCTCATCAGTCTTGGAATAGACTATTATGTCATCCAAATAAATGACAATGAAGTTCCCTATTTCCTCTAAAAAGGCTATGTCCATTGCTCGTTGGAAGGTCGCACCAGCGTTCATTAGTCCAAAAGGCATTTTTACGTACATAAAAGTGCCCCATGGAGTGGTGAAAGCTGTCTTGAGTTGGTCTTCTGGGAGTACTAAAACTTGGTTATAGCCCGAAAAACCGTCTAACAGGGAGATCCTTTTTGAGCCAACTACCCTCTGTAGGATGTGTTCCATCTTTGGTAAGGGGTAATTGTCTTTAAGCGAAGCTCTGTTAAGGTTCTTGAAATCAATGCACAGCCTGATCTCACCTGTCTTCTTTCTTATAGCTACAAGGTTGGAAACCCAATCGGAGAACCTCACAGGAACTATGATTCCTGCCTTGTACATCTTCTTGATTTCCTTTTCGACTAGAGGCAGTTGTTTCAAGTTAATTCTGCGAAGTTTCTGTATGAAAAGTTTTTGGTTTTCTTTCAAAGAGATCTTGTGCTGGATAATCTTCGTATAATAGGCTTTTAAGTCCTCGTAGCTCCAAGCAAACACATTGATGAACTCTTTAAATAAGTCAATATATTTCTTTTTCATGTCTGTGGGCAAGGACTTAGCCAATTTAATCATCTTAGGCTTATCCTCGGTGCCTATGTTGCATTCCTCAACGTCAGAGTCTGAGTGTTCTATAGTGGGTTTCTTCGCTACGTCGTTAAAATCAAAAAGGTCCTCTAAAGGTGCCAGTCCTCTGGGTATATTCTTATCTTTTGACTGCAGCACTTCTATTTCCTCTTTTTCTGCGTTCTTATACTCCTCGGTTTGAGTTCCAAGTTCTTTAGTCAACATGTTTATTTCCACGTTATGGGGTGATCTTTCTTCGTCCGGGGGCTCTTCACTCATGCAGATTTCATCGGATTTAGAGTCTGAATCAGAGAATTCAAACTTGTTCCTGCCAATCAGGAAATCCTCTATCTGCTTGTCGCCCTCAAAGACTTGCCAATATTTTTCGTTATCTGGCACTGCAGGTCTGTATTTTGTCTGAATGATGATTTGTTTGTCACTAGGCGTTTTATGATATGAACTAGCTATGCAGGTCAATCCATTTGCAACAATGTTCTGACTCCTAGGAACAAACACCAGTTTGTATTCTATAAAGTTTTTCAGTAAATCCATAGCATCATTCCTGTACGCTCTCAATCTAGGGTGCTTTGCAGTATATTCTCCGTTCACTTGTTTTATGATTAACTCAGAGTCTCCTTGTACAGCTATCCTACGGGCTCCTAGTTTTTTCAACAGATTTAAGCCTAGGATGAGAGCCTCATACTCTGCGATATTGTTTGTACATTTGAAGTCCAGTTTGAAGGCATGACTCTCAGCATAGTCACTCTCGGTGTTATGTAACCACACTCCAGCTCCTGTGTTCTTTCTAGTGCAAGACCCATTGAAATTCATTCTCCATAAGGGATCGTTTTCAGGTTTATCATCATTTTCCTCCCTAACGTTGGTTTCACTGTTATGTTGTAATATGGGGTCTGCATCGTGATGTGGAGTGTTTTGCTCTTCATGATGTGTATGGAGTTTAGAGAGATGACTAGTCAGCTGTTTGTAGTCTTGGTTTTGTTTACTTTGAGTTTCAGATTCAGTGCACTGTCCAAAGGTTTCTTCTTCGTTTTCTTCTATGTCTAGAGTGGCCATTATGTTAAAATATACGGGCTCTACTCTATTGTTTGCATCTCTGTCTTCTAGCTCTGGCTCATCCATGGATTCATCGTTGCAAAGGATAAAGGAGTCCAGATCCGTGTGTACAGAGTATAGAAGTGAATTTTCAGGTTTTTCAGGGCTGCTAACCATGAACTTCATTTGTGACTCTCTATACAGTCTCCTAAGCTAGCTAAATACAGGGATTGTGGAATATGACCCATCCATCTGCATTGTACCTTGCAGCTTGGCTCCCCATGACCTCGACAACAGCATGCCATAACCATACATTTGGCTGGAATTTGGGTCAGGTTCACACAAAGATCTTTGATTAAGCCGAGGCACTTCACTCTGCTAGAGTCAAATGAATACAAATCCTTATAAGGTCGGGTTATCTCTAGGCCTAACTTCTCCATAACTACCTTAGGCATTAGGTTGTGTGAAGACCCAGAGTCATGCATTGCGTTGTGAAGGATCTTGTCATGGATATTGAGGCTGATATAAAAAGGAGGTACTACCCCTTCCTGAAACTTCCCTTCTATCTTTGGACCAAACAGAAGGGTTGGTTGGTCATCACTTAGATTGACAATGTCACTGTTTTCACCTAGATTTAAAGCTTTCAAAATTTGGCCTTTATATACATCCTGAGTGGCCAGCTCAGAGAGTGGGACAAAAATTTTAATTTTAGCAATCTCACTCTCCAGATTGAAGGGAGATTGACTCTTTGTGAGAGTCAATTCTGTTTTGTTAGCCACTACTTTAGTGGCAGAATCAGGGTGCTGATTCTCACTATGCACAGTGTTTGTAGCTGTTTTATTAGGAGCATTAGCTGCAATGCTAGTGCTGCTAGTTTTTTGACTTTGTTTATCAGTATTTTGGCTGTATTTTTCTTTGTTCTTCCCAGAACTCTCAGCTGCTGACTTGTTGCTTTCAGCAGTCACCTTAGGAGTTTTTTCAGGCCTTTTCTTAATGGTGATCTCAGAAGCTTTTGGTTTGGAAGTGCCTAAGCTCTTCTTGCTTCTAAGTTCATACTGTTCTCTAACCTGCATGATGGAATTTTCAAATCCTAACCTATAATCCTCAGATTCTAACCTTTCCTCATCCCAATGTGAGTGTGAGGTCTGACTGTCTTCCGTGGAACAGTTGTGGATTGAGTTGTCTATTTCCACCATGTTTATTGAGGTTCCCTCAGACTCTTCTATTATCCCCTCATCCTCATCAAGGAAATTCTCTTGAAATGGGGGTATGAATTGTTGATCAGAGTCTCTCTGTTTGTTAGGAGGGTTATTTCTCCTAAAGTTCTAGTTATGGTTATGATTTTGATTCCTGTTCTGGTTGCTGACTTGGATAGTCAAATTTTCCACCATTTTTCCTAGTCTCTCCATGGTTTTGGCTAGACTGTCATACTTGGGATCGGATGTGGAAGCTGATGTGTCATCCCTATATGTTACCTTCTTCTCAGACCTCATCTTGGCTCTCTTTTCAATCAGGTTAGCTTCTACACTCACTGCTCCTTTTTTCATATCTTCCAATGTGTTGTAATCTCTCTCCCTAAGCTGGTAGGCCATGTCAGCATCAAAGCCTTCAGGATATTTCACTAAAGCCATTCCTTGGGGAGGTTTCATCTGTGGAGGGAGAGCGTTGTAAACGTTGTTAAACCTTATAGAATAGTCATGGACACTCTCTCCTACATTTATTTTAAGATTCTTATATTATGCTAGTATTTGGAGAGGGTTGGTCTTGACTTCCCATTTGTTTATGAAGGATTGATATAAAGAGGGAAGATCATGGATACTATTAGGAGGTAGACCTTTAAACCACTTCTTCATATCTCCTCCTAAACTCTGGGCGAAGATTCTCATCTTGATTGTCTCATCATCTATCTCCATATAGTCAAAGGAATCTTCGATCCTATCTACATGGTGTTGAGCCATGGTTGACTCTTTTGCAGTGAAATGTGGGATTTTTGACTAATAATCATTAGGTAAAGGCACTAGGGGCTGTGGTAACACCATAGGTGCATACCAGGCTACCATGATGATTTTCTGAAGGGGTAAAGGATTGGCTTGAGCAGCAGGTATGTGGATGATGGGAATACTAGGACCAGCAACACTCTGTTGAGTTGATTTAGGGTGATAGAGCCCCAAGTTTTGAATGAAATGAATATCCGGAGGTGTAGATGGAGGGGTCTCTCTATCCCTAATATGTTGACCACTATGAGATGGTGAACCAGGAAACTCAAGGTCTGACTGATCTAGAGCACTGAATGACTTAGTTTTACGTAAACTGCTTGGTAAGTCTAAGTCAAAATGAGTGTCAGATAGAGCTGTAAATTTTTCTGGTGCAGAGTTAGCTCTATGGATGTGTCCGGAAATAGTTGGCTTCCTAGGTGTAGGAGATTTCCTGAGGATTCTCTCAGGGTTGTCAACTATTTCAGGATAATCTCTTGTATGTATGGTTCTCGAAGCCAGTATGTTTGTCTTCAAACAAAGAAGCTTAATCCTATTTGTTACTTCTAATATGGCTGATGTTGTTATGAACTGTGGTCTCCCAGTGGAGTCTTATGAAAACCACGATAATCAACAGGCCTACTGATCACCAGTGGAGTCTTTAATCATCAAGGAGCTATGGAGTCACGAGGTGGAAGGTTTAGAATGCTTCAAGAAGGTATACTGTCCACCACAGTGTTTAACCACCAAACTCAGGCTACTATGGTCTTCTTTGAGTTCTTAGAAGTGTTTAAAGGTGTGTTTTACTCAAAGCTTCCCCAGTGGATTCACCATTATGTTAGAGACTACAATGGGACACAAGACTAGATATAGCAGTTAAGGGCACTCAAAGTTTTTTCCCCAGCGGAGTTGCCATTATGTTGGGGTTCTTATGTTTTGGCAAGTTTGGCAATACCAAAAGATAAGACAACATCAAAACCACTTTGGGACCTCAGGATCTAGCCCTCCTAGGTCCAGAGAGGGATCTCTCTATAAAGGCAAAGGTATATGTCTTTGAGGTTCTAGTTTAAGGTATTAGGCTAGTTATAAGGCACAAGGTTTGTTTTGTTTTGTTTGTTTGTTTGGTTGTTGGGAAACATGAAAGAAGGGTTCAATATAGGACAAAGGGTGAACAAAGAGGATTTAGCCAAAGGAGAGATACTTCAGAGAACACTCGAGACCATTGGGCAATGGAGTTATAAAAGGGTTTACTTGCTATTCAATATCCAAGGCTTTCAATTAGGCTAGTAATCTAAAACAGAGGATCTTAAAGATGATAGTATAGTATGAAATGATAAGGAATGAAGGTGAATGACAAGGAAACCTCCGAGGTGACCACTTAGGAAGCAGATCTAGGGACATGGCATGCCATTAAACAGCTATGATCCAACCCCTAAAAGTCTAACTCTTCAGACAACAAGAAACATTTAAGATTTAAACACAAAGGTGAAGCCTGAGATCAGAGAAAGGATTTGAACTTTCAATGCTTTGAAATTTAACTTAAGGGAACTTAGATAGGTTCAATTGATTGAAAAATACCCTAGTGAGACAGAATCAACATTCTAAACTCCCAGTATCCCAATTCTTTCAATTAAAACCCAACAAGGACATCTAAGAACAGATTCATAAATTCATACATTAGTTAGCAGTGAATAACAGCTACTACAGTGGTTAAATTATTTGAATTAGTCCTCAGATAACACATATAGTAGAAAACATTAAAGATAAGAAGAGCAGGAGCATTAGGGTACCATGCAAGGGTATATCTTAAGCTAGATTTCTGATTCTTACTAGAGAAATGAAATGTAATGAATTACAGAAAGGAAAACAGAGACAAAGGTAGAACACGTCACTGCTGCTTTAAATCAGGATCCAAATAAATGTGCTTGTCATATTAAAGAGCAACACCAGTCATATACAACATTGTCCAACAACTTGATATTCAGTCTGAAAACATCTTCCTAGGCCTATCTTACAACTTTACACACAGAACTATATCTTAAGAGAAACAACTTACAATTCACAGATATCCGATCAACAACCAACAACCTTTACAATGTGTTTCCTCATGAGTTTTATAGCTAAAGAGAGACAGAGGAGGTAGATAGAAATTTTAATGAAACATTAAAATAGAGGAAGAAGAGTGGCTCGAGGCCCATTCTGTTTTAATGTCTATGCATTGATCTTCAGTACTCTTTGGATGAAAGAGTGGTCTTCGACAGGCTGATATTAACTTCATGGTATGTTCTTTGATGTACTTTCCAGCTGTAGTACTCTGTAGTACTCTGGTATAAGAAAATGCAGATAAATGACTTTCAGGTCTGCCATACTACATAAAAAATGCTCTGGCAGCATTAGGACTTTCTGTTAGGGTGTAGATCTTCTCCGGAGCTCGATGTATAATACAAAGCAGTATGGGAACTTGTCCTTTCACGGGAAAGAACCTTCTGTTGATGTGAGACACTGATAACATTGTTTTATGTGCTTTAGGCCTCATTAGGCCTTCTGTGTTAATCACAAGGTCTTCAATATTGTACATTCTCCCTTTAAACATTGAATTACGGCTTAAACTCTTCAATAATGGGCGTTAAAACTCTTTAATCCTTTACTGATACTCTTTGCCGCTTCCGTGACTGTCTCTGTCTGTGAAAGTGTAAGTTCAATGGCGCTGGAGGTTTTACATGGAGTTAATACCCCTGATTTGGATAAAATATGCGTTTAAACCCCCTCAGGAGTCTTCCTTGCAAATTCTGGCTCTGAAAAGCTTTCTCTGCGCTACTGTGTCACTAATAGTGACGATGTAGAAAAGAACGGCTTTCACTGTCTGTAACCCTGCACAAAGACACAAACAATGTCAAGAAATCCATGCAGGAAGGAGGGTGAACGCTATGGAGGATCGTGGAAATGGTAGTGCAGAAGTGATGTATGCAATGGATGTAGTGAAAAACAGTTGAGAAATGCAGCGAAATGGTGAAAAACTGATCTGATGAAGGTCTGATGGAGGAATGGTTATGGACCGTCCGATTAGATTAGATAGAGGCGATCGATGGCGGAGATTGACTGATGGACCATCTTTAGAAGGTTAGGCGATATGAAATAAACTTTAATGTAAAACATAAAAGTTTTGATATAAGTGAATTACAAAGGAAATGTATGAAAATGAAATGAAATGGGCTTTGAATGGTGGGACCGGCATGGGTGGAGGGCGATGGAATATGGGCCATTAGATCTTAGGAGGAGATCAACGGTCGAGATGCCACGACAAAGTTTTATGATAGCGCGATGAAGAACTATGAATGGGGAACGCAATGGAATGAGGGTCGTTGATCTATACAGATCAACGGTCGGGATCTCTAGAGGGGCTTTCGGGAACAAAAGTGGAGAAGTGGTTTTTAGAAGCAGAGCCACTGTTTTCGCGTTGCAAAAGAATAGTTTTAGAATTTGCCCAAAATCAAGCGATATGGTCCGCCGCCCGACACGTGGCAAAATAAAACCACCCATATCACGTGATTTCAAAATGTTAAACTTCGGACAACGAAAAGACGTGATACGGATGCTGGCCGTTGGATCTGGGACTGTGAGATCTGATGGTGGGAGGAGGAGCGCGATATGGGAACGTGCACAGTCAGTAAGGTGGGGTCAGGTCAAAGGCGGTTTGAACGTGGGCCGTTCGATCAGCTGGATGAACGACTAAGATCTGAAGAGGGGAAACAAAGGCGGAGGGGATGGTTAATGGTCGGGAGGAATCCTGACCGTTGGATCCCAGGGGATCAACGGTGGAGATTAAAAGATGAGGCGGAGGCAGAAGGGTTAAATGAATGAGCAGGAGAAAGGTGGACCATCAGATCGAATGGGACAGACGACTGAGATTCAATCAGAACTGAAGGAGGCAGAGGCCAAAACTCCGATGGGGCGATGTTGCGATTGCATATGGACCGTCGGATCGGTGGAAGATTGACGGTCAGGATTGGATCGGGAATGGCCAATCAGGGAATACAGGGTGGAGCGAGAGCAAATCCTGGCCGTTGGTTCTTGTGGATTCAACGGCCAGGATCTAATCTGGGATTGGCCAATCGGGGAGACAAAAAGTGGCGCACTAAGAACTTCCGATTGGCGATTGGTGCGGTGGTGCGATGGTCGTTAGATCTATACAGATCAACGACTGACATTGCATCGGAGGGGTATCAAGGGAATGTTATGTGCGCGCGGTGGAACAAGCGTAGATCGTTAGATCTATTTAGATCAACGACGGATATTGCACCACAGGCTGATAGACCAAACAAAATCTCGCATCGTAAGTTTTCAAATACAAAGGAAACACACATCGCAACAAACTTCCGATGCGATTAGCGCTCTATGGCTTAGCGCTTGGTTTTAGCGCTCGGTTACATGCGGAGAAGGGGCTGTGGGCTAGGCCGAAAGAGGCTTAGCTTGTTATATGATAAAAGGTGGGTTTTTAGGCCTAAAAACGGTGTTTTTAAGGCTAAAAAGAGGTTCCGGTAATGGAAAAGATGGGATTTAAAATCAAATGGGGGGATTTCACATGGTTTGCAAAGGGGAATTAGATGGTTTAGAGGAATTAGGAAGGGATTTTGGGAGTTAAAAGGGAAACTTTGAGAAAGGGAAAAAAGGGTTAAAATGGGAAATTTTGCAGGGGTACAAAGGGGCAAATGGAGGCTTTTCCGAGCATAATTGTTTCACAGACAATGAGGATTTCTTGATGGAAACAACAGTGAAGATCCTTTTTCAATCAAAGGGCACACAGAGGCTTCAGGAATGATATGTTTTCAGAGGAAATGTATTTCTTGAAGGCTCAGAAAAATATTTAGCCACCTGTTTGCTTGACAAAAAGGTTATAGGTGGCTAACAGTGTGGACCAGTTCAAACAAGGAAAATGTTTCCTATTGAGCACTATTTAAAGGTTTTGAAAAAGTTTGTAAAGCAAAAGGCTCGTCCTGAAGGTTCCATGCTTCAAGGGTACATGTTGTTCAAATCCACAGTTTATCTCACTAAATTGTGCAAAGAATTAAATATTGAAGGGCCGTGACTATGGGACTCAAAAGAAAGTGAAAAAGTTGAAGGACATGTATTCACAGGACGAGCAAAAACTAGGGAAATTAAAGGTGATTAAACTTATATCTACATATGGTTCACGATTTTGATTTGTGATTATGATGATATAATGTGTTTTATGTTTATGATTGCATATGCTGTTGAAATGGAGGCTTTATTATTATATGTTGCAAGAAACAGTGAACACAAAAAAATATGGAGGGAGGAATATCAAAGGCATCATGATGCCCAAAAAAGACGTTGTTTGTCATATGTATCTCAAGGTGGTCATAATTCATCTTCGCATTCAACAATAATGAGAAAATTTGAAAAGGATTGGCCTCCAGCTATGAATTTAAAATATTTGAGGGATAGAGTAGCAAGGGCATGTAAAAATAATGATGAAAGAGTTACAACACATGTATTGAACATTATGAAAGGAATAGAAGAGAATAAGGTGACTCATTATAAGGGGTTGTGGTGCAAGGTTCATCATTATCGTGTTCGGAAGCTAGATGAAAATCGACAAACATTTGACTATGGAATCGCTGCATATTTTACAGTAGATTTTCAGTCATATGTTCGTGATGGAAACATAAAAACAGACACCTTGAGATACTATGGATTAATCGAAGATATCTTAGAGCTTAACTTCAGATCTTTCAAGGTGGTATTATTTGAAGCTAAGTGGTTTAGAAATATTGTAGTTGGAAATCATTCAACAACATATATGCATGAGAATAGTTTTTGCATCATCAATCATACCAGATTTGAGCAAATATATGAACCATATGTTTTTCCTGACCAATGTGAGCAAATATTTTTATGTTGTCATCCTACAGAACGATCAAAGTCATTTTTCATTGAGTATAATCCTAGATCAATAAGAGTCTTCCAACCTTCACAAGAAGAACAACCTATCTCAATAGAAATGTCATCTAATGGTAGCTCAGATGATGAATTTAATGGGCAAGAAGACATGCTTGAAATGTACAATGGCTATTCAAATGATTTTGATGATTAACGAAAAATTCTATGAATAGTTCTACTCAAGAAAATGTAAACGTATAGTAGTTCTATATTAGAGTTGTATTTTCATTTAAATCTATTATATGGATTTGTTTAGAAGAATCAAACCTATCATAATCTAAAAATTAATAGTATTTCGATGTTAAACATATCAGAGAACTATAACATGATAACAATGTTATATATATTATCATTATGTACATTTAGATTTGTTTTTTCTCATTATTTTTTTAGAAAACTTAATAATTAATGAATTTCTATCTTATAGAATTGAAAACTTATTTTTTACAAGGGAAAGTTAGATATTAGAGGATTTGTTAATAATATTTCAATGTTAAACATATCAGAGAACTATAACATGATAAAAATGTTATATATATATTATCATTATGTACATTTAGATTTTTTTTTCTCATTATTTTTTTTAGAAAACTTAACAATTAATGAATTTCTATCTTATAGAATTGAAAACTTATTTTTTACTAGGGAAAGTTAGATATTAGAGGATTTGTTAAGATTTTTTTACCCTCAAAAATGATATTTTATGATTAAAATATTTTCAAAATGTTTCATTTGATTATGAGTTACTATTTTTTGTTGTTTCTTGTATGTATTTTAATTCATTTGCATACTTTTCATTTTATAATATACTCATTATTCCACTTCATATAATCAAAGGTTGATGCTTTTATTTTATATATATATATATATATATATATATATATATATATATATATATATATATATATGTATATATATATATATATATATATATATATATATATATGACTCTGCATGTGTACCATAAATTTATTTAAACTCTTGTCCGAACAGACCCCTCCTTCTGTTCACATATTGAATCATGATTCATCATTATTTCCCAAGAAGTACTTTACATACTTCAATCCACAATGAGAAACAAGTGCAATATATATATGTATTGCGCTTGTTTCATTATTGGATTAATGAAATGAAGTATATAAAACACGTTCTAACTTGGGAAATGTGTAATATTGAATTAGGTCTATTGATTCAATATTGGAACAAGAAAAAAAGTAAATTCTATTCGAACAAAGAGTTTAAATGAATTTATGAGGGACATACCTTCTGGAGTCATAGGTATTAATGAGATACCTTCCAAAGGAAGTAATTTATCTACAATTCCATCTTCCCATTTAGATTTTATAGATGATGTATATGTCCCAGTAGTAACTGATACTTGCCATAATGTGGAGCCTACACTTGAAACTGGATTTGAAATTGATATATTGAAATCATATAGAGAGTGGTTGTTGAAGGATGATGTTGATCCAGTCATAAGAGATGCAATTCATACAGCATACAAAACAGCTATCTCTGACACAGAGAATGCAACATATACAGAAACAACAGTTGATGATCTACTAAGGTAAATAGTCATTTATATTTTACTTATAAACTTTAGGGTTGTAATTACATAACATATGATTATTAATAATATATTATATCGCAATGTTCAGGAGTAATATCAATGTTCTCGAAGAAGACACTAACACCAATGGACAACAAAATCAATCTCCTCCATCAGATGAACAAACTATACCATCTATTGATGCATCTTTTCAACCTCTCTTAAAACATCCAAATGAATATGTTAAAGGAGAGGCAACTAATGGTATGCCATTCACAATCACATTAAATGAAAAAGGGCAAGTGTTAAATGATGAAGGTGGGAGAACATGGAGAGACATACTTCATCGTGAAGCATTGAGATTATTTGGTCCTACAATTACTAAAGATTTTCGTCGTCAAGGTAAAACACATATACTATGTTTTTTCATAAATTGCATACTTAATTTATGTAGTATAAACTATATACTTAACGTTTCATGTTTCATATTAAAAAAAATTATATATTGTACTCACTGTTACATTCCCTAAATTTCATTACTATGATACTAGAAACCTTAAGATTTTTTATATGGATTATTTACTTTCTACGTGTATTTCACAGATAAATCTAAGAAGGATGAGTTATTATCTCTTATGCATAAAGTATCGGCAATTGTACCTCCAAAACAAATTCTTCATAGTGTTGCTGAATATATTAAAAATACCAGGAATGCTTTGAGAGAAGAATTGGTAAGAAACAAAAATGTAGTCAAGCCGCACTTCATAGGAGAAGGAGAGTGGAAGAGGTTATTGGATGAGATTGCTATTAAGAAAAAAAGGAAAAATGGCACTTTGGTTGGAAAAGACAAATATGCACATACTGTACGAGCCTCTAGGTTGTCCACACGCCATCGTTTGGGGAAAGGTGGCATGTTATCTGCAGAGGAAAAAATTGTAAGCTTAATACACTGCTATGCTTCTCAAGGAAAATTTATTTTTTATATAATCAAATTTCTAAATATTTCATTGTTATTTAAAATATAGTTGCAGGTCTTAAATACTAAAATTTCTAAAGATGACAAAGATTTTGCTTCATGCTACAGTGTATGTGCTCTCATTCATCAAAAGATTAAAGATGGATTTCATCCTGTTATAGATTATGAGGTATTTTTTGACCTATAATTTTTTGTTCTAGGTAAATTTTTATAATATGAAAGAAGTATATGCAAATGAAAGTTTCAATTAATACAATTTATAGTTGTGTTGATATTATCTTATATGTGTCTTAGGTAACTGATCAACATGATGAAAGAGAAGATGAAGCTGAACTTTGAATCATGCTTCAACCTTACCATATGTTTGGTTAGTTTTTTCAGTTAATTTTTAAATCAATAGGATACTTTAGTTATGAAATACCATTAAATGCACATACTTTTATGGTTTATTTCAATTCAATTGAAGTTATTGTTTGTGTTTTTCTCCGTTTATTTCATTTATGTATTTTTATTCACAAAATTATGTTTATAGAATTTCTTTTTATGATTTTTCCATGCAGGTAGCAACAAAATTTCTTTTAAGGATGAGCAATACATATGATTTCAAATGAATTATCAGTTTCGTTTTTTTCATATCTCATAATAAACAAATTTCAAGACCTAAGACATTTCATTATATTAATAAATGAAAAGTGATTTTTTGATAATCAATGTTGGAACATATGTAAAACTTTTATTTTTCTTTAATTAAATTATCTCTTTTTATATACTCATCGTTTTGGTTGTTGTATAATATACTTAAAATTTTAACATATGTAGATATTGTTATTACTTTGTAATTATTCATTTAATGTGAAAGATATCAATTTAATATATTTTTTCATAACTAGAAAGATATGTAATAGATTAGAAAAACAAAAGTTTTTGAAATATCATGCCATCTTCAAATTTTCACTCAAACAAAATTCTGTGAGACTTGGAATTGAAATGACATTGCTTATATTATGTAAATTTATTATGCCCATCAACTTGGAATCATGTGAATGTTTCAATGGAGAGACTCTTCCATTACTTGTAATTGATACTTGCCATAATGTAGCCAAGCACAAAAAAAGCTACCATGGTCTTATTGTACACAATGAATTAAAATTTTTGGATGTAACTATGAGATACTTCAATTGTGTTAATACATTTGATATTAATTAAATATATTTATGGTAATTGGATTTAAGCATAAGAAAATGGTCAAAATGTTCTATTTGGTAATAAAATCAAACTCTTTCCAAGATACTCACCACATGCAATATATAACCTTTCTAAATAAAGGAGGCTATTTTTTTTTGCACCATATACAATTTTATTATAATAATAAAAAAAAAAAAATTTTTTGCACCATTTTTTATTTTAAGGAGCTTTGCACCATATACAATTTATTATTATTATAATAATTTTGATATTTTTATGATAAATTTTTATTTTTTGTAAAATTGATTTTGGTGCTTTGCATCACAACATCTTGATCCACGTCAGATTGGTTTTTGGTGGTTTGCACCATACACTGTGGAATGCCACATATACATTTAACACCAAATTTAATATTTTTTAGTAACTCTAATTTTGCACTAGACAACATAGCACCACTTGCGTATCTCCACATTATCACCACTTTTGCACCACTATTTGAAAAGTAAAGATTTCTCAAATCCTTTACAAATTGTGGTGCTAATGTGTGGCTAAATGACCCTTTTTGTAGTGGTTGGAGCTGCTGACGAAACTTCACAGCTTTGACGACTGGATGCTACTAGGTTTTCTTGAAGAGCTGCCAAGTGTTAAACATGCGTGTTGGTTGAAGTTGAAGGCACCTGTTTGAAGACATAAAACTAGCACTTCAGTTGGGTGCAAAAGTATGTAAAATTTTACCTCGATATTTACGCCGTAAGGCGTTCTTATTTGAAAACAACTTTGCTGATGTGCAACGTGTCATAATGTGAAACCATTAGATTGGATGTTAGACGATTCAAACATTTTCAACCCTAGATGGAAAACCAAGGTAGTTGCGACCGGTTATTGCAGAGAATTGGTTGAGAGGTGTTCGTTGTGGGTGCAGGAGAAAGCCAAGGCGGGAGCAGATATCTATGGCGTGACCACTGGGTTCGGCGCTTGTTCAAGAGGCTGAAGATCTGATCAATCGGGCCAATCGACATAGAGAGAGAGCGTGGTATGAGCGCCTCAGGAACCTCAACCTCCCAGGCTCCTGTTGCAGAACATTAATCCATGGCTCTAAATTTTTTCCTCTGTATGCATTTATCCGGGAGGAACTGAACGCGATAATGATGACTCCGAAGACAGAGCAGACGCCCGAGGAGGGCACCCAAAAGGTATTCGATGCAGAGGCTCTGTAAGCGCTTCAGGGGATTGCTTCACACCTTTCAGTCTTTTTTTTAGCCTTTTGCTTCGTCCCAGTTCCAGTACTGATTCCCATTCTGGTTCTCCCTTTGCTATCAGCTATGGCAGTCTCTGCATCAGGTATAGCCGAAAATTTAATTGGGGGAGTGGCGGCGAACGCCACAGGCAACATTGTTGCTGCGATTTTCCAGAAGTTGGAAGATATTAATAGGTTGGACAGAAACATAGAAATTTTGGGAACCAACTTTAGCCTTGTGCAGCAAATGTTGAAAAATATTCGCAACCAGTTTGAAGACCAGCAGAAGAGGATGGAGGAGCCATTGGAAAGAATTTTAACAAAGATGGAGAAAGCCCTTCAAGAGGCTGAAGATCTGATTTCCCTGATTGGAGGTCGGGTGGGTCTCAGCAGCTGCGCATGAGACTCAATCTGCAATGGCAGGGCATTGCAGGGCTTTCATATGAGGTGGCCCAGGATCGATTCTGGTGCAAGAAATGGGGTCGGAGGCCCCGCAATACAGAAAACGCAGCTGAAATTGCGAGGGCCAACTTGAAAAAGGTGCCTCTTTTCGTACCCTTGTATGGCCATTGCTATATCCCCTCCTCTCCCAGTCTTGCAGGCAATCCTCTGTTTTTTTTGTTTATAAGAGCCATGTGTTTTGCTGTCGGTTCGACCTTGGTGAGCTGTTTTGCAACAGGGTGTCCCTATGGGAGTTGGTTGGTTTCCCTGATTGGAGGTCGGGTGGGTCTCAGCAGCTGCGCATGAGATTCAACCTGCAATGGAAAAGAGAAAGAAATGGAAATACCCTTGCTGATCCGATGTATGCACAAAGAGTTTTTTTTAGGGTTGTAATTTTTAATTTTAATAATTTATTTATTTTTGTTGTTTTTTTTCAGAGGAAGCTGAGAGGATTAAACAATTCAAAGGACGGGTTTTTGCACTGCAAGATGAGCCTGATGTGGCACGGGTGTGGTTACCCCATGACGACTCTCCTGGTCTGGCAATGGCAAGAGCATTTGGAGATTTCTGTCTCAAGGATTTCGGTCTCATTGCTGTGCCTGATATCTCGTACCGTCGTCTCACAGAAAGGGACGAGTTCATTGTGTTGGCCACTGATGGGGTGGGTATATAACATTCGTTACTTTCTCCCAGGGCATTTATTTTTCTGTTCATTTTGTTGAATACTATGACTGGTAAACCCGAATAATGGGGGCTGGCCATCGTTTCAATGAGTAAACATTGCCCTTGACTGCCTATTCAACCAAACTAACTTAGAGTAGCATAGAATAAACTATTTTTTTATTTAGTTTCTAGAGATCCTGTAGATTTATGGGGTTGGAGTAAATGTTGCAATATAATTTCTACAACAACAGTTCTGTAGCTAGGTTGACATTTTCCTCAAGCTCCATGTGGAAGGTTATTAAAAAATTCGTGACAAACATTCTGCCGCTAGGTTGACATTTACTAGAAAAGGTTGTAATAAAATTTGTTCAAAATTCTGCAGCTTGGTTACTATTTGTTAGATTGTCACTCCCTTTCTCCCAGGGCATTTATTTTTCTGTTCATTTTGTTGAATAGTCTGACTGGTAAACGCACATAAATAAGGGGTGATCATCATTTCAGTGAGCAAACATTGCCCTTCACTGCCTACTCAACCAAACTAACTTAGAGTAGAATAGAATAAACTATTTTTTATTTAGTCTTTAGAGATCCTGTAAGATCTATGGGGGTGGAGTAAATATTGCAATATAATTTCTACAAAAACAGTTCTGCAGCTAGGTTGACATTTTCCTCAAGCTCCATGTGAAATTTTGTGACAAACATTCTGCAGCTAGGTTGACATTTACTTCAAGCTCCCTGGTCCACAGTTGACATTCCGAATTACAATGTCAAAGGAGTCACTGATTATGGAAACACAATCATCCAGATTTTAGGTGAGTCATGATTCAACCTGCAATGGCAAAGAGAAAGAAATGGAAATACCCTTGCTGATCCGATGTATGCACAAAGAGTTTTTTTTAGGGTTGTAATTTTTAATTTTAATAATTTATTTATTTTTGTTGTTTTTTTTCAGAGGAAGCTGAGAGGATTAAACAATTCAAAGGACGGGTTTTTGCACTGCAAGATGAGCCTGATGTGGCACGGGTGTGGTTACCCCATGACGACTCTCCTGGTCTGGCAATGGCAAGAGCATTTGGAGATTTCTGTCTCAAGGATTTCGGTCTCATTGTTGTGCCTGATATCTCGTACCGTCGTCTCACAGAAAGGGACGAGTTCATTGTGCTGGCCACTGATGGGGTGGGTATATAACATTCGTTACTTTCTCCCAGGGCATTTATTTTTCTGTTCATTTTGTTGAATACTATGACTGGTAAACCCGAATAATGGGGGCTGGACATCGTTCAATGAGTAAACATTGCCCTTGACTGCCTATTCAACCAAACTAACTTAGAATAGCATAGAATAAACTATTTTTTTATTTAGTTTCTAGAGATCCTGTAGATTTATGGGGTTGGAGTAAATGTTGCAATATAATTTCTACAACAACAGTTCTACAGCTAGGTTGACATTTTCCTCAAGCTCCATGTGGAAGGTTATTAAAAATTTCGTGACAAACATTCTGCCGCTAGGTTGACATTTACTACAAGCTCCCTGTGAAAAGGTTGTAATAAAATTTGTTCAAAATTCTGCAGCTTGGTTACTATTTGTTAGATTGTCAC
Organism: Pinus albicaulis; assembly: GCA_034641835.2. Taxonomy (NCBI): domain Eukaryota; kingdom Viridiplantae; phylum Streptophyta; class Pinopsida; order Pinales; family Pinaceae; genus Pinus; species Pinus albicaulis. The sequence goes on along the minus strand of CM076583.1, from coordinate 25,267,027 downwards.
TCCCTTTCTCCCAGGGCATTTATTTTTCTGTTCATTTTGTTGAATAGTCTGACTGGTAAACGCACATAAATAAGGGGTGATCATCATTTCAGTGAGCAAACATTGCCCTTCACTGCCTACTCAACCAAACTAACTTAGAGTAGAATAGAATAAACTATTTTTTATTTAGTCTTTAGAGATCCTGTAAGATCTATGGGGGTGGAGTAAATATTGCAATATAATTTCTACAAAAACAGTTCTGCAGCTAGGTTGACATTTTCCTCAAGTTCCATGTGAAATTTTGTGACAAACATTCTGCAGCTAGGTTGACATTTACTTCAAGCTCCCTGGTCCACAGTTGACATTCCGAATTACAATGTCAAAGGAGTCACTGATTATGGAAACACAATCATCCAGATTTTAGGTGAGTCATGATTCAACCTGCAATGGCAAAGAGAAAGAAATGGAAATACCCTTGCTGATCCGATGTATGCACAAAGAGCTTTTTTTAGGGTTGTAATTTTTAATTTTAATAATTTATTTATTTTTGTTGTTTTTTTTCAGAGGAAGCTGAGAGGATTAAACAATTCAAAGGACGGGTTTTTGCACTGCAAGATGAGCCTGATGTGGCACGGGTGTGGTTACCCCATGACGACTCTCCTGGTCTGGCAATGGCAAGAGCATTTGGAGATTTCTGTCTCAAGGATTTCGGTCTCATTATGCGGCTCGGAGACTCGACCGTCGTTCCGTCGTAAAGGGACAAGTTCATCAAGGTCGGCCACCGATGGGGTGGGTATATAACATTCGTTACTTTCTCCTGTGGCATTTATTTTTTCTCGTTCATTTTGTTGAACACTATGATCGGTAAACCCGAATAATGGGGTCTGGCCATCGTTCAATGACATTCATCGTTCAATGAGTAAACATTGGGTTCTTGACTCCGCCTATTCAACCAAACTAACTTACACTTAGAGTATAGAATAAACAATTTTTTATTATTTCTAGAGATCCTGTAGATTTATGGGGTTGGAGTAAATGTTGCAATATAATTTCTACAACAACAGTTCTGCAGCTAGGTTGACATTTTCCTCAAGCTCCATGTGGAAGGTTATTAAAAATTTCGTGACAAACATTCTGCCGCTAGGTTGACATTTACTACAAGCTCCCTGTGAAAAGGTTGTAATAAAATTTGTTCAAAATTCTGCAGCTTGGTTACTATTTGTTTATGCTAAACAGATTAACCTTCTTCCAAATTTAGAAGTAAAGATACTTACAAGAGGCTCACATTTCTCCAACATTAAATCCATTGCCCAGAGTTCAATTGCACCGATCCTTTGACACCTCAACAGTGTCAACTGATCCTTCCTAAACAGACTCTTGAGGAGTGGCGTTTGGCATTAGTTGAAGATGCTATTCCCAATGCTGAGAAGTTTTATTGCCCTTTTCAAGATTGCTCTGCTTTATTGTGGAAGGATGTTCCTGCCTCAACAACACAAACCACTAGTAGATGGAAATGGTGGAATTCAATGACCAGAAGTGAGTTACCTGCTATTAAGAAGTCAGAGTGCCCTGAATGTAGAAGACTGTTCTGTGCTCAATGTCATGTACCATGGCACACAGGTTTTGATTGCTCTCAATGGAAGAAATATGAGAGAAAGAATGACAATAGGCTCTTCAATCTTGCCAAAGAGGACTTTTCTGTATGTAATGTCATGTAAATATTGTGATGATTTTAAATATTAATATATAAGTGATAAAATATATAATATGCGATTCTACTATCCCTGGTCAAGTCCATTACACTTCATTGACACGCAAGACAGTAAGTGTTCTTATGTTTATTCCAGTAAGTTATTCTATCCAAGATAAACTTAATTTGAGTTTTTTTTTTCTGTTTTTAGTGAAATACTCTCTGATTTCCCATCAATTTGGTACTTTTATGTATCTGTGATTTTACCATAATAAGATGGGTATAACATGGATTGCTCGAGAGAATTATCTCATCTTCGTGATAAACTTAAGGATGTGCAACATATAAGAAATATCTGAGGAACAACCTTATTAGAGATCTCAGAATTTTTCTATTTGTTTGCAAACAGGGGACTGCCATAATGCCCAAGGAGAAATAGGCATGTGCCTTGAAGGTGCCATAAACAATTACACTTCTCAGCTTGAATCTTATGGCATATGCAGCTCAAATACCAATAGTCGGACTTCAATACACACCAGACTCATTTGAATTTGCTTATATTTCAAGTTCAAATGCCAACTCTCCCACTGCTCACACCCAGGTGTATTAATCCTTCTTTCTTTTTGTAAACGGATTTTTTTATTAAAATGGCTATCTTTCAGTTGATTGCACACTTTAAAATTTTAGAAATTTGCAACGTAAAATTGTTTTGACTTTGTTTAACTTCCCTTGTTAAATCTGTAATCTACATATCCTGAATATTATTTTAATTGACAGATTCCCATTTCTACTGGTGGGGAAAATGTTGGTAAAGAAGTTTGGAAGGGAAATGGGCGGGACCCCCCTCCTCTGAAATAAATGTGCAAGATCTGTTTAGAAGTCAAAGAATCATCAGAGATTTTCAATAATACAGTTTGTTCCCACAAATTTTGTTCTATTTGCATACTCCAATATGTTCGTAGTAAGTTGCAAGAAAAATTGGGGTCCATTGATTGCCCAGAGTTCAATTGCACCGAGCCTTTGACACCTCAACAGTGTCAACTGATCCTTCCTAAACAGACTCTTGAGGAGTGGCGTTTGGCATTAGTTGAAGATGCTATTCCCAATGCTGAGAAGTTTTATTGCCCTTTTCAAGATTGCTCTGCTTTATTGTGGAAGGATGTTCCTGCCTCAACAACACAAACACATCTATTGCAGGCTCTAGGTCCATCATTTCCCAGCTAAGCTTTAGGAGGCTTTTCCCCTTGAACAATATGGGTATTTATCTTCCTAAGGTGTAGGCAGGGGAGGACAGCTGTGGTATTAGTAATAGGAGTGACGACAACTGTGGTATTAGTAATAGGAGTTAATCCTGTCCAGTAATGGCTGATGCAATAATCTGGTTGTTGATTTGTAGTTTTTGGCAAGCTAAGTGGTTTCAGTTTGATAGACAACTCAGTTGTCCTGTTTAGAAGCCCAGTTTGTATATGTAATCTTATATAGTGTTTTTTCATTTTAAATTACCCATCCATCTATTGCAGGCTCTAGGTCCATCATTTACCAGCTAAGCTTTAGGAGGCTTTCCCCCTTGAACAGTATGGGTATTAATCTTCCTGAAGTGTAGGCAGGGGAAGACAGCTGTGGTATAGTAATGGGAGTTTGATCCTGTCCAGTAATGGCAGATGCAATAGTCTGGTTGTTGATCTGCAGTTTTTGGCAAGCTAAGTGGTTTCAGTGTGATAGACACCTCAGTTACCCTGTTTAGAAGCCCAGTTTGTATACGTAATCTTATATAGTGTTTTTTCATTGTAAATTACCTATCCATCTATTGCAGGCTCTAGGTCCATCATTTTCCAGCTAAACTTTAGGAAGCTTTCCCCCTTGAACAGTATGGGTATTAATCTTCCTCAGGTGTAGGCAGGGTAGGACAGCCTTGGTATTAGTAATGGGAGTTAATCCTGTCCAGTAATGGCAGATGCAATAATCTGGTTCTAGATCTGCAGTATTTGGCAAGCTAAGTGGTTTCAGTGTGATAGACACCTCAGTTATCCTGTTTAGAAGCCCAGGTTCTATATGTAAAGTTATATAGTGTTTTTCATTGTCACATTTTTTATCTTCATCTAAGGTAATGAAGGCATTATTTATTCTTGCTGAATCTGGTCATGTCGTCCCTATCTCCTGATTCATAAAAATGTACAAAATTTTATGCACAGAATTCTAAATTTTGGGGGATCCATACTCCGTTTCCCTTACGGTGCTAATTTACTCATATGTTGTTGCAGGTTCACTGTTGGTCAGGAGACTGCAGCTTTTCTTGCTTCATGCGAAATACTGTTCGATGCTTGGGAAGAGTCAGGTCGTGCAAATAATTCAGAGAGTTATAGTCTGAAGGAGCATGGAGGCGTTGCATATGTTGCCTTCCCATCATTTCTCAGAATTGAAAGTTTCATCGATGGAGAGGGGAATATAAAAACAAACAACCAGGTATTCTCAGATTGCCTCAAGGGTTACGATGATAAACCAGCCCAAGTCCACCAGGGAGCTCTTAAGTTGTTCCTCGATATTATGGAGAAAACAGATTTTCAAGCAAAGGTAATTTGATTTATCTAAATGCACCTGTCAAAAGTTGCCTCGATTTCACAACAAGAGTGTTTACTTCTGCTATTATAGATGAATTTATTGAAATCCAAAAGGAAAAGTAACATTGTGTTGATGTATTCCAGATCGATCAGTTACTGGCTTCTACGGACTCCAGACAAAGAAAACTCAAACCCATTATATTTGTGGGCCATTCCTTGGGAGGGGCAGTTGCAACCTTGGCTACACTGGCTTTCCTGGAAAAGAGGTTAAGGCAAATCTCTCCCTTTTGTATCACATTTGGTTGCCCTCTGGTCGGAGATGAAAGACTTGTTGAAGCAGTTGGCCGTGAGAATTGGGGAGGCAACTTTTGTCACGTGGTTTCCAAGCATGATATTGTTCCTCGGATGCTGCTTGCACCGCTTGAGGCAATTGCTGCGCCTTTGACTGCTATTTTGCCATATTGGCATGGAAAACTCACATATTATTCTATTAAAGAGGCTTGTAGGATTCTTCGCAATAATGTCCTGCAGTATACTTCAAACTGTGTGTTTGATTCTCAAAAGTGGTCATACAGGGCCACGGAGAGAAGCCCATACAGACCTTTTGGCACTTACATGTTCTGCTCAAGCGATGGCACAGCTTGTATTGACAATTCTGAGACCGTTTTGAAGACGCTTCATTTCACAATGCAGAGCCATGAAAATCCTTCGGATGTTACAGTAGAGGACTGTTTGTCAGAGCATATAGTGTATGCTTCGGTTTTGAAACGTGTCGTAGAAAACTCCAAAAGTGGGAGAAAATTAGCAAATCCTGATTCAGAAGTTTGTTACGATGTGGGAATTTCAGTGCAGTTAGAAGCGATTGCAATTGTCATTTCTCTGCCCATCTTTCTTTTGTCCTTTACGCTAACTCTTGTCTGGCGGCCATTGTTTATATTATGACTTGATACATTAATCATTATTTGTGCAAGCATTTTAAATTCGCCTGGGCATCTAAGGCACTGGTCTCATTGATTCATCTTAAAATATCTTTTGATTTACTTAAATCTATCTTGTCATGCCCAACAATCTAGCTTGCCTGTAAGTTGCTAAGAAAAGCAGTTGTATAACAATCTAGCTTGCCTGTAACCTGTAACTTGCTAAGGTAAGTAGTTGTATCTCCTAGAACTTGTTGCTTCAACAACTTTCCCTCTCCATCTACCTTCAGGGACTAACCCCTAGCCTGCCTAGAAGAACGGAGTGGGTTAGGGTCTACCCCTTAGCCTGCCTAGAAGAACTAAGTGGGCAGGGATCAGAGTGACAACCCCTGCCCTGACTCATTGTTGCTTTTAGGACAGCCCCTGCCTTGCCCTGACTCGTTGTTGCTTTTAGGTGTACAAATTGGGCCACAAGAGAATGTTTTTATTTGAGAGAACACAATTTATATCTATTTTTGACAATCAATATCTTAATTTCTCTATTTAACATCAAATTAATTACAATTGATTTCTTTCTAGCTTCTTCCTTACGGCGTTTCCTTTGCAACATTAGGTGCAATTGCTAGTTTGTACGTCTTTTGTAATTGAACTTTTGGGAAATCTAGAAACAATATCCTGTTCATTTTCAATTTTGTGCTATGACATTAAATGTACATTGCTTCTGTGTAAGAAGATCAAGAAAAGCCGGCAGTTGAAAAAGGTGGAAATACTTGTTTATCTACATACGCCGGTAAAAAATCCAGTTCCACTATAATTCTCATGGCATAAGATGGACACTGCAGGAGTGAGAGGTGCTCGACTCCACCTTAAGAATGGTAGCTAGAGGAAAATTTATTCTATTAATTTATCCCAGACCATAATCATTGGATCCCTAAAAGAAGCTTTACTTTGTTAGACTAACCGAATCATTTCCAGAAAGTTGGACTAACGGTTGCATGTTTAGGAATATGGTAATTTAATTTTTTGGATTAATTGTCAATTGTAGAAATATGGGATTGACCACCCAGTCAAGGTAGGTAATCCGTTTGGAAGCTTATTAATACTTGCAGATAACAAAACTTCAACATGATATGGAAGTTAGCCTTATCCAAATTCTATTTCGTATTTCCTCATAACAATGTTGATGTTGGTGAACTAATTACTCACTATATATATAATTTTTAAAAAGTTAAATTTAGCAATATATCAAAATTAAAATTAAATACCATAATTGATAAATGTTAGACACGTATTTGAAAAAAAAAAAAAATTACTTATATGGGCTATATCTACATAAACTATTAACAATTACTACTACCAAATAAAACCATATTACATATATGGACTATATTTACACAAACCATTAACAATTACTACTACCTTTAACAATTGTTAAATTTAACTTTTTAAAAATAACTTCAATTAATAGTTAATTATTTGGAATAATGCTTACATTAGTATATAGGTTGGATTAGGTTGTTAGTTGTTGGAGTTTTATAGAGAGATATTCTCAAGGATATTCTTCTTGTTTGGAATGTGTTGGATTTTATGAGCATTAATTATGTGGCTTGTAATTTGGCTTTGAGTGAATATACTAAATGATTTGTGAGTAATTTATCCACAATGTTTGCTCTTTCAATTTCTTTGTTGGTATCAGAGTGTTGAAATATTAAAGTCACCTGCAAAACCCCGTGCGGGTGGAAACAGAGTACAACAGGGGCAGCCTAGGTTGACTGCACACTTTTGTGCATTTAACAAAGGCATGGAGAAATTGTAAGGATGAAGTTATTGTTTATGGCCGCAGTTGACTTTTGCAGAAGAATTGAAGAAATCGTGGTTCAAACCACGCAACAGCAGGTTTTATTGAAGAACAGTCTTATTGGGCGTAAAAGCCCTCACCAACCAACAAACAAGAATTTTGTTTAAACGTGCCAAGTCTTTTGAATAGCGTGGGTCCCATCTACAGCGCAACGATGTGGACCAATCATCGTCCATCATTATATCGCAACATCACCATCTGCCCAAACCGCAAAACCATTTTGTATATGTTTATTACCGATGCGATGTGTCTTGTTGATGTGAAGTTCCGATGCGATGCGATGGTGTGATATCGCACATCTCAAATCACAAGGAACAATGTTAAAGCCCCCTCCGAAATGTCACCGTCGATGCACACTTGCGATGCGACGATGCGATCTTCGCTGTGGGGTCCATCGCACATCGCACATCGCAATAACCATCCATTCACCACAACCATTGTTCCGCCCATCCATCTTCGATGTGATATTGCGATGCGATGTGGTCCCCACCAGCCATCGCAACATCGCAATTGAATTCGCCAAGTTCTTCTGTTCGCTCGTTCGCTGACCACCGATGCGATGTGGTCCCACCGCCAACTCAGCCATAACGTGGGCCAATCACAGTTTATCGCACATGTTTTGGCCTGACATCAATTTCACCTTTTGGTACACGAATTATTTCTATGGAATCCGGTTCATAATTTTGTTTGAGTTCTGCGGGCTCAACACCAGCTAATCAAATGTCATTCGCGTTGGTTTTAGGCCTACTGACACAGGGCTCATTTGTTACGCGAATTTGTTTACAATTCAATTTGTTTGAAGTTTGAAATTTGGGTTAAAAGGTTTATTAAACTTTGGGTTAAAGTCATGTGGCACAATATTAATTTTTTTTTTAAAAACCTTTTTATATTTCTTTTGTTTTATGTTTTTTAATGCCGTGCCATATACAAGCAAAAAAAGCCCATAGGCTTATGTAAGACAGACAAAAGACTGTGTATGCAGTGTGTGTAATGCCCGAAGGTAGAAAGAGAGACAAAGAGCAAAGATTGTAACGCTGCGTCTGTAGCAGCTAATCCATTGTAAAAACATAACTTCGTTCTGAAGACAGAATCTCCATTTTGTAATAGTTTTCATGTTAATGAAATAGTTTTCAATTTTTGTGCCATCTCTGTCCAACATTCAGAAAATTTTTATAATCTCTGTGTTGAGGTAGAGGAGAATTTTTATTCTCCCTGTGTGTTCGGAACATTCAGAAATTCCAACATGGTATCAGAGCTAATCCAAGCTCTTTGAAGGTTTCAAAGAAGCTGAAGGAAGAAGGAAGCTTGTTGCAGCAGTTCACCAGCAAATCTCCAGCAAGCCCAGTAGAAGTTTAAGTCTAGGTATTTATCAAAAAAGAGTTCTTGTTTTGAATTTAAAAGAACAGTCCAGAGGATTTTTCAGAGACAGAGTTTGGTCTCTTAGACATAGAGGTAGATTATTTGAAAAACACAGTCAAGTTTATTTCAAAGTTCAGTTTGTAAGCCATGGCTGGACCAAGCACTAGTATGAGTATTGGAAATACTCAGCTCCCACAATTTAATGGGAATAACTATGATTATTGGGCCATTACCATGAGAGCCCTGTTTGCCTCTCAAGACTTATGGGAGTTTGTTGAAGATGGCTTTGATGAACCAACAGATGAAAATGCCTTTAATGCCTTAACATAGGCAGAGAAGGATTTGTTGAAGAGCAATAGGAAGAAGGACTCTAAAACCCTCTTCTATCTCTATCAAGCAGTACATGAGAGTGTGTTTCCAAGGATAGCAACAACCAAGATATCCAAGGATGCATGGGATACCCTCCAAACAGTCTATCAAGGTATGGAGAAGGTGAAGACAACAAAGCTACAATTGCTGAGGAGAGATTTTGAAACTCTCTGTATGAAAGAGTGTGATAAAATAGGCTCATTCTTCACACATGTGATTGGGATGGTCACCTAGATAAGGTCTCATGGAGAGACACTTGAAGAAAGAAGTATTGCGGAGAAAGTATTGAGGAGTTTACCCTCAAGGTTTGATGTTATTGTAACCACCATTGAAGAGACAAAGGATCTCTCAAAGTTCACAGTTGATGAACTTCATGCATCACTGATGACTCATGAACAAATATTGGGAAGATCAGTAAACCCATATTTGGAGCATGCCTTCAAGATCCAAATGTCTTTTGGAAGAGGAAGAGGTCAAGGCAGAGGAAGAGGAAGAGGCAGAAGCCAAAATAGAGGAGGAAGAAACAACAATCAGAATCAAAGCTAAGGCCAAAGCAACAACCAGCAAAGTGGACAACAAAATGCTCATGGAAAAAGGTATGACAAATCCAATGTCCAGTGTCATTATTGCAAAAAATATGGGAATTATGCCAATGAGTGTAGGAAAAAGAAATATGACATGAATAATAGGCAGAATGCAAATGTAACAAGAGAAGAAAAGAACCCAAAGAATGTGCTATTAACATGTAATGTAGCACAAGATAGACAGGATGATGTATGGTTCTTAGATTCAGGCTGCAGTAATCACATGACTGGAAACATAGCAATGTTTTCCAATCTTGATGAAGATGTTAAATCTGAAGTAACAAATGGAACTGATACTAAGATCTCTGTCAAGGGAAAAGGCAGAGTAAGTATCCATGCAAGAAATGGTGAGCAAAAATTTGTGCCAGATGTATATTATGTTCATGGCTTGAAATGTAATCTTCTGAGCGTTGGGCAGCTCATTAACAAAGGTTACAATGTATTATTCAAAAATGATGTGTGCACAATAATGGACATACCTCCAAGCAAGAAGGTTATTGCAGAAGTGCAAATGACCAGCAATAGAATGTTTCCACTCAAGCTAAATGCAGATTTGAAGGGAAAGAGAAAGAATGTAGTAGCTGTAACTTAAGAGGTCTTTCAAGAGGAAGTGAAAGATGAGAATTGGTTATGGCATTTGATATTTGGACATCTCAATTTCAGAGGTCTGAATTTGTTGCACAAGAAAAGAATGGTAAGAGGACCATTGATTGAGAAACTGGACAACCTATGTGAACGCTGCATCTTGGGAAAACAACACAGAGAAAAATTTCCATCAGGAAAGAGAATAAGGGCAAAGGCACCCTTAGAAATTATCCATTCAGATTTGTGTGGGCCAATGCAAACATCATCAATATTAGGTAGCAATTATATCTTGACCTTCATTGATGATTTCACAAGAAAAGTATGGGTTTATTTCTTGAAGTATAAAAGTGAAGTGTTTGAGAAATTTTGCCACTTTAAAGCTCTTGTAGAGAAACAAAGTGGGCAGCATATCAAAGTCTTAAGGAATGACAGAGGAAGTGAGTATATCTCAAAATAATTTCTGCTTTTTTGCAGAGAAAATGGCATACAAAAACAATTCACAACAAGGTACACACCGTAGCAAAATGGTGTTGCTCAAAGAAAAAATCAAGCCATCATGGATATGGTGAGAAGTATGATGAAGGCAAAACATTTTCCAAATGAGTATTAGGAAGAAGAAAAAAATTGTGCGGTATATATTTTGAATAGATGCCCAAAAAAGGCAGTGATGAATAGAGTTCCAGAAGAAGCATGGAGTGGCAGAAAACAAGGAGTCACCCACATGAGAGTTTTTGGTTGTTTGGCTTATACACACATTCTAGATCAGCTGAGAAAGAAGTTGGACTGTAAGGGGGAGAAGTGCATATTCCTTGGATACTGTGAAAAATCCAAGGGATATAGATTGTATAACCCATCCACAAAGAAATTTTTTATAAGCAGAGATGTGCAATTCATTGAAGAAGAAGCATGGGATGGAAGCATTGAGAAAACAGTCAATGTCAAAAGTTATTTGTCTCATGATGAAAATGAGGATGAGATAGCTGAAATAATCCATCATTAGCACCACTACCTCCACCAACACAAGGACAACAAGGGACACCACAAGCTGGAGTAAGAACACCCTTGAGAAGTGAAAGAAGTGCTTCTCCAAGCACACCACATGGAGCTGATTTAAGTGGTTCTTCAAGCACATGTACACCAAGCGAAAGAGGAACCAGATTCAAAAATCTAAATGAAATCTATGAGCAAGAAGCAAAAAATGAAGGTATAAATTCTTTATTTGCATTGTATTGTCATGTTGATGATCCTATTCATTTTGAAGAAGCAGTGAAAGATAAAAAATGGATAGAAGCTATGGATGAAGAAATGAATGCAAAAGAGAAAAATAAAACATGGGAATTGGTTGATCTCCCAAAAGGTAATGAAGTGACTGGAGTGAAATGGGTCTATAAGACCAAGAGCAATGCTGAAGGTAAGATTGAAAGGCACAAGGCCATACTTGTTGTCAAAGGCTACAAGCAGCAACATGGAAGAGATTATGAAGAAACCTTTGCACCGGTTGCAAGAATGGAAACAGTGAGAGCAGTGCTGTCCATAGCAACACAAAACAAGTGGAAGGTTTACCAAATGGATGTAAAATCAACATTCCTAAATGGAGTTTTGATGGAAGAGGTTTATGTTGAACAACCTCTAGGCTATGAGAAAAAGGGCCAAGAGCACAAATTTTGTAGATTGAAGAAAGCTCTTTATGGGCTGAAATAAGCACCAAGAGCATGGTACAGTAGGATAGATTCCTATCTACTGGAGAATGGGTTTGAAAAATGTGAAGGAGAACCCACATTATACATCAAGGAGAAAGATGGTAAGATGTTGATTGTTGTTTTATATGTTGATGATGTGATATTTATAGGTAATGATGATTACCTCATTGAAAATTTTAAAACAGTCATGAAGGATGAATTTGAAATGACTGATATGGGATTGCTAAGATACTTCTGAGGAATAGAAGTAGAGAAAAATGAAAATAAGATTTTTATTTCTCAAACTAAATATGTAAATGAAGTTTTGGAAAGATTTAATATGCAGGATTGCAAGGCAACAATTGCTCCCATAGTAATGGGATTGAAACTCAACAAAGAAGACAACAACAAGGATTTTGATCCTAGTTTGTACAAGAGCATAGTTGGCAGCCTTATGTATTTGACTGCAACTAGGCCTGATATTATGCATGTTGTTAGTTTAATTTCCAGATTTATGGAAAGGCCAAAAGAAGCACATTGGCAAGCAGCAAAAAGAATTCTGAGGTATGTGAAAGGAACTAAAAGGTATGGAATTTTATATACTACTTCAGAAAATTTTGAATTAATTGGATATACTGACAGTGATTGGGCTGGAAGTATTGATGACCGGAAAAGTACCTCTGGTTATGTTTTTCATATGGGTTCAGGAGCCATTTCATGGGCTTCTAAGAAACAACCAATTGTGGCATTATCTACAGCAGAAGCAGAGTATGTGGCAGCTACAACAGCAGCATGTCAAGCAGTGTGGATGAGAAGAATGTTGAAAAGTTTATGTCAAGAACAAGTAAAAGGCAGAGTGATTTATTGTGACAATAGCTCAACTATAGCATTGTCAAAGAATTCTGTGTTTCACAAAAGAAATAAACACATAGATACCAAGTTTCACTACATCAGGGAATTGGTGAACAATGGAGAAATTGTTCTGAAACATTGTAGAACAGAGGAGTATTTTGCAGACATTCTGACAAAGCCAATGGGGCAAAAGAGTTTTGAATATTTGAGAAAATGCTTGGGTATGACAGATAACCGAGCAACTGACTTTAAGGGGGAGTGTTGAAAATATTAAAGGCACCTGCAAAACCCCGTGCAGGTGGAAACGGAGTACAACAGGGGCAACCTAGGTTGAGTGCACACTTCTGTGCATTTAACAGAGGCATGGAGAAATTGTAAGGATGAAGTTATTGTTTATGGCCGCAGCCGACTTTTGAAGAGGAATTGAAGAAATCGTGGTTCAAACCACTCAACAACAGGTTTTATTAAAGAACAGTCTTATTGGGCATAAAAGCCCTCACCAACCAACAAACAATAATTTTGTTTAAATGCGCCAAGTCTTTTGAATAGCACGGGTCCCATCTACAGCGTAGTGATGTGGACCAATCATCGTCCATCGCTATATCGCAACATCGCCATCTGCCCAAACCGCAAAACCATTTTGTATATGTTTATTACCGATGTGATGTGTCTTGTTGATGTGAAGTTCCGATGCGATGCGATGGTGCGATATCGCACATCGCACATCACAAGGAACAATGTTAAATCCCCCTCCGAAATGTCACTGCCGATGCACACTTGCGATGCGACGATGTGATCTCCACTGTGGGGTCCATCGTACATCGCACATCGCAATAACCATCCACTCACTACAACCATTTTTCTGCCGATCCATCGCCGATGCGATGTGGTCCCCACTAGCCATCGCAACATCGCAATCACATTCACCAAGTTCTTTTATTCGCTCGTCCGTCGATCGCTGATGCGATGTGGTCCCACTGCCAACTCAGCCAGAACGTGGGCCAATCACATTTTATCACGCAGGTTTTGGCCTGACGTCACTTTCACCTTTTGGTATGCGAATTTGTTATCCGGTTCATAATTTTGTTTGAGTTCTGCGGGCCCAGCACTAGCCAATCAAATGTCGTTCGTGTTGGTTTTAGGCCTACTGACGTAGGGCTCATTTGTTACACGAATTTGTTTACAATTCAGTTTTTTTAAAGTTTGAAATCCGAGTTAAAAGGTTTATTAAACTTTTGGTTAAAGTCATGCGGCACGGTATTAAAGTTTTTTTAAAAAACCTTTTTATATTTCTTTTGTTTTATGTTTTTTAATGCCGCACCATATAAAAGCAAAAAAATCCCGTAGGCTTATGTAAGATAGACAGAAGACTGTGTATGCAGTGTGTGTAATGCCCTATGGCAAAAAGAGAGACAAAGAGAAAATATTGTAACGCTACGTCTGTAACAACTAATCCATTGTAAAACCAGAACTTCGTTTTGAAGACAGAATCTCCATTTTGTAATAGTATTTCATGTTAATGAAATAGTTTTCAATTTTTGTGCCATCTTTGTCCAGCATTCAGAAAATTTTTATAATCTCTGTGTTGAGGTAGAGGAGAATTTTTATTCTCCCTGTGTGTTTGGAATATTCAGAAATTCCAACACAGAGCTTATATGAGCTTCACTCCCTGAAGAAAGAGACCAGGGAGATGAGAATTTGATAATTGAATTCTTATTCTCTACATAGATTAGTATAGGTGTGTGAGAGTAATATGTTTGTGTGTTGCATTTTCTTTGTGTTGTTAATATCTTGAATATGTGTAGAGCTCATTAAGTTTTTAGAAATTTGGTCCATTGTTTCTGCAGAGATGGGATGCTGTTAATGTGCGTTTCGTGCTTCTCCATGTGAGATCTGAATTCATTTGTTTTCAATGGTGATGATTCATGTGTTTCCAAGTTGTTCATCACCATTGGGATTTTAGTTTCCAATTGCATCAACTATATCTCCCCGAAAATTGTGAAAAATTGTGAATTAGGATGGCGTGTATTGTTGGTTCTGGAAGTTGTTCCAACACTCATCATAATGGTAAGAGCGCTTTTCCTTGTAGACACACCAAATAATCTAATCGAGAGAGACCAAACCAAGAAGGCCCAAGCTATGCTGGAAAAGGTTCAAGGGACATCCAATTTTCAAGACGATTTTTTATGCTTGAAAAATACGGGGTTCATGCTGTTGATTTTTGGGCTGCGACAACCTCTCAGAAATAGGATCCCGCTCTACAGAGATCACCCTCAATGGCCGAGAGCGAGAGTGTGGATCTTCCAACGACTGCAAATTTTGAAATAGTTTCCCTCTTCGAAGCTCTGATCTTATTGGCAACAAAGAAGACACAAAGGAGAAAGGAGTGCTCAATCAAGAGGAGGCTACATGGCTTACCATGGTCCAAGGAAAACGGTACGTTGATGGTCTTGCTTGGCTTGTGCAACTATAATCCTCTTGGAAGCAATAAAAAGGCTGTGGTTCCTGTCATCGATGTGGGTCCTTTGTTGGATCACTGTGACCATTATGCAACTTGAATGGAAGACGTTGATGTTATACAACTCTAAAAGGCCACACTAACATTTTCAAAGAGAATGCCATTGCACTTGTTAAAATACGTTATTGACTTTTCCTTGAAGCATCATCCATGCAATTCATCGAAACTGTGTCTGGATGCAGCATGGATGTCGAAGATGACGTGAAGACCTGGGCAATGAAGCAAAAATAGTGCAGTAAGCTTGTTTCAAGGATTGGACAACGTTACTATAGTTGGAGTCATGGTTTACATCAAATATTATGTGGCACACAATTTGATATTTTGATAGCCACGAGTCCAATAAGTAAATTTCACAACAAAGAATTTGGCTAGCCAGCAATAGAACGAGCATGTTGATGTAGTTATATTATTTTCATTAAATAAATCACATGTGCGCTATTAAAATTAAAAAAATTTGTTGAGTTTGGAAATCGAAAGTGCATAATCAATTATTGAACAGAGAAATATAATTAAATTAGTGGTTCTCGACATTCTTCGGTGCAGAGAGAGTGTGTTTTTTAATTGAATTGAATGAATTTGTTATATGTTGATGCATCTTGTTGTGCTTTGGTCCTCAAGACAATTGATTACATGTGAAGTTATGAGATCCATGTGTGTAGAAAGGTTAGTTGCATAATTGATTGTTGGATACAATCCATTATCAACATTGTCCTTCGGGAGATCAAGAAGCATAAATTATAAAAAGTTCATCAAAGATGGTTAGAGGCGGTTATGTCTTAATTGAGTTGAATGGGAAGCTCAAAATTGTGGTAGTGAAAAGAGCGTTGTCTTGGAGACTTCGGAGTGGGGATAAGTGTCGAAGAAGACCAGTTAGACAGACGTGACATGTGAATTGTAATTTGTCATTTTTTATATTAATCTTTGTAATGCTGTAGTGTAAGCATTAAAGGGGGGACTTGGAATAATGCTTACATTAGTATATAGGTAGGATTGCAGTGTTGGTTGTTGGAGTTTTGTTAAGATATTTTCTCAAAAATATTCTCTTTGTTTGGAATCTGTTAGATTTCATGAGCACTATTTATGTGGCTTGTAATTTGTCTTTGAGTGAATATACGAATTGATTTGTGAGTAATTTGTCCACAATATTTTCTCTTCCAATTTCTTTGTAATTGGACTTGATGACTTAGTTAATATGCGAGTTTCTTTACTAACATTCATCTTTAATCTCAACTATTAATATATCTTGGTCTAAGTCTCAGCTATGATTACAATAGTTGAGATTAGTTCGAACATTTGTTTTACTTCTACATGTTGGTGCAGGTTTTCCTCGTCTCTATGTTGTATAAGCTTTTGTTTCCTTGTGCTCCAAACTCTATGTTGTGTATGTATTTTCTGGTTATTTAACTTCAGTGTTACTTTTGTCATCTCCTTCAATATGTCATGTTACCCAACATCCATGGGTGACACCCATAGGAGAAATGTTTCTCTTATATTATCTTTAGCCGGCAGTCAACAACCCCTTGTAGCCACCAGATAGATCAATGTGCCACCATCTTCACCACCTGAGATGGCTATTATATAACCTTGCATATCTATCATGATCATATGTTTGAAGGTGGGCCTTCCAACCTTGAAGGTATGGCTTTCATTATGTAGTTGGGTATTTTTACTTACTTATCATGAACACTTATGGGCATGGATTTTCTACCATCTTTAGGAGTTGCACAACATGAGAAATCTCGATTTTGGTTGTGTAGTCCTGCTTCCCAACACCATATAGATCACTCATCTCCGCTCATTCTAACCCCTTTTCACATATTTCCATCTGAGTCCACATTTGTGCATTGGGTCCACAAGGCATTAGCCTCTCCCTCCTCTTGTCCACACATTGAGTCGGGCCTAGAACGATGCCACGTAGGTTGATGCAGACAAAAAAAAGGTTAAAAGTACAATTTGGCCACTATCAATAAGAAATGTACCGAAAAACGCAAAAGATGGTCGAGACATACAAATTTAGCATGTGGGAAAAAGCTAACATGAGCCCTACCCCTTATCATTACAGCCATCACCCTGGTTCCTAGGGCCTTTATATTATTCCCTTGCATCATTAAGAAACCCTTGATTGTCCCAACCCTTGGTGTGCGATGAACTACCCAACCTTAAAAGAGGTAATTACTGCTATATCTTACACATCATGCTCTCATTCCCTGGAGCCTCGAGTAGTTATAAAAATAAAAATCAATAAAAAGAAAAAAGCATATGAAGAAGGGTGAAAAACCAAAGGGCGGGGTAACTCATGTACCACAATTTCTCCCTCCTTCATCTATACACCCATGTGTGGGCTTCCCCCATTATTTATTCCTTTGTAAGATGTCATGTGGCTTGGAGCCTTCCCCTAATAACTCACTATGTTCCATCATTATATCACATGACACCAGCCATATGATGGATGTACCATGGACATGTCACCCCCTTAGAGGCTGAAACTACCTAATAGGGTCCTTGATTAACCTCCTTCTTGAACTTGGAGACACATGTATGATATAAATGCCATTATGGAAGGGCATGCCACTATGAAGTGCTCTCTTGGTTCTATGATTTGTAAGCTCATTTACTCAATTGTGCTAATGAACTATTGTACTAGAAGGCGAGGAGACACATTGGAGCTTATACAAAATTGGAGGTGGGTCTTCATCTTGGGGTTTGGTCTTCCTATACAAGGTCCAAGCCCTCTAGAGGGTCATATTGGCATTTGTAGGGTGCGTGTTTAGAACCATGGGCCTCCACCATACTATTAAAAATTGCAGTTGGAAATTCTCAATTTGATTTTTCCTTGATTAAATTGAGAAAATTTGAATTTCCACATCAACAAACAACTTGGATGATGTTATCTAATGTGACATGGCTTATGTCACCCATTTTACTCAGTAAATTTGAGTTGGAGTTAGATTTCATTTCGGCTCGTGTGATTGCTGATTTGTAGCAATCAACTTGAGTTATCTAAGGTTGTTTTGAGTTAAACTAGTTCCAACTTCTGGAGGAACTAGTGGAAGGTCAGTTAAGCAATGGGACTTCAGTCAGACTTAGTGATCATCTAATTAACTGATCAATAAACCAAAAATAGCTAGTGCATGCAGAGAATTCAAGTTACCTATTTGAGGTGGAGATTCAAAGGGAATGTAACATTAGTTGTAGACTAGTCTTGAGTGTAAAGGTGTTTCATGCAGTTAGATTATCATCCTAATTAATTGCGCAATTCAATTAGAGGGATTTCCTAAATAATAGGGGATAATTCCTTAAGGAACAACACAAGGAAATAGAAAGCTCAAGCTGAGGAAAATTTTCACTAATTTTGGGTCAGAGGCCTTCAGAGAGCAGAGAGATAGGTTGGGCACTTGCAGGGTGAGCTCAGTTGAGAAAAGAAATTGTAATACATATCTATTCATCATATTAATGAAAGCATGCATTGGGGTTTTCAGCAGATTTATTTCCCCAAATAAAAATACTTGTTGCATGTGTGTTATTTCTTCTTGCATGTCTGATATTTTTGTTCTAAATTGTGAATTAATGTTTGCAAAGAAGTAGAGTAGGTTTGGGTATTTCGATTTTGATTAAAAATTCAATGAGAAATTGAAAATATACAACCTAATTTCTATATGGTATCAAAGCAAGATTCACATTAGAACAAGAATTTCGAAGTTGTTTCTTAGGAGGTTCAAATTTGGAGTTCAGTGTAGCAAGATTGATTCAGATCTAAGAAGATGGCCTTCAATGGACTGCATGGAGGCAGTATTGGATGAAAATGGATTGCTTGAATATGTCAAGACAAATGTTGCAAAACCACAAGCATCTGATGCCCAGAACCTTGCTTAGTAGAAGAAATATGTAGCCAAGGAGAGGATAATAATTTTGGAGGGAGTATGGGATCATATTGTCTCGAATCTCCATTGAAAATAAACTACGTCTGTGATGTGGAAAGAACTGATAGAATTGTTCAAGAATAGTAGTAACCACACGAGGCTTATGCTCAAGGATAAATTTCGAAGTATCAAGATGCAAAAGAATGAAATAATTTTGCATTATTTGAGCACGTTTACACAATGTCGTGATGAACTTGGTAGGGTTAGTGTTAATGTCCTTGAAGAAGACTTGGTAACCCTATCCCTTTTGGGCATTCCCAAGAGTTGGCATAACTATCAAGATTCAGTGAATGTGAGGGAGAAACGAATGAGTTGGGAGTGCTTATGATATTATTTGGTATAGGAGGAAATAAGGTAGAATACCAAAGAAGGGACTTCATCAAAGGGTGAGGATGAAGAAAAAATTGCATTATCTGGAAAGGGAAAGAAGGGAAAAGGGAAGAAATCCCAATCCAAACCAGAATCCAATCAAGGGGACAAGAAGAAATATTTGTCAAAAAATAAATGCTTCCTTTGTCATGAATTCGAGCACTATGCCACAAAATTTCCACATAAGAAAACAATAAATAAGACCTTGGGAGGAGCAGTAGGTGAAGCTTTGGCCTCACAGTTTGAGCTTGAATTTACCCTCATTGCGATCTATATGTGTAAACTTGAAGAATTTTCATGAAAATTACAAGTGAAATGTTTAGGTTTTTATGCAATTATGTCGATTACATTAACATGTAAACATGATTTTCAACTCAGTTTTTCAAAAAATAATTAAGACATCAGTACCATAACAACATACACAAGACACCAAATGATGAAGGAGTTCACCCCTCCTAGGCTACAGCTCTTGGTCCATCTTCCAATGTTGGGCCTCTTTCATTATGCTAAAAAAATACGTGTTTACATTAAGTTACAATGCTCATAATGAAAAAACAATGTCTCCAATGCTTCAAGAATAGTAAAAAACCCTAACAGGGCTCTTTATGCACTCAAAAAGGTCAAAAATTGACTGAGTTATGATGCAGAGAAGTTTTCTTGCTAATTGCCTTCCAATTCGCACCCACCTGCTATCCGTTCTACAAATTCCTCCTTTTGCAGCCACGTGGAACGACAATTTTGCCCCACGCTGGTGAGATTCCTGTTGGTTCGGGTGCAATTTATCGAATCATTAAATTTTCTATGTCACCCCATGAATCAATAAGAATGCACTGCTTGGCGCAAAACAAGTCGTCGATTGTGGGTTAGTTTGAACAAACCCGCCAAGTGGTTGACCTCGCTCGGAACCAAAGTTCGCTCATGGGTTGGGTTAACACCTCGCCGGTTAAGTTTGAATTGGCGCGCCATACCTCTAACCAAACCATGATATGAATCGTGGTTTATTGCTGCAGTTAGGTTTCGTTGGAGTTTGAACCACCACTTAACTATGGGTTGAACCATATCACCATGGTTGGGTTGCGTTATCCACCAAGTAAATTGTAGATTGAACTATGCCATGTGATGTCGTTTGTTGACCGTCGATGGTTAGATGCCTCGAACCCACCCACTGCTAGTTTCGTTCTCCACCATGCTCCAAACCCATTCCACCATAACATTAATCTTTCGAACTCCTTCACATTAATTTTATATAATAATAATATTGTAAATAAGGACTTATTGAATAATAATAAACAATCAATTAATAATTTAATAATAAATAATTATAATGATATTATTTATAATAAAGATTATAACAATAATATAACTAACATTACCAACAATAATCCAAATAACCTTAACAACATTAATAATAATGATGATGATTAATAATAATAATAATAATAGTACAAATAACATTAATAATATTAACAATAATAATAATTATTTCTCCTATATGAAAAATGTCATTAACCTTTCCAGTATGAATTTTGATTCATCCGTTTCCATCTTCTTAATAAAGGGCTTAATTTTTCCCTTGCCCCTAGGAAGATCCCCATTAATGATATTATCTGTAACATAGAGTATGACATCAAGGATCTTCCAGATAATATCAAGGAAACTATTAGGCAATATTGTTCCATTGTTCTTATGAAGGCGAAGCCTCCCAGAAGAAATTTGAGCAAGCTTGAGTTTCTTTCCCTTAAATCCCTTAGAGGCAACCCCGACATTATCATCCTTAAGGAAGAAAAGGGTGCGACCATAGTCATTATGGATAAATCTTACTATGTCAGTAAAATGGTTGACCTTCTTTCCAATAGTGGTAGCTATGTTAAGCTAAAAAATAATCCGCTTAAATATGTTTCTAAGGAGGTGGCCCTCGCCATTAAGTCTGATTCCTCCCTTAATCCTCTCTCAAGGAAGCTTATTGAGGGTAATCCCCTCAACCCTAGGATTTATGGCCTTCCTAAGATTCATAAACATGGGCCCCCTTTAAGACCTATTGTGAACACAATAGGTGGACCCTCTTATCATCTTGCTAAATTATTAGCCCAGAAGCTTAAACCCCTTGTGTGTCTTACTGATTCCTATGTTAAGGTCTTAGATTATTTTATCAAATATTGAAAATATATCATGATAGAACCTAGGGAATTATTAGTCAGCTTTGATGTTTTCTCCTTATTTATCAAAATCCCCATCCCTGTAGCCATTGATGTCATTAGGCAGATCCGAGACCAGGACACTTCTAAGTTAGTTGGACTTTGCCTCACCTTGACTTTCTTTAGTTTCCAAGGTGAGTTAGTTACTGACTTATTTATGGAAGATTTTGAAATCAAGGCCTTTTCCTCAGCTCAATTTCGCCCGAAGAAGTGCAAGAGGTTCATGGATGATACCTGTGTCATATGGCCCCATGGTCGCAACAAGTTAGATTTGTTTCTTGGTCACTTGAATTCTCAGTCTGATTACATCAAATTCACGATGGAAGTAGAGGTGGACAACCGCCTTCCCTTCTTAGATATTCTTATCTCTAGAAGGGAGGATGGTCCTACCTCTCACCAAGTTTTTTGCAAGAAAACTCACACTGAACAGTATCTTCATGCTGATTCCCATCATTTTCTGGCTCAAAAATTTGGTGTTCTCTGCACTCTTTCTACCCATGCTCTTAGAATCTCTAACAATAACCACTTGGATTCAAAGAAATCCCATCTTCTTGACGTGTCCGAGAATAATGGGTATAGTAGATCTCAGGGCCTTAAGGCCTTTCAAAAAGACTTTAAAGGCTTAAGAGATAAGTCTAATCAGGTGGATCCTATCTCCAAGGTTCATCTCTCGTTTATCTAAGGGACCATAGAAATATTTCCCATGTCCTTAGGAGAAATAATGTCTCTTATTCATTCAAACCTCTCTGTACTATCATGAATTCTCTCGTATCTTTCAAGGATCATATAGACCCCAAGGACCTGAAAGGTGGTTACATGGTTCCTTGTTCACGTGGTACTCCCTATATTGGGTAAACAGGTCGATATATTAGATAAAGAATCCATGAGCATGCTACATCCATTAGGCACAATCGGTCCCACACTTTTGCTCTTGCAAAACATGCTGAAAAATCGTGTCACCATGTATGCATTGAAGACTCCAAAGTCATTGCTAAGGTGGATCACTTCCATCATAAGAAGCTGAGGGAGGCTATTTAAATTGAGATACATGCTCAAAATATTAACAGGGATGATTGGTGGAAATTAAGTAAGAGTTGGACTTCGATCCTCTCTAGGTGATTTCTCCCCCTTGCGTTGGGATTCCTGTTGCCTTTTGTCTTTATTGCTTTCTTCTCTTTTTGGTTTTATTCCCATTCCTTTTTAAAAAAAAATCTCCTTTAATAATTTTCCTTTAGTTCTCTTTTTCTTTGTTTCTTGTTTGATATAGAATTACTATATATTATATATTATCCCTTGATTTATAATAAATAAAATAAAGTTTTTTAACTTTTTATTAGAACCTCTTATTGAAATATTTATTAATAGCCCTTTATTATTTACCCTGCTCCATCCTATTATAATAATACTATTTTTAATCATTTTATGAAATTATTCAATTTTAAATTCTTCTATATTGCTCATTAACCTTTTTAATAATATTTCTTAAAAAATTAAAAAATTTAATAACTAATTAACTAACTAGGTCAAATAATGACAAGTTTTCATTGGCTAGTTTTTAACAACTATCTTCGAGCAAGGATGCATCATCACTATTTATTCAATTATATTGATTTTTTTCTTCACCTTGTCCTGAGGATGAACCACATTAGATGGTTCAAAACATCGACCAAATCCTAATGATGTGATTAATCCGAAAGACATTTATCTAAAAACATCATATTATGCAAATGACATGATAGATGTTGAAAAGTATTCATAGTATACATAATATACAAAATTAAAAAACAAAACCATATTATATATATTGGCTATATCTACACAAACTATTAAAAATTACTACCACCCTTAACAATTGCTAAATTTAACTTTTTAAAAATAACTTGAATTAATAGCTAATTACTTGGAATATGTTAGTAACCAGCTCCAAAAATAGAAGAAAAGAGAGATCAACACCTTATAATTTAGCCACTTCAAGGGGGAAACCTCCTTTACATTACATAAATGAAAAAATGACAAAACCTCATTTATATATATATGAGTCCATGGGGTCCAATATAATCCTAGCAGACCTAACAATAATAATGTAAGGGCACAATAATAACAATATGGGGGTTACAGGGGTACAACAATAACAATAAGTGGGCTACACTAACAACAATAAGCGACTACACTAGTAATATAGGGACCTAACATGCCCTCTCCTTCAAAAAAGTGTTTTCCTCGACACTTGAGTAGCTATGGATGCTTCTGTATAAAATTCTCATCCTCCCATGTAGAATCTTCAGTGGATAAGTTCTTCCACTTGATTAGATACTCTTAAATTGATCGATTTCGTCGCTGTCGAGTTCTTTTTTTCGTGACTGCTTCAGGTTCCAATATGATTTTTCCTTCCTCATCAAGTTCTGGCAATATTGTTTGAACTAGAAGTTTGTCACCTATAACCTTATTTAAGCATGAAACATGGAAAACTGGATGCACTTGAGAAGAAGCAAGAAGCTCCAATTTGTATGCCATAGTACCAATCTTTTGCAAAACCTTGTAAGGACGATAGTACTTTGGCGATAATTTATTATCCTTCTTAGCTTGCTTGAGGGACATTTTTTTGTATGGTTGTAAACGTAAAAATACCCAGTCTCCTACATTAAAGAATTTCTCGCTGTGATGTTGATACGTCTGTTGTTTCATTCGAATTTGTGCCAAATTTAGGTTATCCTTTAAGAGTTGGAGAAATTTTTGTCGATGCTCGATGTGATCTTCCACTGCTTGAACCTTAGAATTTTCTCTTAAATATTATGTTATGGACGATGGATGATATCCATAAAGTGCCATAAATGGGGTCATTTTTTGCACAATATGGAAGGAAGTGTTATACCACCATTTAGCCAGAGGTAACCAATTGACCCATTATGTTTGTTTATCAGATATAAAACAACGAAGATATCCTTCCAAACATTTTTTCACTATCTCAGTTTTCCCATATGATTGAGGATGATAGGATGAGCTATGAGCTAGTTGAGTACCCAAACAAGAAAATGATTCCATCCAAAAATTTCCAGTAAAAATGGGATCTATGTTACTTACAATAATCTTTGGGTTTCCATGTAGCTTTTGAATTATTTCCATAAATGCATTAGCAACTGTACTTGATTTAAATGGATGAGATAATGCACAAAAGTGTGCATACTTGGTAAGTCTATCAACTACCACCATGATGACACTCTTTCCTTTGGACTTAGGTAAACCTATGATAAAATCCATTGAAATCTCCTCCCAACGTTGAATTGGAATGGATAAACATTGTAGAATACCCTGGGCCTTAATTGTCTCAACTTTATTTTTTTGGAAAACCAAACATTCCGCCACAAAATTTTGAATATTATATTTAAGGCCATCCCAAAAAAATTATTTTTTCATCTTGTGGTAAGTTTTTAAAAATCCTGAGTGTCCTCCTAAGGGAGAAGTGTGCAATTCCAAAAGAATATTTTGTTTTAGCTGAGAATTCTTACAAATATATAAGCAATATTTGTACCATAAGGAATCATTTGTCCAACTAAATGTTTCAAATGTAGTAGGATCTTGCTGCACCTTTTGAATGAGTGTCCACACTTCTTTGTCCTTCTTCCATTCATCCCTTGCTTCGATTATCCAATCTGGTTGGATAATAGAAATGGCACAAAGAAATGCTTCCACCTCTTCATCCTTTCTTTAGATTGCATTTGCAACAACATTTAGCTTCCATTTTTTGTAGATGATTTCAAAGTCATAACCCAACATCTTTGTGACCCATTTTTACTGCTCTTCTGAAGATAGTCTTTGTTCCAAAAAGTATTTAAGACTATCATGATCAGTTTTTACCTTGAAGTGTCTTACCATTAGGTAAGGTCGCCATTTCTTTAGTGCAGGTAGTATTGACAACATTTTCTTCTCATAAATAGCTTTCTGTAAATACTTTACTTTGATAGGATGATTTTCAAAAGAAATAGGTCTTCCTTCTTGCATTACAACAACACCAATTCCATTTCCTGAGGAATCACATTCCATAATAAAGGTTTTTGTGAAGTCTGGTGTAGCTATGACCGGTGCTAGGCACATTGGCTCTTTAAGATGTTCAAAGGCCTTAGTTTCTTCCGGAGTCCATGAAAATACATATTTCCTCAATAATGTTTTTAGAGGTGCTGTTATTCTCCCATAATTATTAACAAACTTGTGATAGTACCCTATTAACATGAGAAATCCTCACAACTTCTTTATGGTTGTGGGGACTTTCCATTCCTTAATGGCTTTAATTTTGTTAGGGTATACCTTAACACCCTTGTGAGATACAATATGAACCAGATATTCTACCACTTGTACTCCAAAGAAACATTTGGAGGTTTTTGCATATAATTGTTTCTCCTCTAATATTTCGAGCACCCTCTCAACATGTTGAACATGATCCTTCCAAAACCTATTGTAGATTAGTATATCATCAAAAAATACTAACACAAATTTTCTAAGGGTTTGAAAATGGAATTAACCAACCCTTGAAATGTAGAAGGTGCATTGGTAAGGCCAAAAGGCATGACCAAAAATTCATAATGACCCTCATGAGTTTGAAATGTTGTTTTCAGAATATCTTCAGTATTCATTCTAATTTGATGATATCTTGAACGAAGATCCAACTTGGTAAAATAAATTGCTCCATGTAATTTATCCAATAATTCATCAATCACAGGAATGGGAAATTTATCTTTAATAGTGAGCTTGTTGAGCTCCCTATAATCCGGACACATGTGCCATAATCCATCCTTCTTGTGCACCAATACTATTGGAGAGGAGAAAGAACTTTGACTCGGTTGAACTATACCAGCCTCTAACATTTCTGCAATCATACGTTCAATTTCGCTCTTTTGGACATAAGGATATCTGTAAGGTCTGATGTTTGGAGGAAAAATTCTTGGAATCAAATGAATAGCATGATCATGATCACGAATAGGTGGCAATCCTTTGGGAGTTTCAAACACCTTGGAATGAGTGTCCCATAATTTTTGGAGATATGGAGAAATATATTATTTTGATGTTGGAACTTCTAGTGAGCATAATTGTGAAATTATGCCTCATTGTTCTTTCTTCAGAAGTTTTTTCATGACATTAGAGCTTATTATCTTCCTCGACTTCCCTATGATACCCCATAATTCAACTTCCTTTTCTTCCGAAAAATATTGAAGAAAAGTTCTTGAAAATTATATTCTACCATCCCCAAAGTTTGTAACCATTGTACTCATAGTACAACATCAGCACCTCCCATTGGAACGGAAAAAATTGGACTATTCAATAAATATTCCCCCATGGTTAGCTTGATATTATGGCATTTTCCAAAGCAGTTTATAGTTCCTCCATTTTCAACCATCACTTGACATTTTGGTGGTGGGTATAGGAAGCAATTCAATTCCTTGGCTACCTTACAATGAATAAAATTATGGGTACTAACCGAGTCAATAAACACTATTACCTTTTCTTCTTGTTATATCCTTCTATATTGAGAGTTTGAGGAGTGGCAATTCTTGCCAATGCATTACAGGATATGGTCAGATTCATTTCTTATTTCTCTTGGGTTGGTTCCTAGTGTACATCCTCTTCTTTTGAAGTTTCTTGTTCATTTCCTTCCTCCTCTTCACAATCTATGTAAAATAATTTGTGCTCCTTTAGTGTATTTTCTATCACAACTGTAGAAAATCCATTTTTATCTTTTTTCTTCCAATTTTTGTGGTGTCAACCTTGTAGGTTGTGGAAGTCTAGGAGTAGCAACACTTCCATCTTTATAGATGTGAGTGGTAGGCTTCCTTGTCGCCATAATTTTACTTTCAATTTTTCTTGCCAACCTGAATGCCTTCTCCAATGAATCAAGTTCCCAAAGGTGAACCTCATGTTGGATGTTGTCCTTTAAAGTCTCTATGAAGACATCAATCCTGTGTTCCTCTGAATACTAGTTACCCTTATATTCAATTTTTCGAAGTCCTCAATGTGCTCCACCATTGTACCCTTTTGTTTGGGATTTATCAATTGGCTAAATAAGGTGTTTCTCTTTGTATCCTCATAATGTGCTATCATTTCCTCCGTAAAAATTGACCAAGTGGAATTCTTTTTATGAGAGCAAAGCCATCGATACCATACAAATATATTTTGTTCTAAATGTAAAGTTGTAATGCGTACCTTTTGTGTGTTTTTCACATTTGAGAAATCAAAATATTGCTCCATTTGCAGTAACTATGTTACGGGATCCTTACCATCAAACTTACTCATATCCATCTTTGGAACATGGTGGGTCTTACATCAAAGATTAGAGTTTATGAAATTGCGATTAGCATTTATTTTTTTCTCATCATGAGTTTCGTGTACTAACTTTTCGCCATTAGGAATCATTTCTTGTATCAACTTTGTCAAACCTTCCTTCTAACCTTCCATGTCTACTTTTAGATCATTCTTCATGTCTTCCATGTTAGCTTCCATGTCATCGATCTTAGCTTCCATGCCATTCTTCAAACCATCCATATTAGCTTCCATGTCATCCATCTTAGCTTCCACGCGTTTCTTCAAACCATCCATATTAGCTTCCACGTCTTTCTTCAAACCATCCATATTAGATTGCACACCTTTATTCAAACCATCCATCTTAGCTTCCATGCCTTTCTTCAAAACTTCCATTTCATTTTTTTTTTTCTCTTTGCGAGAGCGAAATTTGATGCACTTGCTCTTGTAATTTTGATATATCATGTTGCACTTCTTCCTCTTCATGAGTTAAAGTAGAGCCTTCCGAGGGCTTAATGGGTGTTGAATTCTTTTTAGGGGGAATTTTAGAACCCAATACTGATATCTATGCTTGAATATGCCCTTGGAAACACTTCAAATGGATTTTTCAAACAAGACTTCTGCAATTTGAAAAACAAAATACACACCTTTTTCTTTCTTTTGAGGAGTTCGATATTGAAACTGATGTATCTCTGTAATTTCAGATCCCTAAGAATTTATCTTCGACCCTATAGTATCCCTCCGAGTCTTCTTTCCAATGCCATAGGTATGACCTGATTTGGATTCTTCAAGACAAAGTTATGCCCAATATCCCACAATGACCTAATTATGGACTGGTTCAATAGAGTGAACTTTTACGACGTACCACGTGTCATTTTTTTCCTTTGACTATGAAATTGATATACAGGAAACTACAATATGTGTACTTTCGGCCACATTTTACATAATTCCCATCTGATGCTCAGAGAGATATTTGTGACAATTTTCCCAAGGTCGCTTATTTTAGATGAAATTCAGGGGCCTGTAAAAACCCTAATTTCCACAGATCATATCTACAAAAATATTGTGAACAAAGATCTGAAAATTTTACACAAAGTTACTCAAGATTTATTCGAAATGGATATTTTTTCTTAGTTTCTAAACCCTCATAGAAATAAATTTATAGCACAAATTCCAAGATGACCTATTTTAAGCAGCAAAACCCTAGAATCCAAAGCTCTGATTCCAAATGTTATGAAACCAGCTCCAAAAATAGAAGAAAAGAGAGATCAATGCCTTAGAATTCAGCCACTTTGAGGGGGAAAACTCCTTTACATTACATAAATGAAATTTTTTTGGCTAATACAAATGAAAAAATCTCCTTTCTATATATAGGAGTCCATGGGGTCCAATATAATCATGGCCGACCTAACAATAATAATGTAAGGGTATAATAATAACAATATGGGGGTTACAGGGGTACACAAATAAAAATAAGGGGTCTACACTAACAACAATAAGGGACTACACTAGTAATATAGGGACCTAACAGAATAATTCTTACATCAGTATATAGGTAGGATTGAGTTGTTGGTTGTTGGAGTTTTGTTGAGAGTTTTTCTCAAAAATATTCTCCTTGCTTTTAATTTGTTGGATCTCATGAGAATTATTTATGTAGCTTGTAATTTGGATTTGAGTGAATATATGAATTTATTTGTGAGTAATTTGTCCACAATGTTTGTTCTTCCAATTTATTTGTTGGTATCAGATTCTCTATGGGCTTGACTCCCTCAAGGGAGAGCCCAAGAAGATGGAAATTTCAGAATTGAATTCTTATTATATACATAGATTAGTATAGTTGTGTGAGACTAATATGTCGATGTGATGTGTTTTTTGTGTTGTTAATATCTTGAATCTTGTTAGTCATCAGTATTTTCACCTGTTTATGATGACTAGTTTCCTAAGCTGATTTTTCTAGAAACTGATCTCCAAACTGTCTAATCTGTCATCTAGAAAACATCCCAAAACAATTTTTGTCCTCCTACCTTTTCTGGTCAGCCTATGATGAGAAAAAATCCATTTGTCAAGTCCTATATGGTTTCAGCAAAATAACCCTGTCCATAGTTGCCATAGCTGATGATTATCTACTATCATCCACCCTTTTTCCTCTAGCCATTCATTATCCAAATATTGAAAAAAGTGTCTGCAACCCTATCCCTGGTTATCTGTCATTTGAAGATCTAATCATACCAAACAAAACACTCGGAACATGTCAAGATCACCCCTAAGTTAGATAGTGGTGTTTTAGGAAATCCTTTCCTTGGCAAAAACATCCTGAGCCAAAAGCCTCTATTCAGCACCAGTCTGCCCTGAATTACTTCCTAAACTTCAAAAACAAGTCTTGACCCATCCATAGGTCGCACACCACTAAGAGGTTACTGTGTCTCATATCAGAAGAAATTCACAAAGATTCAGATCTGGGAAAGATAAGGTTGTTTTATATTTGATCAAGTATGCTTCGCTCAGGCGCAGTCTCCTTGAAACAATAGAAGAGCACTCCAGAGTTCAAAGCCATATGTTTTTACATCTCTGCAGGGGTGTGATTGCAATAATGATCAATGTGTAAGAAATCAAAAGGACAAAGTCAAAAGGTCTTTCCTGTTGAATTAGTTCGCCATCAGTAAAACAAATGAAATACAGTAAGTGAAGGGCTACCAATAGGTATGGTTGAAAGCACAGTAATGACCTCCTTCATTAAAAGAGCAGATGGTTGGGAACATAATAGAACCTCCTTCATTTAAAAGCAGTGGGTTAAAGTGTGTCAAGTGATTTCAAAAATTGTGAGTCATCTCCTTCCAAGAGATGAACAAAATATGAATCAGTAGTGTTTCAAATGGTGTTCAAGCAATTTTCCTATTGGAAATACAAGGTTAAAAATCAGTGGATCAAATGAAAGGTCAGTAGGTTGAGAACCTTTTTCACATAAAAGCCCCACAGTGACATAAGGATGCTAAAGGTCCCTGTTTCTTATATTTACAAAGGCATTTTCCTCAAAGGGAAAATCATAAGTTATAATGTTTAGCTAGAAGCAGCTTCATCTAAATAAAAAAGAAGGTGAAATTGGTAAACTAAGCTTGCTTTTTGACCTCTGCAAATGACAAGAAAAAAATTTCCACCTAGATGACTTATGATGAAGGGCTTTCTTGTTTTTGGGTAGACTCATTATGTTACCAAGGCTAACTCACTCTAAGTTATGAAGGAAAGGAAAACATCAAAAGTTACTTCTTCCAACTAACTCAAAAGACAGAGGGAACCATTGTAAAATATATGAGAAAGGCCATAACACAGTGTTTCGAGTTTCAAAACAACCTTCAAGGAAATAAGACATATCATAGTCATGAAGAAGAACTTTCAATGTGCATAAGAACAAACCCTGTTGCTTTTATATGGTCTTAAGAAGTTATATTAGTGGTTTGTAAGGGTCACCTCCTTGATGAAAATCAGTAGGGAAAATATTGGTTTAAAGGTGCCTCCTTACTTCAAAAATAATGGATACATGGTGTTTTCAAAAGGGCTGCAATAGCATTGTTTCTATGAGTTTCTTTCAAATGATGGGTCTTTATAAAGTTTCAAAGTAATACAGTGTTGAAGGCAGTGATATCCCTAGAGGAAGTAGACAATATACTTAGAGGGCAGCTGTTGAAAGGTTTAGGACTGTGTCAGAGCTTGCACTTCAGTTTAGGTATCTTAATGCTTATATCAAATGGAAGGATCTTGTATATCCACAAGATCATTGCCCTGATGGTAAGGCTGTTGACAAAGAGAGTTCTTCTTTCAGGAATGCTACCTTTTGTGAGAAAAGATATGAAAGTGGTGAGTGTAAGTATTTATTGGACTTTGGAAACCAGAAATAAATTCCTATCTCTGCTGTCACACATGGTAAAATGGGTGAAAATTTCATTATTTATAGGCCTCCATCACAGAGAAACAGAGGGTCAGCTCCCCAAGGATTTACCCAGTTAGAAAAATCATTCAAAGATCCAAGGTGTGATAAGCCATGTTTCACTCGCAAATCAAAGGGCTCCTCGAATAAATGATAAGAAACAGAGTTTTGAAGACCCAGGCAGTTTGTCAAACATAGGCCTCCTTCACAAATAAGTAGAGGGCCCACCATTGTTTGAAGATATTCAAGAAAAAACAAGTGAAGGAGGTCAAATCATGGTTACAAACTTCTTCACTTCATGAAACAGTTAATTTACCTTGTGGTGATGCAAGAGGCTGCAAAGGTGTTTTAGAGATAAACTCTTTTATAAACAATGGTCCAAGTCATAATTTCAACACACCTTTCACTTCATATAAATAGTGTTTTTTCCAATAGTTTCAAAGGGAGGGGGCAATGCTTTAAAATCCTCACAAGCTATAAAAACCCGAGGAAACAAGTTCATTTGTCTTTTTGCACATTTGTTGAAGGGAAGAAATGAAATCAAGTCACAAATTGAAGAGGGTTTTATGCGCGACACGCCTGTTACAACATGCGGCGCGCCTGTAAGGAGGTTCTGTGCATTTTTATAAGGAGCGTGGTGTGCTTGTAGCACTGCGCGGCGCGCCTATGCCCGACGCCCAAGGCCGACTCGATAGGCCTGTGCGCGGCACATTTATGCGTTCAAAGCCCACTCGATCAACCAAGTTTGAACGTGCCTTCTTTGCACACTACACCAACACTCAAAGGGCCTAAAAAAACTCATGTTTTAAGGTATTTCTCATCTCTTATCCAAGTTGTAGTTTCGGAGGAGGGTTTAATGATAAAGTTCAAAGAGAAGCAATGATAAAAGAAAGGCCTTGTTATTTTAAACTACAGAAAGAAAATCTGTTGGTTTTAAAGAGTAAACTTCCTTGATTCATCAAAACCAAAGAGACAGAGTTTGTATAGAGGGATTTTCTAGTCAAAAGAAAAGATTTCTCCTTGGGCTGTTAGATAATGAGGGATTTGGGCAGTCTCCAATAGAAAAAATTATTTTGCAAAGATTGTCAGGTCATTTGAAAGAGTATTTCAAAAATAGTGATGTCAAATGGGTTGCAAAGGATAAAAAATAGAGATTGAAAGTGAATATACTGTGTGTCAAAATCAAAAGGCATTTGTCTCCAAAACCCACAAACAGACATTGTCAAAAACTTCTTTTCCCAAACACAAGTGCTAAAGGGGTGAAATGGTTCTCATTCAATTCCTACTTGTTTGATAAAATCAAAGAGAATCAGTGATCATTAAAGGAGGCAGAGTTTGTTTGAAAGGCCTATTACTCAGTAACTAGGAGACTGTTTTATGTTTGGAAAAACAATAATCATCAAAGAAGAACAGTTTGTTCAAAGGGAAAGCACAGTGTTTTCAAGAGTGTACTCTTTGCTTAGAGAGAAAGGAGGATAGTGACTAGAGGATAAAGAGTTTTGTTAGTTGAAAGAAGTCATTTAAAACATTGATTTCAGAGGGCACCATGTTATCATAACCACAAAAAAGCAGAGTTTTGTAAAGGTCTTTCAAATCAGTTTGAAGAGATATCCTAGCAGTGATTTCAGGGCACCATGTTGACTAAACCAAAGACATGAAAGTGATATCAAAAGGGCAGTGTTTGAGGGGAATAATTTGTGTATATAAAAAAAAGAGATTTGTCACCAAAAACCACAAGCAGATCTTGGCAAAGGCCTTCTAGCTCAAACACAATACTGAAGAGGTGACTTTGTTTTCATTCAACAAAATACTTGTTTGCTAAACTCAAAGAAGAACAATGATTTGCAAAGAGGAAAAGGTGTGTTGGTTGAAGACTTATTTCAGTGATCACTTAATCTATTTATCTTGGTCAGTCAAGAAAGAGAAATCTTAGCAAACCAGTGATGATTAGGAACAAGGAAAAGGGTCCAAACATGACAGTCATGAAGAAAGCAGTGACAAGGATAAACAAGACAACCGTCAAGCAAGCAATGATGAGGGAAAGAAAACACAAAACACAGAGCATAAAAGGAATTCTCCAAAGTATGTGCTAGCTACCTCTCCAAGGCAAGGGGCCATAACTTCTTCACCAAAGCTAAAATGCTAAACAACAAGGAAGAAAACCAAGAAAAACTCAAAATTTCCCAAAGAGGGCGCCTGGTGAGAAAAAGTAGAAAGGACACCTCTAGGCTTGGAATTTTGGCCCAAGTTTCTACACATGT
The DNA here is from genome assembly GCA_034641835.2 of Pinus albicaulis. Classification (NCBI taxonomy): domain Eukaryota; kingdom Viridiplantae; phylum Streptophyta; class Pinopsida; order Pinales; family Pinaceae; genus Pinus; species Pinus albicaulis. The sequence goes on along the minus strand of CM076583.1, from coordinate 25,233,124 downwards.
TTCTAAAAACCCTTAAGGGGTTTGTTCACCAAAATTGGGCATAATTCGACAAGTTTTTGTTTTTTGACATTTTTGGGATTTTTGCAGAAAATCATGGGCATCGCCATTTTATTTTGAAGCATCCTAAAAGGTTGAAAGTGGTATCATTGGATGCATTAAATTCAGGGGCATCTACTCAGAAAATTTCAGAATAATTGAAGATGTTTTGGTCCCCCAAAGAGGCGAAAAACAATCACTTTTTCAACACTCTGCCTCTCATATCAGCAAAGGCTATTTTTTGGGTTTTTCCACATAGGTCAGTTTTTCATAGGCTTTTAGTGATCAGTTTGGGTAAAACGAAGTATTTTCAGAAACTAAACATCTAGGGATTTCCAATGAGCCATCACAGGCCTCGTTTTGACATCGGGAGGTCCTTCAAAAGTTTCCCACAAGACAGGGAATTTTCTGCTGCTATATTTCTGAAGCATTTTTGTGAAAAATGCAGTTTTCTGAAGTGGCTTTTCCAAATGTGTGTTTAGCCTTTTTTGGCCATTTTCAGTTAGGAAAAGTCAATTTAATTTCCTTTTTTAGCATTTTTAGGATATTTTTATAGATATTTTGTGCCTTGGGCTTTGTAAAGCCTCAAGGACAAAATCAGATATTTTTGATGGGCCAATGAGCTTGCTAGTTGCACTTGGAGGTTCTCCTTCACTTTGGCCTATATATTCCAAGAGATTTCATTGTAAACAAGGCTGAACTTGATGATATAGAGAAATATATGGTTATACAAGCTTGGAAGAAATACTTTGTCTCATGCATTGGATAGTTTCTTGAATGTTTTGGATGATGAAAGAGCACTGTTGTTGGATTCCTTGACTTGGTAAAATGGTATAGTGTTCCTCTCTATTATGTTTCCTTAGTTTTCATACATATTTCATGTTCTTTACTTGCTGTAAGACAGTAGAGAAGAGATTTGAGACATGCCCATGGAGGCACCTCAGATTTCCTGATTCATTACAACTTCTATGTTTGTCTTCTTTCTTAGTTATGTCAAATGAATTCTTAAATGCTCTTTGATACCCTAAGAACTTGTTTTCAGTTTCATTTATGGTTGTTATGCATGCTAAGTATGATTCACGGTATGCCTTGCTTACTCGTGGCTAGTCAAAGCTCCATCTCTGAAACCTTTCTTTGAATGTTTGATTGTCCTAGTTGAACCAAAGAGGTCTTGTATCGATCTTGCCCTCTGCAATCTTAGTTCAAAGTGCCCGATAGCTCAAAATACTATGTCTAGGAGTTCCCTCTTAGTAGCTTGAGTTATTTGTTTGTCTTAATTGTTTTTCCGCAAAGTCTGATAGTGATTTTCCTAAAGTTAGAGAGTCATATACCTCTATGTATCGCTTGAATGTTTATTTTTATGCATCTATCAGTTTGAAGTTACATTTATCGTGATTAATGGTTATCCCTACTACATTTATTGTGATTAATGAACTTATAAAAATCTAAACTACCCTTAATCAAATCCTAAAATGACTTTTAAACCCATTTTGAAACATGACCAAAAACAAACATGACACAATCATGTTTTTTTTTGAAAATTTTGGGGTGATAACACATCCCTTCTATTCTCCTTGCTTCTTCAAGTTGTGTCTTCAAACCGAAAATTTTATCCTTGTACTTATGCTCTCTCTCATCACATATTTGCACCAATTTATTCATATCTTTGTTTTTATTCTTCAGTATTTCTATTTCAGTCAATACAATGTCAAGTTTAGCTTGTTCTTCAACTCTCTTTTCTTCATGGCAATCATGTCCATTTACACTAGCAGGTACCTCATTTGACTGAACCTTTTCCTTTCTAAAGGGGTTTTTATTTTTCATGTTTATCTTCTCCTTCTTGACATTGCAGCCACTAGCGCCTCCTTGATGCATGAGATGCAATCTATTCCAAATTTATTTTGCAGAAGTTAAATCTATTACTATATAAATATCCTTGTTATGAAGATTATTATACATTACACAGTTTGCCTTGGAATTCCAATGTATTTCTTGTAAAGAGTGAGATTCTTTGCAGTAAACATCGCATACAAGATTCCATACACCAGGTCCATAAGACATTAAATTTGTTTTAACCTTATCTTTCCATTCAGGAAATATTGTTGCATTCAAAACATGTACACTTTGATAGTCCATGACTAAACCAGATCTCCTTCAAGATATTAGGCTTACACCAAAGGAACTAGCTTTGATACAAATTGATGAACCCTTGATTAAACTGAGAGGGTAGGGGGGGGAGGGGGTGAATCAATTTAGTCCATTCATGGGCATTAAAATTATTTTATTAAACTCATTAAAAAAACCATTACATGAGCAACTTAATAAATAATGGTCAACAACCTGAATATGTGAACAACAAGTAATAAGAAGACTAACACATCACATCAACACATAATAATAATGCACATGGACACCAGATCTAAGTGGAAACCCACAAGGGTAAAAACCATAGTTTTATTTTTGTTTTGATGCAAAGGCAAGCTCCTACTCCTTATTGCATTTAATTTTCTATAGGCTGCAACCTACAGGAGGCTGCTACCTTAAATTTCTGCAAGCTAAAACATGCAAGGAAGCTCCAAATCCCATGTTTTTTCTACAGTCTACCACCCACAGGAGGCTCCTACCTCAACCAACTCCGACTAAACATTTTATCAAGACACAACTTGAAAGGAGACCACAATCTCCTCACACAGCATGAAAAAAATATGCTGACTTACCTGGTTATAAACTCTGCATATCTGCATACTTCTGCCTCTTCTCCCTTCAAATCTTCTTCACATCATCTTTGTATGTGCATAATATCTCGATCAGCTCTCTCACATTCTCCAGCTCTCTAACCTCTCCCATGCCTTCCAAAATCACATATTTTATAAGGATAGTTTTCTGTTTGTTTTTATCCCTCAAAGGAATATGAAGTGAATATGCTTGAATCTTTGTCTTCCACTCATTTATTTTCACACACTTCATATCTTGAATATTAGACCACAAAATACATAAATAATCCAATACTAATTTCAGCCACATGTAATGTTTAAATTCATCTAATTAATGCCAACATCAAATAACAATGTTTTTGCCTTGGAGTCTTTCCTTTGCATCACAAAAATTTAGCTCAATGAACATGCCAACATAAATGTTCTACCAAACCATCAATGTATATGTTGCTCCTTTACTTTTTTGCCTCTTCACTGCACATTTGCCTTGCTGCTCCTTTGACTTTGTTGCTGCTCCTGTATAACTTTGTTGATCCTGATCTTCTCCTTTGCCATCAATGACAATATTTCCAACACAAAATAATTGTTATTCATGATTTCATAAACTCTAATACTGGATTGAAGACCCACCATATTCCAAAGATCAATATGAGGAAGTTTTATGGGAAGGATCTCGTAACATGGATACAGAGCAATATTTTGATATCCACAATGTGCAAAATAGACAAAAGGTACGCATTGCAACTTTATATTTAGAACAAAATATATTTTTATGGTATTGATGGATTTTCTCTCGTAAAAAAATGTCACTTAGTCAATTTTTACGGCGGAAATGATAGCACATTATGAGGATACAAAGAACAACACCTTCTTTAGCCAATTGATAAATCTCAAACAAAAGGGTTCAACGGTGGAGCACATTGAGGACTTCCAAAAATTGAATATAAGGGTAACTAATATTCCAGAGGAACACAGGATTGATGTCTTCATAGGGAGTTTAAAGGATAACATCCAACATGAGGTTCACGTTTGGGAACCTGATTCATTGGAGAAGAAAATCAGGTTGGCAAGAAAAATTGAAAGTAAAAGTATGGCGACAAGGAAGCCTACCACTCACATCTATAAAGATGGAAGTGTTGCTACTCATAGACTTCCACATCCTACAAGGTTGACACCACAACAATTAGAAGAAAAAAGAGAAAAAGGGTTTTTCTATAGTTGTGATATCAAACAAACTAAAGGTCATAAGTGTGCTGATAAGAAATTATTTTACATAGATTGCGAAGAGGAAGAAATGAACAAGAAACTTCGAAAGAAGAGGATATACACCAGGAACCAACCGTAGAGAAAGAAGAAATGAGTCTGACCATATCCTGTAATGCATTTCCAGGAATTACCACTCCTCAAACTCTCAAGATAGAAGGACATATCAAGAAGAAAATTGTAATAGTGTTGATTGATTCAGGTAGTACCTGTTTAGTCAATTTATTGTCCTAAATTGTTAACATTAATTGTCAACCAGGGCTTGTAACTTTGATGAAGTGTAGTGCACTATGTGTGCCTAAGTGTCCTTTCTCTTACTTCGTTGTTTTGGTGTTTTTTCTTATCGTTTTGGGGGTTTTGTGTTTTTAATCGTTAGTGTCCTATCTTAGGCTAGAAAGTGAGAATAAATCTAATTAAAAATGAATAAAAGGAAATGTTATAAAACCAGTTAATTTCCTATAAAGAAAACAGAGTTCTATGGACAAGTTCTAAGGTCTAGTTCTAATTAAAAATATAAAACAAGTGTTTCAATAAGTAAACCTAATCCATGGATATATAACTCAATTGAGATTTAAGAAATGAAAAAAGGAAATGCAATTGATAACTCAAACATTGCATTGAATCTAATCATTTAGCCATTCTTGCAAATCATATTCAGATTCAGTTTCAATCAGAATTTCCCTTAAAGAGATTATTAGTTGCAATGGGATGAGGATCTTCTAACTACAACTAATTAAGTGAATAACCAAATTATCAAGTCTCATCCAATCCTGAAGCCTTCACTCCTTGGTATGGCTCTCGGAAAAATCCATTATTCTCTCAATTTTAGTAAGAAAATGACAGGAAGAATGAAATGCTAAACAATTACTGTTTCTATAAGTCACTAACCATTTTAATATAAGATTTGAAAATAGGAAAAATGGATTTTACATGGTTGAACAAAGCAATTGTCAACTATGAAAGACAAAAAATGAAATCTAAACAATCATTGTACCTATAAGTCACTAACCATTCAGTTGTAAAGATTTGGTAATATAGAAAAACAATTTTTACTCAATTGGACACAACAATTGTCAATTATGAAAGACATAAAATGAAATCTAAACAATCACTATACCTATAAGTCACTAACCATTCAGTTGTAAAGATTTAGTAATATAGAAAAACAATTATACTCAGTTGGACACAGCAATTGTCAATTATGAAAGCAGTAAACTTGAGCATAAGCAGAAAGAAATACTAAACAAAGAAACTGAAATAAACCTAGCTAGAAAGCATAAAAACCTCCTTAGGCAGCAGGGGCCCTCTGCTACCAATTCGGTGAATTCCTTAGCTCCTTCAAGATGTGATCAAAACAACATCAAAGAACTAATCTCTTTTATTTAAAAATAGAGTTTGATAAAACAAAGTATCACACTGTAATTCTGAACTTATTCTATTAACAGTTAACTTCTTCTTCGTTCTACACAACCTCTATTTATAAGTAAGTTGCACAACTAACTTCGAATAGAAATAGCTACAGGTGTAAATTCAAATTATAATAATACTGGGACTCTTAGGACTCATGATTTGCTATGAAGCAAATCAAGAGTCCTAATTTCTGTGTAAAACGGTCTCTTTGACTTCAACTTTGACTATCGGATTAGACTCCTTCAATCGTCGATCTGGTCTTCGTGGATAGGAAGAAATCATGTAGGATGGATTCTGGAACTACCCATGTAATCCATTTCTTTAACTGACACCTATATCATATTCAAACACAAAATAGTTGCGGAATGCCTAACTAGCTACGAAATGTCTGTATTCTATAGCGATACTGCACAAAATGATTGAAATAGCAAAAACCATGAAAATACAACATGTAAATCAAATGCATGTATCCTTAAGACAATCCTAATCATTCTTCATTGATTTAGGCTTACGAATTGTTGAAAGATGAGTGAAATGAGATGATGGTTTTGTAAAAGAAAAGGAATTTCTAAAGCTCAACATACCCCCACTGCAAAACCATTGCATGTCCTCATGCAATTTTATTAACACTTTAAGTTCTTCTTTCTTACTCCATATGCTCTGATACTTCAGCCAAAACATCCAGCCTTATTTTCTTGTTTCTTTTGGAAGTTAGTGTCATTCTGGGCTTTTTCATGAGTAATTTAAACCTGAGATCTATGAGGGCTCTGTTCATCTTCTTATTCCTCTTCTTAAGTTTCTTGTTCTCTTTTTGTAGTGTTCCCAGTTGTAAAATGAAATCACTATTCATGGCATTTTTCAACTTAACTTGTTCTCTCAAGATCTCATTCTCATTTTTGATGTGCCTATTCAGTATCTCCAATTCATACTTATCTTGCTTTAGGGTTTCTATTGGAGGTTCTTGTGGACTGATAGGTTTCTCTTGATTCTTTGAGGCATTTCTTTCCAAGGATTCCACATAGTCATATATTTGTTGCTGGACTAGATCTATATCAGGAGTCCTCCTACTAGGGCCTTCTTCAAAATGATGTAGAGGATAGTTTTGAGGGCTAAGTGTAGGATATCTATTAACTGGTGTTTGAACTAGGGTCTCTTCATCCTCAACATTTATAATTCCTGCCTCCTTTATCAATGTCTTTTTCATTATTTCTCTGAGTCTAGAACTTCTCCTTAGCTTCGATGGACTCCCCTCTTCTTCATCAATATACTCATTTGTTGTTTTTTATTTTCTTTTGGTCCTAATCTATTTTCTAATTTCTGTTAACTTTTCAGAAATTAGTTCTTCATCTTCTTCCTGTGGCGGAGTGTCAAGTTTATTTTCAATAACCATATCAATTTTTCTTCTTCTGCTTCTCCTGACATTTTCTTCTTTAGGTGGTGTTTCTGCTGTTCTTGAAAATGATTTCTTACAAGAAATTCTTCCCAATTATCTCCTATACTCTCCAAGTGGAATTCAATCAGTATTTTTATTAAACCATGGTGATGCAGAGTGGTTTCTAATAATTGAACTTTCTTTTGGACATTGGAAGCCATTCTTTTCAAGCTATTGAGTAAAAAGAAAGGTAAATTTATCTCACCATCCTCTAGAAAATTAATTAATAACCTGATATGATAAACATACATTGTCCCAAATCTTCCTTCACATGTTATAATGTTTTGCAAAATTAACAACATGTTTCTCCACTGACTTTTTAAAGAAGTACTTGGAATTCCCTTTCTAAATACTGTGACATCCATACCTGGATTCTTCAGTATCTGCTTCCAAGATTCATTATGAAATTCCTTGTTTTTGAACCATCGTTCTCCTTGCCTTGGTAGTTCTGTTGCCTTAGCTACAAATGATTCCATTATGGTAAATTTGATGTCTCCAATTTCCACTTCTGCTCCATCAAAAGATCTAGAAAATTATTTTGTAATCTCCTTATGGAAGCCATCAATTTCTCTATAAAATTTAACCATCCTGCTTGCTGTAGTAGACCCTTGACTTGTGGATATCCTTCCAAGTATTTGACTCCAACTGGTTCTGTCCTAACAATTAACCCCATTCCTCCTCTGTATAGATCATCTTCCTTTCAGAATTACTTTTCTATGCTTGAAGCTATATTGGCTGCAGAGTCTGATATTTTATTTCTGCAACTGTCTCTCTATGTCTGAGGATGGATTAGCTGCAGAATGATGCTTCACCCTCAGCGTTACCTCTCTGTACTTAAAGATAGATTGGCTACAGAGTGTGATGGAGGTGAGTGAGTGGTGGAGGTAATCAAGCTGTGGATTTGATATAGAATGGAATGGTTACGGATCCGTTGGGGAATTTATGATGAACTTATGGGTCATAAGTGAATGATATGATCTTAAGGAGACGTGACCTAATAGGTCACGTTTATGATTATGAACGTTAGTCATTTTAATTAAGGGTTTAATGATGGGCCATTATGGAACAATAGATAAAAGAAATGGTTGAGATGTTTTATGACAAGGGTTTAACCAATCTAAATGATAGGTTGTTTAGGAAACATATGATTATACACATTGTATCTATTTCATGTTTTAACCTTTTTGCTATTAAAATAATTTTACACAATTTACCTCAGAACTTTGACCTTGTTTGTTTGTTGTGTTTGTTCTCCTTTTTGTGGCATGGTGATATTTGGAATAGAGTTCCATAGTCCCTTCTTACAATCATATTTTATTTGTTGGAGTAGGCTGCAGAATCAGATTAGCTGTAGAACATAATCGGCGACAGAATGAACAGCTGCAGAATGTACCTGTCAAAAGAATATGAAATATGGATATGGAATATGAATGTGGACTGAGATGGAACATGAGTATGGAGTTAAAAATGTTATGATGGAATAAAAGTGAAAATGGAAGTGGGATGAGATGAAATATGGAATGAAATGAAATGAATTTGCAATTTGTGTTTTGCAATTATGAACACTTAGTTACAGAAAAAGAAAATTGAAAGTATAGGATTTCAGAAGGTTCTGATTTTCACCCTGCACTTTCTGCATTAGTATGCCAATCATTTATTTGTTTTCATACTTATACTTTATTTATTTAATTTTTTATTTTTTATTTTTTATTTTTTAGTAATACTAGAAAAATAAAATCTAAGTTAGTGAAGAAGAATAATTGTTCTTCAATAACTCCATATCAATGTTATCCTGAAATTTTCTGACAAATTCTTCTCTTTAAAGTGGTTTATGATATACTTTCAGTTTATGACCATTTACAAGAAATGATACCTTTTCTTCATCTATTGTTTTGATCTTTATTGCTCCATTTTCAAAGACCTTTTCAATCTCATATGGCCCAAGCCAATGAGTCTGAAATTTCCCTTGAAATCCTTGAATTTTGAGTCAAACAAGAGTGCCTAGTAACCTTATTGAAATTTATTCTCTTTGATATACTTGTTATGCCATTTAGTCCTTTGCTGTAATGTTCCCAACTCGGGACAACTAGCTAGGCATGATTGGAAAACGCATTTTCCAGTAATGGCAGCTACATGATTTGAAACCAGGACCTGGATCCCTTAGATCAATGCATCTAAGACTTGAATCCAAGAGGAGGCTCCAAAGAAATCCTTCTAGAGTGGTTAAACAGATCTCCCACTACTAGATGTCCTCAGAAAATGCCCGATGAATGGTTTGCAATAATGTAAGCACAAGAGCTGGAATGACATCGTTATTATACAACCATGAGCATATGAAGATCTGAATAGCCAATGAATAATGTTATAGCAGCAAATATAGTACAAGTTCCTGAGGAAACATCCACTCAAGAAAGGCAATGCAAGCCTCAACAAGACATGTACATGAAATACAAGACCACTGCTATTTCTGCATAAACCCAAGCTATGAGGACGCAGTTTATAAGAGGTATTTCTCCATATTACATAATAACTGAAAGATATGACAATATATGGCTCAAAAAAAATAGGGGAGCAAAGCTATAACCCTTAGAAGCAATAAAACATCAATCCTCCAAGGGATTGGCTGAAATATACAAAATGGAAAAAATGCCGGAGTTGTTGGGTAGTTGCAGCAACTCAAATATGGAACTCAATAGAGAAGGCTGAAGATTATGAGCAAAATGAGTATACATTCTCCAATGGATCTCCAAAGTGGAAGGCTGATCCTGACACTTGAGATCTCACCCTCCAATCAACCTGCAATCCCTCATTGCAGGTGCTCCATGAAAATAACGTAGTCTAGGAGGGTAACTGCACTGTAGGTGGAATAGAATGAAGTGGCCAAGTGCCAAGATCTGAAAATAAGCTCCAAAGCTTCCAAGCTAATCATCCAAAGGAAAGAAAGAGTCTCCTTCTGAAAAAACAAGCAATGGAAGAGGTGTTGTAACATCTCACTGCAACACCCTACAACACAAAATTATGTTGTTGCAGCAATAACGCTGTCCTGGAGGAGGATGCTTGGCCTCAAGCCTAAATGTGAGAAAAATCAGTACAAATCCTTCAAGAGGCTTCTCAAGAAAGGAGAAGGAATCCTAAATATAAATTCCCTGGCAATTCTTGCTAAACAACATAGAATGCACAATTGTCTGAATAGACAATGAAATGAATAATCATAAGCATGACCAACAATGGTTGCCTTGCCCTCCTTTTATACAATGTGAGCTCCCTCTGCATGGGTCCCACTCTATTAGGGTTTCTTCCATAAAGGAATATTCCCTCCTCTCTCTTTGCGATGTCCCATTAGTGCTTTCCACCTCATACCCTGCGCTATTTGACTTGGTCAAACCTAACCAAGCTTCTTTGCAAATGTCTCCTTTCACACATGAGGGTGTGAAATCTAGTTCCAAGGTTGATCCCCTTTCACGCTAGAGGGATTTTATCCATTTTTTTATTTTCATTGGGCCTCCTTACCCAATTATTCAACTTATAAGAAAAATTATCAAAATCTAATGTTCTCATTTATTGAAGGAAAAATTGGGAACATTACAGTCCTCCCCTCCCAAATGTTGCCTGTCCTCAAGAAACTACAAGGACAGAATTGGAAAGTATCCTCTCAAGGCATGGAGTCTAAAATGTGATGAGGAACATCTTCCCCATGTGGATCCTCCATCCCCTAAGCAATCATCCAAACAAAATGAGCCACCTCCCAACAAGGCAACTCCTGAAAATATCCTTCCACCTCAAGCTCCGGAAATGAAGGTGGGATGAAAATTTGAATAGAGAAAGAATCATAGCCTACCCCAAGCTGTAATTCTCTCCACTTATAATAAGTGTAGAGTATGTGCTGATCCTAAGCTGCAAAAGTATTGCCCTCAAATGGCAAAGTGAAGAACAATCCTCCAAAGAGTTCTCCTCCAACAATGAAGAACAAGCTGGCCCAAAATGTTTCATCCATGATGAATAGGACATGCTCATCATAGAGTACCCCAATGAAAAGTTCACTGCAAATTTTACATGATGATGCATAATAAAAAAAATATCTCAAGAGGATACAACGCAGTTTCATCCACTGCAATCTCAAAAAGGAACATGGCAAGTGACATACAAAATTCATCACATATACTAAGGAATAGTAAATGGCTGAATGTAACAACGATACAAGATCAAAAACTTGCCCATGGCTATACAATGGATGACTATCAAGTCCATGGTCCACCTCAAAAGAGAACACATATGTAGTAGTGGTGGCCAGACCTCCTCCCATGCTCCCTTTAGAACATGTAGTGCAGAAAATGTGAGAATTCTTCCCACTCAAGGACACATCCAACTCATGTGCCTCTCTCATAATCATGCTTCTCATACAAATATGATCCATATCAGCAAATGAAGTCATGATCAGCAACAAAATGAAGGAAATACTGATGGCTTCATGTGGTGTTTGAAGATACCAACAGTCTCCTAGATGTGTACAGTGCAATTTTACAAGCTGCTGCGTGAGAAAAGTATAAGGCAAAATGTTTTTTTTTACATGGTTAATCATGCATTTCTTCATATAGTACTTGTGTAAGTGTAAAAACTGAACATTCATATAATGATAAAAAATTTTCCCAAGGCCACATAAGAGATGGTTGCCTCCATCATATAGATTGGCCTAATAATTATCATGCAGAAATGTGACAAGCTTGCCCACTTGTGAAGCAATGCACTGCATAGTCATGGTAAGAGTATGAAAATATATGAATGTATAAACAAAATCCTTACCATATGCTGGAAGTAAGATGGTACATGGGTCCATGAATGAGTTCTCCATATTTTTTTGGCATGATATGAAGAAAAATGAACCATGTGCTGCAAGAAGATAATCCTCTCATGCTTGGAAACCCAAGTCAAGAAGAGTATGCCATAGTGATAGATGCCTCTATCCACTACTCTATCATCATTGCTTCCTCCTTGTCCACCAAGTGCATACAATGTGAAGTGACCCTGGGGACACTCCATCCATAAATCTCTACTCCAAAGTGACAGCGCTGTGAGCTCATGCAAACAAGCTCATGTCAATAAAATGCTCTGTTCTTTGACATGCTCCTTGTCAAAGACTCCTCTAATAATGCTGCAACAAAGATGGAATATTTCCCAAGATGGAAGTGCTTCCCAATCATCAAATACCAAGGAGATAATGCCATCCCTTCTCCTGCAACATTATGCCAAGTGTGAGAGAAAATCTACTCTTGCTCTCCCAAGAACAAGCAAAGCAACAAAATAATTTGCTGCCTCCCCATACTTCCATCATACAACTCATGTGATGAAGACACAATGAATGATATGAGTATCACATCAACGCCATGCATCCATAATTTATGCTGCCCAATGATGCAAGTATCGTGCTATCTCTCCTCCATCCTTCTACTCTTAGGAAGAGTGTATGCCAAGTGATGGCCAAACACTTTCAAGAGCAACTAGCGCAGCCAAGCCTCCTACTGCCTGGTATCATATATTTGCAAGTAGCCTCCTAGCTCCTAGCTCATTGACCACATCCACTCAACCACTTGTGGATGCCTCCTTCTTTCCTTCATCTTGGTACTCCTCCCATGAGGGCTACCATTCTCCCAAACCAAATCTATGTCTTTGCACTTCATGGGATCTTGAAATGCATTCTTCTCAAGGATCAATGAGACCCTATCAAGACCCAAATAGGTGGTAGGAAAAAAAATCCCTTCATGATGTGTATGGCTCAAGGAATTTCCAACACAAGCATGAGATATGTTATCCATCCTAAGATTTCCTCCATATTCTATCTACTCTTGTGAGAAAGGAAGAAAATATTTGCACTCCATGGTGTGTTGAAGTGCACTTCTAATGAGATCTTTCCTTGAGACCTCCCTCTCAACAATAGTCTTCCAAAACCAATTAGGTCTTGGATCTGAAAGTAGAAGTTCCTCTTTGAGCTGAGAGGAGCTCATTGAGAAAGTGTCATCTTGAAAGGAGAAAGGGTTTCTCACTCCAAGATGTCTACCATCCTTCATCAAGTCTTCAAACCCCACCCTCAAATGTGAAGTACAATCCAACAATGGCTCATGAGAATGATGGTTTTCTCCCTTGATTATTTTCATGTTGCACAGTGCAGTGAAACCAAGCTGCTCTATGGTAGCAGTGTGATTTGACCCTTGGTCATGCAAAAGTAAATCTCCACAATTTTCAAAAGAAGTTGCTGCAACAATAGACTGTGGAAATATTTTCATACCGTGATGTGCATTTGGAACTTCTTGTAGGGCTGCAAGAGTTCCTTCCTCCAAGGTGTTGGCTGCTCCAACTATTGATGCATGTGGTTGCTCCTTCATGAGTGTGACAACGTTATCACAAGTCTCCTCAAGTGGTGGTGTGATATTCCCTTCCTTTTCCCTCTCACCATCAAAGGTTTTGATCAACCCTTGGATGAAATCTGCAAAAGTTTTCACCCTTGCATGGCTCAAGTGGTTGCTCCACCAATCATAAGCTTCACCCTCCAAGTGCAGCACCGAGATTTCAACAGCTTCCTTCCCTGCAATAGGATGTAGTAGAAAAAATGCCTCCAACTCTCTCACCCAAGTTCTTGCAGTAGATGACCCATCAAAGGTAGACAACAGAAATCTATTGCCTTTGATTTCTCTTCTGTTGTAGGATCTCTTCTCTTCCTTCAACTAGATGAAATGAGGAAAATCTAGAGTCTCCTTGAAGGCTCTAGGTTGAGATCTGTACTCAACAAGGTAATCACTTAGAATATGATAATCCAAGTGTCTTCCATGCTCAATGTCTTCTTCTTGATGAGAATAGGAAGTGCATGGTTCTTCCTCTCCTCCTTCTTCAATCTTCTTGACCTCCTTGGAGAGGTCTCCTCTGGATCTGAAAAGTGACGAGAGTAAACTCATATTTCTCAACATTTTGATCTTATTGGGCTTAGACTCACAGACTGAGCCAAGAAATCAGCTCTGATACCACTGTAATGTTCCCAACTTGGGACAACTAGCTAGGCATGACTGGAAAACACATTTTACAGTAATGGAAGCTATAGGATTTGAAACAAGGACCTGGATCCCTTAGATAAATGCATCTAAGACCTGAATCCAAGAGGAGGCTCCAAAGAAATCCTTCTAGAGTGGCTAAACAGATCTCCCACTACTAGATGTCCTCAAAAAATGCTCGATGAATGGTCTGCAATAATGTAAGCACAAGAGCTGGAATGACATCGTTATTATACAACCATGAGCATATGAAGATCTGAATAGCCAATGAATAATGTTATAGCAGCAAAGATAGTACAATTTCTTGAGGAAACATCCACTCAAGAAAGGCAATGCAAGCCTCAACAAGACATGTACATGAAATACAAGACCACTGCTATTTCTGCATAAACCCAGGCTATGAGGACGCAGTTTATAAGAGGTACTACTCCATATTACATAATAACTAAAATATATGACAATATATGGCTCAAATACAATAGGGGAGCAAATATCTAACCCTTATAAGCAATAAAACATCAATCCTCCAAGGGATTGGCTGAAATATACAAAATGGAAAAAATGCCGGAGTCACTGGGTAGCTACAACAACTCAAATATGGAACTCAATAGAGAAGGCTGAAGATGATGAGAAAACTAAGTAGACCTTCTCCAATGGATCTCCAAAGTGGAAGGTTGATCCTTACACTTGAGAGCTCACCCTCCAATCAACCTGCAATCCCTCACTACAAGTGATCCATGAAAATAAAGCAGTCTAAGAGGGTAACTGCGCTATAGGTGGAATAGAATGAAGTAGCCAAGTGCCAATATCTGCAAATAAGCTCCAAATATTCCAAGCTAATCATCCAAAGGAAAGAAAGAGTCTCCTTCTGGAAAAACAAGCAATGGAAGAGGTCTTGTAACTTCTCACTACAACACCCTACAACACAGAATTATGTTGTTGCAGCAATAACGATGTTATGGAGGAGGATGCTTGGCCTCAAGCCTAGATGTGAGACAAATCAGTACAACTCCTTCAAGAGGCTTCTCAAGAAAGGAGAAGGAATCCTAAACAGGAATTCCTCGGCAATTCTTGCTAAACAGCAGAGAATGCATAATTGTCTCAATAGACAATGAAATGAATAATCATAAGCATGTCCAACAATGGTTGCCTTGCCCTCCTTTTATACAATGTGAGATCCATCTCCATGAGTCCCACTCTATTAGGGTTTCTTCCATAAAGGAATATTCCCTCCTCTATCTCTGCGCTGTCCCATGTACTGCTTTCCACCTCATACCCTGTGTTGTTTGACTTGGTCAAACTTAACCAAGCTTCTTTGCAAATGTCTCCTTTCACACATGAGGGTGTGAAATCTAGTTCCAAGGCTGATCCCATTTCATACTAGAGGGATTTTATCCATGTTTTTATTGTCATTGGGCCTCCTTACCCAATTATTCAACTTATAAGCGAAATTATCAAAATCTAATGTTCCAATTTATTGGAGGAAAAATTGGGAACATTACATTTGCTGCTGGACTATGCTAGTTCTTTGGACTACATCTTGTCTGATTTCATCTAGTTCATTAATTTTCTCCAGTCTTTGCTTCTCTGCTTCTGTCAAATCAAGTCCCAGTTGGACTGCCATCTTGAAGGTTTTGATCTAGAACTCTTTGGGGAACAGGATTTGTTTCCCATAAACAAGTTCATAAGGAGTATGTCCTATTTGTTGTGTTCCTCCATGTGGTTCTATAGGCCCATAAGGCTTCAGGAAGCCTTTTTGCCCAATCTCTTCTATGTAGATGAACAGTGTTTGTGAGAATTCCTTCAATCACCTTGTTGGTAGATTCAACTTGACCATTTTCTTGTGGGTAGGGAGTAGACTTCCTGTGCTTGATTTTGTAATTCTCTATCATTTTCTGTACCAAATTTGATGTGAATTGAGCTCCTTTATTTGTGACAATTTCTCTTGGGACACCAAAACGAGTAAAAATATCCTCAAAAAGAAAATTGACTACAGATGATTCATTAGTAAAAGGTAATGCCTTAGCCTCTACCCATTTAGTGACATAATCAGTGCATATCAGGATATACTTCTTTTGTTTTGATGGAGGATTTATAGGTCCGAAAAAATCCAAAGCCCATTTTTCAAAAGGTTCAATATGTTCCGGAGGTTGTAAAGGCATTTCATTTGAAGGAGTAGGTTTCCCTACCCTTTGACAACTATCACACCTTTTGACATATTCTTTAGCATCTTTGAAGATGGATGGCTAATAATATCCTAAATGAAGGATTTTATAGGCTATCCTATTATCAGCAAAATGTCCACCACAGGGTTCATTATGACATGCCTTAAGAATTTCAGACATCTCATCTTCTCGAACACATATTCTGATAATAAGATCTGGACCTGTCCTATACAATTCATTAGTAATCCATGAAAATTTTGCACTTTCTTGGATGATTCTTCTTTTCTCTCTAGCATTCGTATTTGAAGGAAATTTCCCTAAAACTAAGTAATTGGCAATGTATGCAAACCAAGGAGTTTGAGTATTTATTGCAAAGAGATATTCATCAGGAAATTTATCATCAACTAGAGTGTCGTCCTTAATATTTTGGATTCTAGATAGGAAATCAGCAAATGTATTTTGTTTACCAGGCCTATCTAGAATAGTAATGTTAAATTCTTGTAGAAGCAATAACCATCTTATGACTCTAGTATTAGTGACAGATTTATTCATTAAATACCTAATTGCAGAATGATCCATGTGAACAAAGGTTTCATAGCCTGTTATATAATGTTTGAATTTATTGATAGCATGAACAATAGCTAAGAATTCTTTTTCAGTTACAGTATAATTCAACTCTGGAGGAGTCAAAGTTTTACTTGTATAGTAGATGGCATAAGGGATCAGGTATTTTTTTCCTAACATGGCTCCTAGAGCTGTGTTTGAAGCATATGTTGATATATGAAAAGGTAGTTTCCAGTTAGGCCCTCTTAAAATGGGTGCTTCAGAGATTTTTGTTTTCAGGGTTTCAAATGCTAACTAGCAGTTAGAATTCCATTTGAATTCACAATATTTGGTGAGTAGTTTGAAGAGTGGAGATGCTATCTTTGTGAAGTTTTCTATACACCTTCTATAGTACCCTGTAAATCCTAGAAAAATTCTAACATCTTTCTGGCAACTTGGAACTAATAGTCTGGAGATGACTTCAACTTTTGACTCATCTACTCTAATTCCATCTCCTGAGATGTGATGTCCTAAAACAATCCCTTTAGTAAAAATCATGAAACATTTCTCATGACTTAATGAAATGTTTTCTTCCTTACACCTTTTCAGAACTTTTTCCAAGTTTTCTAAGGCTTCTTCAAATGTATTACCATAGACTGTAAAGTCATCCATGTATACTTCTACACAATCATGTATTAAATCTGAAAAGATTCCTAGTACTGCCCTTTGGAATGTTGCAGGTGCATTGCATAATCCAAAAGGTAGTACTCGGTAGGCATAAGTTCCCCAAGGACAGGTAAATGTGGTTTTATCTTGATCTTTAGGTGCAACTTGAATTTGATTATAACCACTGAAACCATCCAGGAATGAGAAGTACTTTTTTCCTGCTAATGTATCCTGATCTATAAAAGGTAAAGGAAAACGATCTTTAAGAGTAGCTTTATTCAATTCTCGGTAATCAATGCATACCCTCCATTGACCATTTTTCTTGGGTAAAATCACCAAAGGAGAAACCCACTGGCTATCTAAAATGGGATAGATAAAGTTGACATTTAACAATTTCTGCAATTCTTCTTTGACAATATCCCTAAGGTTTGGATTCATCCTTCTCTGAGGTTGTATGATCGATTTACAATTTTCCTCTATGTAGATATTGTTAGTGTCAGTCTTTGCAGCCTTCCTCCAGTGATAAAACATGCTCTTACAAGGTGATGTTAAGGTGTCAAGGTCAAATTTTGTCATTTCAGTGAGCCTTCAAGCAAAATTTGGTCACTAAGTATTAGGTCTAGGGTTTGCTTTCACTCCTTCCAGAGTTGTCCAAATGTCGGTCCATGTCACCATTCAGCTGCGTGTACCATCACTCAGAGGGTTTTCATCATCATGTCAAGTTCCAAAGGGTCATTTTACACCTTGTTCATGCTTCAGTTGTGCCTAGGTAAGGTTCATTTCCCTCTCCTAGGGTTTTGGAGGTAATTTCTCTTGGATGGTCAAATCATCAGCAAAACTTGTATCCTGATGTTCATACACCTTCCCATATCCTTAATGTACCTTATTAAACACTTCCCATCACTGAGATCCCCCAAATTCCTCATTTTCGCACAAACCCTAGTTTCTTGCTATAACTTGGCAATTTTCTAGGCTAGGCCTGTGTTTTTCCCTTTTGGACCCCTTCCCCTCACTCAATTTCTGAAATTCCACTTTCCCCTACTTCCTAACATCCCTCCCTACTTCCCAAAATTTTCTCAAGAATTTAGAAGCCCCTTATCCCCTTCATTTCGACAAATCCCTTGTTCCACACATCGGGATAGGTTTTACTCCAATGATGTTTCTGAGCAATAAAAGATGAATTTTGGAAAAATGAGAGAGGTTTTTGTCCAAAATATGCCAAGGAAGAAAAAAATCCTTCAATTTTTACACAGGTGTCATGGTTTTAGAGAAATTTAAAAAATACAGTTGCCTCAGGAGAATTGATGCACCTCTGAAGTGACCTTGGGAAAATCAAGATTTCTCCTAGCTTGGTTGGCCAAATGACTTGCTTGATGAGTCAAATGATAACTAGACACAAATATATTTCCAATTAACTATCATGAGCTCAATTTGGAGTTGAGGAAGACTTTCAAAAGTTGACTTCAACAGCACTCTGCCTTGAGGCAGCCTCATTCTGCTCATTTTGACCAGTCTTGGGAGATTTGATTTTGGACAAGGCAAATGAGCTCCAAATTTAAAAATTCCACTTTGGTGGGATATAAGACATCCAGGGCTTTCCAACAAGCTATCATGAGCTCAATTTTGACTTCTGAAAGTTCCCCAAAAACAGGCTCAAAGTGGCGCGGCGCATTGAGTTTTTGAGCGCGGCGCATAGAGGATTTTGACCAAATTTTCGCCTTCCAGCTTAGAAATTCGGCTAGTTTTGACTAGTTTTGACTTTTGATGTAATTATTGATATATCTTGATGTAATTTGATGCACATGATGTAAATTTGGCTTACTTTTAATTTTTCTAGAGGATTCATTCACAAAAAAGTGAAAATTAAATGAATGAATCAGTTTCCCTCCTTTTAGAGGCAAGTTGTTTGGATGCCTAGATTTCAGTTCCATGTTTAGAATTGGTTCAAACTGCTCCTAGAAGGATGAGATTGACCCCTAGAGATGCGGGAAGGGGTTAGGATGGTCTATATTATGTATTTTCTGAGACACTATTAGGGTTGGACTCTTGGGAAAATTTTGGCACTCATTGTATATCCATTTTCAGTTTTTGGCAAAGGAAAGACCAGAGTTTTTGCAGCACTTGTTGGGATTCTTGTGGCTTCTGAGTTTTGATGATGTTTTCTTCTCATGTATTGTAAGTCTTATTAATGTTATATGTATGCCATATTCCTTCTCTTTGCTTCTGAATTAAACAAATGAGTAATTGAGGTAGAATTCATAAGTTTGCTGGTGCTCTGCCTTACACTTTTGTTTAGTTTTATATGTTTTTCATCAGTTTGAAGAGGATAATTGTGCCCTCTTTCCCTCTTCAGCATCTCAACAGTATTTTCTATTCATCCCATTGATCTAAGACATCAAAGCCGCTGCCTACCTCGCCCCAATTTGAACTCTGCAAGAAGCTGGCCTCATCCCCAAGCCCAAAAATTGTCCTTCCCTTTTTCCAACAAAAAAACCAAAAACTCGAATCAAACCCTCATATTTGTATACCTAGCCTAAAATTAGCTTGTATTTCAGTCATCTCAACCCCATCGAATATCTTTCACTGAGATAGACCCGGAGAGAGCCCTCTCCTGTCCTCGTAGGGCTAGCTACGAGGCTGAGCGTGGTATGATGTTACCTTAGTTCTGCCTCCCTTCAGCCTGAGGTAGATTCGAGCGCTAACATAGTGGAGACCCTACTGGGGAAGAACTGGTTTTCTTGTTAGTGTTATTTGATTTATAGCTACAGACGGAGCCTGAAGTCATGCCAGGTAGCCTTCGAACTTCTCTTGCTCTGCGAGTGCATAGTAGATAAACGCTGCTTCAGTCAATCTCCGGTTTAGCTTGTAATCGTAACACTTAACTTATAAATTTCCCTAGTATGTGTATCAATTTTAGATCTGATGGTTGATGGTGGACAACGATTAGACATCAGAAGGCTAAAATCATTCACCTGGCGACTCTAAATCAATTTCGAGATCAGATCCAAGGATTACACTGAGGGATGAACCTGACCAATAGAAACATGAAAGGACAATATGGAAATATCAGGTATTCAAGTTGGAATTTCATCCAAGAAATTTTGTTCTTTGTCATAAATTATTTCTTCTCTTTTCCCAAGAATGTCAAAAAGGCTTTGCAAATTATATTGTATTTGAGAAAAGATCCTCGGCCTGCATTTGATTCCTTCCCTTTGAAGATTGTAGATACCAAATATTTGCATGCTTTTGAGCTTGATCAAGACCCTTTTTCCGAATCTTGCGATGACCGTCTTCAAAATGATGAACCTCAAAAGACCAAGACTGATTCTATACCTTTTGTACATACCCCTATACCTCGTAAAATTCCAGATCGATACAAACCTCTGATGTTACCTTCTATATTCCATGCTTTCCCTAAAGATTATGACCTATATCTACCAAGATTTGATGGTGAATGCAACAACGTCACTGCTGAGAAACACGTTCTGAATTTTGAGTCTTTTCTTGACCTTTTTGAAGTTGATGATGAAGATGTCAGTATTAGGCTTTTTGCTCTTTCTTTGCAAGGCCAAGTAAAGAGTTGGTTCAAAGCCCTGCCTGATGCGAGCATCTCGGATTACCAGCAGTTCGTCACAGTTTTCCTCGACAGGTGGATGATCGGACATAACTTTTTGTTGATTATAGAAGAGTATAATCAGCTGAAAAGAATGCCAGGGGAGACAGTACAACAATTTTCTGCTAGATTTAACCAAGTATATTTTTTGATGCCAGCTGATATAAGACCTTCTCCTAGATCTGCTCTCTTGCACTACCCGGGTGCCTTTGATCCAGGAATGGAGTTTCAGTTGAGAGAAAGGAATGTTGCAACACTTCATGAGATGCAGAACAGTGCAGTGAATGTAGAGGCTCACCTCATTTGCTGATCTTGAGGGAAAGGTTGAAAGAAGAAGAGATGAAAAACATGGATCCGGAGAAATCAACATCTCTAGAGGTAAATTTTGACATGTTGGTAAGTGCAGTGGACGAGATGATGCAAAAGAACACCACAAGGAATGAGTATAATGTTCAAGCCCATGGCTCGCTGATTGAAGAAGAACAAGTTGCCGATCCAAAACATTTTGTTTCTTATCCCAGTTGTCATAGTGATTGTTTTATAGATCATTTTGAAGAAGAGAGAGCTGTTGATATGACATGTATGCTTGATGATGTGTTGTATACTGATGATTTGCCTCAGTTTGATCAGTACGATGATGATTATGTTCTCCAAACAGAAGCTAGCCTTGCAGACAAATCAACAACTAGTTTGTGGAAGGAGGAAGAAGTTCACTTTCAGCAGCTTGTGTACAATGATCAACCGATACATATCAGCTATGACAATGATGAGGAAAGTGCATCAAATTTTGAAGTAAGTGAAAGATCTTTTCCTTTTTGTTTTGATTCGTTTCAGTTCATCAGAGACAGCTTCCATGCAATCAGAAATAAACTGTCAACAAGCCTTGATTTGGATCATCTTGAGGGCAATAAAAACCTTGTTCAAGACTTCCCATATTCAGATGTGCAGTCCCCGAAAGCCATTGATTGTCAAATTGACGATGAAGACATGGAATCCAGCACATATGATCCAATGATACAAGGTGACTCAGTACCATTTTTTTTTGAGTCATTCCAGTTGTTGAAGGGTAAATTGCATGGTAAATCTTTAAATGAGCAGCCTGTAGCATCAGATTTGCAGCCACCAAATAAAATTGGAGGTCAGATTACAGATGAAGTCATGGAAGCCGAAATACATGATTTAATGATGCAAGAGGATTCCGTACCCTTTTGTTTCGAAGCATTTCAGTTTGTAAAACAGAATCTTCGTAATTTCTCTCAAGGAAAAGATGAACAGTCAGTAGGATGTCATGCAGTTTCAGTGGATACATTGCAGCAGTCTTCTCAAGTTTTTGATGATCCTATTGCTCGTGTGTTGGATGATGTTTGCTGTAAAAATTCTTCTCCATTAGTTAACCATGTGCCAGAAAAGAATGTTGATAATAATCTTATTCAAAAGTCCCCTTCATTGTCTTGTTTAACAGATTTTTCATTACAAAGCTCACACCAATGTTTGCAGTCATATGAGGAGATTGATGAAGGAGACTTTTGTTCTGTTTGGAATCAGCAACAGAGTTTGGTTATTCATGAATTTCAGGATCCTTTTGATAGCTTGCTGCAATCACCAAAGAAAGACAACACAGATGTGAGGAAAAATTTAATATCCAGCTATGAAGACTACCTAGACCAGAGCAGTGATGTGTTAATGGAAATCAATAGCTATGTTTATGAAGATCCTTTCGCAGTTTTCTTGAAGTCATCCAGTCAATTCATGCTTTGCAAGTTTATCAGCAGTCCACTTGAGTTCAAGTTTTCATGGGAGTTTCCTTTCAGTAGTTCTCTCTTGTTGTTCATAAACGTGCACTTGCGGAGAATCCAAACAGCAACTGCAATACTTACATGGTTGCATTGGTTGTTTCATTTCACTTGATCAGGTGATGAATGAAACATTTAGAGTAGGTTTTGATGAATAAGCTCCATTTTGAGCATATTTTCTAGTTTTTCGGGTGTGTTTAAGTATCGAGTCAGTTTTTAAATGAGTGAGAGTCAATTTGTGTCGTCAAGTCATCAGTTTTCAGTCATGCATTTCAGCTTGAGTTTTTGACTCCATTGCCCAATGGACGAAGGCACTGTCTGCTTTCCAAAGATCTGTAGTTCTTGGCACCTCCAAGGAGCTACCATCCCCATTGGAGCCAATGTTAGTGTCAGTATTTTCAGCCTTCCTCCAGTGATCAAACATGCTCTTACAAGGTGATGTTAAGGTGTCAAGGTCAAATTTTGTCATTTCAGTGAGCCTTCAAGCAAAATTTGGTCACTAAGTATTAGGTCTAGGGTTTGCTTTCACTCCTTCCAAAGTTGTCCAAATGTCGGTCCATGTCACCATTCAGCTGAGTGTACCATCATTCAGAGGGTTTTCATCATCATGTCAGGTTCCAATGGGTCATTTTACACCTTGTTCATGCTTCAATTGTGCCTAGGTAAGGTTCATTTCCCTCTCCTAGGGTTTTGAAGGTAATTTCTCTTGGATGGTCAAATCATCAGCAAAACTTGTATCCTGATGTTCATACACCTTCCCCTATCCTTAATGTACCTGATTAAACACTTCCCATCACTGAGATCCCCCAAATTCCTCATTTTTGCACAAACCCTAGTTTCTTGCTACAACTTGGCAATTTTCTAGGCTAGGCCTGTGTTTTTCCCTTTTGGACCCCTTCCCCTCACTCAATATCTAACATTCCACTTTCCCCTGCTTCCTAACATCCCTCCCTACTTCCTAAAATTTTTCCAAGAATTTAGAAGCTCCTTATCCCCTTCATTTCGCTTCATTTCGACAAATCCCTTGTTCCACACATCGGGATAGGTTTCACTCAAATGATGTTTTAGAGCAATAAAAGATGAATTTTGGAAACTTGAGAGAGGTTTTGTCCATAGCATGCCAAAGAAGAAAAAAATCCTTTACTTTTTTCACAGGTATCATGGTTTTAGAAAAATGTCAAAAATACAATCGCCTTGGGAGAATTGATGCACCTCTGAAGTGACCTTGGGAAAATCAATATTTCTCCTAGCTTGGTTGGAAAAATGACTTTCTTGATGAGTCAAATGATAACTAGACACAAATATATTTCCAATGAACTATCATGAGCTCAATTTGGAGTTGAGGAAGACTTTCAAAAGTTGACTGCAACAGCACTCTGCCTTGAGGCAGCCTCATTCTGCTCATTTTGACCAATCTTGGGAGATTTGATTTTTTGACAAGGAAAATGAGCTCCAAATTGAAAAATGCCACTTGGGTTGGATAGAAGACATCCAGGGATTTCCAACGAGCTATCATGAGCTCAATTTGGACTTCCGGAAGTGCCCCAAAAACAGGCTCAAAGTGGCGCGGCGCATTGAGTTTTTGAGCGCGGCGCATAGAGGATTTTGACCAAATTTTCGCCTTCTAGCTCAGAAATTCGGCCAGTTTTGACTAGTTTTGACTTTTGATGTAATTATTGATATATATTGATGTAATTTGATGCACATGATGTAAATTTGGCTTAATTTTACTTGTTCTATAGGATTCATTCACAAAAAAGTGAAAATTAAATGAATGAATCAGTTTCCCTCCTTTTAGAGGCAAGTTGTTTGGATGCCTAGATTTCAGTTCCATGTTTAGAATTGGTTCAAAATGCTCCTAGAAGGATGAGCTCGACCCCTAGAGGTGTGGGAAGGGGTTAGGATGGTCTATATTATGTATTTTCTGAGACACTATCAGGGTTGGACTCTTGGGAAAATTTTGGCACTCATTGTATATCCATTTTCAATTTTTGGCAAAGGAAAGACCAGAGTTTTTGCAGCACTTGTTGGGATTCTTGTGGCTTCTAAGTTTTGATGATGTTTTATTCTCATGTATTGTAAGTCTTATTAATGTTATATGTATGCCATATTCCTTCTCTTTGCTTCTGAATTAAACAAATGAGTAATTGAGGTAGAATTCATAAGTTTGTTGGTGCTCTGCCTTACACTTTTGTTTAGTTTTATATGTTTTTCATCAGTTTGAAGAGGATACTTGTGCCCTCTTTCCCTCTTCAGCATCTCAAT
Organism: Pinus albicaulis; assembly: GCA_034641835.2. Classification (NCBI taxonomy): domain Eukaryota; kingdom Viridiplantae; phylum Streptophyta; class Pinopsida; order Pinales; family Pinaceae; genus Pinus; species Pinus albicaulis. The sequence goes on along the minus strand of CM076583.1, from coordinate 25,208,187 downwards.
AGTCTTTTCTATTCATCCCATTGATCTAATACATCAAAGCCGCTGCCTACCTCACCCCAATTTGAACTCTGCAAGAAGCTGGCCTCATCCCCAAGCCCAAAAATTGTCCTTCCCTTTTTCCAACAAAAAACCGAAAAACTTGAATCAAACCTTCCTATTTATTTACTAGCCTAAAATAAGTATCAATTTTGAATCATCTCAGACCCTATTGCTTACTTTTACTGAGTGTGATTCAGAGAGAGCCCTCTCCTGTCCTCGTAGGGCTAGCTACGAGGCTGAGCTTGGTTTGATGTTACCTTGAATCCTACTTTCCTTCAGCCTAAGGCAGATTCGAGCACTAACAGATATGATGAGTGCAAGTCCTAGCACTGATCCATTTCATGTCAGTGTATTCCCATGCATATGCAGAGGAATGTTTGTGTAATGTTTTGACTAGCTCTTCTTGTTGTAATTTTTCTAGGTTTTTATTTATGTTCAAGGTTTTTCCTGGAAATATTTCAATTGTAGAGCTGCCAAATTATTCCATAGAGTAAAGATACATTTGCCTAGATGACAAAAATTTAATATTAGATTCTTCTTGGAATTGTTCATGTCTATATTCTTAAGAAGAGTCATGATTTTCTAGAACATTTAAGATTTGACTGTCTTCACTAATGTTTGAAATAGTGAAGAGAGGCTGTATATCTTCTTCATCATCAATCCATTGATTGTCATCTATTTTTGTTATTGTTCTTGCTGGAGGATACAAAGTGAATTTCTTGGTTCAAATACCATCAGAGATGTACATATCACCAGATCTACAGTTGATGAAAGCATTAGCTGTAGCTAACCAAGGTCTTCCAAGTATAATAGGATGTCCTCCTAGATGATTTTTAGGAGTTAAAATCATAAAGTCCACAGGATACTCCCAAGAATCTAAGGATATTGAAATATCTTCTAATACACCATCTGGTTTGATTACAGACCTATTTGCTAACTGTAGTAATGTGGGTGTATAAAGAAGATTAGTAAGTTTAAGTTGTTCCGTGGTTTGCTTACTCATGATGTTTATTGCTGCTCCTAAATCAATTAATGTGTTTGGGATTTCAATTCCACTGATATGAGTTTTAACAACTAGACTTCCGGGATCTAGATATTTTTGAATGGTAATATTTCTCATCATTATGTCAGCTATTTGTCCCACCAGTTGAATTTTATTTATTTCCTTTATTTTTCTTCCTGGTTTCTTCATACTCAACTCCTTTATTGTTTTAGCTAATATTGGGATTTCCTTGATGGCTTGTTATAATGGAATTTTAATATAAACATTTCTCAATTCATCTAGGAAATCATAGTTAGGCAACATAATATGTTTTCCTACACCTTTATCAATTCGTAATATTTCAGGAAAAGGAGGTGTAGAAGTAGATGTTGATGGTTGCTCTAACATAGGAGTTGAATTTATTGGTTCCTTCTATTTTCCTTTTTCAATATTTTTGTTTTTAAGAGATGGGCTTTCTTCAAAACTTTTATTAACTTGTAGAGAATCTTCCTCAGAATCGTTTTGTTCTTGTATGACCACAAAAGTTTTCTTCCTTCCAAGTATCATTCCAGACCTAAGTTGGACATCATTAAGGTCTAGAGGAGTAATCAAATAAGTTGGAAATTGTTGACCTTCTATCATATAGGTATTTTGAGGGCTTTTATTGTTAGGTTTTGGTATTGGCTGGGCAGATAACTGGTTTGATTTCTGGGAAATGGTAGTGGAAGTGGTGGATTTTGATTTTGTGATTGAGATTGTGGATTCTGCTGAGGATTTTATTGAGGAGGATAATTTGGATAAGATGAATATGATGGATAGGATAGTGGATACTGATAGTATTGTGAGAACCTTCCATAGGGATTTTTCATCCCTTGAATCCAAGATTGAGATTGATTTTGAGGTTGAGGCCAAGGTTGCTGCCAAGAATTCCAATTTGGTGGGGGCTGATTATACATTTGGTTATTAAACCCTTGAGTTTGAGGCCCTTGCCAAGGTCTTCTAGAAACAAAACAAAGAGATTATATGGGATTTGTAGTTGTTTCCTCTTGAAAGACAGCCTTAAGACCAGGAATTGAAGGATAGTTTTTGGTCTCATGGTTTTCTGAACAAATCAAACAAGTATCTATTAATTTTTCATCAAGAGGGCACTCTCTTAAGGCATGCTTATTTCTACATTTGGGACAAAAGATTGCTAAGGAATCAGTTTCAGCTTTCTGCTTGTTTTGTAGCTTAAGGGTGTCTATTTTCTCACTAAGACTCCCTAGAATGTCAGTTTTGAACTCATCAAGCATGTTTCCAATTTCTGCCCTACTTACTGTTCCAGCTGTAGATTTGTTTACCCTAGCAAGAGCAGGGTCTCTTGGTCCTTTCAAAATCTTTGATTTTCCTCTTGAGAGATTAATACAAAGCTCTCCAATATCTGATAATGGAAGTTGAGATATGTCTCCCTTCCCCATCATGTTAAGGATATATATCCATTCATCTCTAATTGTTTTCAACAAAAGAGCTTTTAGAGTGTCTTGGTCTAGATTTTGCATTTTCTCTCTCTTGATGTTGTAGTTGAATCTTTCAAGTAAATCTTCCAAATTTTCATCCTCCTTTTGCATCATTTTAAACACTTCTTCTTTATGGTTAATAGGTATACAATAGTTCAAATACCTTTCTAGAAATGCACTCCTCATATCATTCCGTGACTTAATAGAACCAGTAATTAGACTCATGAACCATTTTAGGGCTGCTCCTTTCAATGTTGAAGGAAACAATTTGAGTTTTTTATCATCTTGTAGATAGTCATAAGTTCTGCACAAAACTTCAAATTCAAATAAAAATGTCTCAGGGTCTTCACTTTTCAATCCATGAAAGTTTGGAAGAACAGAAGGTGAGATATTTTTCATGGTAGCATTTGTCTCTTCATCTATTATAGGGAATCCAAATGAACTTTCAACTCCCTTTCTTCCTCTACCTCCTTCTGGATTTCCTCTACCTCTTCCTCTATATCCTCCTCTACCTCTACCTCCTCCAAATAACAAGTTTTCTTCATTGAGGATTTCTCCTTCTCCTTCCCTTCCTTTTCCTCTTCCTGCCATGATAGATTCCTCAGAACTGATATAAGGTTCAACTTGGAGAAATAATTGTTCCTCTGGTTCTTTTATCAATGGTATGTTGAAGAAAGATTCTTCCTCTTCTTCCTCACTAGGGATTTCTAGTTCTTCTGTTGGAATATATTCCCCTGTAGAAGTGAAGAAAGTTATTCCCTCTGTTGGAGTTCTAGGATCTTCTTCTTCCAATATTTCCTCAATAGATGAAGTGGGAGACCCTCCTAACTGAATATCTGCTCTTAAAACTTCAGGAAGCCTATGACCGATATAGTATGGGATATGAGTTTGAGAGGGATGTGTACTACTTCTTGGCCTAGGTGGAGTGAGTGGTGTTGTAGGAATCAAGCTTCTGCCTCTTACAAATCTGCCCCTTGAGTCTCTTCCTCTACGCATATCATTGTTTTTGGGATGTAAGAAATAAGGCTACCTAGTTACACTTCCCCGGCAATGGCACCAAAATGTTTAGTCAATTTAGTGTCCTAAATTGTTAACATTAATTATCAACCAGGGCTTGTAACTTTGATGAAGTGTAGTGCACTATATGTGCCTAAGTGTCTTTTCTCTTACTTCGTTGTTTGGGTGGTTTTTCTTATTGTTTTGGGGGTTTTGTGTTTCTAATCCTTAGTGTCCTATCTTAGGCTAGAAAATGAGAATAAATCTAATTAAAAAGGAAAAAAAGGAAATGTTATAAAACTAGTTAATTTCCTATAAAGAAATCAGATTTTTACGGAAAAGTTCCAAGGTCTAGTTCTAATTAAAAATATCAAACAAGTGTTTCAATAAGTAAAGCTAATCCATGGATCTATAACTCAATTGAGATTTAAGAAATGAAAATTGGAAATGCAATTGATAACTCAAACATTGCATTGAGTCTAATCATTTAGCCATTCTTGCAAATCATATTCAGATTCAGTTTCAATCAGAATGTACTTTAAATAGATTATTAGGTGGAATGGGATGAGGATCTTCCAACTACAACTAATTAAGTGAATAAACAACTTATCAAGTCTCATCCAATCTTGAAGCCTTCACTCCTTGGTATGACTCTCGGACAAATCCATTATTATCTTAATTTTAGTAAGAAAATGACAGGAAGAATGAAATGCTAAACAATTACTGTTTCTATAAGTCACTAACCATTTTAATATAAGATTTGAAAATAGGAAAAATGGCTTTTACTTGGTTGAACACAACAATTATCAACTATGAAAGACAAAAAATGAAATCTAAACAATCATTGTACCTATAAGTCACTAACCATTCAGTTGTAAAGATTTGGTAATATAGACAAACAATTTTTACTCAGTTGGACACAACAATTCTCAATTATGAAAGACAGAAAATGAAATCTAAACAATCACTGTACCTATAAGTCACTAACCATTCAGTTGTAAAGATTTGGTTATATAGACAAACAGTTTTTACTCAGTTGGACACAACAATTGTCAATTATGAAAGCAGTAAACTTGAGCATAAGCAGAAAGAAATACTAAACAAAGAAACTGAAATAAACCTAGCTAGAAAGCATAAAAACCTCCTTAGGTAGTTGGGGCACTTTGCTACCAATTCGGTGAATTCCTTAGCTCCTTGAAGATGTGATCAAAACAACATCAAAGAACTGATCTCCTTTCTTTAAAAACAAAGTTTGATAAAATAGAGTATCACAATGTAATTCTGAACTTATGCTATTAACAGTTAACTTGTTCTTGGTTCTATAAAACCTCTATTTATAAGTAAGTTGCACAACTAACTTCAAATAGAAATAGCTACAGGTGTAACTTCAAATTATAATCAAACTGGGACTCTTAGGACTCATGATTTGCTACGGAGCAAATCAAGAGTCCTAATTTCTGTGTTAAACAGTCTCTTTGACTTCAGCTTTGACTATCGGATTAGACTCCTTCAATCGTCGATCTGGTCCTCGTGGATAGGAAGAAATCATGTAGGACAGATTCTGGAACTACCCATGTAAGCCATTTCTTTAACTGACACCTGTATCATATTCAAACACAAAAATAGTTGCAGAAAGCCTGACCAGCTACGGGATGTCTGTATTCTGTAGCTATACTGCACAAAATTATTAAAACAACAAAAACAATGAAAATACAACATGTTAATCAATTGCATGTATCCTTAAGACAATCCTAATCATTCTTCATTGATTTAGGCTTATGAATTGATGAAAGATGAGTGAAATGAGATGATGGTTTTGTAAAAGAAAAGGACTTTCTAAAGCTCAACAGTACCCATAATTTTATTCATTGTAAGGTAGCCAAGGAATTGAATTTATTCCTATACCCAGCACCAGAGCGTCAAGTGATGGTTGCAAATGGAGGAACTATAAATTGCTTTGGAAAGTTCCATAATATCAAGATAACCATGGGGGAATATGTATTGAATAGTCCAATGCTTTCCATTCCAATGGGAGATGGTAATGTTGTATTAGGAGTACAATGGTTACAATCTTTGGGGAAGATAGCTTTTAATTTTCAAGAACTTTTCTTGAACTTTTTTCATAGACTTCATAGACTTCCACCTCTAATTTTTTTGAATGGAAGGAATGCATGGAGGTAGTATTGGATGAAAATGGATTGCTTTAATATGTCAAGAAAAATTTTGCAAAACCACAAGAATCTGATGCCCAAAACCTTGCTCAATCGAAGAAATATGTACCTAAGGTAGGGATAATATTCTTGGAGGGAGTACGAGATCATATTGTCTCAAATATCCATGGAAAATAAATTACATTCGCGATGTGGAAAGCACCGATAGAATTTTTTGAGAACAGTAGTGACCATAGGACGCTGACGCTCAAGGATAAACTTCGAAGTATAAAGATGCATAAGAATGACACAATTTCACAGTATTTGTGAAATTTTACATAGTGTCGTGATGAGCTTGGCAGGCTCAATGCTCAGTGTTAATTTCCTTGAAGAATACTTGGTGACCCTAGCCATTTTTGGCCTTCCCAAGAGCTGGCATAAATATCAATATTTAGTGAATGGGAGGGAGAAACTACTGAGTTGGGAGTGCTTATGGTATAATTTGGTACAAGAGGAAATAAGGTAGAATACCAAATATGGTACTTCATGAAAGGGTGAGGATGAAGAAAACTTTGCATTGGATGGAAAGGAAAATAAGGGAAAAGGGAAGAAATCCTAATCCAAACCAGAATCCAATCAAGGGGGAAAGAAGAAAGATTTGTCAAAAATTAAATGCTTCCATTATCATGAATTCAAGAATGATGCCACGAAATTTCCACACAAGAAAAAAATCAAGAAGACCTCAGGAGGAAAAGTAGGTGAAGCTTTGGCTTCATAGTTTGAGCTTGATTTTACCCTCATTGCATCCATGGCCAACACAATGATGGGGAGTGTTTGGTACCTAGACTCAGGTGCATCGTTCCACGTTATGGGGAATAAATACTTTTTCGGTTACATAGAAGAAAAGTATTTACAGATGCACGTCGATATGGGGGATAACAGAAGGTATATCAAAACTGCGATTAGTACAATCATCTTTCATAGAGATTCAGGCTCCCCCCTTAGGCTCAATGATGTCATGATCTTTCCGAGCCTAAAGAAGAATCTCGTCTTTGTTGTTTTTTTGGAAGATCATGGTTATGATGTGATCTTCATCAAAGGAAAGGTATTCTTGAGACACATAGCCATGAGACATGTGAAGCAGATTGGGGTCTATGTGAAGAACACATACAAGCTAGATGTGGAGGATTGTGCTTCTTTGAGAAGGTGCAGAGCCACGATGTCAACGAAATTTGGCATAGAAGACTTGGCCATTTACATCATGGCGCTTTGAAGATCATGCAATAGATAACCATAGGCCTCCCCAAATGAGCACTTGAGCAGCAAGATGTATGCATATGATGTAATTTTGGGAAGTACAAAAAATCCACATTCCATGATTGAGACAAAAAAGCACATGTTGTCCTTGAAAGTATCCAATCTAATGTTTTCGGACCTTTCTCGACGGCCTTCATTGGAAGGCAAAAATATTTTGTCATTTTTATTGATGAAAGTGTTTAGTGATGAAAGTGTTTGATCTACTTCTTGCAGAAAAATATCAAGATAACCATGGGGGAATAAGTATTGAATAGTCCAATTCTTTCCACTCCAATGGGAGATGGTAATGTTGTACTAGGAGTACAATGGTTACAATCTTTGGGGAAGATAGCTTTTAATTTTCAAGAACTTTTCTTGAACTTTTTTTCGGAAGGAAAGTAATTTGAACTACGGGGTATCGCAGGGAAGCCAGGAAAGATAATAATCTCTAATGTCATAACAATTCTTCTAAAGAAAGAACAGTGAGGCGTAATTGCACAATTATGCTCACTAGAAGTTCCAACATCAAAATCATATATTTCTGTAGATCTCCAAAAAGTCTTGGACAATCATTCCAATGTTTTTGAAACTCCCAAAGGAATCCCACCTATTCATGATCATGACCATGCTATTCATTTGATTCCCAGAATTTTTCATCCAAACATCAGGGCTTATAGAGATCCTTATGTCCAAAAGAGTGAAATTGAATGTATAATTGCAGAAATGTTAGAGGCTGGTATAATTAAACCTATTCAAAGTTCTTTCTCTGCTCCAGTAATATTGGTGTATAATGTTGAGATTCAACAAGATGATGATCCTAGTGAAAATTAAGCACCTTCACTAGGTGGGGTCCACATGTTATTTTTAGGTGTATGTCTATTTTTAGAATATGAGAAAATTCTATTTATAGCAGAAGTCTATTTATATATGTTGAGAAAATTCTATTTATAGATGATGTTCTATTTTTATATGTATGTGCGAAGTCTATTTATGGATCACATGTCTATTTATAGATGCATGTCGACTATTATTATCCCTCAATAATAGTTGGACAATAAATATTAATCTATTCTCATGGAGCACTTGAAATCACTTAACTGAAGTGGCAAACCAGTTAGCTGAAGGAATTTTGAGTTCTAAGGTTGGTTGGCGGGACATGCAAGTGAAATTAGTTGTAACTATGTGATTCGAAGTTGTAATGTAGTTGGATGTGTAGTTATGTGAGTTGTAAAGTAGTTTAACTCAGTTAAGTGAGTTAAACTCAGTTGCGCTAGTTGTAACTGAAGATACACTAGTGAGAGATCACTGAATTAAATATTAAATTAATTCACATGGAGTGATCAAACATGAAACTGAATATTTACTTTTGTTAACTACATGCATGTCAGATCTAGTGGAGACCCAGTTTAGAGATAGGTGAAAGGGATAGTTGACTATCAATTGTACTATATTGGATTGCACTCTTGCAAGAAAAAAAAAAATTGGATATGCTCATGAGGATTGCACATTCAAGGAGGGTATGATTGCATCGAATTGTTCTTTGTAATCAACTTGGATTGTGCAGTGGAGGCAAGCTGTTGTGAGGTAGAAAATTGGCTAAGGCATTTGCCAAATTTCTGCATGATAGTGTGAGACGATTGTATATTGCACTGAGAGCTGTTGGAGTAGAGTTTTTTATGATATTGTTTCATGATCCATGATATATACATAATATATTATAGTGGGGTTTTTAGTTTTAAGCTTTCCGGATAAACATCTGTGTTATGTGTGAATGATCTTTCTTCACGTGTTTGCAATTGGCAATTGTGTTTTAAATTTCCGTAAATATTTTTTGGAGAAGCGATACTGTATTTAACAGTGGCATATAATTGTTAGATCAGGAGAATCCAGGCAATACAAATTTTTATTAAAATTTCTACATGGTATCAGAGCACAGAAGATTGCAAGTTTGAAGCAGTAGCTGAGTTTGTTGGTGGAAACAATTCGAGTTTGCTGAAGGAATTTCTTGGTGCGACAGTTGAGTAAACATCAAAATGGATTTCAATGGCTTGAGGCTAGAGTATGCACTCGAGGGTAGCTTTAACTACATTTCCTGGAAGGACAGGATGGAGGCAGTGCTTGAGGATAATGGCTTGAAGGAATTCATCGACAGTGATGTTCCTAAGCCCACTTCGACGGATGCTGGATTACTTGACGCATGGAAAAAGAAAGTACCGAAGACAAGAGGGATTCTGTTGGAAGGTGTACGAGACCATATTGTCTCAAGTCTTCATGGGAAGTCCACTCCATATGCTATGTGGAAGGCTTTGATGGATCTTTTCCAAAGCAGCAACGACCATAGGAAATTTGCGCTGAAGGATAAACTCAGAAAGATGAAGATGGAAAAGGGTGACAATATTCCAAAGTATCTCACAAAGTTTGTCCAATGTCGGGATGAACTGGGGAGTGTGGGAATAATTTTTGCCAATGATTATTTGGTGAGCTTGGCTCTCTTGGGACTTCCTAGGAATTGGCACAATTATCAAGATTCTGTCAACAGATGGGAAAAACTGTCAGATTGGGAATGACTGTGGTCGGATCTAGTGCAGGAGGAGTTCAGGTGGAACATCAGATATGGCTCTTCATCAAAGCATGATGATGAAGAGGATTGTGCTTTGGCTTCCAAGGCAAGGAAAGGGAAGGAAAAGAAATTCCACTCAAAATCCGAGTCTAAAGCAAGAAGTTGGATTTTTCCAAAGTGAAGTGTTTTCACTGTCACGAACATGGGCATCTCGCCACTAACTTCCCACAGAAGAAGAAGAACAAGAATCTTGTTGGAGTTGCAGCTAGTGAGGCCCTTGACTCACAATTTGAACTTGATTTCTCTCTGATCGCATGCTTGGTATCAAGCACAATGGGATTAGTGTGGTATCTTGATAGTGGTGCTTCTTTCCACATGACGAAAGATAAGGAGCTTTTCAATGACTTGGAGGAGAAAGATCTCCAGATGCATATAGAGATGGGCGACGATGGGCGATACAATGCGATCGGAATTGGTACCATTACCTTTGAGAGGTATTCAGGTAAACCATTTCAATTGAAAGATGTTATGCATGTTCCAGGTCTGAAGAAAAAATTGGTCTCAGTCGCGATGTTGGAGGAAAAAGGATATGATGTTGTTTTCAGCGATGGAAAAGCTTTCCTGCGACATAAAAAAACGGGTCAAGCCAAGAGGATAGGGATTCGAGTCAAGAATCTCTAGAAGTTGTACGTATAAGGTTGCACTACCATGATGGGCAAGGCAGAAAAAGTGGTGAGCCGGGATAGGGGCGAATTGTGGCACAGGCGATTGGGCCATCTTTATCATGGAGCCTTTAAAGTCAAGGAAAAAATATCTACTGGACTTCCACTGGGAACACTTGCTCAGTTAGATAAGTGCAAGGGTTGCACCATGGGGAAGTATGTAAAGTCCACCTTTCATGAAAAGGAGAATCGTGCTTCGGTGATCCTGGAGAGAGTTCACACAGACGTGTGTGGACCATTTTTAGTTGCTTCAACAACAAAACATAGGTATTATGTTATTTTTGTTGATGAATTTTCTCATAAATGTTGGATATTATTCATGCAGAAGAAGGATCAAACATTCTCAAAGTTTTGTGAGTCTAAGGCATTGGTTGAGAAAGAGTCGGGGAAATAAGTGAAGGCTCCACGGGCTGATAATGGTGGAGAATACATCTCAAACGAATTCAAATAATTCTATAGAAAAGAAGGAATTCGAAGAGAACTCATAACACCTCATAACCCATAGCAAAATGGGGTCACGGAGAAGAAGAATAGAATGATCATGGGTGTGGCACGAACAATGCTGCATGATCAGGGCCTACCAATTCATTTGTGGGCGGAAGCATGCAACACTACGGTTTATGTGCAAAACCGTTTTCCTCATAGAGTACTTGCCATGAGTACACCTGAAGAAGCTTTTACTGGTAAGAAACCAAATGTTTCTCGCTTTAAGATTTTTGGTTCATCTGTTTATGTGCATGTGACAAAGAATGCTAGGAAGAAGCTGGAGTCGGCTGCTAAAGTTGGGATATTTGTGGGGTACACAGAAACACCCTATAATTATCGTGTGCATTTTCCTAATAGTAAGATGACTGTTATACGACGAGATATAAAATTCGATGAGGGGAAAGCCATGCGGTTGTCGCTTGAGAGGGAGCTAGACTTGCATGTGTAGGAGGAACTGTTGGTTCCAAAAGATGAGTCTCTAGATGTGGATCAGCCACAGGAGGAGTTTCATAGAGTGGAGGAGTCCACTCATGGAAAGCCAAACATCAGAACCGGCAGAAGGCATACCACAAAAGCTGAGAGGCTAAAACTTGATGCGGCACAGAATGTACGAGTCCCTACTTCACAGTGCAAACAAAGACAGTCTCCTAACTGTTTCACTAGATACATGGCTCTCATGAGAAAATGTATTGTGGCTGAGCCATCTTCCTTTCAGGAAGCAATGCATGAGCCCACATGGGTAGATGCAATGGTGGAGTATGAATCCATTGTTAGAAACAATGCTTGGGAAATTTTTCCAAGGCCAGTTGATAAATTAATGGTAGGTTCAAGATGGATCTACAAGGTAAAGCAAGATGTTGATGGGAGTGTTGATAGATACAATGTAAGATTTGTGGCTCAGGGCTTCTCACAAATTGAGGGGATTGATCACGAAGAAACATTTGCACCTGTCGCACGGTATTCTTCCATAAGGACCATCCTTGCTCTCTCAGCGCAGATGGGTTGGCACATTCATCATATGGATGTGAAGACTGCGTTCCTTAATGGGATCATTGAGGAAGAAGTGTACATTGAGCAGCCTGAAGGATTTGAGATCTTCAACAGCGAGTCGCATGTGTGTAGACTCAAAAGAGTGTTGTATGGGCTGAAGCAAGCACCCTATGCTTGGTACACTTGGATCGACAGCTATTTCACCAGACTTGGCTTCACCAAGAGTGAGGCGGATGAAAAACTATACCAAATTGTGGTGGAGGTTAAGCTTTTAATCATTGTTCTTTAAGTTGATGATTTAATATTGACTGGTGATGAGCAGCTGATACACTCATCCAAGGAGGACCTTGGAAAGGAGTTCGAGATGAAGGATATGGGCCTCCTTCATTATTTCCTTGGATTGGAAATATGGCAGCGAGATGGTGAAATTTTTATGTCTCAAGACAAGTATGCAAGGGAGATACTGGGTAAGTTTCACATGGATGGTTGTAAACCCATGGATACTCCTCTTCTAGGAAACTGGAGGAAAGAGGATGCTACATCTAGAGAGGGAGTGGATGCTACTGTCTATCGATAGTTAGTGGGTTCACTAATGTAATTAGTGAATACAAGACCGAACATATGCTATCCGGTTAACCAGCTTATTCAAGCGATGGCTAAGCCTACCAAGCTATTTTGGAAGGCGGACAAGCATGCCTTGAGATACCTGAGGGGCACATCTAAGTATGGCTTGTGGTATAGACAGACAGATGAGGTGAAGTTGCATGGCTTCATGGATGCAAATTGGGTGGGCAGCCCAACGGACAGAAAGAGCACATCAAGAGGGGTCTTCAGTATCGTATCTACAGTTGTTTCTTGGTACAGTAGGAAACATAGATCCATGGCACTCAGTTTAGCGGAAGCGGAATACATGGCAGAAATTCAAGCTGCATGTGAGGCTATTTGGATGAGAAAGATCCTGGTTGGTTTGTTTGGTTCTCATTTAGATCCTACAGTGATTCACTATGATAATCAGAGTTGCATTAAACTCTCAATTAATCATGTGTTTCATGATAGATCTAAGCATATATATATTTGATATCATCATATCAGAGATTGTGTGTAGCGGAAGATCATCTTGCTTCATTACATTCCTACGGAGGATCAGGATGCAGATATTCTGACAAAGGTGCTCACCAGGAGCAAATTCGAATACCATAGAGATAGGATCGGCATGAAGGATAATCCCTTTCTTGTTGAGAGGGAGTGTTGAGATTCAACAAGATGACGATCCTAGTGAAAATTAAGCACCTACACTAGGTGGGCTCACATTCTATTTTTAGGTGTATGTCTATTTTTAGAATGGATGATAAAATTCTATTTATAGTAGAAGTCTATTTATAGATGTTGAGAAAATTCTATTTATATATGATGTTATATTTTTTGATGTATGTGAGAAGTCTATTTATAGATGCATGTCGACTATTATTATCCCTTAATAATAGTTGGACAATAAATATTAATATATTCTCATGGGGCACTTGAAATCAGTTAACTAAAGTGGCAAACTAGTTAGCTGAAGGTTCGAGTTCTAAGGTTGGTTGGTGGGATATGCAAGTGGACTTAGTTGTAACTGAGTGATTCGAAGTTGTAACAGAGTTGGATGTGTAGTTATGTGAGTTGTAAAGTAGTTTAACTCAGTTAAGTGAGTTGAAGTCAGTTGTGCTAGTTGTAACTGAAGATACACTAGTGAGAGATCAGTGAATTAAATATTAAATTAATTCACATGGAGTGATGTCAAATGCAACTAAATATTTACTACTATTAACTACATGCATGTCAGATCCCGTGGAGACCCAGTTGAGAGATAGGTGAAAGGGACATTTGACTATCAATTTTACTATATTGGATTGCACTCTTGCAAGCCAAACACACATTGGATGTGCTCATGAGGATTGTGTAGTCAAGGAGGGTATGATTCCATCTAATTGGTATTTGTAATCAACTTGGATTGTGCAGTGGAGGCAGGCTGTTGTGAGGCAGAAAATTAACGAAGGCATTTGCCAAATTTCTGCATGACAGTGTGAGACGATTGTATATTGTACTGAGAGCTCCTGGAGTAGAGTTTTGTATGATATTGTTTCATGATCCATGATATATACATAATATATTATAGTGGAGTTTTTAGCTTTAATATTTCTCGGTAAACATCTGTGTCATGTGTGAATGATCTTTCTTCACGTGTTTGCAATTGGTGATCGTGTCTTAAATTTCAGCAAATATTTTTTGTAGAAGTGATTATGTATTTAACAGTGGCATATAATTGTTATATCAGGAGAATCCATGCAATACATATTTGTATTAAAATTTATACACATAAGAAGGATCGATCATGGCACATGTGTCTGGATTATAGGGAGCTCAGTAAGCTCACTATTAAAGATAAATTTCCCATTCTTGTGATTGATGAATTATTGGATGAATCACATGGAGCAATTTGTTTTATCAAGTTGGATCTTTGTTCGGGATATCATCAAATTAGAATTAATATTGAAGATATTCCAAAAACAACATTTTGAACTCACGAGGGTCATTATGAATTTTTGGTCATGCCTTTTGCCCTTACCAATGCACCTTCTACATTTCAAGGGTTGATGAATTCCATTTTAAAACCCTTCCTTAGAAAATTTGAATTAGTATTTTTTGATGATATATTAATCTACAACAGGTCCTGGAAGGATCATGTTCAACATGTTGAGAGGGTGCTCAAACTATTCTAGGAGAAACAATTATATGCAATAACCTCCAAATGTTTCTTTGGAGTATAAGAGGTGGAATATTCGGGTCATATTGTATCTCAGGAGGGTGTTAAGGTAGACCCTAAAAAAATTAAAGCCATTAAGGAATGGAAAGTACCCACAACCATAAAGCAGTTCCGAGGATTTCTCGGGTTAACAGGGTATTATCACAAGTTTGTTATGAATTATGGGAGAAAAACATCACCTTTAACAACATTATTTAAGAAAGATGCATTTTCATGGACTACTGAAGAAACTAAGGCCTTTAAACATATTAAAGAGGCAATGTACCAAGCACTGGTCTTAGCTACGCCAGACTTCACAAAAACATTTATTGTAGAATGTGATGCCTTAGGAAATGGAATTGGTGTTGTTTTAATGCAAGAAGGAAGGCCCATTTCTTTTGAAAGTTGTCCAATCAAAGGAAAGTATTTACAGAACGTTATTTATGAGAAGAAAATGTCAGCAATACTACATGCACTAAATAAATGATGACCTTACCTAATGGGAAGAAACTTCAAGGTAAAAAATGATCACGATAGTCTTAAATACTTTTTGGAGAAAAGACTATCTTCAGAAGAGAAGCAAAAATGGGTCACAAAGATGTTGGGTTATGACTGTGAAATCATCTACAAAAAATGGAAGCTAAATTTTGTTGTATATGCACTCTCAAGAAAGGATGAGGAGGTGGAAGAATTGTTTTGTGCCATTTCTATTATCTAACCATATTGTATAACCAAAGAAAGGGAGGAATGGAAGAATGGACACTCATTCAAAAGTTGCAGCAAGATCCCAATACATCTAATATATTTAGTTGAAAAAATGATTCCTTATGGTACAAAGATCACTTATATCTTTGTAAGAATTACCAATTAAAAAAAAATATTCTTTTGGAATTGCACACCTCTCCCCTAGGAGGACACTCAGGATTTTGAAAAACTTACCACAGGGTGAAGAAATAATTTTTTTGGGATGGCCTGAAATCTGATATTCTAAAGTTAGTGGCAGAATGTTTGGTTTTCAAAAAAAATAATGTTGAGACAATTAAGACCCCGGGTCTGCCACAACCTTTATCCATTCCAAGTCAACTTTGGGAGGAGGTTTCAATGGATTTTACCACAATTTTACCTAAGTCTGAAGGAAAGAGTGTCATCATGGTGGTAATTGATAGACTTACCAAGTATGCACACTATTCTGCATTATCTCATCCATTTAAAGCAAGTACAGTTGCTATTGCATTTATGGAAACAATTCATAAGCTACATGGAAACCCAAAGATTATTGTAAGCGACATAGATCCCATTTTTATTGGGATTTTTTGGACGGAATTATTTTTTTGTTTGGGTACTCAACTAGCTCATAGTTCATCTTATCATCCTCAATCCAATGGGAAAACTAAGATAGTGAAAAAATGTTTGGAAGGATATCTTCATTGTTTTGTATTTGATAAAAAAACACAATGGGTCAAGTGGTTACCTTTGGCCGAATAGTGGTATACTACTTCCTTCCATATTGAAGCCAAAATGACCCCATTTATGGCACTTTATGGATATCATCCACCGTCCATCACATCATCTTTAAGAGAAAATTCAAAGGTTCAAGCAGTGTAATATCACATTGAGCATCAACAACAAGTTATCCAACTCTTAAGGGATAACCTAAATTTGGAAAAAAATCGAATGAAACAACATGCAGAACAACATTACAGCGAGAGAAGTTTTGATGTAGGAGACTGGGTATTTTTACGTCTACAACCATAAAAACAAATGTCCCTCAAACAAGCTAATAATCATAATAAATTATCGCCAAATTACTATGGTCCTTACAAGGTGTTGCAAAATATTGGTACTATGGCATACAAATTGGAGCTTCTTGCTTCTTCGTGAGTGCACCTAGTTTTCCATGTTTCATGCTTAAAGAAGGTTATAGGTGACTCAACTTCCAGTTCAAACAATATTTCCATAACTTGATGAGGAAGGAAAAATCATATTGGAACCTGAAGCATTCACAGAAACAAGAACTCGATAGCTGTGAAATCGATCAATTTCAGAGTATCTAATCAAGTGGAAGAACTTACCCACTAAAGATTCCACATGGGAGGATGATAATTTTATACAAAAGCACCCAGAACTACTCAAGCATTGAGGAAAAAACTTTTTTGAAGGAGAGGGGCATGTTAGGTCCCTATATTACTAGTGTAGTCCCTTATTTTTGTTAGTGTAGCCCCCTTATTGTTATTGTTGTAGCCCTGTAGTCCCCATATTGTTATTATTGTGCCCCATAAAAGCCCACTATTGTTATTTTTGTGCCCTTATGTTATTATTGTTAGGTTGTTTAGGATTATATTGTGACCCCATGGACTCCTATATATAGAAAGGAGGTTTTTTCATTTGGATCATCCAATAATTCTTCATTCTTGTAATGTAAAGGAGGCTTCCCCCTCGAAGAGGCTGATTTCTAAGTCATTGATCTCTCTTTTCTTCTATTTTGTGAGCTAGTTTCATAACATTTCTTGTGTGTTATTTCTTCTTGCATGTTTGATATTTTTGTTCTAAATTGTGAATTAATGTCCGTAGAGAAGTAGAGTAGATTTGTGTCTTGTGATTTTGATTAAAAATTCATGAGAAACTGCAAATATACAACCTATTTTCTACATGGTATCAGAGCAAGATTAACATTAGAAATGGAATTTCGAAGTTGTTTCTTAGAAGTTTCAAATTTGGAGTTCAGTGTAGCAGGATTTCTTCAGATCTGAGAAGATGCCATTCAATGGACTAAGGCTTGAGTATGCCTTGGAAGGCACCTCTAATTTTGTTGCATGGAAGGAATGCATAGAGGCAGTATTGGATGAAATTGGATTGCTTTAATATGTCAAGACAAATGTTGCAAAACCACAAGCATCTGATGCCCATAACCTTGCTCCGTAGAAGAAAGATGTAGCTAAGGCAGGGAGAATATTCTTGGAGGGAGTACGAGATCATATTGTCTTAAATATCCATGGAAAATAAATTAAATTTGCGATGTGGAAAGCAATAATAGAATTGTTCGAGAATAGTAGTGACCATTGGAAGCCGACGCTCAAGGATAAACTTGGAAGTATCAAGATACAGAAGAATGACACAATTCCATGGTATTTGTGAAAGTTTACATAGTGTCGTAATGAACTTGGCAGGCTCGGTGTTAATTTACTTGAAGAATACTTGGTGACCTTAGCCATTTTTGGCCTTCCCAAGAGCTGGCATAAATATCAATATTTAGTGAATGGGAGGGAGAAACTACTGAGTTGGGAGCACTTATGGTCTAATTTGGTACAAGAGGAAATAAGGTAGAATACCAAATATGATACTTCATCAAAGGGTGAGGATGAAGAAAAATTTGCATTGGATGGAAAGGAAAAGAAGGGAAAAGGGAATAAATCCTAATCCGAACCAAAATCCAGTCATGGGGGAAAGAAGAAATATTTGTCAAAAATTAAATGAAATGCTTCCATTATCATGAATTCAGGAACTATGCCACAAATTTCCACACAAGAAACAAAGCAAGAAGACCTCAGGAGGAGAAGTAGGTGAAGCTTTGGCTTCACAGTTTGAGCTTGATTTTACCGTCATTGCATGCATGGCCAATAGAGTGATGGGGAGCATTTGGTATCTAAACTCAGGTGCATTGTTCCACGTGACGAGGAATAAATACTTTTTTAGTTACATAGAAAATAATTATTTACAGGTGTACATCGAGATGGGGGACAACGGAAGGTATATCAAAATTGCGATTAGTACAATCACCTTTCATAGAGAGTCAAGCTCCCCCCTCAGGCTCAAGGATGTCATGATCGTTCTAAGCCTAAAGAAAAATCTCATCTTTGTTGTTTTTTTGGAAGATCATGGTTATGATGTGATATTCATCAAAGGAAAGGCATTCTTGAGACACATAGCCATGGGTCATGTGAAGCAGATCAGGGTCTATGTGAAGAACGTGTAAAAGATAGATGTGGAGGATTGTGCTTCTTTGAGCACAAAGGCAGAGAAGGTGCAGAGCCACAATGTCAACAAAATTTGGCATAGAAGACTTGGCCATTTACATCATGGTGCTAATTTGAAGATCACACAATAGATAACCATATGCCTCCCCAAAGGAGCACTTGAGCAGCAAGATGTATGCAAATGCTGTAATTGTGGGAAGTACAAAAATCCACATTCCATGATCGATACAGCAAAGAACATGATGTTGTTTAAAGGATCCACTCTAATGTTTGTGGACCTTTCTTGACATCCTTCAATTGAAGGCACAAATATTTTGTCATTTTTATTGATGACTTCTCACGGAAGTGTTTGATATTCTTCTTGCTTAAAAATATCAAGCTAACCATGGGGGAATATGTATTGAATAGTCCAATGCTTTCCATTCCAATGGGAGATGGTAATGTTTTACTAGGAGTACAATGTGTTATAGGTAAATTTGGGCATCATTCCCAATGACCTGGTTAACTGGGCATCATCTCCAGGACCAATGTATAGGGTCTATCATTCCCTAACATTTCAATTTCTATATGCCCTAAGACAAAGAACAAGACAGATCAATCAAGGACTTTCATCTGCAAAGGTTTCCAAGGTTTGAAGTTTATAATATATCATATGAGAGCTCATCAACGCTGCCTCTAAAGGGAATAAGTGCATTACATATGTAGGTATCCCCATGCAAGGTTGCTCTGCAAAGCACTTCTCAACATCTACGGGTGCGTTGGTCACATTGGGAGCAAAATTCTCATTGTTCCAGAATCTCCACTTGGCCAGTGCCTTCTAGAAGAGTTCACAGGTGTTAAAATTCGAATACATGTGTCCATTTTACATCTATAAGATTGGGAACATGTCTTGCCTATTATTGGAAAGTCATTGATTGTAAAACTACCTCAACCTCTCTATAAATTGAGCACAGATCTTAGTGTTTGATAAGGAAGAATTTGTGTAGAGAAATGCTGGTGGATTTTTCATTGAGGATATTGATTTGAATGACAATTTGCTGGAGATATTTGCATTGTGATGAGGTTGGGATGCTGCTAGAGATGGAAACACAAAATCAGTCATTTGGTTGTAACCTCCCCTTCTATCATTGATAAAGAATACAACTTACTTTTCCCTATATGCATATGTATTGGCTTTGATTTTCCATATTACAATATCTTATTTGATGTATATGGTTTATGCTTTACTGATTTAGCAAACTAACTTGAATATACATCTCTATTATTGCTATCTTCTGTTGTTTAGTGTTCATTCTTGCAGGAAATATTTTTCACAGCCGGCTGGAATTTGAAGCTACAACGAAATCAACAGAAGGAATAATTTGGAAGCGCTTGGATTCTAAGTAAGCATCTAATCCATTCTATGTGTCTGTTCTTAGTTAGGAAAAGTAGTCATATAGTCTTTAACCTATTGTTCTAGATTAGCATCTATCTAGGGAAGCGTGTTTTATCTGTAATTCAGAATTTTGTCCAACACAATGGTTACAATCTTTGGGGAAGATAAATTTTAATTTTCAAGAACTTTTACGAGGTATCGCAAGGAAGCCGGGAAAGACAATAATCTCTAATGTCATGAAAAAGCTTCTGAAGAAAGAACAATGAGGTGTAATTGCACAATTATGCTCACTAGAAGTTCCAACATCAAAATCATCTATTTATGCAGATCTCCAAAAATTCTTGGACAATCATTCCAAGGTTTTTGAAACTCCCAAATGACTCCCACCTATTCATGATCATGACCATGCTATTCATTTGATTCCAGGAATTGTTTCTCCAAACATCAGGCCTTACAAGTATCCTTATGTCCAAAAGAGCGAAATTCAACGTATGATTGAAGAAATGTTAGACGCTAGTATAATTAAACCTAGTCCAAGTTCTTTCTCTGCTCTAGTAATATTGGTGCACAATGTTGAGATTCAACAAGATGATGATCCTAGTGAAAATTAAGCACCTACACTAGGTGGGGTCCACATTCTATTTTTAGGTGTATATCTATTTTTAGAATGAATGAGAAAATTATATTTATAGTGGAAGTCTATTTATAGATGTTGAGCAAATTCTATTTATAGATGATGTTATATTTTTATATGTATGTGTAAAGTCTATTTATAGATTGCATGTCTATTTATACATGCATGTCGACTATTATTATCCCTTTATAATAGTTGGACAATAAATATTAATCTATTCTCATGAAGCACTTGAAATCAGTTAACTAAAGTGGCAAACTAGTTAGCTGAAGGAATTTTGAGTTCTAAGGTTGGTTGGTGGGGCATGCAAGTCGGCTTATTTGTAACTGATTGATTCGAAGTTGTAACAGAGTTGGATTTGTAGTTATGTGAGTTGTAAAATAGTTTAACTCAATTAAGTGAGTTAAACTTATTTACTCTATTTGTAACTGAAGATACACTAGTGAGAGATCAGTGAATTAAATATTAAATTAATTCACATGGAGTGATCTCACATGCAACTGAAGATTTACTATTGTTAACTACATGCATGTCAGATCTAGTGGAGACCCAATTGAGAGATAGGTGAAAGGGACAGTTGACTATCAATCGTACTATATTGGATTGCACTCTTGCAAGCTAAACACACATTGGATATGCTCATGAGGATTGTGTAGTCAAGGAGGGTATGATTGCATCGAATTGGTCTTTGTAATAAACTTGGATTGTGCAGTGGAGGTAGGTTGTTGTGAGGAAGAAAATTGGCTAAGGTATTTCCAAAATTTCTGCATGACAGTGTGAGACGATTGTATATTGTACTGACAACTCTTGGAGTAGAGTTTTGTATGAGATTTTTTCATGATCCACGATATATACATAATATATGATAGTGGGGTTTTTGGCTTTAATGTTTCCCGGCAAACATCTGTGTTATGTGTGAATGATATTTCTTCACGTGTTTGTAATTGGCGATCGTGTTTTAAATTTACGCAAAGATTTTTTGTAGAAGCGACACTGTATTTAACAATGGCATATAATTGTTATATTAGAAGAATCTAGGCAATACATATTTTTATTAAAATTTCTACATGGTATCAGAGCACAAAAGATTTCAATTTTGAAGCAGGAGTTGAGTTTGTTGGTGGAAACAATTCTAATTTGTTGCAATAATTTATTGGTGCGACAGTTGAGTAAACATTGAAATAGATTTCAATGGATTGCGTCTAGGGTATGCACTTGAGGGCAGATCGAACTATATTTCCTGGAAGGATGGGATGGAGATAGTGCTTGAAGATAATGGCTTGAAGGAATTCATCGACAATGATGTTCCTAAGCCCACTTCGACGGATGCTGCATTACTTGACGCATGGAAAAAGAAAGTAGCGATGACAAGAAGGATTATGTTGGAAGGTGCACGAGACCATATTGTCTCAAGCCTTCATGGGAAAGCCACTCCATATGCTATGTGGAAGGCTTTGATGGATATTTTCCAAAGCAACAGTGACCGTAGGAAATTGGTGTTGAAGGATAAACTCAGAAAGATCAAGATGGAAAAGGGCGAAAATATTTGAAAGTATCTCACATAGTTTGTCCAATTTTGGGATGAACTGGGGATGTACTCATGCCAAGTGCATGTGACAAAGAATGTGAGGAAGAAGCTGGAGCTGACTGCTGAAGTTGGGATATTTGTGGGGTACACAGAAACACCCCATAATTATCGTGTGTATTTGCCTAACAGTAAGATGACTGTTATGTGATGGGATATAAAATTCGATGAGGGGAAATCCATGTGGTTAATGCTTGAGAGGGAGCTGGAATTGCATGTGGAGGAGGAACTGTTGGTTCCAAAATATGAGTCTCTGGATGTGGATCAGCCATAGGAGGAGGTTCATGGCGTGGAGGAGTCCACTCACGCAGAGCCAAAAATCAGAATTGGTAGAAGGTGTACCACAAAAGCTGATAGGCTGAAACTTGATGTAGCACAGAATGTAGGAGTACCTACTTCACAAGATAGAAAAAGATAGTCTCCTGACCGATTCACTGGATACATGGCTCTCATGAGCAAATGTATTATGGCTGAGCCATCTTCCTTTCGGGAAGTAGTGCAGGATCCCACATGGGTAGATGCAATGGTGGAGGAGTATGACTCCATTGTTAGAAACAGTGCTTGGGAAATTGTTGCAAGGCCAGTTTATAAATCAATGGTAGGTTCAAGATGGATCTACAAGGTAAAGAAAGCTGTTGATGGGAGTGTTGAGAAACACAAGGCCATATTTGTGGCCCGGGGCTTCTCACAGATCGAAGGGATTGATTATGAAGAAACCTTTACACCTGTCACATGGTATTCTTCCATAAGGACCATCCTTTCTCTCTCAACGCAGATGGGTTGGAACATTCATCATATGGATGTGAAGATTGTGTTCCTTAATGGGATCATTGAGGAAGAAGTGTACATTGAGCAGCCTGAAGGATTTGAGGTCTTCAACAGCGAGTCGCATGTGTGCAGACACAAAATAACACTGTATCAGCTGAAGCAAGCACCCCCATTCTTGGTACACTCGGATCGATAGCTATTTCACCATACTTGGCTTCACCAAGAGTGAGGCAAAGGCAAACCTATACCAAATTGTGGTGGAGGGTAAGCTTTTAATCATTGTTCTTTAAGTTGATGATTAATACTGACTGGTGATGAGTAGCTGATACACTCATGCAAGGAGGACCTTGCACAGGAGTTCGAGATGAAGGATATGAGCCTCCTTCATTAGTTCCTTGGATTGGAAATATGGTAGCGAGATGGTGAACTTTTTGGGTCTCAAGGAAAGCATGCAAGGGAGATACTGGGTAAGTTTCCCATGGTTGGCTGCAAACCCATGGATACTCCTCTTCTAGGATACTCGAGGAAAGAGGACACTACATCTGGAGAGGTAGTGGAAGCTACTGTTTATTGAAAATTAGTGGGTTTGCTAATGTATTTAGTGAATAAAAGACTTGAAATATGCTATGCGGTGAACCAACTTAGTCAAGCAATGGTTAAACCTACCAAGCTCTTTTGGAAGGCAGGCAAGCATGTCCTGAGATACCTGAGGGGCACATCTAAGTATGGCTTGTGGTAGAGACAGATGGATGAAGTGAAGTTGCATGGATTCACAGATACAGATCGGGCGGGCATGCATGGCCAACACAGTGATGGGGAGCATTCGGTACTTAGACTCAGGTGCATCGTTCCACATGACGGGGAATAAATAATTTTTTAGTTACATAGAAGAAAAGTATTTACAGATGCATGTTGAGATGGGGGATAATGGAAGGTATATCAAAACTGCAATTAGTACAATCACCTTTCATAGAGAGTTAGGCTCCCCCCTCAGGCTCAAGGATGTCATGATCGTTTTGAGCCTAAAGAAAAATATCGTCTTTGTTGTTTTTTTGGAAGATCGTGGTTATGATGTGATCTTCATCAAAGGAAAGGAATTCCTGAGACACATAGCAATGTGACATGTGAAGCAGATCGGGGTTTGTGCGAAGAACGCATACAAGATAGATGTGGAGGATTGTGTTTCTTTGAGCACAAAGGCAGAGAAGGTGTAGAGCCAGGATGTCAACGAACTTTGGCATAGAATACTTGGCCATTTACATCATGGCGCTTTGAAGATCATGCGATAGATAACCACATGCCTCCCCAAAGGAGCACTTGAGTAGAAAGATGTATGCAAATGATGTAATTTTGGGAAGTACAAAAAATCCACATTGCATGATCGAGACAACAAAGCACATGTTGTCCTTGAAAGGATCCACTCTAATGTTTGTGGACCTTTCTCAGTGGCCTTCATTGGAAGGCACAAATATTTTTTCATTTTTATTCATGACTTCTCACGGAAGTGTTTGATCTTCTTCTTGCGGAAAAATAATGAGATATTCTACAAATTCATAGAATTCAAGGAATTGGTGGGGAAATAAGCGGGAAAGAAGGTGAAGGATCTAAGGTGAGATAATGGAGGTGAGTACATGTCAAATTAATTTTCACATTTATGTGCAAATGAAGGATTTTGACGAGAGTTAACATCACCCCACAACCCACAACATAATGGGATGGCTGAGAGAAATAACAGTAGAATTGTGGGAGCAACGAGGGAAATGTTGTATGATTAAGGCCTACCTATGCATTTGTGGGCTGAGGCATGCAACACAATAATGTATTTAAAGAACTAGAGTCCTCATCGAATTCTTGGCAAGATTACCTAGAGGAGGATTTCTCGGTGAGAAATTCGGATGTGTCACACTTCAGGATTTTTGGAGCCTTTGTTTATTGCCATGTATCTAAATAATCAAAGAAAAGCTCGAGATGAAAATATAATTGGGGGTATTTGTGGGTTACATAGAAACTCCCCAAAACAACAATGTGTACTTTCCATCCCTCAGAACAACAGTTGTGCAAGGTGATGTAAAATTTTACAAAGAAAAAGACATGTGATGCTCTCTTGAGAAGGAAACTTCAGATCCCACCAGAAGAGGAGATTTTAGATCCATAGGAGGAACATCAAGAATATCTGGAGCAACCACAATTTAAGGAGTAGAGAGTGGAGACAACCATTCAAACAAAACGATCCAGAGAAGGCAAGAAAAGGACCAGGGAAGCAAAGAGACTTGTCTAGGATGTGAGGGAGATTGTGTGTGCTCCTTCAAATCAACGCAAGAAGAGAAGGTAAGCAGATCGGTACATTGTCTACATGGCTCTAATGACTTAGCTTATGGAGACTGAGCCATCATCTTTTAAGGAAGCAGTAGATAAACATGTGTGGGTTGAGGTAATAGTGGAGGAATACAAATTTATTGTAAATAAAAATGTTTGGGAAGTGGTACCAAGACCAACAACTAATTATTTGTGGGTTCGAGATGGATATTCAAGTTAAAACATGCAACATATGAAAGCATGGAAAAGTAGAAGGCCAGATTTGTGACCAAGGCGTACTCTCAAGTTTTCGTCGATAGAGAAAGAGGTAAACAAACTTTTTAAAGCTAGTATCATTGTTCCTATTAGATTTTCTGAATGGATGTCAAATCTTGTTCTGGTGAAAAAGAAAACGGGATC
This sequence comes from Pinus albicaulis, assembly GCA_034641835.2. NCBI lineage: Eukaryota > Viridiplantae > Streptophyta > Pinopsida > Pinales > Pinaceae > Pinus > Pinus albicaulis. Next base: position 25,182,637 of record CM076583.1, on the reverse strand, counting down.
CATATTTGTATTGATTTTCGAAACTTGAATATAAGGTGTCTTTAAAAGATAACTATCCCCTTCCTAAGATGGACCATATCATACAGAGGGTCGTTGGGTCCTCTCAAATGTCACTTCTTGATGTGTTGGGTATGTGTTATATTCTTTCCCGGTCGCCCCACGCATGTTTGTATGCTGAGTCGGGCGTAGCTGAGGAATGCGAGGGCGCGCGGTCCCCACGCGGGGTCGGGCGGCGCCACATCCCCGGCCAAAATTAGTTTTTGTGCGGACCCACTCATAGGCGGATCCGCCCATGGTTTTGTGCATGGTTTTGCACATGGTTTTGGGGTTCGATGGTTTTCGGCCCTTGGTATTTTTGTAGATCCGGTCAAGGGAACTACGGTTATGTTCTAATCCAGGGTTAATGGATTGGGGTTTATGTATGCTTCGGCATGTATATATATGTGTTGTAACACTAAAGGAATATAATGAAAAATCAAGCTGGTCGTCCCAATTTGGGATCCAGGGGAAAATCTCTGTGTTTATCTGTTTTATGTTTTATGCTCTTGCTATTGTTTATTTTCTGTTATAAGAATCGTGTGTAGATATTTCTGTTCAGGGTTAAAACCTACATTTGGTATCGAAGCTGTTTCGGCTTCAAGGGGACGCCTTTGTTGTTGAGGGTTTTTTGCTCGGGCCTGTGGTAGACCCTGTGCAGTGGGAGATCTGCGGGATCGATTCTTGCGGTGAAAGAAGATGGCGAGCAGCGGAAAGATAGAGATCGAGAAATTTAATGGTCAAAGTTTTGAGTTGTGGAAGCTCAAGATGGAGGATCTGCTGGTGGATAAAGATCGGTGGATCGCGGTAGATCCAGGTACTAAACCAACGGCAATGTCAGATGAAGACTGGAAGAAACTGGATCGGAAGGCTAAGAGCACAATACGGTTGTGTGTCTCAGATTCAGTATTGTTAAATGTATCTGGGGAAGCTACGGCGAAGAACTTGTGGGAAAAGCTAGGGACTTTGTACCAATCTAAGTCTCTAGTGAATAAATTGTTCCTACGGAAAAAGCTGTATAACCTGAGGATGAAGGATGGAGACTCAGTGACAGAGCATCTGAACGCCTTCAATACTGTGGTAAGTCAGCTGTCATCTGTTGATATTAAAATCTTAGATGAAGATAAGTGCATCAACTTGTTGTGTTCTCTACCAGATTCATGGGACAGTCTGGTTATTGCAATAGGTAGCAATACAACTACCTTGAATTTTGATGACATTGTCTCAGCCTTGCTGTCGGAGGAAATGAGACGGAGAAATATGGAGGGTCAGAATGGAGATGCCTTGTCTGTACGAGGAAGGTCCCAGAACAGAAACAAGAATAAGGTTTCGAGTGGGAGATCTAAATCTAGAGGGAGATCTAAATCTCCTGGAAAGTTTGTAAAGGTGTGCTGGAAATGCGGAAAAGAAGGGCACTACAAAAAGGAATGCAGATCTAAAGCTCCTGAGAAAGGAAAGGGATCTGATGAAGGTCCTTCTGCAGAGGCAAAAACCACCTCGGATGAAGGTGGGGATGTGTATTTGGCTTCTTCTTCAAATACACATGTATATCACGAGTCATGGTTGATTGACTCAGGTGCATCCTTTCACTTCACTCCCCATAGGGAGTGGTTCTGCGAGTATGAGAAATATGATGGTGGTGATGTCTTCCTAGGGGATGATAGGAAGGCAAGAATCGTCGGACGTGGAAAGGTCAAGCTGAAGCTGCAAGGTGGGAGGATTAGAACACTTCCTGGTGTTCTGCATATTCCTACATTGGCCAGAAATCTGATTTCTGTAAGCAAGATGGACGATGCAGGTGTAAAAACAGTGTTCGAGAAAGATGCCTGCAAGATGGTTCGGGGAGCACTGGTGTTAATGCGGGGAGTTCGGACTGGAACTCTGTACAAGCTACAAGGTAGCACTGTTATTGATGGGTGTAACAGTTCTGTGGTTCCTGAAAGTGGGACGGAAAGTCTAGCTGTCTCTGGAGAAAAGACCATGCTATGGCATCAAAGGCTTGGACATATCGGAGAGAAGGGCCTTCGGATACTACATAGAGATGGTATGGTAGAAGGTATGTCTAATTGTTCTCTGGATTTTGATTTCTGTGAACATTGTGTATATGGGAAGCAGAATCGGGTGAGTTTTCCTTCTGGTGCTAAGAGGGCAAACAAGATATTAGAACTTATGCATAGTGATGTGTTTGGACCTGTGTCAGTTCCATCACTGGGAAAGTCTGTGTACTATGTTTCATTCATAGATGACTTCTCAAGGAATACATGGATATATTTCTTGAGGAATAGATCTGAAGTCTTTGACAAATTTAAAGAATTTAAGGCTCTGGTGGAAAACCATACAGAGAAGAAGATAAAGGCGCTGAGGACGGATAATGGTGGGGAGTTCTGCAAGAAGGAATTTGAAGAGTTCTGTAAGAAGTGTGGTATAGCACGGCAGAAGACTACTCCATACACACCTCGGCAAAATGGAGTTGCAGAAAGAATGAATAGAACACTGATGGAAAAGGCAAGAAGCATGCTCAGTGGTACCGGGTTAGGACAAGAATTCTGGGCAGAGGCAGTGGAGACTGCATGTTACTTAGTTAACAGATCACCTTCATCGGCGTTGGAGGATAAGACTCCACATGAGGTATGGACTGGTAAGAAACCCTCTCTTTCACATCTAAGGGTATTTGGATGTGATGCATATGTACACGTTCCAAAGGAGAAAAGGACCAAGTTGGATAATAAATCTGAAAGGTGCATCTTTATTGGGTATAAGGATGGTTTAAAGGGTTACAAGCTTTGGAACCCAGAAACGAGGAAGGTTGTGTACAGCCGAGATGTGGTGTTTAGAGAAGTGAAAGATGTTGTTAAACATGAAGTCCTATCAAAGGAACCTGAAAAGATAGAGTTTGAGCTAAAGGAGGATGAATCAGACTCTACAACAGAAGAAGACTCAGAAGATGAAGAGCCACAAACTCCAGCTTTGAGAAGATCAGTTCGGGAAAGAAGGCAACCAGAAAGGTATAGTCCATCTGCTTTCTGTTCAGGTTTTGCCTTAACTATAACTGATGATGAACCCAGAACTGTCAGGGAGGCAGTAGATTCAGAGGATAGAAAACTCTAGAAGGAGGCCATGGTTGATGAAATGGAATCTTTGCACAAAAACGATGCATGGGATCTGGTGGAGTTGCCGGCTAGAAGGAAGCCCATTGGGAGAAAATGGGTGTTTAAGAAGAAGATGAATGTAGAAGGCAAGGTGGAGAAATACAAAGCTCGGTTGGTAGCAAAAGGTTATTCCCAAGTGTCGGGAATTGATTTTGGTGATATTTTCTCTCTTGTTGCCAAAGTTACTTCTATTAGATTACTTTTATCTGTTGCTGCTGCATTTGATTTTGAGATAGAACAGATGGATGTGAAGACAACATTTCTTCACGAGGATCTAGAAGAGGAGATCTACATGAAGCAACTTGAAGGCTTTATGGTGAAGGGTAAGAAAGAACTGGTATGCAGGTTGAAGAAGTCTCTGTATGGGTTAAAACAATCACCAAGGATGTGGTATCAGAAATTGATACCTATATACGGGGACTTGGCTTCACCAAAAGCAAGGAGGATCACTGTGTTTATTTTAAATTAATTGGTGACCGTGTTATTTATTTGGTCTTGTATGTGGATGATATGTTGTTGATTGGAAATGACAAAGAAATTGTCCAAGATTTGAAGACCCAACTGTTCTCCAAATTCGACATGAAGGATCTTGGTGCTGCAAACTATATTTTGGGCATGAAAATTAAGAGAGATCGGGCAAAGAGGAAGCTCTGGTTAAACCAGAGGAAGTATGTTGAGACTATATTGCAGAGGTTCAATATGCAGGATAGTAAACCAGTGAAGGTTCCTATTCCTGTAGGTGTAAAGCTATCTGCTGAACAGTGTCCCAAGACACAAGAAGAAGAGGAGTATATGTCCCGTGTTCCATATGCAAGTGCAGTGGGTAGCCTGATGTATGCAATGGTCTGTACTAGACCAGACATTGCACATGCAGTGGGAGTATTGAGCAGGTTTATGTCAAACCCAGGGAAGGAGCATTGGACAGCAGTGAAGCGGGTTTTCAGATATTTACGTGGCACTAGTGATTATGGCTTGTGCTACCAGGGAAGACCAGGATTGGAAAGAATGTTGGACATTCGTAGTTTTGTTGATGCATACTGGGCTGGAGATCTGGACCAAAGAAGATCTACAAGTGGGTATGTGTTTAGCCTATTTGGAGGTGCAGTCAGTTGGATGAGTAAAAGACAGTCTGTAGTGGCGCTTTCAACTACAGAGGCATAATACATAGCAGCCACTCATGCAAGCAAGGAAGCAGTTTGGTTGCAGAGATTGTGTTCAAGTATGGGGTTGGTACAGCAAGCTATAAGGATAGACTGTGATAGCCAAAGTGCAATTTTTTTGGCTAAGAACCCTGCTTATCATTCAAAGACAAAGCACATTGATGTTCAATATCACTTTGTTAGAGATATGGTTGAGGCTAAAAGGGTGTTGCTGGTAAAGGTGGACACTTTGAAGAATGTTGCAGATGCAATGACGAAGTCTGTGAGCACTCAGAAGTTCTCTTGGTGTAGAAAAACAATGGGTGTTGAAGAATTGGGCCAATGACTAAGCTCTCCTGTGGCCCCCTGTGGAAAGAAAACAACAAGTGGGAGAATGTTGGGTATGTGTTATATTCTTTCCACGATTGGCCCCACGCGCTGTATGTTGCGTCGGCCGTAGCTGGGGGGTCACGAGGGGCGAAGCAGTCCCCACCGTTGGGGTCCGGGGCAGCGCCCCGGCCAAATTTTTTTTTTTGTGCGGACCCACTCATAGGCGGATCCGCCCATGGTTTTGTGCATGGTTTTGCACATGGTTTTGGGGTTCGATGGTTTTCGGCCCCTGGTATTTTGTAGATACGGTCAAGGGAACTACGGTTATGTTCTAATCCAGGGTTAATGGATTGGGGTTTATGTATGCTTCGGCATGTATATATATGTGTTGTAACACTAAAAGGAATATAATGAAAAAATCAAGTTGGTCGTCCCGATTTGGGATCCAGGGGAAAATCTCTGTGTTTATCTGTTTTATGTTTTATGCTCTTGCTATTGTTTATTTTCTGTTATAAGAATCGTGTGTAGATATTTCTGTTCAGGGTTAAAACCTACATGATGGGTATTCAGGATATAATCAAATCTTAATACATAAGGATGATCAAGAAAAAAAAAATTCACGAAACCTTGGGGAACATTCAAGTATGCTAAAATTCCATTCGGCCTTAAGAATGCAGGAGCCACCTTTCAGTGGGCGATGGAAATTTCCTTCGCAAATGAAAAGGATGTTTTCCTGGTTGTGTGTAATATTCCAAAATTAGCATGCAGCTAATTGGAATATTGATTTTTGTTGTTTACACTTAGGAGATGAATAAATGGGTAAGGAGGCCCATAAATTTCAGAAATAAGAATAAAATACCTCATAATGTGAAAATGGATCATCATAGGAGATGGATTTCACACCCTCATGTGTGAAAGGGGACATTTTCATGTGGACAAGGTCAAGTTTGACCAAGTCAACAGTGCCGGGATAAGAGGTGGAGATCATCTTTGGAGACAATGCAGAGATAGTGGGAGGAAGATTCCTTGGTGGAGGAAACCCTAATGAGTGGGACCCAAGGTTGGAGGGCCTCCATTTTTATAAAAGGAGGGCAAGGCAGCCATATGATCTTATGAAATGGATTATTGAATTTGTGGTCTATATGACTATTATGCTTTCTTCAACTATTTAGTTGAGATTGTTGTGCTGCTTAGCAAAAGGCATTCCTGTTTAGGAATTCCTTCTCCTTTCTTGAGAGGCCTCTTGAGGGAGCTTGTACTGAATTTCTCCACATCCAAGCTTGAGGCCAAGCTACCTCCTTCAGTGATTCGAATTTATGCAAGAACACAACAAGATACAGAAATAACCATAAGCATAGAAATACAACAGAAATAAGGCTTCATTTCATTAATATCAAATCATAGAAATATGCTTACAAACATGATGGAAATAAAATAGCTAGGGTGCTAGTAGCGATTCTCTGAGAAGAGATGTCGCGACTATAGACCTCTGAACTGTATTACAATGAGGCTTGAGGGCCTATTTATTATGGAGAAACAATGGATAATTCTAAACATCCAAAAACCTAACCCTAGGAGATGAAACTCCAAAAATATGGGCTCCGTTTTGGTAAATTGGTGTTTCAACTTCCTAGGGACGTAACTTCGACATACTATCTCCGTTTGGGGATTCAAAATGGTTCCAAAAGTTCAGGACCTGAAAAACTGCTAAAAATAGTAAGTTGTGAAAAAAACTGAAAGAGATAATGGTGGGGCCCCAAGTGGCATAGGCGAGTGGCCACCAATATCCACCTGGATCATTCCTCCCCCCTTAGGAAGTAATGGTCCCCATTGCGTTGAGTTCCTCCATGAGATGAGGAAACTTCTTTTGAACTTGGTCCCTGGTGAACCACTTTCCTTGGTGCAGGAGTTGGCCAACTTTGACAACCCGATACAATTGGATCTTCTGTCGGCGAGTGTTCTTGATTTACATGTCCATGTGTTACACAGTAATTTGTCACCGTCCCTACCATTCCCTGTCCCGCACAATGGAGGACCCATTATGTGACCTGTGAGCAATGTCATGCCTTGAAACCATCATCATTGCATCCCTCTAAACATGAGCTTCAATTGCCCTAAAGACATCTCCTTGCAAAAAGTCATGAAAACATCTCCTTTTGCATTGGCGCGGGCAGCCAGTTCATCACTCGCACCAATGAGGAAAATCCTACAAAGAGGCCGCGCCAACTGGCGCTCTGTCCCAGAGCAGCAATCGCGCCAGCCAATTTAAGGAGTGTTTTTTAAATAAAGATTGCGGAAGTTGTGTTTTAACCAACTCAGAAACCATTGCCTATCTTGAGTTGGGAGGTTTGGCTACGGGAGTTCTATGGAAGGGAAGTGGTTTGCCACCTTTCATGGAACCTTCCTTCATGATAGGGCCAATCCCACAATAATAGGGATCCCAACTCCCTCCTTCCCCATCTATAAAAGCCTGCTCAATTCCATGGCAAGCTGGTCTGGAAGTGCCTAAGCTTTGAATCTCCAAATTCCCAAGAGCCTTTTTGCTGTAAGAGCCCTCTTTCTTCCCAAAAGGCCGACTCAAGTAAGGAGACTATCGTCGAGAGACTCACGAGAGGTTCGCCCTTTCCCTAGCGAGCTTTGCGAGATGTGAACGACTGGGGACCCTTCCGAAGGAGATCACGACGTCAGAACATTGGTTGTACTCTCTTTCGATTGTTATTTAATGAATGATTATGGTTATAGTTCCATTCTGTTTTCATTTATGTTAATGCGAGTTATATCCTTTCTGACTGATATATAGTTGCGCATTCTGGATTCTAGGCTTGTATTCGTGTTGTTTCTTGCATGTGCAGGTGTCCATCCGCGGAGATCGTGGAGGGATCGTGATCTGCCGAGGCTGAGGAACAGGAACGCTTTCTTCTACGGATCATAGCATTGGACTCAGGTAGGCCTCCATCTTTGGTCTTTTATCCGTAACTAGGAACTTGCGCTATAACATTTTGTGATTGTTGCTAGACCCCTGCTGGGCTAGTAGGGATCACCTCTGTCCGCAGAGGGGATTTACCTCCTCAACAATTTGGTGACTCCGCTGGGGATCGTCTAGTTTTCACTGTCTCGTTTGGGTTATCTCGTTTTGATTGTTTTATGATTTTCCTTGCTTGGTTAGCCTTCTGGGTTGGGTTCTTTTGTTGTTTTTTGTTTCTTGGTTTGCTTAGTTTACATTGATCTGCTTCTGGAGTAGTTCTTTTTTAATTTTGGCTAAGGAACTCGACTGGCGCGCTTTTTAGCCCGACAGTCGCGCCAATTGGCGCATGTTGCTTTTGTATAGCCCGCGCCAATTGCTTTCTGGCGCCAGTTGCAGCCTTATAGTCGCGCCACTCCTGTAGGGTTTTTGAGTTTGCTCAGTTTTGAGCTCTCTGGGTTTGGTCATTGCTTTTCTTCTTGATTTTTTGACTACTTGAGTGTGTTGGAGTCCTATTTGACTGGGAATTTTCCTTCGTCCTTTGGTTGTTTGCTTTTATCTATCGATTTCACGTTTTAAGCCCTAGGGCATCTAGTGGCTTGGTGTATCGAGCCCTCCTTGGGAGTTTTGGTGTTTCGTCTATCCAATCAACTCTCTGATTGCTCCTCCACATTCTTTTAGTATTTTTTCACTAATTTGTTGCGATTTTTGGGTGGTTGCTCGTTTCGTCATTCAAATTTCGTTTGGTCTTGCTTTGGACCCAGATCACACGGTCCATTGGAGCCTTTGAGTCTTCTTCTTGGTTTTGAGAGACTTTGGTCAATTTGAGATTTGATTGTGGTGTCATTGAGTGAAATTGGTTTGTTTTGCTCTCTCAATATCGTTTCTCAAGTTGTTCCGTTTGTTTTCGGTTTGTTTAGTGCATTTAGCTATCAAACATTGAAAATTTAAAAAAAAAAATTCTCTTTTGCTTTTGGTTGATTAGTGCAAATTGTAATCTTTTCAACTTTACTAGTGATTAGTGCTTTGGATGAAAAGTTTTCAATTTCATTAGTTGCATTAGAGATCTCATTGTTTGTTTTCCGATCATTTCGTTTGTGTAAAAGCTCTCAACTCTTCTGTAGCTAGTTTTCATCGAACGAAATGTTGGACTGTGGCATGTAGCTTTGCATTTAAGAGTCTTTTAAGACATTACATACGATAGGGCCTGAAAACTAAAACTTAATTGAAGATCAACCATAAAATTTATTCAATTAACCTAAGGCAGCATTGAAATCTAACGAAACATATTTAGTGGTCTAGGCTAGAGACGTGTTCCGGCGTCTTTAAACCTAGCAGTTGTCGCTCGCCTTTTGGCTTTAGACAGCGCTAGTACGGACTTGTGCTCCCCGTACCGTCGCGTATATAAAGGGAGACCCCTCTAGGTTTTCAATCCTTTATCCACAGGAAGCCGAGTCTGCCGCCCTATACCCGTGATACACCGAACACGGCATTCGGGGAGACTACCTACACGTACGGAAAGTCCTTGGTCGATTTCTGTTTCATTATTGAAACCAAGGTGTATATTGCAGTTCACGGATATTTGGTACACCCTTTGTGCCTAGTATTTCCTGAGCAGTCATTTGGTATTTTCTGACTCCCTAAACTTGAAAAGACCGTCAAGCGCTTGTCCTTTCACGCTTGTGTCAAATCTGAAAGAGATAGAGTCATCTTTTATCATTTCTCGACTCTTAAAACATGAAACGGTAAAGTTTCTTATTTTTCAATGTGGTAAAAATTAATCACCCACGATTATACGCCCTGTTAGATATTGCTTGTTGACTGTTTGATCGTGTGTCTTGACTCTTTTTCGGCCCGTGTGTGGTTTTGAGTTTTGATGGCAACTTTTTCAGAGTTTACCAACCAAGGAATCCCCTCAGAAGGGAATCCTGGTCTTTTTCCTCCTTTTGGGAATGTTGGTGCTCCTTACATGGTGACGTTGTCCCTTCCTGGGTTAACTGTTGGGTTGCATGTTTGGTTGTTCTCAACCTCTGTAGTCCCGAATGTCTCCACTACTGTTCAATCAGTTCCTTCGCCTGAACAACATCATGTTGATTCTAAGGTGGACCTCTCCCCTTCTTCGCCTGTTTCTGCGTCCTCCTCTTCTACTTCGCCTGGTGAAAGCCTAGATTCGAGTAACCAGGTGGTTAAGAAGAAGAAGAAGTTTGATAAGCGAGAGGCTAAAAGTGCAGCCACTGTTTCTGAGATATCTCCTCTTGATAAACCTTCCAACCCTCCACGGAAAGTCAAGTTCCCTTGTCTGTTGTGCACGGGAGACCATCTTCTTCGAGACTGCCCTGGTATCCCCAAGGTGCTCGAAGCATGGTCCGACGGCCGTCCGCCGTTGCCTTTGACCTCCGGGAGCCAGGTTGGGGGCACGTCTTCAACTGGTGCTGGTAAGACTCCTAAGAAGCAGGGTAAGATCACCAATCCCTGTAAGTTGTGTGAAGGGCACCGTGCCATTCACCTTTGTCCTTATATGGATGAAGCCAAGCGAGTTTTGGACAACCCAACCGGTTCTACACCACGCCTTCCACCTGGTTATAATCGGATTTCTTTGAGTCCTTCGCCAGCTGATCCTACGATTGGTCAAGAGTCATCCTTGGTCGATCCCACTCCTCCAGAAATTGAAATTCACGGATCCGTCCCTGACCAACCATTGGTCGTAGGATCGGTTGAACTGGCCCCGTCCACGGTGCACCAGGTCTTTTCTATCGAGAGTGGATCTCACACCCCCCATGTCCTTTTGATTTCTTCAGATTCTTCAGACTTGGAGAAAGATTCTCCTGTCCCTGTGCTTCAAGAAGCTGCACCTCCGCCTCCCATGATGGAGGCTCCGGAGGATATCCCTCCCGCCTTCGAGATGGAGGTTATGGAGGATGCTCCTTCTTCCGTAACACCAGGGGAAGACCTTCGCATTTCGATGGTAGCCCCTCCGAGTAGTTTGGTCGCTTCCTTTGATTGGAACCGATTTACAGGATTTCGCCTTCCGTCTTATGTGCCTTTAGAGTGTAGGTTTTAACCCTGAACAGAAATTATCTACACACGAATCTGATAATAGAAAATAAACAATAGCAAGAGCATAAAACATAAAACAGATAAACACAGAGATTTTCCCCTGGATCCCAAATCGGGACGACCAGCTTGATTTTTCATTATATTCCTTTTAGTGTTACAACACATATATATACATGCCAAAGCATACATAAACCCCAATCCATTAACCCTGGATTAGAACATAACCGTAGTTCCCTTGGATCTACAAAATGCCGGGGGCCGAAAACCATCGTACCCCAAAACCATGTGCGAACTCATGCACAAAACATGAGTGTGTCCATATGAGTGGGACCGCATACCAAAAAAAAAAAAAAAAAAATTCGCCGGGGGAAGTGGCTATAGAACCCCACTGAGGGGGGCACGCCCCCTGTGAAAAGAATATAACACATACCCAACATTCTCCCACTTGTTGTTTTCTTTCCACAGGGGGCCACAAGAGAGCTTAGTCATTGGCCCAATTCTTCAACACCCATTGTTTCTCTACACCAAGAGAACTTCTGAGTGCTCACAGACTTTGTTAATGCATCTGCAACATTCTTCAAAGTGTCCACCTTTACCAGCAACACCCTTTTAGCCTCAACCATATCTCCAACAAAGTGATATTGAACATCAATGTGCTTTGTCTTTGAATGATAAGCAGGGTTCTTAGCCAAGAAAATTGCACTTTGGCTATCACAGTCTATCCTTATAGCTTGTTGTACCGACCCCATACTTGAACACAATCTCTGCAACCAAACTGCTTCCTTGCTTGCATGAGTGGCTGCTATGTATTCTGCCTCTGTAGTTGAACGCGCCACTATAGACTGTCTTTTACTCATCCAACTGACTGCGCCTCCAAATAGGCTAAACACATACCCACTTGTAGATCTTCTTTGGTCTAGATCTCCAGCCCAGTCTGCATCAACAAAACCACGAATGTCCAACATTCTTTCCAATCCTGGTCTTCCCTGGTAGCACAAGCCATAATCACTAGTGCCACGTAAATATCCGAAAACCCGCTTCACTGCTGTCCAATGCTCCTTCCCTGGGTTTGACATAAACCTGCTCAATACTCCCACTGCATGTGCAATGTCTGGTCTAGTACAGACCATTGCATACATCAGGCTACCCACTGCACTTGCATATGGAACACGGGACATATATTCCTCTTCTTCTTGTGTCTTGGGACACTGTTCAGAAGACAGCTTTACACCTACAGGAATAGGAACATTCACCGGTTTACTATCCTGCATATTGAACCTCTGCAATATAATCTCGACATACTTCCTCTGGTTTAACCAGAGCTTCCTCTTTGCCCGATCTCTCTTAATTTCCATGCCCAAAATATAGTTTGCAGCACCAAGATCCTTCATGTCGAATTTGGAGAACAGTTGGGTCTTCAAATCTTGGATAATTTCTTTGTCATTTCCAATCAACAACATATCATCCACATACAATACCAAATAAATAACACGGTCACCAGTTAATTTAAAATAAACACAGTGATCTTCCTTGCTTCTTGTGAAGCCAAGTCCCCGTATATAGGTATCAAATTTCTGATACCACATCCTTGGTGACTGTTTTAACCCATACAGAGACTTCTTCAACCTGCATACCAGTTCTTTCTTACCCTTCACCATAAAGCCTTCGGGTTGCTTCATGTAGATCTCCTCTTCTAGATCCCCGTGAAGAAATGTTGTCTTCACATCCATCTGTTCTATCTCAAAATCAAATGCAACAACAACAGATAAAAGTAATCTAATAGAAGTAACTTTGGCAACAGGAGAAAAAATGTCACCAAAATCAATTCCCGGCACCTGGGAATAACCTTTCGCTACCAACCGAGCTTTGTATTTCTCCACCTTGCCTTCTACATTCATCTTCTTCTTAAACACCCATTTGCTCCCAATGGGCTTCCTTCCAGCCGGCAACTCCACCAGATCCCATGCATTGTTTTTGTGCAAGGATGCCATTTCATCAACCATGGCCTCCTTCCAGAGTTTTCCATCCTCTGAATCTACTACCTCCCTGACAGTTCTGGGTTCATCATCAGTTATAGTTAAGGCAAAACCTGAACAGAAAGCAGATGGACTATACCTTTCTGGTTTCCTTCTTTCCCGAACTGATCTTCTCAAAGCTGGAGTTTGTGGCTCTTCATCTTCCGAGTCTTCTTCTGTTGTAGAGTCTGATTCATCCTCCTTTAGCTCAAACTCTATCTTCTCAGGTTCCTTTGGTAGGAATTCATGTTTAACAACATCTTTCACTTCTCTAAACACCACATCTCGGCTGTACACAACCTTCCTTGTTTCTGGGTTCCAAAGCTTGTAACCCTTTAAGCCATCCTTATACCCAATGAAGATGCACCTTTCAGATTTATTATCCAACTTGGTCCTTTTCTCCTTTGGAACATGTACATATGCATCACATCCAAATACCCTTAGATGTGAAATAGAAGGTTTCTTACCATTCCATACCTCATGTGGGGTCTTATCCTCCAACACTGATGAAGGTGATCTGTTAACCAGATAGCATGCAGTCTCCATTGCCTCTGCCCAGAATTCTTGTCCTAAACCGGTACCACTGAGCATGCTTCTTGCCTTTTCCATCAGTGTTCTGTTCATTCTTTTTGCAACTCCATTTTGCTGAGGTGTGTATGGAGTAGTCTTCTGCCGTGCTATACCACACTTCTTACAGAACTCTTCAAATTCCTTCTTGCAGAACTCCCCACCATTATCTGTCCTCAGCGCCTTTATCTTCTTCTCTGTCTGGTTTTCCACCGGAGCCTTAAATTCTTTAAATCTGTCAAAGACTTCAGATTTCTTCCTCAAGAAATATATCCATGTATTCCTTGAGAAGTCATCTATGAATGAAACATAGTACACAGACTTTCCCAGTGATGGAACTGACACAGGTCCAAACACATCACTTTGCACAAGTTCTAATATCTTGTTTGCCCTCTTAGCACCAGAAGGAAAACTCACCCGATTCTGCTTCCCATATACACAATGTTCACAGAAATCGAAATCCAGAGAACAATTAGACGTACCTTCTACCATACCATCTCTAAGTAGTATCCGAAGGCCCTTCTCTCCAATATGTCCAAGCCTTTGATGCCATAGCATGGTCTTTTCTCCAGAGACAGCTAGACTTTCCGTCCCACTTTCAGGAACCACAGAACTGTTACACCCATCAATAACAGTGCTACCTTGTAGCTTGTACAGAGTTCCAGTCCGAAATCCCCGCATTAATACCAGTGCTCCCTGAACCATCTTGCAGGCATCTTTCTCGAACACTGTTTTTACACCTGCATCATCCATCTTGCTTACAGAAATCAGATTTCTGGCCAATGCAGGAATATGCAGAACACCGGGAAGTGTTCTAATCCTTCCACCTTGCAGCTTCAGCTTGACCTTTCCACGTCCGATGATTCTGGCCCTCCTATCATCCCCTAGGAAGACATCACCACCATCATATTTCTCATACTCGCAGAACCACTCCCTATGGGGAGTGAAGTGAAAGGATGCACCAGAGTCAATCAACCATGACTCATGATCTACATGTGTATTTGAAGAAGAAGCCAAATACACATCCCCACCTTCATCCAAGGTGGTTTTTGCCTCTGCAGAAGGACCTTCATCGGATCCCTTTCCTTTCTCAGGAGCTTTAGATCTGCATTCCTTTTTGTAGTGCCCTTCCTTTCCGCATTTCCAGCACACCTTTACAAACTTTCCAGGAGATTTAGATCTCCCTCTAGATTTAGATCTCCCACTCGAAACCTTATTCTTGTTTCTATTCTGGGACCTTCCTCGTACGGATAAGGCATCTCCATTTTGACCCTCCATATTTCTCCGTCTCATTTCCTCCGACAGCAAGGCTGAGACAATGTCATCAAAATTCAAGGTAGTTGTATTGCTACCTATTCTTTTAATAACTCAAACTATCCCATGAATCAGTAGAAAAGAAACACAATTATTTGATGCCTTATCTTAAAAAAAATGCAGACACAATATCAACTTGATTAACTGGCCCAACTACTACTGATATTGAAGCGTTGAATGCTCACATCGCGAGTCTCTATCCTTCATCCTCGAGTTTCTAACTCCTTAGAAATTTTAATTTATTCACACTAGAGACACTAGATTCCACCAAGAATCCTAACTTCCCCTGGAATTTCACGTAGCTTCCCCGAATACATTGAACAATAGAAATGCAGACACACAACCATATTAATGCTCTTAATATTCTTCGATTCTATACATTGCTCATCATTGTTTAGTACCTAGATCTACCACGATCCACTGATCTTTATCCACCAGCAGATCCTCCATCTTGAGCTTCCACAACTCAAAACTCTGACCATTAAATTTCTCGATCTCTATCTTTCCGCCACTCGCCATCTTCTTTCACTGCAAGAGTCGATCCTACAGATATCCCACTGAACAGGGTCTACCTCAGGCCCGAACAAAAAACCCTCAGTAGAAAAGGCATCCCCTTGAAGCCGAAGCAGCTCTGATACCAAATGTAGGTTTTAACCCTGAACAGAAATTATCTATAGACGAATCTTATAACAGAAAATAAACAATAGTGAGAGCATAAAACATAAAATAGATAAACACAGAGATTTTCCCCTGGATCCCAAATTGGGACGACCAGCTTTATTTTTCATTATATTCCTTTTAGTGTTACAACACATATATATACATGCCGAAGCATACATAAACCCCAATCCATTAAACCTGGATTAGAACATAACCGTAGTTCCCTTAACCGGATCTACAAAATACCAGGGGCCGAAAACCATCGTACCCCAAAACCATGTGCAAACTCATGCACAAAACATGGGTGGGTGCGCATATGAGTGGGACCGCATACCAAAAAAAAATTTCGCCGGGGCGCTGCGCCCGGCGCAACGTACAGCGCTTGGCGCTAGTCGTGGAAAGAATATAACACATACCCAACATCGAGATCACAGTGCAGGCTCTTGGTCTGGTTGTACCCAGCACCATTATAGACGAAGGTGCCTCTGTTAGTATTCTATCCTCAACTACCTGGCAAGCTTTCGGTTCGCCGCCGCTTGCGCCTGTTACGCAGAATCTGTTGACTTTTAATAGAAGGACGAGTCAACCGTTGGGGATCCTTCCAAGGTTACCGATTACTTTGGGAGGCAAAACCGTCCATATGGACGTGATGGTCATTCCAGGCCCCTTGGATTTCAATCTGCTCCTGGGGCGCGATTACACCTATGCCATGGGAGCGCTCGTCTCCTCCCTCTTTCGTGTGGTCTGTTTTCCGCATGAAGGAAGGATCGTGACCATTGATCAACTTTCGTTCTTTGGTCCTAATGTGGCAACTGGTTCGCCACCACCCCCTCCTGGTTTCTATCCACCCGTTGTATCTGCCCCGCCGCAGGTCAACTATGTGGCCACCTACCCCGTGCCTGTACTCAGTGACGATGCTGTCGTGCATAGTGTGCTGGGGGCATTGGGTCCTGATTTCCAAGATGTTGTTCTCCCACCTAGTGCAGAACTCTTGGGAATCATGACTTCTTGTTCGTCATAATGAGTAGTCTGTCAGAGCATAGTTCATTTTCCTGTGTCAAGCTCCTTAAAAAATGAAACAAGGTTCTCGGAGCATAGTTCCTTCACTTGTGTCGAGCTCCTAAAAACAATGAAACAAGCTATTTGAGGATAGTTCTTTTAAGTGTGTCAACCTCGTTAAAATAATGAAACACGAGCATGTTCAATTCGACTTTTTGTTTTGAACCTTCACTCCATTTTCAATGGACTGAAGCTTGGGGGGCATGCACCTCGAATTGAGACACCATGCTGGGGGCATGCCCGTCTTCCTCATTTCAAGCATAGTTTGCATATGTGTGTGTTCATGTGTGCTTTTAAGCTTGCATAAAAATGAAATGTGTGAGTAGATACATTGTGTGAATACATTTCACATTGGGTCGTTTGTTATGTAACTGATACATTAGATCACATTTGTATTAGAAATTTTCATGACATATAGAAAACATCATCATATGTAAAAGATCCATCCAAAATAGTCATATGTATATATATATATGTGTGTGTGTCGAAATGTTTACATAGAGTGTGTCACATAAAGTCAAAATATACATAATCGTCTTAAGTACATCCGGAGACGATATGTCTCTCAAAAAATAGGTGTGGTATAAATCCTAAGAGCTAATCCGCATGGTGCTCATGATAGCATGTAACTGCACGCACTAAGCGTCTTAGGATTCGGTGGATCCGACTTGGAACTCCCACCGTATGACGCTGGTACGCCATCGGTACGTCCGCCAGCCGAGCATAGTCCGGGATCCCTCGGGTAATGCCCTCAAGATTCTGGATCAACTCCTCTCCTCCTGTGCCCTCTCCCTGAGGATCAAGGGCGAGAGGAATCCTCCGTGAGATTGGAGACATCCCAGCTGGTCTCTCAGGGGCCACATCTGCATACATATATAAAATGTGTTAGGACGAATGTGTATTAACAAAAAAAAAAAAAACATAAAAATAAAAAACAAGAGGTCTTACCCAACTCCTCGTCCCACTCATCTCCTTCTGAAAGTGGGAGATCTGGGTCTCTGGTGAAGTCAGTTCCTGCATATGGCCAGTCTTCCACGACGATCAACTGGCGTCGTAACCACCTAAAGAACTCCGGCCTCCAGGACATCTGTTGGCTGCCTCCAGCTCTGGGCATTAATGCTGCCCATCGAGCCATTCTTGGCTCTCGTGGTATCGGATCTGCTACTGAGGCCCCTTGGCCCTGGAAGATTGGTAAGCGTTCCAGAATGAACGATACCAGGATGGAACCATAGCCAAACTGTTTCAGTTTAGCTTGTTTGCATTTTGTGAGCTGTCTCTTCATGTTTATTGTTACTGCTGTTGCCCAGTCGAACAGTAAGGGAATCATGCATTCTGAGGCCAGCAGGAGTTGGGCCTTTGTGGTCTCGTGCGGTGCCTGCGACCCTGCAGCCTGCTTGATGGTATGTAGGACAACTCTCAATGCCAGATCAGGGATAGTGTGGATATCCACCTTTTTGCTCCCTGATCCCATTTGTGCTCCTCGGCACACTCGTGCCATCACTTCTTCCATCTTCTCGCCAGATGGTCTACTTCCGGTCAAGACAGGGATTGGACCTTTGCGAGACAATCTGGTGATAAAATATACATCAGAAACCTCCAGCTCCAATACCTGATCTCGCAACTTGAACACTTGTTCATGTTCATCCCAAATACTGATCAAATACTGGAGGAGCTCAGGCTGAGCTCGTAGACAAGGCGTAAGGAAGAAATTCTTCAGCCCACAGTTTCTGAGGGCATTCATGCAAGCCTCACTTTCTATGGCCTGTTTATCCTCTTCTCCATGTTCTCGTTCTTTCCACTCAATCACCATTTTTCTTGATTTCCTGCATTCACATGAGCATAAACCCTCCAGCTCTGGGCATTAATGCTGCCCAGCGAGCCATTCTTGGCTCTCGTGGTATCGGATCTGCTACTGAGGCCCCTTGGCCCTGGAAGATTGGTAAGCGTTCCAGAATGAACGATACCAGGATGGAACCATAGCCAAACTGTTTCAGTTTAGCTTGTTTGCATTTTGTGAGCTGTCTCTTCATGTTTATTGTTACTGCTGTAGCCCAGTCAAACAATAAGGGACTCATGCATTCTGAGGCTAGCAGGAGTTGGGCCTTTGTGGCCTCGTGCGGTGCCTGCGACCCTGCAGCCCGCGTGATGGTATGTAGGACAACTCTCAATGCCAGATCAGGGATAGTGTGGATATCCACCTTCTTGCTTCCCGATCCCATTTGTGCTCCTCGGCACACTCGTGCCATCACTTCTTCCATCTTCTCCCCAGATGGTCTGCTTCCAGTCAAGACAGGGATCGGACCTCTGCGGGACAATCCGGTGATAAAATAAACATCAGAAACCTCCAGCTCTAATACCTGATCTCGCAACCTGAACACTTGTTCATGTTCATCCCAGATACTGATCAAATACTGGAGGAGCTCGGGCTGAGCTCGTAGACAGGGTGTAAGGAAGAACTTCTTCAGCCCACAGTTTTTGAGGGCATTCATGCAAGCCTCACTTTCTATGGCCTGTTCATCCTCTTCTCCATGCTCTCGTTCTTTCCATTCAATCACCATTTTGCTTGATTACCTGCATCCATATGGTCATAAACCCTTAGTTAGATCTCTGGTAGGCTTCAAATTCCATTCAATTTGGTTAAAATATCGAATTTTTAGGCGGAATTTTAGGTTCGGCCACTGGCGCGAGCCCTTTGTATAAAAGATCCCATTGGCGCGGGTCCGTGCCCGATACCCGCGCCAATGAGCGCGGCCCTAAAATTTCAAAGAGTGGCCACAGAGGACTGATACACAAGGGAAAACTATTAAAAAATGGATGGAAATGAAGAGCAGGGAAGCGCCTCTTACCTGTAGCAGACGAGAATCTGAATGGTCAACCGGATCTGTCGCAATCGCCGTCAGAAGTTTGCACTCCAAATGGACCACTGCTGCTTTTTACCAAGGTGAATAGTAAATGTAATTTTATTTTTACCATTTTGGCATATTTATAACTTTTTTGACATAAGATGAGTTTTAAAAGTTATTTTTATCGAATATTTTAATATGTTATGTCGAAAATGGGTTTTACGCTTGCTTGGTATGTGCAGCAGCAGGTTTTTGCGACTTTAACGATGGAAATGAGTTGTATTTTATACTTTTTCGGACTCGGTAAATACACGAAAAAGTCACTTTGGAGTCATCTTTCAGCTCTTTTCTGACTCTCTAAACATGAAAAGATTGCCGAGGCCCTTGTCGTTTCGATCTCGTTAAAATGGACATGAATCGACATCTACCCAGTATACGTTTACCCCTTTTTCGGGCTGGGATGGATTGATTACGAAAAAGGAATACCCTAGCCTATCGCGACTAGGAGGTTTTCTTGGATATTGTTTTCTACCTTTTCGGATCTGAGGAACTATTTACGAAAAGGGACCTATGGAGTTTACTTTTCTGCTGTCTTTTCAAACTCTCTAAACATGAAAAGACGTCGAGTTCTTCCTTTGTCAGACTCGTTAAACCCTGATGACATCGGATTCAGTCAAAATGACGTTCTCCGAGTTCCTCCTTCCTAGGGCTCGTTAAATGTACTAGGATGGATTCGCCCGAAGGGCGGACTTACATTACAAGCATATGCTATCCCCTTCAAGCTTGTTATCAAAAATAATTGGGGTACTCGCCAGAAATGGTGGGGAAAAATGGAACTGTAATCATTGTCGTGTCGGCAGTATGTCGCTCTTGAACATGGCACTTGTCTGCATTCATGTCGGGTTGGGGACATCTCATCTCGTTTTTTCACTTGCTTCCGTGGGTTTGGGTAATCCTTTTTGACCTCTCCTCTGCTCATTGCCTTGTCACCATGACCTCTGATCCGTTGATGTCAAATATGCTGCCAAAACCACTATTTGTGTCGTTATATGTTCAAGAAAATTTGGCCTCTGCGAATATCAACCTTCCTCTGATTCTCATACGATCCTGATTCACAACAAAAACATCATGTTCCTCTGTCTCGTGTCGATGATGTGGGAAACATTATGGCCCACCTTCGATCAAGGTCGCTTCCTGTCGACTTCAGCTCATTATCCAGGAAGTTGATCTAGAGACTCCTTTATGGTACCTTGGAGCCTGCATGCCTCAATGGCAGGTTCGTCGCATTCGACGTGAGGTTTTCATCATTGGCCTCCGATCGAGTGATTCTGTGGGTGTTCGACGCCAACTCATTGATTCACACGCCGTAGATTGTACCTGTAGTACCTTGAGGGCCATTGTCATTATTGGTGGTTCCTCTCGCGTCTGTTAACACCTCTCATCATTGGCTGGTAATCAGACGATGTTCTTGCATGTTCGACTTCAGCTCACATATTCGCATGCTTGAACTTGTACTTTATTTGGGTCGAGATGGAGCGCAAGACCCTGGATTGTGTCTGTTGTAATCTAGGCTACGATTGTGGATTATTATCATTTTGTACATGACTCACTGATTGGATTGCTGCGACCATACCTGAGTCTATTTATTTGATCTTTGCTGGATGGCTGCGCCCATACCCTGGATCCGGATTATAGTGTGCTCTGTTTCGGATGGCTGCACCCATACCGCACATACGTCATGTACTTGAGATATCAGTTGTATTTTTCTGCGCAGTTTTTCCGACGGTGGGGCTTCAGTTGAACATGTTCTCGTAAATAATTTCACCCCTCACTTTCTCGGGCCTCACGCTTTAGGGGGCATCTGTTACACAGTAATTTGTCACCGTCCCTACAATTCCTCGTCTCGCACAATGGAGGACCCATTATGTGACCTGTGAGCAATGTCATGCCTTGAAACCATCATCATTGCATCCCTCTAAACATGAGCTTCAATTGCCCTAAAGACATCTCCTTGCAAAAAGTCATGAAAACATCTTCTTTTGCATTGGCGCGGGCAACTAGTTCATCACTCGCGCCAATGAGGAAAATCCTGCAAGAGGCCGCGGCAACTGGCGCTCTGTCCCAGAGCAGTAGTCACGCCAGCCAATTTAAGGAGTGTTTTTTTAAATAAATATTGCAGAAGTTGTGTTTTAACCAACTCAGAAACCATTTCCTATCTTGAGTTGGGAGGTTTGGCTACGGGAGTTCTATGGAAGGGAAGTGGTTTGCCACCTTTCATGGAACCTTCCTTCATGATAGGGCCAATCCCACAATAATAGGGATCCCAACTCCATCCTTCCCCATCTATAAAAGCCTGCTCAATTCCATGGCAAGCTGGTCTGGAAGTGCCTAAGCTTTGAATCTCCAAATTCCCAAGAGCCTTTCTGCTGTAAGAGCCCTTTTTCTTCCCAAAAGGCCGACTCAATTAAGGAGACTATCGTCGAGAGACTCATGAGAGGTTCACCCTTTCCCTGGCGAGCTTTGCGAGACGTGAACGACTGGGGACCCTTCCGAAGGAGATCACGGCGTCAGAACATTGGTTGTACTCTCTTTCGATTGTTATTTAATGAATGATTATGGTTATAGTTCCACTCTGTTTTCATTTATGTTAATGCGAGTTATATCCTTTCTGACTGATATATAGTTGCGCATTCTGGATTCTAGGCTTGTATTCGTGTTGTTTCTTGCATGTGTAGGTGTCCATCCGCGGAGATCGTGGAGGGATCGTGATCTGCCGAGGCTGAGGAACGGGAACACTTTCTTCTACGGATCATAGCATTGGACTCAGGCAGGCCTCCATCTTTGGTCTTTTATCCGTAACTAGGAACTTGCGCTATAACATTTTGTGATTGTTGCTAGACCCCTGCTGGGCTAGTATGGATCGCCTCTGTCCGCAGAGGGGATTTACCTCCTCAACACCATGATACATTCTGTGGTGGCCTGTTCCATGCAGTCTGGGTTTAACTCTTTTGGTGTGAGTTCTTCTGTAATGTCAAAGGTGTCCAATAGAGGTGGGAAGTAGGGACGAAGGCGGTATACATTGAATACTGGGTGCAGACCAAGGAATGGTGGAATACTGAGCTCGAAGGCATTGTTCCCTATAGCCTTGGTGATGGTGTACGACCCATATCGGAGCAGGCGAATCTTGTAGTGGGGTCCAGTGAGGCGCTCCTTCTGCAAATGTAGCCACACTTTTTTTTTCCACCTAGAAGTTGTGTGGCACCCAATGTTGCTCATGTCGTTGCTTGTACTTAGCATTGGCACTGTCCAATATGTCATGAACCTATTGGCGGATGTGCTGAATGCGCTTGATGAAGTTGTTTGCTTTGTTAGCTTTAGACTGGACATGAGCCAAATCGGCTTGAGTAGCTGCAATTGGCATGGCTATGTCAATGGGACATAGTGGCTGGAATCCCAAGCCCACCTGAAAGGGGCTGTGGCCGGTTGAGCTATGGAGAGCCTGGTTATAACTGTGTTGTACATAGGGAAGGCTCTCATCCCATGTGCATGGATGCTTTGAATTATACATGCGTAGAATGTGTACAATCATCCTGTTGACGACCTCTATCTGTCCATCAGTTTGGGGATGGAAAGCTGTGGACTTGGTGAGCTTGGTGTCCAACATTGACTAGAGGCTGGATCAAAATGTGCTAAGGAACCTGCTGTCACGATATGATATGATAGATTGTGGGATCCAAAAGTGCACCCACACTCATTCAAAGAAGAGTTTAGCAGTGGCTTCTGCTGTGATATTCTTCTTACAGGCCGCCATAATGGCCATCTCTGAGAATCTGTCGACGACCATGAAAACATAGTCGTTTGCATCCTTAGTAGAAGGAAGGCCTGACATGTAATCCATGGAGATGGATTCCCAAGGTCGACTAGGGGTAGGTAGCGAAGTCTAGAGCCCTTGCTTCTTGATGGTCGGTTTGGAAATGGCACAAGCAGTGTAGGATCTGATGTACTTTTCGACATCATGTCAAAGGTTCAGCCAATATAAATACTTCTGCAGTACTGCCACTGTTTTCTTGACCCCAAAATGCCCAGCGACTCAACTGTAGTGTGCTTCCCATATCATCTTGGCATGCTTGCTTTAAGGAACACAAAGGTGTCCCAGGTGACATAATAGTGCATCTTGGAGGTGAAAATTTGGATCTTGCATACCCCCCAAGAGTGCCTTGTATGTGTAGCTGAATTCTGGATCTCTCTTGTAGAGAAGCGACCAATAAGAAATCTCATGCCCACAAGAGTTGATAACGGTGGTTATGGCCACGATTAGTGGTCAGCTGAGGCAATTTGCAACATTATTGGTGCTACCCTTCTTGTACTTGATGTTCAAATGAAATTATTGCAGATATGTGGACCACTTCTGATGGTGATCGTTCTGCAACTTCCCTTGTGTCTGTATGAACTACAAGGGTCGGTGGTCTGTGTGGATGTTTGTCTCCTTCCCAAAAATGTAATGCTTCCATTTTCGACAAGCCTGCACAATGGAATACATTTCTTTGTCAGAAGTGGGATACTTTCAAACTGTGTCTGACAATGTCTCACTATGATATGCCATTGGATGCCCATGTTGAGTAAGAACTGCCCCAATAGCATGGTCAGAGGCATCTGTCTTGATCTCAAATGGTTGTTGCAAGTTTGGTAATGTGAGCACTAGGGCAGAACAGAGGTGATGTTTCAATTCTACGAATGCCTTTTGTTGAGATTCTGACCAACAGAATTTTGCTTTCGCTCCTCCCTTGGTGAATTGACTCAAGGGCCAAGTGATATGAGAGAATCCTAACACGAACCTGTGGTAGAAATTAGCAAGACCCAGAAAGCTGCAAAGCTCTGTTAGGGTGGTTGGGGATGGCCAATCCCGAATGACTTAGATCTTGGATGGATCCACATGCACCCCCCTTTCATCAATAATGTATCCCAGATATTGAACTTGGGTCATGCCAAAAGTGCACTTCTCCAAATTGGCACACAACTTATGTTTCCGTAGTGTTTGGAGGACTTCTCGGATGTGGTGGAGGTGCTCTTCCCAAGTCTGGCTGAAGATAAGAATGTCATCTAAGTATACCACTACAAATGAGTTGGTGAATGGATGCAAGATATCGTCCATCAACCTCATGAAGGTTGTGGGAGCATTTGTCAATCCGAAAGGCATGATGAGCCATTCGAAAAGGCCCTCCTTGGCTTTGAAGGCAGTCTTCCACATATTAGAGGGTTCGATTGGTACCTGGTGATACCCAGACTTCAAGTCGATCTTGCTAAAATATTTTTCCCCTTTGAGTTGGTCCAGAAGGTCATCAATCTGTGGGATTGGGTACCTATTCTGGATAGTGATCCTGTTCAACACCCGATAATCAATACAGAGTCTCCAAGTCCCATCCTTCTTTTGTACCAACACGATCGGGCTCCCATAGGGCGATGAACTTGGCCAAATGTGACCTTTCTGCAGCAACTCCTGAATCTGCCTCTTGATTTCATCACTCTCTAGAACAGAGCACCTATAGATCGGTCCATTGGGTAGTGGCGCACCTGGGGTCAGGTCAATGGGGTGCTTGACCTGACAATGTAGAGGCACCCCTGTGGGTGAGGTGAAGATGTCCCCGTACTCCTCCACAACCTTGTCCATTTTTTGTTGTCGTGCAGAGGAGCCATGTCTGGAGGTCGTGGCCATAGTCTTCTTCTTGCCCTGGGGGCGGATCATTAGGAAAAAAAATTTCCTGGTTTGGGAAATGAGCTTACTGCATTGTTTTGCAGTAACCAAAGAGATAGTGGGAGGCGGTGGTACCTCTGGTATCCTGTACAATTTATTTCCCAAAGTAAAAATAACAGCGCGAGGCCGAGACTCATACACAACATGTCGCTTCCACAAGTATGGTTGGACTAATAATACATCAGAAACATCAATAGGAGCAATGTCACACAATACCTCATCCGTGAAGGGCTTGATACTATATGGAAGGCGGCACTGCTGGCTGACGCGAAGATCTCGTCCTTGGTGAAGCCACCCGATGGTGTATGGTTGTGGGTGCGCTGCGGTCGGCAGGCCCAAATGCTTCACGACATCTACTGAAATGAGGTTATTTTGGCTCCCATTGTCGACAATGAACCGTAGCAGGGAACCCTTTACCCACATCTGGGAGTGGAAGAGACGCTCTGCCTCCTCTAGATCTTCTGGTTCCTCCTTCTGGATCTTCGTAGTGGCAACAGTGGCATTGGGCTCTGCATTAATAATATTCTTCCCTTTTTCATTCACTTTGTTAGGTTCTGATTAAGATTCAAAGCATGCATCTGATTCAAAAGCCCTCATCTCGGCCACCAACGACTGCTTGGCCCGACACTCACTTGTGTTGTGAGTGGAGATCTTATGGAACTCACACCACTTTCCCGTGTCCTTCTTTCGCTTCGTGGTGTTGTTATTTGCTTGTGTCTTTGGCAGGTTGTCTTGGGCCACCATGCCTTGGCTTTGTCCTTTGTTCTGCAGTTTGGGGGCACCTTTCCCTTGCTTTTGATTCATAGATCCAAAGTCTTGCTTATTCTGTATGAATTTCTACTCAATCTTGGCAGCATACTGGTATGCCGTACCAAGCAAGGAGATGTCGAGGAATTCCATTTCCTCCTGAATGTATCTGTGTAGACAACCGTGATACTTTCGCACCAAATGTTTCTCTGAATATTTGATACCCAACTTTGTGCACAGGGTATGGAACAGATTCATTATCTCATACACATATTGATCCCTTTATTTCCGCAGCGTGGTCCATTGTATGTACTCGTCCTCATAGCTCCCCACGGGATAATATTGTTCTTTGATGGCATCTCAGAAATAATTCCAAGTGGGTATGGTTGAGAACAGAGAGGGTTTTGTCTCGTCCATTTTCTCACAGTAGGTTTCCCACCAGTCCTTGACATGGGGGGTAGCTTTGAGGAGTGCAAAAATAATCTTCTCCCGGTTGGAAAAATCATGGATTGAGAAATATCCTTCTAATAGATTCAACCATCTATCTATGGAATTTGCATATATTTGACCCTCAAATATGGGAATGTCAAATTTTACTTGTACCTTAAAGGGAGTCGCGCCTCCAGAGTGGCTGCTGGATGCAGATGCGCCACCGATGGGCAGTCATTGAAGGATCTAGGCAAAGTTTTCCATCATCACGTTCCTTTGTTTTTCGAGGGCCTCCTCGAGCAATATTTTGATAGGATCTCCTGCTCCCTCATCTTTCTTTTCGTCCCCCATGGGTGTCCGTCGGGGTTTGTGAGGTTGATCTTGCAAAGGTTCCACCAGATTAAGCCCTAACTCCTTATACCTCGACCTTGTTGGGGACATGCAAATAAGGATCGAGAAAAAGTAGACCGCTTTGATACCACTGATCCAGATTTATGCAGGAACGTAACAGAATACATAAATAACCATAAACATAGAAATATAGCGAAAATAAGGCTTCATTTCATTAATATCAAATCACAGAAATATGCTTACAAACATGATGGAAATAAAATAGCTAGGGTGCTGGTAGCGAATCTATGAGAAGAGATGTGGCGACTATAGACCTCTGAACTGTATTACAATGAGGCTCGAGGGCCTATTTATTATGGAGAAACAATGGAGAATTCTAAACATCCAAAAACCTAACCCTAGGGAAGTGCCAAAACTATGGGCCCCATTTGGGTAAATTGGTGTTTCAACTTCCCAGGGACGTAACTTCGGCATACTATCTCCATTTGGGGCTTAAAAATGGTTCCGAAAGTTCAGGACCCGAAAAACTGCTAAAAATAGTCAGTTGTGAAAAAAATGAAAGAGACAATGGTGGGGCCCCAAGTGGAAAGGCGGGTGGCCACCAATATCCACTTGGATAATTCAGCTACAACACAGTCTCTGTTTAGAGCTGGGTTGTGTTGCAGGGTGTTGCAATGGAGGGTTGAGATTACCAATTCCGGAGCTTGTTTTTCAGAGGAGGGAACTTCTATTCCTTTGGGAGATCAGCGAGGAAGATTCTGGAGCTTATTGCAGATCTTGGCACTTGGCCAACATATTTCCTTTCTCCTACAGTGAAATCTCTCTCCTTGACTACGTTATTTCTGTGACCGTTTGCAGTGAGGGGTTGCATTGATTGATTAGAGGGTGAGATCTTCAGTGTTAGGATCAACCTTTCACTTGGAGGATCCATTGGAGGAGGTCTATTCACCTCATGTTTTATCTTTAGCCATCTCCATCCAAATATTGACTTGCAGTTTCTATTCAATCCTAGGACTGCAACTCCGACATTTTGCACTTCTGTATATTTCAGGAAATCCTTCCAGGATTTTCTTGAAATTGAGTTTGGGGGTTTAGATCTTTGCTCCCAACATTGTATGAGATGTATATTTGCATATCCATGTATTGACATACTCTAGCAGCATTATATCTAATAAAACTGTGTTGTCATAGCCTTGGGCATTTTCTGTGTAGAAGTATACTTCATATTTCATGTACATGCTTTCTTGAGGCTTGTATTGCCTAACTTGAGTGATTATTTCCTCAAGATCTTGTATACATTTTGCTGCTGTAACATTTATATGATGGCTATGTGCTCTTATTACATTTTATGAGTTTATTTATCACTGCTACTCCAATTTTTGTTCATGTATTTCTGCATCCCCATTTTGGGATACTACAGTGGTATTGGAGCATAATCTTGGATCAGCCCGTGCATTCAGCCAATATGTCACCATGAGGAGAAGCTCTTCACTAGAAGAGGAGATTTACAGAAAATACAAAGAGAAGACTCCATTATTTGGAGGAAGGGAGGAAGAGAGGCTCTCAAAGCTTCTTTTTCAATATATACAGAGCATTAAAGGAGATCTCAAGAAGATGAGAAGAAAGAGGGAATCTCCAAAGGAGTTTGGATCTAAAGCAAACTCTAGATTTGCACATGATAGGTGTGAGCATGAAGCCACATACTATGATTCATAGCACGGTCATATGCCCAGATCTGATACGAGGGAGATGGGAGAAGAATAAATGCCTAGGAGGGAAGCTCTTAGTGATTATCTGCAAGAATTTGAGTCTCAAACTAAGAAGTTTAGAGATCATATCACTTTTCAAGAGTTTTTTAAGATCAAGGTGGAGAGGAGCAAGCAACATGACATGAGTATATTTTTTCTATCTACTTTTGATGGATCACCAACATGTTCAGCTAGAGCTTGGGTGGAGGAGCTAGAAACCTACTTGCAACAGCATTAAATTTCTAAAGATGAAGCCATCACAGTTGCAGCACTGCATTTTGGAGGTAAGGCCTATGCATGGACGATATTTGAGTCTTTTTCTTTGAAAAATGCAAATACTTCTTCTCATGCAAGGTTCACTAAGGCATTAGTGGAAATATTTGATAAGAAACATTCTGAAACACATGTGGTGGAACTAAACAAACCTAAACAAACAAAAACCTTGCATGTGTTGGAGGAACCTATGAGCTCAATTCACTTCAGAAAACCAATGAGGAGGCTGATATCTTGCATAAAACTTTGCTAGATGCAAGATTTCTATCTCATATTCTTGAACAATAGGGCATGAAGATCCCTTTTTCAATAGAGGATCCAGTTATTGAAAGTTTTCCCATTCATATTGAAGAGGAAGAGAAGGTTGGGGGCAACAACGTTGTCATGTCTAGAGCTTATCTAGCACCTCATGCAGAGGTAGATGGAGCACATGCTCCAACTAGAGGGGTTCTTGTATCATTGCAAAGAATTCCCCAGGATATCATATTTGGAGATCAAGGCACAACCCATGATCAACATGTGCCATTGTTGACAGATTGTGAAACCCTGCAGATGGAAGGAGGAGGTAGGGAGGATGATCAACATCATTTGATGAGGAGCACACACCCCTATCTATTTCTGAGGGTTGATGCACAAAAGAGGGAGAATGGATTGCGTAGTAAAGGCAGGGGAAAATTTGTCCATTCATATATGCAGTCTACTCTTCATGTTGATGTCTCATTGCATGGAGACATTTCACCAAGGAGACCACCAGATCAGCAGATGATGAGAGATGCTTCACATTTTGAGGCACCACTAATTGATTCCAGAGGAGTGGATACCTTGGGAGAGCTTGATACAACACTAAGAGCCTTGGGTAGACTCAAGGAGAGGAGAGGTATTCTCTCAACATCATCGTTACCCACTCTCATCTCAGATTCTACGCTGTGGCAAGAGCAACAGGGGAAGGATAGCAACCTTCCAACTTGCATCTTTGGCATGGGAGATGTTAAAGAGGAGGACAACCATGTGACATATGTTCTTTATGAAATATCATCAGTGCTGTCACTTTTGAGGATAGATCCATATTGGAAGTCCCAGCTATTAGTGGATTATTCCAAGGATCTTTCTACTTGTATGATATTGGATGACTAGTTGCATGAGGAGGGATATTTAGTCAGAGATGGGGTCATCTACTATAATGGTAGGATCTTCTTATCTAGAGCTTCCAAGCCATATGGTGGTGATTTCCTATCCATCACATATGGGATGGTTTGGGCCAGCATAGTTCATAACATTGGAGAGGAGACCTTTGGAGATCTAGTCTTCATCTTGCCTCTTTAGGGAAACATTATTGCAGCCCAAGATCAATAGATACTCTACACTTATCATAAGTGGAGAGGAGGATAGCATAGGGTAGGCTATTTTGTCTACCATGATCAGATTTTCAGCCCACTGACATTGCATGAGCCAAAGGTGGAGGAGAATTTTCAGGAGTTGCCATGTTGGGAGGTAACTCATTTTGTATGGATGATAGCTTGGGGATGGGAGATTCATATGGGGATGGTAGGTCCCAATATATATCAGACCTCATGACCTAAGAAGGCCTTTAGACAACCCATTTTTGTCTCCATGGATGTTTCACTTTTACATAATGATAGCTATTTGCGATGCTCACCAAAAGCTAGCTTGCATACTTGGGAGGGGCAACTTAGAGATGTATTGATGAGACAACATATTGATCCTTGGAGGATTTTATCATATGAGGATGCTACATGGGAAGAAGAGGAGGTTCTTCAATTCTATCCTTGCAATTTCTTGAGGACAAGCAACATTTGGGAGGGGAGGACTGTAATATTCCAAAATTAGCATGCAGCTAATTGGAATATTGATTTTTGTTGTTTACACTTAGGAAATGAATAAATGGGTAAGGAGGCCCATAAATTTTAGAAATAGGAACAAAATCCCTCATAATGTGAAAAGGGATCATCATAGGATCTGGATTTCACACCCTCATGTGTGAAAGGGGACACTTGCATGTGGACAAGGTCAAGTTTGACCAAGTCAACAACTTTGGGATAAGAGGTGGAGATCATCTTGGAGACAGCACAGAGATAGTGGGAGGAAGATTCCTTGGTGGAGGAAACCCTAATGAGTGCGACCCAAGGTTGGAGGGCTTCCATTTGTATAAAAGGAGGGCAAGGCAGCCATATGATCTTATGAAATGGATTATTGAATTTGTGGTCTGTATGACTATTGTGCTTTCTTCAACTGTTTTGTTGAGATTGCTATGCTTCTTAGCACAAGGCATTCCTGTTTAGGAATTCCTTCTCCTTTCTTGAGAGGCCTCTTAAGGGAGCTTGTATTTAATTTCTCCACATCTAGGGTTGAGGCCAAGCTACCTCCTTCAGCTACAGCACAATTTTTATTTAGAGCTGGGTTGTGTTGCAAGGTGTTGCAGTGGAGGGTTGAGAACGCCATTTCCGGAGCTTGTTTTCCATAGGAGGGAGATTCTATTCCTTTGGGATATCAGTGATGAATATTCTAGAGCTTATTGCAGATCTTGGCACTTGGCCAACATATTTCCTTTCTCCTACAGTGCAGTCCCTCTCCTTGACTGCGTTATTTCTGTGACCATTTGCAGTGAAGGGTTGCACTGATTGATTAGAGGGTGAGATCTTCAGTGTTAGGATCAGACTTTCACTTGGAGGATCCATTGGAGGAGGTCTATTCACCTCATGTTTTATCTTCAACTATCTCCATCCAGATCTTGATTTGCAGCTGCTATTCAGTCCTAGGACTGCAACTCTGGCATTTTTGTACTTCTGCATATTTCAGGAAATCCTTCCAGGATTGTCTTGAAATTGAGTTTGGGGCTTTAGATATTTGCTCCCAACATTGTATGAGTTGTATATTTTCATATCCATGTATTGACATACTCTAGAAACAATTATATCTAATAAAATTGTGTTGTCATAGCCTTGGCCATTTTCTGTGTAGCAATATACTTCATATTTCATGTACATGCTTTCTTGAGGCTTGTATTGCCTAACTTGAGTGATTATTTCCTCAAGATCTTGTATACATTTTGTTGTTGTAACATTAATATGATGGCTATGTGCTCTTCTTACATTTTATGAGTTGATTTATCACTGATACTCTAGTTTTGTGCTCATGTATTGCCGCATCCCCATTTTGGGATACTACATTGTGTACCTTGATGATTTGATAGTTTTCTCTCATTCTGATAATGAGCATTTGTAATATTCCTAAATTAGCATGTAGCTAATTGGAATATTAAAATCTAATTTTTCTTTCTTGTCTGATGAATAAGTGGGTAGGGAGACCCATAAATCTCTTTTATAGGAATAAAACCACTTCTCATGTGAAAGTGGATCATATTTTCAGCTTAATAAAGCACCCTAAGGTGTGAATAGGGGCTAGAGCATGTGGACTGGGTCAACTTTGACCAAATCAACAACGCTGTCATGGAGGAGTGGACATTTATGGAGAGACAACACAATTTTAGATAGAGACACATTGCATGGAAGTAGTGTCATTAATAGATGGGGCTTAGGGTTTGGAAGCTCATTTCTTATATAAGGAAGAGGATGGAAGCCAAATTATCCATGTTATGATATGTTATGTTTTAGATTGTATGGTCTATTTAGACATATATCTTTTTTTAGTTGTTTAGCTAAGATTGAGTGTTGTTTAGCACCGAGTGTTCCTGATCGGGAATCCCACCTCTTCCATTGAGAAGCTCTTGGAGGAGTTTGCACTACGTTTCCACATTTAGGTTTCAGACCAATCTTCAGTCTTGTGGTACAACACAATTTCTGTTGAGAGATGTGCTGAGTTGCAGGGTACAGCAAGGGAAGATTGTATCGAGTGTTTTCTAAGCTAGTTTTGTAGTGGAGGAATGTTTCCTTCCATTGGGAGGCCAGTAAAGGAGCCCCTTGGGCTTATTTGATATATTTGACATTATGCCAAGGTGATTTTATCCCCTAAAGTGCAGTTCCAGTCCAGATCTGCATTATTTTAGTGAGTTGTTGCAGCGAGCAAACCAAAAAAGGCCGAAAATCCAAAGTTAAAATCTGGCCAAACCATTTCTGGGTTTTTCTGGGTTTTGTGAGTAGAATGTGTGGTTAAAATACTGGATTATTCTAAGTAATATAATAGCCTTCCACACATGGTTCTTCTCCTCAGAAGTAGTAGTTTCCAACAGCAGTAGTTTCCTCAGGAGCAGTAGTTTGCTTTCCATTGAAGGGATCAACCCTTCATTAAGAGAGTCGTTTTGGAGGAGTTTGTTGAGCCCCAAAGATGTCCTTTTCTTTCACCAAATTTCACTTCATTTCCTTTGTCCTTTATCAATTATAGGCTTAAAAGATCAATAGGATTGATTAAAGTTACTTTAAGAATGCATATAATGACTGACTTGCTACACTTTTATGGTTTTGTTTTTGTAGTAATTTTTGACTAGACTTAGCTACAGAATGCAGCCATTCTGTAGCTAGTCACCTATTCCGCAGCTATCTTCATGTTCACACAGGTTACAAGTGTCACTTAAAAGAAAAACGCATATGGTTGAATTCCAGACCTCATCTACATTATTCCTTGCCCTCTACGAAGTCTGAGAAAAAATCTCCAAGTGGTTATGCACGTGGAGGAAACCAAAACTAGGAGGTAGAATTCTACCAGGACAAGGACTTTACAGATGTCTTTAGCAAAGTACGAGGCCTTCACAAGAGTTCTAATTTGATTTTAATTGAAAAAGACACTTATCCCTATTTCTTCTCAAGGGCAGTTATGTATTTCTCTTATAAGAATAACTCGGGAGACCGAGAGACAGTTAGCTAGATTGATGTTTTATTGTTAAAATTGTCCAAGACCGTAATACTCTGTTTTTGAAGCGTTTTCCTTTAATGAAAGAGATACGACTTTAATACATGATATGAAGCAATCTTGAGGAGATTTGTGTGCTAATATGGTGGTAGAGGGCCCCTATTGCCCGAGAGGCTCTGTGCATATTGTTTATATAAGTAATTTTACCTCTGTTTCGTTCTTAATTTAGGAAATTTTCTGAACTTCATGTTTCATGTTCATTTACATTGAATAGTGTAGTCCATCTTATTCTTATGAATTGTTCCAAAATATCACTAACCCTGAATGAGATAGAGCTGCAATATTTCAGATATTAATTGCATTTTAGTTCAGCTGTAGTATTTCAGAGGTTAATTGCATATTAGTTCGATTATGTTTAATGTATTTCAAGTTTTATTAGCTAGTTGTATTCTAGTTCTGTCAAATTAGACTTAAAAAGGCCTTCATTATTTACAAACTGCTCTTGTTCTTAATCTCTGCTAATACATCATTATCATAGGAACAAGAATTGGTAATGTCATTTTTAAGTCTTGACTGTTCTGCAATTTCTCATAATTTTACAAGTTGCCTTTCTTCCAAAACTATTCCAAAAGATTTCTAACCCTTGAATGAGGCTTAACAGTGATATTTTGAGTTGCATAATGGATTAATTTTAGTGTCATAAGTTAATTTAAAGTAAGCTTCCTTACTATGTTGCAGATAATATTTTCTAAATGTGTTCCAACAAATTTCTAACCATGGATGAGATTTTCTCTGTGATATTGTAAGTTGTTGTTTGCTTAGAAGAATCTCATTGCATCAAACTTATCCTTTTCTCAAGTTGTTCCAACATATTTCTAATGTAATGAATTGGACTGAGTTCATGTTATGAGTTATTTTCCTTGTCAAGTTTTGTAATCTGTGAATTAGCATTTTCTGTTCTTAGGTGCCATACATAGTCTAGGGTAGATTTTGCTCTGTTTTAGTGTGACCAATAACTTTTCTTTGCCAACAACTTAGTTCCTTTCCTCTTAGCATTAAAAAAAAAACACAAAACTGAAAACACTAGAAAACACTAAACACAATGAAGTAGGAAGCAGATACCTAGGCACATATAGTGCACTTCACTTCAACAGTTTACTAGCCCTGGTTGACAATTTATGACATCAATTTAGGAACACTATGTTGACTAGACATTTTGGCGCCGTTTTCGGGGAAGTGTAACTAGGTAGCCTTGTTTCTTACCTCCCAAAAAAAATGATATGCGTAGAGAAAGAGACTCAAGGGGTAGATTCATAAGAAGCAGAAGCTCGATTCCTAGAACACCACTTGTTTCACCAAGACCAAGAGGCAGCACACCTCCAACTCAAACCCACATTCCGTACTCTACTGATCATATACTTCCAGAAGACTTAAGATCAGATATTCCATTAGAAAGACCTTCCACTTCATCCACTGAACCTGTCCTAGAAGAAGATTCAGGAACCCCTGCTACAGACATAAACTTTTCCGCTTCCACAGGAGAATCAACCATGGCAGAAGAAGGGGGAGGAGGAGTCTTTAATGGAGAACATACACTATTTTGAGGGGGTAGAGGTAGAGGATAGGGAGGTAGAGGTGCAGAAGGAGAAGGAGCTAGAGGTGAAGAAGGAGGTAGAAGAGAATTGGGAAGCTCTTTTGGGTTTCCTATAGTAGATGAAGAAACCAATGCAACCATGAAAAACATTTCACCCTCTGTCCTTCCAAACTTTTATGGACTTAAAACTGAAGATCCTGAAACCTTCCTATTTGAATTTGAAGTCCTATGTAGAACCTATGATTACTTACAAGATGCTCAAAAACTTAAACTATTCCCTTCAACATTGAAAGGAGCAACATTAAAATGGTTTATGAGTTTGATCAACAGTTCTATTAGGACATGGGAAGACATGAAACATGCATTTCTAGAGAGGTATTTGGATTACTGTATGCCAGTCAACCATAAGGAGGAAGTGTTTAAAATGCTAGAAAAAGAGGATGAAAATCTGGAAGATTTGTTAGAGAGATTCAACTACAACATCAAAAGAGCAAAAATGGAAAACTTAGACCAAGATACCTTGAAAGCTCTCTTGTTGAAGACAATTAGGGATGAATGGCTAGATATCCTTAATATGATGGGAAAAGGGGATATATCTCAGCTCACATTACCTAAAATAGCTAAATTATGTATCAACCTTTCAAGAGGGAAATCTAAAACTATAAAAGGACCAAGAGACCCTGCTCTTGCAAGGGCAAGTAAGTCTGCTTCTGGGACACTAAGTAGGGCAGAAATAGGACATGTGCTTGATGAATTCAAATCTGAAATTTTAGGGAGTCTTAGTGAACAAATAGACACCCTTAAGTTACAAAACAAGAAAAAAGTTGAATCTGATGCCTTAGCAATCTTTTGTCCCAAATGTAGAAAGAAGCATGCCTTGAGAGAGTGCCCTTTGGATGCAAAAGTAGTAGAGACTTGTGTAATTTGTTTAGAAAAACATGAGACCAAGAGTTTTCCTTCACTTCTTGGTCTTAAAGCTGTCTTTCAAGAAGAAATCCCTACAAATTCCACAGAATCTCTCAATTTTGTCTCTAGAAGGCCTTGGCAAGGACCTCAAACACAAGGATTCCATGATCAGCTGTATAATCAACCCCCACCAAATTGGAATTCTTGGCAGCAACCTTGGCCCCAATTTCAAAATCAATCTCAAACTTGGGCACAAGGAGCACAAAATCCCTATGGAAGATACTCTCAGTACTATCAATATCCATCCTATCTACCATATCCACATTTCCCTCCTCAACAAAATCTTCAACAAAATCCTCAACAGAATCCTCAAAATCCACAACATCAAAATTCACCACTTCCATTACCATTTCCTCAGAAAACAAATCGGTTGCCTGCCCAACCCATACCAAACCCCAACAATAAAAATCATTAGAACACATACATGATAGAAGGCCAACAGTTTACAACCTATTTGATTACTCCTTTAGACCTTAATGATGTTCAACTTAGGTATGGAAGAATACTTGAAAAAAATAAACCTTCTGTAATCATACAAGAACAAAACAACTCCGAGGAAGATTCTCTACGGGTAAATAAAAGTCTTGAAGAAGACACATCTTTTCAAGACCCGAATATTGAAAAATTAAAACAAAAAGAGCCAATAATTTCAACTCCTATATTAGAGCAGCCATCAACATCCATCTCTACACCTCCCTTTCCAGAAATATTACAAGTTGATAGGGGTGTAGAAAAACAAATTATGGTGCCTAATTATGATTTCCTAGATGAGCTGAGAAATGTTTGTATTAAGATCCCATTATTACAAGCTATCAAGGAAATTCCAATTCTAGCAAAAACAATAAAGGAGTTGAGCATGAAAAAAATAGGAAAAAGAATCAAAGAGACAAAGAAAATTCAACTGGAAGGAAAAATAGCAGATATCATGATGGGTAAGATTGCCATTCCAAAGTATCTAGACCCAGGAAATCCAATTGTTAATATACACATCAATGGAACTGAGATCCAAAACACACTTATTGATTTAGGAGCAGCAATCAATATCATGAGTAGACAAATCATGGATAAACTAAAGCTTCCTAATCTTCTTTTTACACCCACATTATTACAATTAGCAGACAGATCTGTGATTAAACCTGATGAGGTAATATAAGACATTCCAGTGTCCCTAGATTCTTGGGAGTATCCTGTGGATTTTATGATCCTAACTCCTAAGAATAATCTAGGAGGGCATCCTATTATACTAGGAAGACCTTGGTTAGCTACAACTGATGCTTTCATTAGTTGTAGATCTGGTGATATGTACATCTCTTATGGTAGTTCAACCAAGAAATTTACCTTGTATCCTCCAGCAAAGACAATTACAGAATTAGATGATACTCAATGGATTGAGGATGAAGAAGACTTACAACCTCTCTTCACAATTTCAGAAATTAGTGAAGATAGCCAGATTCTGAATACCTTAGAAAATTTTGAGTCCTCTTCGGAATACAAACATGAACAATTTCAAGAAGAATCCAACATTGAGTTTTTATCATCAAGACATATGTCTCTTTACTCCATGGATAAATTTGGCAGCTCTATATTTGAGATATTTCCAGGCAAAACTTTAAACATAAACAAGAACCTAGAGAAATCTCAACAAGAAGAGCTAGTCAAGATATTACAGAGACATTCTTCTGCATATGCATGAGAGTACACTAATATGAAAGGGATAAGCCCTAAGACTTGCACTCATCACATCTAAATAGAGGAAAATTGTAAACCAATTAGATAGCCTTAGAGACGGATGAATCCAAATCTTAGGGAGATTGTTAAAGAAGAATTGCAGAAATTGTTAAATGTCAACTTTATCTATCCCATTTCAGATAGTCAGTGGGTTTCTCCTTTGGTAATTGTGCCAAAGAAAAATGGTAAGTGGGGGGTATGTATTGACTACAGGGAATTAAACAAAGCTACTCTTAAAGATCATTTTCCCCTACCTTTCATAGATCAGGTGTTAGATACATTAGCTGGAAAAAAGTACTTTTCATTTCTAGATGGGTTTAGTGGTTATAATCAAATTCAAGTAGCACTTGAAGATCAAGACAAAACCACATTTACAACACTGTTACCGATCAAATAGGTAACTTGACCTCAAAACGGGAACTCTAGCCCAAAAAGTCTCAAAAAACATGAAAAAACACCCCCCAAAAAAAAAGTGTCTTCCAGAACGCACTTGGTTTTTTTTTAAGGTCAAATTTCAACATTTTATAAAATTATGGTAAAAACAAAATTGTTTCTTGAAAAAAGGATTGAAAAAACACCCCAAAAACAAAAAGTGTGTATTCCAGAATGCACTTCGTTTTTTTTTAAGGTCAAATTTCAACATTTTATAAAATTATGGTAAAAACAAAATTGTTTCTTGAAAAAAGGATTGAAAAAACACCCTCAAAACAAAACAAGTTGATGCTGGAATAACAAAAAAAAAAATTGTGTCATATTTTTGGCATTTTTAAAAATAGAAATAACATTTTTTAATTTTTAAAATTCAAACATTAAAAAAAAACCTAAAATTTAAGAAAAAAAATAAATTTAAAAAATAAAAACATTTAAAAGCTTAAAATTTAAAAATATATGAAGATAAAAAAATAAAAATAAAAACAAAGTAAAAATTTCAATTCAATCATTAAAAAAAACCTAAAATTTAAGGAAAAAAAAATTAAAAATAAAAAAAAATAAAAAAAATTTAAGATTAAAATTTAAAAAAATATAGAAATTAAAAAATAAAAATAAAAACAAAATAAAAATATTAAATTAAAAAAAAAAAAAAACAAGTTAAAAAAAGAAGGAAATTATAAAAAATAAAATATAGAAATTAAATTTTAAAAAGAAAAAGAAAATTCTTATTAAATTTAAAAAAAGAAAAAAAAAATTAAAACAAATAATTAAATTTAAGGAAATATATTAAATTTTAATAAATTTAAAAATTCAAAATTAAAAAAAAAAAACAGGAAAAAATAAAAATAATTAAAAATAAAAAATAAAAATAAAATACAATGAAAATATTAAATTTAAAACAATATATATTAAAAAAACAAATAAACTATAAAAAAATAAATTAAATTTAAATTATAAAAAATAAAATATATATATGAACTTAAATTAAAATAGGTATATACATCAAATTTTATTAAATTAAAAAAAAAAAGGTTAATATTAAAATAACAAATTAAATTTAAAAACAAAAATATTAAATTTTAATAAATAAATGAATAAACAAATAAATTTTGAAAGAAAAATTAAATTTTAAATATAAAAGAAAAAAAAATATTGTTAAACGAAAAACTTTAAAAACTTTAAAAATAATTAAAAATGGAAAATTGAAAAAAAGAAAAAAGAAAATATTAAATAAAAAAATAATTTAAAATTTTTTTTAAAAAAAATTAAGTTTCATTAAAAAAAAATCTAATTTTAAATACACAATTTTAATTGAAATAAAAAAATATAAAAATTTTATGTAATTAACAAAAAAAATAATAAAAAAGTAAAACATTTAAAAAAAATATTAAATCCAAATAAATTAAAAAAATATATATATAAAATTTATTGAATTTTATAAAATTATATTAAAAAACTAAACGTAAAAGTTAATAACAAAGAAAAATTATGAAATTAAAAAAAAAAAATCAATTAAATTTAAAAAAATGGGCAAAATTTAATAAAAATTATTAAAATAATAATAATAATAATAAATTTGAAACAAAAAAATTAATAAAATTAAAAAAAATAAAAACAAAACGAATTTTATTTTAAATAATTAAAAAAAAAATAATATTTTGTAATTTAAAAAAAAAAAAAAATCAATTAAAAAAAAACAATTTAAAAAAAAAAAAGTGGTGGTGGTGGGGGCGCAGCCCGCCCATTGGGCGCCAGTGGCCGGCCGGGCGGCGCCACGGGGGCGGCCCAGCCGGCCTCCCTGCCCTTGACGGGCGGAGGGTCGATTCCGGCCAGTGGGCGGGTCGCACCCCCACCACCACCACTTTTGTTTTTTAATTGATTTTTTTTTATTTTTATTTTTTATTTTTTATTTTTATTTTTTAATTTCAATTTTTTTTTTTTTTTTAATTTAATATTTTTATTTAAAATAAAATTCGTTTTTTTTTTTAAAATATATATATACATCTATTTTTTATTTGATTTATTATTTATTTTTTATTTATTTATTTATTTATTTTTTAATATTTATTTTTAAATTTTTTTTTTTTTTTTAAATTTGAATTTCAAAAAATTTAAAATTATTTTTTTAATTCAATTTTTTTATTTTAAATTCAATTTGTTTAATTTTTTTTTATATTTAATATTATAGAATAATTATTTTTTTAAATTTTAAATTTTAAATTTATTTATTAAAATTTTTAAATTTTAATTTAATTTAATTGTTTTTCTTAATTTTTTCGTTTATTTAGTTTTTCATTTTTAAAATCTATAAATGGTTTCATTTAAAAAAAAAAAAACACTAAATTTATGTATATTTGTTTTTTAATTATTTGCACGTGGTTTTTTTCATTTTTTTTGTTTTTTAATGATAGGTTTTTTTCATTTTTTTTTTTTAATTTTTATTTTCTTTTTCTTTTTCAATTTTAATTGTTTTTTTTTAATTTGTTTTTTTTGTAAATTTTAAAAGTTGTATTTTTTTCCTTATTATTATTATTATTTTTTAATTTATATTTTTAAATTTAAATATTTTTTTTTTTTAAATTTTTTTCTCCTAAATTTTAATTTTGTAATTTTAATTATTTTAAAATTTTTTTAAATATATATATATTTTTAAATATATTGTTTTTTTTAATAAGTTCGAAAAAAAATGTTTTTGATTTTTTTTTTTTTAAAATTTTTTGGTGAATTTTTGTTTTTTTTCTTTAAATTATGTGTTTTTTTTCTTCAAATTTTGTCATTTCCTTTGATATAATTTTCAAATATTTTTGTTTTTTTTTAATTTATTTTTGTTTAAATTTTTATTTTTATGAGCTATTTTTGTTTTTTTTTTACATTTTTATTGTTTTTATATATATTTTTCATATCTAAGTTTTGTGTTTTATTACCAACATGAAAATTACCACTCTAAAAAAAAAAGGTTGATGTAGCATTAATACGTTTCAAAATTAGCATGAAAATCACTGCTCTAAAAAAAAAGGTTGATGCAGCATCAATACGTTTCAAAATTAGCATGAAAATCACTGCTCTAAAAAAAAAAGGTTGATGCAGCATCAATACGTTTCAAAATTAGCATGAAAATCACTGCTCTAAAAAAAAAAGTTGATGCTGCATCAATACATTTCAAAATTAGCATGAAAATCACTAACATTTTAAAACAAATATTCATACTTCATAAATAAAAAATTTAGAGTGTCAAAAATGTGCACCAAAAAAAAAATGGTGATTCTGCATCACCA
This sequence comes from Pinus albicaulis, assembly GCA_034641835.2. Classification (NCBI taxonomy): domain Eukaryota; kingdom Viridiplantae; phylum Streptophyta; class Pinopsida; order Pinales; family Pinaceae; genus Pinus; species Pinus albicaulis. The sequence continues at coordinate 25,141,387 of CM076583.1, read as the reverse complement.
CTTTTCAAAATCGGGTTCTTTTTATGCTACCAAAAAAAAGTAGGTAACATTGTGGTTACCTATTTCATCGGTAACATTGTTTTACATGTCCTTGGGGTACCTATGCTTACTGAGTATTGCCATTTGGACTGTGCAATGCACCTGCAACATTTCAAAGGGCAGTACTAGGAATCTTTTCAGATCTAATACATGATTGTGTAGAGGTATATATGGATGATTTCACAGTCTATGGAAACACATTTGAAGAAGCCTTAGAAAACTTGGAATTTTTTTTAAAGAGATGTAAAGAAGAAAATCTTTCACTAAGTCATGAGAAGTGTTTTATGATGTTTACTGAAGGAATTGTTTTGAGACATCACATTTCAGGGGATGGGATTAGAGTTGATGAGTCAAAAGTTGAAGTCATCTCTAACTTATCTATTCCAAGTTGTCAAAAAGATGTTAGGAGTTTTCTAGGATTTACAGGATATTATCGAAGGTTTATAGAAAACTTCACCAAGATAACATCTCCACTTTTCAAATTACTTACCAAAGACTGTGAATTCAAGTGGAATCCTGATTGCCAGTTAGCCTTTGAGACCCTGAAAACAAAAATCTCTGAAGCACCTATCTTAAGGGGTCCTAACTGGAAATTACCTTTTCATATTTCAACAGATGCCTTGGATACAGCTCTAGGAGCAGTATTGGGACAAAAAGACCTGATTCCTTATGCCATCTACTATACCAGTAAAAATTTGACTCATTTAAAGTTAAACTATACTATAGCTGAAAAAGAGTTCTTAGCTGTTGTTCATGCCATAAATAAATTCAGACACTATATAATAGGCTATGAAACTTTTGTTCACACAGATCACTCTGCAATTAAATATCTAATGAACAAATCAATTACTAATGGCAGAGTCATAAGATGGTTATTGCTTTTACAGGAATTCAACATTACCATTCTAGATAGGTCTGGGAAACAAAACATAGTAGTTGATTTCCTATCTAGACTCCAAAACATCAAAGACAATACTCCAGTTGAAGATCAATTCCCCGATGAATATCTTTTTGCAATTTCTACTCAAACTCCTTGGTTTACTGACATTGCTAATTATTTAGTTTCAGGGAAATTTCCTTCAATAATGAATGCAAGAGACAAAAGAAAGATCATTTATGACAGTGCAAAATATTCATGGGTTGCTAATGAGTTATACAAAAAAGGTCCAGATTTTATCATAAGGAGATGTGTTCGGGAAGATGAGATGCCTGAGATCCTCAAGGCATGTCATGATGAACCTTGTGGCAGACACTTTGCTGATAAAAGGACAGCTTATAAGGTCCTTCATGTAGGATACTATTGGCCATGCCTTTTTAAAGGTTCTAAAGAGTATGTCAAAAGGTGTGACAGTTGCCAAAGGGTAGGGAAACCTTCTCCTTCAGGTGAGATGCCATTGCAGCCTCAGGTACATATTGAACCTTTTGAGAAATGGGCTTTAGATTTTGTAGAACCTATTAGTCCTCCATCAAGACAAAAGAAATCTATATTAGTTTGCACTGATTATGTTACCAAATGGGTAGAGGCCAAACCATTACTTTCTGCTACTGAAGCATCTGTAGTTAATTTTATTTTTGAGGATATTTTTACTCATTTTGGTGTCCCAAGAGAAATTTTTACAGATCAAGGAGCTCAATTTACATCAAAGCTAGTGGAAAAAATGGTGGAGAGGTACAAAATCAGACACAGAAAATCTACTCCCTATCATCCATAAGAAAATGGCCAAGTGGAATCTACTAATAAGGTCATTGAAGGGATCCTAACAAAGACTGTTCATTTACATAGAAGAGATTGGGCAGACAGGCTTCCTAAAGCTTTGTGGGCCTATAGAACTACATGGAGAAGCACAACAGGTCATACTTCTTATGAACTTGTTTATGGAAAACAAGTCTTGTTTCCCATAGAGTTTCAGATTCAAACTTTTAAAATGGTAGTCTAGCTAGGACTTGATCTAATAGAAGCACAAAAGCATAGATTGGAGCAAATTAATGAATTGGATGAGATCAGACAGGATGCAGTCTAGAGAACAAATATAGTCCAGCAGCAAAGGACTAGATGGCATGATAAGTACATTAAGGAAAAGAAATTCAAAGAAGGTGACTGGGCCCTCTTGTTTGATTCAAAGTTCAAATATTTTCAAGGTAAATTCCAGACACATTGGCTTGGGCCATATGAAATTGTGAAGATTTTTGACAATGGAGCAATAAAAATCAGGACAATAGATGAATATGAAGTCACTTTTCTTGTAAATGGTCATAGATTGAGACTATATCATAAGCCACTTTCAAGAGAAGAATTTGTCGCGAGATTCCAAGAGAACAGTGATGTGAAGTTAATGAAGAAGAATCCTTCTTCTTCATCAACTTAATTGAATTTTTTTCAAAGTCAGATTCATGAAAAAAGAAAAAGAAAAAGAAAAAAAAGTTATAAACATGAAAACTAATCACTGATTAGCATGTTTATAAAAAAAAGATAACGTGAAAATCAGAATCCTTCTGATGCTTTAACTTTTCAAAATTGTTCTTTTCCTACAGGCAGCCATCATAAAATCATAAGTGATCACATTCCACTTATGATCCATTACACTCAATTCATTCATATTTCATTCACTCCATTCATCCATACTTCATTCACTCCATTTCATGGTCCATCTCATTTCCATCTCAGATTTCTAAATTTGATCTCTTTCTGCAATTGAGTATTACAAATCATAAGTTGCAGACCACTTTTCATATTTCATTCCACTTCATATTTGTGATCCATTTCATTCCATTATATTTCACTTCACTCATGTTCCATTCCACCATATTTCATGATCCATTTCATACTACATTCCATCCATGTTTCAAATCATTTCATCCCATGTTTCAAAGCTTTTACAGGTATATTCTGCAGCCAGACATTCTGCAGCCAGACATTCTGTAGCCAGATATCCTGAAGGCAACTATCCATTAATCACTTGTTCAGCAGCAAATTGATCCTGCACACCTATGTCAACAAGCAAAATCAAAGGGATTATGAAGACTGAAAGATCAATGATTTTCAAAGGAAGACAAGGCATATCAAAACCACAAAGATCAAAAGAAGGGCTAAGGTAACTTGTGAAATTATTATGATGACATATTATGAAATTTATAGCATGGTTAAGTTATATGTATGTTTCATAAAGTTATTTTAATTATTCGTATTGATCAAAGCCAATTAAGCCTATCATAAAATTCATGGACAAGCCCCTTCCATTCCGCCATATCAAATCATCATTTATTAAAACTTAACGGTTAGTACTTGAAGTGACCTATTAGGTCACGTCACTAACCCGAAGTATTCAGTGATGATTTTGAAATTCACACGAGATTTTTCTGCGGTCTTTCACTCCATGACAGCTCTCAAACTCAAACATTCGTGTAAATTCACCCTCACCGTATTTCACTCATTCCGTAACCACTTCATGTCATTTTTCCGTAGCCAATTCCTAGCCAATTCCGGTCTGCAGAAACAGACATTAGGGGAATTTTGAGGTCTAAAATGGGCCTCATAAGAAAAATGTACAACAAAAATAAACTTTATAACAACCAATAGGATTCAATATGATGATGTCAACCATGGGGGATGATTCACCATTTTTTAAATAAAAGGGTAAAAATATTAAAAAATAATAAAATAATAAAACTACTTTTTCAACTCGTATTTTCAACTTATCTCCCAAAATTTTTACTCAAATTTCGAGCGGGAGTACTTGTTGGATGTGAAATTTAATTCCTCATCCAAGGAGTACCCATGTTGCATACTTTCGATGAACTCTACTACACGAAAAATGAGAAATACATAAAAAATGTGATTGTAATCACGTTTTTTTATGTATTTCTCATTTTTCGTGTAGTAGGACCCATCGAAAGTATGCAACATGGGTACTCCTTGGATGGGGAATTAAATTTCGCATCCAACGAGTACTCCTGCTCGAAATTTGAGTAAAAACTTTGGGAGATAAGGTGAAAATATGAGTTGAAAAAGTAGTTTTTCCATTTTTCCCTCTAAAATTTGATGATGTCATCAAATCTTATTAGATTTTTTCCACTATTATTTTATAATTTCCTTAGGAGGCCCATTTTAGACCTCAAAATTCCCCTAATGGAAGTCATCTTTGGGATGAAAACAACTCTCTACAACCATTTTTACCGTGAATAGAAGAGCAGTAACGGAGCAGTAAATTGAAGGTTGAGAAAAGAAGCTATGGGTCTCATTGTAAGGTCCGAACTAGTCGGAACCAAATAATTAGAGGGTTACCCACAGATTAGAGAGATGCTACAGCAGGTTGGGTGGTTACAGTTTTTGGAAAAGTTCAATGGTTTTCATAAAGAGGTAACCAAGACATTTGCCCGGTCATTCAATGGGGCAGAAGTTGAAATAGGTGATGTCAAGTTCACCATTACAGAATCCTTCATTGCAGAAGCAGCAGAATTACCAAGGCAAGGTGAACGATCGTTCAAAAACAAGGAATTTCACAATGAGGCATGGAGGCAAATGCTCAAAACACCAGGTATGGATATCTCAGTTTTCAAGAAAGGCATTCCTAATTCAGCCTTAAATAATAAGTGGTGAAATATGTTGTTAATTCTGCAAAAGTTTATAACTTGTGAGGGAAGGTTTGGCACCCTACATGTTTATCATATTCGACTTATGATGCATTTCTTGGATGAAGAAATCAATTTACCATTTTTCTTACTCCATAGCCTAAAGAGGATGGCTACTAATGTTCAAAAAAGGGTTCAATTTTTAAAAACCACCTTGTACCACCATGGCCTAATTAAAATCCCGATTGAGCATCATTTGAGAAAGGTGGGAGACAATTGGGATGAGTTCCTTTTGAGGAATCACTTTGAAGAACCCAAGGAAACTCCATCTGAAGGCAAACTTACAAGAAGAAGTAAGAGAGGGACAATTTCCAAATCTGTTGAAATTAAAACTGGTAAATCCATACAAGAGGACAGTGAGGAGATTATCTCTGAAAAATTGGCTGAAATTAAGAAACAGCTTAAAAAGGAGAAGATAATAAGAAAGTATGCCAAGGAGAGAGGTGAGGGACCATCTAAATTAAGAAGAAGCCATAGGCTTAGAGGCATATTGAAGAAAATAGGGGTTAAGCAAACGAGAATCATAAATATTGAGGATGAAGAGACACCAACTGATAGATCTCCTGAGTATCAGTATGAAGAAGACCTTGATAGAGGAACTCCGGAGGTAGACCCAGCACAACAACAAATTTATAATTATGTTGAGTCATTGGAAAAGAGAGCATTAGAAAGTAGAGGAAGAACTCCTAGCCCACAAGAATCCTCAATTGAGGTGCTGAGAAGAGATAAATATGAACTGGAAGTACTTAATAGGCAAAAATGAAAATGAAATTATCAAGGAACAAGTCAAGCTGAAAAGTAACATGAACACAACTCTCTCTTTGTAAATGGAAAAACTGTACAAGGCTAGTGAGAAGTTGAAGAAGAAAAACACAAAGTTGAGCAGGGCACTTATAAACTTGAGGTTCAAATTCTTCATAAGGAAGCCTAGGATGCCAATGAACATTAGGCAAAGCAGAAAAAGGAATTTAGATGTCCTAGCAAAAGTTTCATAATACATGGATTGATTGCATGAGGACATGCAAAAGCTTTGCAGTGGGGGTATGTTGAGCCCCAAAGATGTCCTTTTCTTTCACCAAATTTCACTTCATTTCCTTTGTCCTTTATCAATTATAGGCTTAAAAGATCAATAGGATTGATTAAAGTTACTTTAAGAATGCATATAATAACTGACTTGCTACACTTTTATGGTTTTGTTGTTGTAGTAATTTTTGACTAGACTTAACTACAGAATGCAGCGATTCTGTAGCTAGTCACCTATTCCGCAGCTATCTTCATGTTCACACAGGTTACAAGTGTCACTTAAAGGAAAAAAGAATATGGTTGAATTCCAGACCTCATCTACATTATTCCTTGCCCTCTACGAAGTCTGAGCAAAAATCTCCAAGTGGTTATGCACGTGGAGGAAACCAAAACTAGGAGGTAGACTTCTACCAGGACAAGGACTTTAGATATGTCTTTAGCAAAGTACGAGGCCTTCACAAGAGTTCTAATTTGATTTTAATTGAAAAAGACACTTATCCCTATTTCTTCTCAAGGGAAGTTATGTATTTCTATTATAAGAATAATTTGAGAGATCGAGAGACAATTAGCTAGATTGATGTTTTATTGTTAAAATTGTCCAAGACCGTAATACTCTGTTTTTGAAGCGTTTTCCTTTAATGAAAGAGATACAACTTTAATACATGATCTGAAGCAATCTTGAGGAGATTTGTGTGCTAATCAGGTGGTAGAGGGCCCTTACTGCCCGAGAGGTTCTGTGCATATTGTTTAGATAAGTAATTTTACCTCTGTTTCGTTCTTAATTTAGGCAATTTTCTGAACTTCATGTTTCATGTTCATTTACATTGAATAGTGCAGTCCATCTTGTTCTTATGAATTGTTCCAAAATATCACTAACCCTAAATGAGATAGAGCTATAATATTTCAGAGATTAATTTCATTTTAGTTTAGCTGTAGTATTTCGGAGGTTAATTGCATATTAGTTCGATTCTGTTTAATGTATTTCAAGTTTTATTAGCTAGTTGTATTCTGGTTCTGTCAAATTAGACTTAAAAAGGCCTTCATTATTTACAAACTACTCTTGTTCTTAATCTCTGCTAATACATCATTATCATAGGAACAAGAATTGGTAATGTCATTTTTAAGTCTTGACTGTTCTGCAATTTCTCATAATTTTACAAATTGCCTTTCTTCCAAAACTATTCCAAAAGATTTCTAACCCTTGAATGAGGCTTAACAGTGATATTTTGAATTGCAGAATGGATTAATTTTAGTGTCATAAGTTAATTTAAAGTAGGGTTCGTTACTATGTTGTAGATAATATTTTCTAAATGTGTTCCAACAAATTTCTAACCATGGATGAGATTTTCTCTGTGATATTGTAAGTTGTTGTTTGCTTAGAAGAATCTCATTGCATCAAACTTATCCTTTTCTCAAGTTGTTCCAACATATTTATAATGTAATGAATTGGACTGAGTTCATGTTATGAGTTATTTTCCTTGTCAAGTTTTGTAATCTGTGAATTAGCATTTTCTGTTCTTAGGTGCCATACATAGTCTAGGGTAGATTTTGCTCTGTTTTAGTGTGACCAATAACTTTTCTTTGCCAACAACTTAGTTCCTTTCCTCTTAGCGTAAAAAAAAAAAAACACAAAACCAAAAACACTAGAAAACACTAAACAAAATGAAGTAGGAAGCAGATACCTAGGCACATATAGTGCACTTCACTTCAACAGTTTACTAGCCCTGGTTGACAATTTATAACATCAATTTAGGAACACTAAGTTGGCTAGACAGAGTTCTTTCAGATCTACATCAGATTCAGCCACCTCCTTCTATGTGCTTTAGTTGCAGTGCATCTTCAGCCCTAGGGCTTTAGATCCACCATTCATATTTAGGGTATTTCCGGAAACCCATCCTGGGTTGTCTTGGAAAAGTGTTGAGGAGCATAGATCTCCATTTTTGGCCCTGTATGAGCATGATCTTATCAGATCCATTTATATATATGTTCAAGTTGCAGTATTAGTCACTAAAACTATGTTGTGCTTGCTTCAGTACTTTTTGTAGCAATGTATTACATGTTTTTGGGTGCATTTTGGCATTGGAGGTTCCTTTTGCCTATCTTGAGGGGCTTGATCCCCAAGATCTTGTACTTATTTATTGTTGTTATACATAATATCATGGATCTATAATTTGGCTCATATGTAGTGTTAATACTTGTTGCTATTTCCATTATTATAAGCTATATTCCTGCTTTTCCCATTTGGGAATATTAAAACATTTATATCATTTGAGAATTGTATTTCAGAAGTGCAAGAAATTAGGGATTTCACTCAATTCCAAAAAGAGTCTTTTTTCCATGGAGGAGGGAAAGCTTCTTGGTCAAATCATCTCCAAAGATGGTATCCATATCGATCCTTCTTGGATTGAGGTTATTCACCAAATAGATTTTCCACCCAGCAAGAAGGAGATCCAATCCTTTAATGGTAAGATGAATGTCTTGAGAATATTTTCCAAATCTTGGCGAGCATCTTTGAGAGATGACCAATATTCTTAAAAATGACAGTGAATTAAGGTGGTCGGAGGATGCCAAAAAGTCCTTTAATTCAATAAAGTTTTCCTTAACAACAACTCCTATTTTGATCAGCCCCGACTACTCCAGTGATTTCATCATATTTTCATTTGCCTCCGAACATACTTTGGCTGATGTTTTGATGCAAAAGAAATATAAGACCGAGCAACCCATTGAATTCTTCAACCGTACCATTAGGGATTCTGCCTTTAGATATAACATCATTGAGAAGCAAGCCTTGGCCCTCATAAAGGCATTGAAGGAATTTCGAGTGTATATCCTTCATTCACACATTTTAGCATATGTCACTAATGTAGCAGTGAAGGATGTCCTAATGAAAATCAATACGGAAGGAAGAAGAGGAAAGTGGATAGCAACTATGTTAGAGTATGACCTCGAGATCAAGCCTACAAAGCTGATAAAAGGTTAGGGATTAGCCAAGCTCATGGGTGAATCCAATTTACATGCACTTGATATCAATCTCATTTCAGTTTTGTCCGGTGAAGAATATGAAGGCTCACTCATGTAGGTATCAGATATTTTTCTCTCATCTCCTTGGTATGCTGACATCATTTATGTTATTTAGCATCTTAATCCTCCTATAGACATGTCTAAAAGTAAGGGTAGGACATGAAAGTCGAAAGCTTACAAGTACTGCATTTTGGACAATGCTCTATATTGGAAAGAGCCAAGAGGTGTTTTGATAAACTATCTGGTAGAAAATGAAGCCAAAGAGGTAATAATTTATTTCCATAAGGGATATTGTGGAGGTCACTTGTTTTGGAAAACTACGGAAAATAAGGTGTTGAGAGCTAGTTATTATTGGCCTACTCTCTTTGCAAATTTACATAAAATCGTGATGAGCTGTCACGAATGCCAAATATTTCAAGGTAAAAGAAAGCTTCTCCCGTTGCCTTTGCAACCTATATTCGTGCAAGCTACATTTCAGCTGTGGGGACTTGATTTCATTGGATAAATCTACCCTGCATCTTCTTCCCAACATAAGTGGATCTTGACAGCTACCGACTACTTCACCAAATGGATCAAAGTGATCCCAACAAGGCAAGCTACAAATTTAGTCATTATTAAATTTTTGGAGACTAATATTTTGTCTCGTTTTGGCTATCCCCATAAGGTCATTACAGATAATTTGGCTGCATTCAAATCCAAGAAAATGGTTGAGTTTTGCGAGAAATACAACATCAAATTGGGTCACTCGACTGAATATTATCGATAAGGTAATGGATTTGCGGAATCTTATAACAAATATTTAGTTAACATTAGAAAGAAGATGTTGGATGCAAACAATAAGAACTACCATAAGAAGCTTGTTAATGCTTTTTGGGCTGATAGGGTGACTAGTAAGAAGTGAATAGGTATGTCTCCTTTTCAATTGGTATATGGAGTCGACACAACTTTCCCTACATCACAAGAAATCCTAGTTATGAAATTGTTACAAGAAGCAAGTAGTGAAGAGAATTATGTCCAGCGCCGGATCAATTAGATGATCCATCTTCAGCAAACTACAAATGAGGTCTTTCAAAATACCGCAAAGCTACAAGAGAGAATAAATAAGGTATATGACCGCAACACAAAAGTCGATGATTTCAAAATTGGTGATGTGGTCCTCTGTTGCATTCTAGAAACGAATAGAAAGGGAAAAATGGTAAGTTTGAGAACTTATGGAAATGATCTGAAAATGGAATGTACTTGTTTAAGGGTGCAAGGTATCCATTTCCCATAATTTCAAATGTGAGCTATACACTCCAAGTGACCTCTGAAAATGTGAAAACTTCTTATTTCTTATACAGAGATAGACTGTAGGGGCATTCACCGGACATGTCACCTATAATGAGAGGATGAGTTCCAGAGGCTACCGGGCCCTCTACAGGCTCTGCCTAAAGAAATAATGAAGTAAACACTTAGAAGTCTTTGACATACACATACTTGAAGTTTGATGTCTTGCGGAATAAGACAAATAACTTTCTGCAGCTGAGTAGGTGATTATGTGTGTATGAAAGTTATGTATATTTGTTGTTTAACACTTTATATCAGTTTTTTTTAGCATATCATCTTCAGCAAATAAAGACATCAAAATGATAAAGCAGTTCACCCCCCCTCTGGGCTACATCTGCTGGACCAAGCCTCTCAAACTAGGCTTGTCCTCTTGTATTAAAAATGCTACAAAGGCTAATACAAGAATATAAGTGTCTCAAAAGACAGATCTGATTGTAAATACAGAATCAGAAGATAGGAATTAGCTAAACATGCTATTTCCCAAACACTAAACAGTGAAATTGTACCTTATACAGTACTTTCCCCAATTGGCCCTGGTGGCCCTTTAGACTTTCATGGAGAATTTCGAGGTGAAGATGACCTCAATTGATTCTAAAACCTCTTCCATTAGACTCAGAAGGTCTAAAATAGCAGAAATAGGCTTTTGAATCACCAAAAATGGATGAACATAGCCCCCAAACAGCTCCAGCACTGAAATGGCCCTGGTGGCCCTGAAAGTTTCCCTGAAGCTAAAAAGTGAGAAGAATGCCTCAAAAGGAAAAACGAGCTGTAGAAATGGATTCAGAATGCTGAAAAACTTCAGGAATGACCTTCTTTCCACATTCATTGGCTGCACAATTCCCAATGCAGCTCCCAAACTGATTTGGCCCTAGTGGCTCCTGGAACTTCCACGAAGCAAAATCACCTGCAAACGACCTCAGATGGCTATTAAACCTGTGCCAATGGCTTCAGAAGGTCGAAGAGACCCAAAATCAAAAAACAATTCTCTCCAAAAGGATCTCCCATGTGAAAGATATGGCATATTTACTAACTGCCAGTCTGGCCTAAACAAGCTCCACTAAATGTGGAGACACTGCCAGTTAACTGAACTAAACTGGCACATCCACCTAATTTGGGGGAACCGGCGCTAAATTAGCGGCAGCATTAAATGTTGCAGTTAACAAACTCCTCTTTCACATGCGCAATAAGCGCTAACCGTTAACTGTTGAACGTTGCAACATTAAACCATATGCTATTTAGAATTTGAGTTGAACATATATCAAGTCATAAGCTTATGGTATAGTGGTAAACCGTGGTGGTAGTAGCTGTGAGGTCACTGTTTCAAAACCTGCTGAGGCCAAATAAACTTTTAACCCGCCATTTCCATCGTGATCTGGGGCCACGTGGCGGCCTCCGGGCCTGCCACATGGCAGCTCTTCATTGGACCAAAAATTACACAGTCAACTCAACAACGAATTGTAAATTGCCACTTGTCACAAGACGGTTGGTCCACAGGGAATATTTTGTGGAATATTCTATGGAATATTCCAAGGAATATTTTGAGGAATATTCCTCGAATATTCTTTTTTTAATATTTCCCAATTTCTAAAGTCAAACTGGCCTTTTTTTAACTGAAATTGAAGAACTTCAAAGTTGAATAACTTCTTCATACAGCGTCGGTTTTCAGTGCCGTTCATGGCGTTGGGATCGTATCGCCGAGGCCTATCCCGTCGCTCAGGTTTCAAATCAATTTGAGCAATTTCATTTTTGAGCTTTTTCCCAAGCTCAGATTTGAGCTCCTGATCACACCTCCCAAATGAGAGGCTTTTGGTCTCCAAAAGCTTACTGAAATGCTGAGCTGAACTGTAGTACAGCAAATGAGAGAATAACAACATCCTCTTCTCTTCAGTCTTCAAAAATTTTCCTGAATTGCCATCTGTTCACATGGCAAATTTTGCTGATTGAGCCATGTACTTGTGTCGAATCCCGACCAAGTTTTCTTGCCATACCAATCTTCCATATTGAAACCAGCAATGACACTTGCTGAAATTTGTGCCCTCTTTGCTTGTATGCCTTTCCAACTCATGGAATCTTGCATTTCTTTGCACTGACACTTCGTTCTTTGCACCAAACGACACCAAAAGCATCTTGTGCAACATACGACATCAACAACCAGTTGACAATGAGATGTGCTATACCAATGACACACAAAATCTGTAACAAGTGTGCACACAACCGACACAAGTCGATAGACAACAAGATACATCTTGACCAACATGTGTGTATGTATCATGTACAATGAACTATATACAGTTCGCTAATTACACATACAACCTCTATGTACATGTGCAACTTCAACTCTTCTTTTCAAATACCAACAAGTACATCATCCCAAAAACATGTGGATGATCAAGAGCTGAACCAAAAGACATTTCTGCAACATAAGTGAGTATCATACTCATCTTTTACACCTCCATGGTGAAATTTTGCAACAACAAAGAAATTCCTTCAACTGAAACTTCTTATACATGCAATCTTGCATCAAATTTTCAACTGAAATACATGCATACCAATCTGAAATTTGCATGTACAAAATGAGTAATGACTTACTGCAATAAGAAGTCCATCCACTTCTCACCAAGCCAATTCCATGGCGACTTTTGCTGCTGCAAATTTTCCTCATGTGAAACTTTCCTTTCCACATCAATAATGGACTCCATAGATCCACTTGCGCCAAATTGTTTGTCCCTTAGCTGCATACGCTTTGGACGATTTGTTGGTGCAAAGTCCAACAATGAGAGACATCATGTCCCTTCCTTTGACAAACTGGACAAATCTTAAGCACTTTCTGAGAAAGTTCTCTTTGCCTCTTCTGCTTCCTCTGTGCTTTCTTTTTCAACCAGCATCTTGAAGCAACATGGTTAACTCCACCACAAAATGTGCAACAAAATTTTCTTCCATTTGAACCAGAAAAATTATCATTCTTTGTTAAAACATAATCAAATTGATCATGTGAATGATTATACCTCTTTTGCTGCTTTGCTGCAATGAATGTCCATCATTGTTTGTCTTCGAAATATGATGAACTAGAAGGCTCGCCTTCGCCATTAAGTTGCTCATAGCCAAGACCCATATTCTTGGGACGCTCCACAACACAAATAGGCTCAACAATGCCTTGTGCATGCTTGCCCAAACCTTTGCCTTCTTGATAGCCCATTTTCAACATTATTTTGGACCCAAAACCTCTTGTATGTTTTTCAAAAGAACCTACATACTTTTCAATGGAGGAACTTGAAGACAAGTTGGAACGATTATCCTCTTCCTCACGCTTGTTCTTGGACAAAGCTTCTTGAGCTTGAAGAAGCTGCAACTCCATATCATGCAGTCTTAGAAGAATGACTTCTTTCTCTTCCTGCATAGCTAGCAATTGTGCATTAAGCTTAACGCTTTCTCTTTGATCCTCAATGAGAATCTGCACCATGTCCTTCACCTTAAAAAACTCATTCTTCATGTCATCATTGAAGAATCTCGTGAAGGAGGAAACTTCACTTGTAGAAGAAGATGACATGTTTGTGGCTGATTCTAAGGCTATTGAGGATGAAATGGAAGGTGGATATAATGGCACTCTAGCCCTCCTTGGTTGAGGATTAACTTGTTCTCTAACCAATTGACCTTCCCCTCTTTGCAATTTCAGCCTAGTAAGCATCAAATTTTGCAGAATAACACAATTTACTTGCACAAATTTCACAAACTCTTAAGAAAAACCTTGAGCTACGATACCATGTTTGAGAAGAAAATGGAATGTACTTGTTTAAGGGTGCAAGGTATTACATTTATAATTTCAAATGTGAGCTATACACTCCAAGTGACCTGCGAAAATGTGAAAACTACTTATTTCTTATACGAGAGATGAAATTTGTAGGGGCATTCACGGACATGTCACCTCTAAAGAGAGGATGAGTTCCAGAGGCTACCTGGCCCTCTACAGGCTCTGCCTAAAGAAATAAGGAAGTAACACTTAGAAGTCTTTGACATACACATACCTGAAGTTTGATGTCTTGCGGAATAAGACAAATAACTTTCTGCAGCTGAGAAGGTGATTATGTGTGTATGCAAGTTATGTATATTTTCTGTTTAACACTTTATATCAGTTTTGTTTAGCATATCATCTTCAGCAAATAAAGACATCAAAATGATAAAGCAGTTCACCCCCCCTCTGGGCTACATCTGTTGGACCAAGCCTCTCAAACTAGGCTTGTCCTCTTGTATTAAAAATGCTATAAAGGCTAATACAAGAATAAGAGTGTCTTGAAAGACAGATCTGACTGTAAATACAGAATCAGAAGATAGGAATTAGCTAAACATGCTATTTCCCAAACACTAAACAGTGAAATTGTACCTTATACAGTACTTTCCCCAATTGGTGCACAGTGGCCCTTTAGACTTGCATGGAGAATTTCGAGGTGAGGATGACCTCAATTGGTTCTGAAACCTCTTCCATTAGACTCATAAGGTCGAAAATAACAGAAATAGGCTTTTGAATCACCAAAAATGGATGAACATAGCCCCCAAACAGCTCCAGCACTAAAATGGCCCTGGTGGCCCTGAAAGCTTCCCTGAAGCTAAACAGTGAGAAGAATGCCTCAAAAGGAAAAACGAGCTGTAGAAATGGATTCAGAATGCTGAAAAACTTCAGGAATGACCTTCGTTCCACATTCACTGGCTGCACAATTCCCGATCGGCTCCCAAGCCCGATTTGGCCCTAGTGGCTCTGGAACTTCCACGAAGCAAAATCACACCTTAACAAACCTCGGATGTCTATTACACAGTACGATGGCTTCGGAAGGTCGAAGAGACCCAAAATCAAAAAACAATTCACTCCAAAAGGATCTCGCATGTGAAAGATATGCCATATTTACTAACTGCCAGTCTGGCCTAAACAAGCTCCACTAAATGTGGAGACACTGCCAGTTAACTGAACTAAACTGGCACATCCGCCTAATTTGGGGGAACCGGCGCTAAATTAACGGCAGCATTAAATGTTGCAGTTAACAAACTCCTCGTTCACATGCGCAATAAGCGCTAACCGTTAACTGTTGAACGTTGCAACATTAAACCATATGTTATTTAAAATTTGAGTTGAACATATATCAAGTCATAAGCTTATGGTATAGTGGTAAACCGTGGTGGTAGTAGCTGTGAGGTCACGGTTTCAAAACCTGCTAAGGCCAAATAAACTTTTAACCCGCCATTTCCATCGTGATCTGGGGCCACGTGGCGGCCTCCGGGCCTGCCACGTGGCAGCTCTTCATTGGACCAAAAATTACACAGTCAACTCAACAACGAATTGTAAATTGCCACTTGTCACAAGACGGTTGGTCCACGGGGAATATTTTGTGGAATATTCTATGGAATATTCCAAGGAATATTCTGAGGAATATTCCTCGAATATTATTTTTTTAATATTTCCCAATTTCTAAAGTCAAACTGGCCTTTTTTTAACTGAAATTGAAGAACTTCAAAGTTGAATAACTTCTTCATACAGCGTCGGTTTTCAGTGTCGTTCACGGCGTTGGGATCGTATCGCCGAGGCCTATCCCGTCGCTTAGGTTTCAAATCAATTTGAGCAATTTCATTTTTGAGCTTTTTTCAGCCTTCTTTGAGCCTACGATCACACCTCCCAAATGAGAGGCTTTTGGTCTCCAAAAACACTTCTTAATCTTTGTAATTTGAGCTGACAAAATGCAGCAAATGAGAGAATAACAACATCCTCTTCTCTTCAGCCTTCAAAAATGTTCCTGAATTTCCAACTGTTCACATGGCCAATTTCGCGGAATGAGCCATGTACTTGTGCCGAATCCCGACCAAGTTTTCTTGCCATACCATTTTGACATACTGAAACTAGCAATGACACTTGCTGAACTTTGTGCCCTCTTTGCTTGCATGCTTTTCCAACTCATGGAATCTTGCACTTCTTTGCACTGACACTTCATTCTCTGCACCAAACGACACCAAAACCATCTTGTGCAACATATGACATCAACAACCAGTTGCCAATGAAATGTGCTATACAAATGACACACAAACTCTGTAACAAGTGTGCACACAACCGACACAAGTCAATAAACAACAAGATACATCCTGACAAACATATGTGTATGTATCATGTACAATGAACTATATGCAGTCGCTAATTACACATACAACCTCTATGTACATGTGCAGCTTCAACTCTTCTTTTCAAATACCAACAAGTACATCATCCCAAAAATATGTGGGTGAACAAGAGCTGAACCAAAAGATATTGCTGCAACATAAGTGAGTATCATGCTCATCTTTTACACCTCCATGGTGAAATTTTGCAACAACAAAGAAATTCCTTCAACTGAAACTGCTTATACATGAAATCTTGCATCAACTTTTCAACTGAAATACATGCATACCAATCTGAAATTTGCATGTAAAAAATGAGTAATGACTTACTACAATAAGAATTCCATCCACTTCTCACCAAGCCACTTCCATGACGACTTTTTCTGCTGCAAATTTTCCTCATGTGAAACTTCCATTTCCACATCGATAATGGACTCCATAGATCCACTTGCGCAAAACTGTTTGTCCCTTAGCTGCATGCGCTTTGGACGATTTGTCGGATGCAAAGTCCAACATTGAGAGACATCATGTCTCTTCCTTTGACAAACTGAGCAACTCTTAAGCACTTTCTGAGAAAGTTCTATTTGCTCTTCTGCTTCCTGTGTGCTTTCTTTTTCAACCAGCATCTTGAAGCAACATGGTTAACTCCACCACAAAATGTGCAACATAATTTTCTTTCATTCGAACAAGAAAAATGACCATTCTTTGCAGAAACATAATCAAATTGATCATGTGAATGATTATACCTCTTTTGCTGCAATGAATGTCCATCATTTTTACGTCTTGAAAGATGATGAACTAGAGCTCGCCATTAGGCACTCTGGCCAGACTTGGCGTATTCTTGGGACGCTCCACAACACAAATAGGCTCAACAATTCCTTGTGCATGCTTGCCCAAACCTTTGCCTTCTTGATAGCCCATTTTCAACATTAATTTGGACCCAAACCTCTTGTATGTTTTTCAAAAGAACCAACATACTTTTCAATGGAGGAACTTGAAGACAAGTTGGAACGATTATCCTCTTCCTCAAGAATTTTCTTGGACAAAGCTTCTTGAGCTTGAAGAAGCTGCAACTCCATATCATTCAGTCTTTGAAGAATGGCTTCTTTCTCTTCCTTCATAGCTAGCAATTGTGCATGAAGCTTAACGCTTTCTCTTTGATCCTCAACGAGAATCTGCACCATGTCCTTCACCTTAAAAAACTCATTCTTCATGTCATCATTGAAGAATCTCGTGAAGGAGGAAAATTCACTTGTAGAAGAAGATGACATGTTTGTGGCTGATTCTAAGGCTATTCAGGATGAAATGGAAGGTGGATATAATAGCACTATAGCCCTCCTTGGTTGAGGATTAACTTGTTCTCTAACCAGTTGACCTTCCCCTCTTTGCAGTTTCAGCCTAGTAAGCATCAAATTTTGCAGACTTATACAATTTACTTGCACAAATTTCACAATATCTTAAGAAAAACCTTGAGATCTGATACCATCTGATCTGAAAATGGAATGTACTTGTTTAAGGGTGCAAGGTATCCATTTCCCATAATTTCAAATGTGAGCTATACACTCCAATTGACCTCTGAAAATCGCTGAAAACTTCTTGTTCTTATACGGAGATGGGCGCAGGGGCATTCACCGGACATGTCACCTCTAAAGAGAGGATGAGTTCCAGAGGCTACCTGGCCCTCTACAGGCTCTGCCTAAAGAAATAATGAAGTAAACACTTAGAAGTCTTTGACATACACATACTTGAAGTTTGATGTGTTGCGGAATAAGACAAATAACTTTCTGCAGCTGAGTAGGTGATTATGTGTGTATGCAAGTTATGTATATTTGCTCTTTAACACTTTATATCAATTTTTTTTAGCATATCATCTTCAGCAAATAAAGACATCAAATGATAAAGCAGTTCACCCCCCCTCTGGGCTACATTTGCTGGACCAAGCCTCTCAAACTAGGCTTGTCCTCTTGTATTAAAAATGCTACAAAGGATAATACAAGAATATGAGTGTCTCGAAAGACAGATCTGACTGTAAATACAGAATCAGAAGATAGGAATTAGCTAAACATGCTATTTCCCAAACACTAAACAGTGAAATTGTACCTTATACAGTACTTTCCCCAATTGGCCCTGGTGGCCCTTTAGACTTGCATGGAGAATTTCGAGGTGAAGATGACCTCAATTGGTTCTAAAACCTCTGCCATTAGACTCAGAAAGTCGAAAATAGCAGAAATAGGCTTTTGAATCACCAAAAATGGATGAACATAGCCCCCAAACAGCTCCAGCACTGAAATGGCCCTGGTGGCCCTGAAAGTTTCCCTGAACCGAAACAGTGAGAAGAATGCCTAAAAAGGAAAAAAGAGCTGTAGAAATGGATTCAGAATGCTGAAAAACTTCGAAGATAAATATGAACTACATTCCTTTAGGCCACGCCAATTCCCGATCGGCTCCCAAAGTGATTGGCCCTAGTGGCTCACGGAACTTCAAAATGATCGCACACAAACGACTTCAGATGGCTGTTAAACCTATGCCAATGGCAAAACAAGGTCGAAAGGAACCAAAATAAAAAAAAATTCTCTCAAGGATCTCCCATGTGAAAGATATGGCATATTTACTAACTGCCAGTCTGGCCTAAACAAGCTCCACTAAATGTGGAGACACTGCCAGTTAACTGAACTAAACTGGCACATCCGCCTAATTTGGGGGAACCGGCGCTAAATTGGCGGCAGCATTAAATGTTGCAGTTAACAAACTGCGCATTCACATGCGCAATAAGCACTAACCGTTAACTGTTTGAACGTTGCCACATTAAAGCATGTGTTATTTAGAATTTGGGTTGAACACATGTCAAGTTGTAAGCCCATGGTGTATTGGTAAAGCGTTGTGGTAGTAGCGATGAAGTCTCGGTTTCAAATCCCGCCGGAGCCAAACAAAGTTTTAACCCGCCATTCAATTGTGACTTGGGGCCACGTGGCGGCCTCCGGGCTGCCACGTGGAAGCTCTTCATTGGACCAAAAATTACACAGTCAACTCAACAACAAATTGTAAATTGCCACTTCTCACAAGACGGTTGGTCCATAGCGAATATTCCAAGGAATATTCTGAGGAATATTCCCCGAATATTTTGAGGGAATATTCCTCGAATATTTTCTTTTAATATTTCAATTTCTAAGTCGAGCGGCCTTTCTTCAGGGGTGAAGAACTTGCGTCTGAATACTTCTTCCTCGGCCTTCGGTTTTCGGTGCCGTTCACGGCGTTGGGATCGTATCGCCGAGGCCTATCCGGTCATTCAAGTTGCAAGTTATTTTGAAGACTTTCAATTTTGAGCCTTTTCCATAGCTCAGACTTGAGCTCCTGATCACACCTCCCAAATGAGAGGCTTTTGGACCCCTAAAGCTCACTAAAATGATGAAACTGAACTGTAGTAGAGAAAATGAGAGAATAACAACATCCTCTTCTCTTCAGCCTCCAAAAAATTTCCTGAATTGCCAACTGTTCACATGGCGAATTTCACTGAATGAGCCATGTACTTGTGCCGAATCCCGACCAAGTTTTCTCTCCATACCAATCTGCCATCCTGAAATCAGCAATGACCCTTGCTGAACTTTGTGCCCTCCTTGCTTGCATGCCTTTCCATCTCATGGAATCTTGCACTGTTTTTCACTGACACTTCGTTCACTGCACCAATTGACACCAAAGGCACCTTGTGCAACATATGACATCAACAACAAGTTGACAATGAAATGTGCTATACAATTGACACAAAATGCGTAACAGAGTATTACTGGCAGAAACAAGTCGATGAACAAGATAAGTCTTGACAAACATGTTTGTATGTATCATGTACAATGAACTATATACGGTTTTCTAATTACACATTGATATGTACATGTACTGACTTCAACTCTTCTTTTCAAATACCAACAAGTACATCATCCAAAAAACATGTGGGTGATCAAGAGCTGAACCAAAAGACATTGCTGCAACATAAGTGAGTATCATACTCATCTTTTACACCTCCATGGCGAAATTTTGCAACTAAAAAGAAATTCCTTCAACTGAAACTTCTTATACATGCAATCTTGCATCAACTTTTCAACTGAAATACATGCTTACCAATCTGAAATTTGCATGTACAAAATGAGTATGACTTACTGCATTAAGAAGTTAATCCACTTCCTACCAAGCCACCTCCATGGTGTCTTTTGCTGCAATTGCAATTCTTCATGTGAATCTTCCATTTCCACATCGATAATGGACTCCATAGATCCACTTGCGCCAAACTTTTTGTCCCTTAGCTGCATGCACTTTGCACGATTTGTTGGATGCAAAGTCCAACAATGAGAGACATCATGTCCCTTCCTTTGAAAAACTGGGCAAATCTTAAGCACTTTCTGAGAAAGTTCTCTTTGCCTCTTCTGCTTCCTGTGTGCTTTCTTTTTCAACCAGCATCTTGAAGCAACATGGTTAACTCCACCACAAAATGTGCAACAAAATTTTCTTTCATTTGAACAAGAAAAATGATCATTCTTTGTAGAAACATAATCAAATTGATCATGTGAATGATTATACCTCTTTTGCTGCAATGAATGTCCATCATTTCTATCTTCGAAAGATGATGAACTAGAAGGCTTGCCATTAAGCTGCTCATAGCCAAGACCCGTATTCTTGGGACGCTCCACAACACAAATAGGCTCAACAATGCCTTGTGCATGCTTGCCCAAACCTTTGCCTTCTTGATAGCCCATTTTCAACATTATTTTGGACCCAAAACCTCTTGTATGTTTTTCAAAAGAACCTACATACTTTTCAATGGAGGATTTTGAAGACAAGTTGGAACGATTATCCTCTTCCTCACGCTTGTTCTTGGACAAAGCTTCTTGAGCTTGAAGAAGCTGCAACTCCATATCATGCAGTCTTTGAAGAATGGCTTCTTTCTCTTCCTGCATAGCTAGCAATTGTGCATGAAGCTTAACGCTTTCTCTTTGATCCTCAATGAGAATCTGCACCATGTCCTTCACCTTAAAAAACTCATTCTTCATGTCATCATTGAAGAATCTCGTGAAGGAGGAAACTTCACTTTTAGAAGAAGATGATATGTTTGTGGCTGATTCTAAGGCTATTGAGGATGAAATGGAAGGTGGATGTAATGGCACTCTAGCCCTCCTTGGTTGAGGATTAACTTGTTCTCTAACCAATTGACCTTCCCCTCTTTGCAATTTCAGCCTAGTAAGCATCAAATTTTGCAGAATAATACAATTTACTTGCACAAATTTCACAAAATCTTAAGAGAAACCTTGAGCTCTGATACCATCTGATCTGAAAATGGAATGTACTTGTTTAAGGGTGCAAGGTATCCATTTCCCATAATTTCAAATGTGAGTTATACACTCCAAGTGACCTCTGAAAATGTGAAAACTTATTATTTCTTATACAGAGATAGACTGTAGGGGAATTCACCAGACATGTCACCTCTAAAGAGAGGATGAGTTCCAGAGGCTACCTGGCCCTCTACAGACTCTGCCTAAAGAAATAATGAAGTAACACTTAGAAGTCTTTGACATACACATACTTGAAGTTTGATGTCTTGCGGAATCCGAGACAATACTTTCTCACAGGGTAGATGAGTGATTATGGCCTGTCATACCAAGTTATGTATGTTGTTGTTTAACACTTTATATCGGTTTTTTAACTGTCATCTTGACAAATAAAGACCTTCTAAAATGATAAGCAGTTCCCCCCCTTTAAACTCTGTCTATTGAATGTTGACCTCTCAAACTAAACCGTATACTTATGATAAAAATGCTACAAAGAGAGGCTAATACGAAATATAAGTGTCTCAGAAAAAGGCGGTCAGTTGTAAATACGGAATCAAAAGGTAGGAATTAGCTCAACATGCTATTTCCCAAACACTAAACAGATGAGAGTGCCTTATCGGGTAACTTGCCCCAATTATTTTGGTGGCCCTTTAGACCTGCATGGAAAATTTAGTGAAGATGACCTCGTTGAGTTCTGAAACCTCTGCAGACGAACTCAGAAGGTCGAAAATAGCAGAAATAGGCTTTTGAATCACCAAAAATGGATGAACATAGCCCCCAAACAGCTCCAGCACTGAAATGGCCCTGGTGGCCCTGAAAGTTTCCCTGAAGCTAAACAGTGAGAAGAATGCTTCAAAAGGAAAAACGAGATGTAGAAATGGATTCATAATGCTGAAAAACTTCAGGAATGACCTTCGTTCCACATTCACTGGCTGCACAATTCCCAATGCAGCTCCCAAACTGATTTGGCCCTAGTGGCTCCTAGAACTTCCACGAAGCAAAATCACCCCATAGCGTCCTCGAGATGGCTGTTAAGCTTGTGCAAATGGCTTCGAGTCGAAGACCAAATAAAAAAAAAAAAATTCTCTCCAAGGATCTCCCATGTATGAAAGATATACAGCATATTTACTAAGCACCGCCGATGCAGCCTAAACAAGCTCCACTAAATGTGGAGACACTGCCAGTTAACTGAACTAAACTGGCACATCCGCCTAATTTGGGGGAACCGGCGCTAAATTAGCGGCAGAATTAAATGTTGCAGTTAACAAACTCCTCGTTCACATGCGCAATAAGCGCTAACCGTTAACTGTTGAACGTTGCAACATTAAACCATATGTTATTTAGAATTTGAGTTGAACATATATCAAGTCATAAGCTTATGGTATAGTGGTAAAGCGTGGTGGTAGTAGTTGTGAGGTCATGGTTTCAAAACCTGCTGAGGCCAAATAAACTTTTAACCTGCCATTTCCATCGTGATCTGGGGCCACGTGGCGGCCTCCGGGCCTGCCACGTGGCAGCTCTTCATTGGACCAAAAATTACACAGTCAACTCAACAACGAATTTAGCCAAGTGCCTTGTCATAAAGTGGTCCAGTCAAGAATATTGGGAATACACGAAGATATTCTAGAATGTTCTTTTTCATCGACTGTTTCTAGTCTCGGCGGCCTTTCCTTCGATGAAGAACTTCAAGTTGAATAACTTCTTCTCCAGTATGGATTTGAGTGCAGTTCACAGCATTGGAATTATCTGTTGAAACTATCCGTACGCTCGGTTTCAATCGTTGGTAATTTCATTTTTGAGCTTTTTCCCAAGCTCAGATTTGAGCTCCTGATCAGGAAAGGACCATACAAGATTTCAGCCTCTCACGGACAACATGCTTTTTTATTGGAGGAAATGTATGGAGAAGATTACATAGGAGGACTAGTCAATAGTAGGCTCCTTAAGCACTACCTTTTTTGAGAAGATTTCTGAAAGTTTCCTAATTCCATTGTACATATCAATTTAAATTTTCTGCAAAAGTGTGAAGTGGAGAATCATCGAAGCTTGGAGCTCGAGGTGAAGGCCATAAAGTTCCATTGATTTCATGTTGTTTTCAAAGTTCGGTTAAAGTCAAGTCAGTCCAATTTTGAGTCATTTCCATTATTCAGTCTCGTCTTTTGATTTTGACTATGTGCCCAATGAACATGCTACTTGGTCTACAGTGTTCTTGACACCTCCAAGGATCTTCCATCCCTAGCTAGAGCTAATGTTAGTGTCAGTCTTTACAGCCTGTTAGCAGTGATAAAATGGGCTCTTATCATGTCCTATTAGGGTCCCATAGTCAAATTTTTGTCATTTCTAGGTTTTCAAGAAAAACATTTGGTCACTGGGTATTAGGTCTATGACTATTTCCACTCCTTCCAAAATTTTCACATGTTGGTCCTTGTCATCACTCAGCTAAGTGTATCATCATTCAAATATAATCATCATTATTCCAGTCATCACCATCATGATTTCATTCATTTTAGTGTTTCCATTAGGTCATTAGGGTTTCAAGTCACTAAATCTGTTGTTTCACGTATAAAATTTGGCAATTGGAGTGGTAATAGGAAAAAATTTCTTCAATAAAGTTTGATTTCAAAAATGTAATTTATGTTTCCATATGTAATAAGTACTTCATGTTCCTAAAGTTGCAATTGAAGGTTCCAAGGAAGCTACAAAGTTCCAAAAAGTTACAAAGTCCAATGTTACAAAGTTCAAAAATGTAAGTCATTCTTGAAAAATGAAATGTGGGGCCCATCCTCACTCAAAATAAGTCACTTCATGTTTATAACAAGGCCAAAAAGACAAAAATGAAATTCATTTGCACTCTTTCACCCTCCTATCATCGAGCGCTCCTCTCACAGTGGCAAGAAAATTGAGTTTTCACCTCTCACTAACAAAAAACCTGAGCTCGCTACGCATACAAGCACTACGCTACACATTTGGAGGAGCTCGTTGTGCATAGAAAGACTGTGTTGTGCATGAGCGTTGTGCATAGGAAGCCTTCACTACGCATGAGCAGAGTTTTCCAGAATTCATTTTTTTGCAATCAATTTTTTTTTTCGAGGCTTCTCTTCAGTTATTTCAGTCTCCGAGCCTCTTCAAAGGTAAGTTAAAGCCTTTCAAACTCCCCTAGCACAGTTTATCAAGAGGATTTAATGAAACAATTATTATCCTAGTGTTTTCTTAGACTTTGTGGTTTTGCTTTCCAAATGATCAATTGTTGTTAAACACCCTATTTTTCTTATTCCTACATCTTTATTTCTAGTTGATATATCACTTACAACCATTACATATCCATTTCCCTTCATTTCCATCATTCTCCCTATAAAGCCTAGCCCAATTCTACCAAGTTGGGCAGTTTTCCTAGCTAGGACTGTGTTTAAATTTCCTAGCCCATTTCCCTCACTCATTTCACTCCCTAAAGATCCCTAAGACCCCTGCCCATCTACCTAAATTTTCCTACTCCCATCTCCCTTACCTAACTCCCTTGTTTTATCCCTTACTCATTTTCCCTATTTTTCCCTCCTATCATCTAGGGTTTCATCATTGAAGCTGACTCATCACCATCAGAGAAAAAGAAATATAAAAAATGGGGAAAAGTATTGAGGTTTTAGCCCTCCAACTGCAATGAAATCACTTCCTCTTCATTCATCAAAAAGTTCTTTGAATATGTCAATTTTTTAGAGTTTTGTCAAAAGGTGCAAGAGGTAGGTTTTCATGAGCAGCTCATAGATATGTTTGCCACCACTTTAAAAGGAGTAAAAGCTACCATTGTAGGGATTGATTTCATATTTTCAGTAGATGCCATATCCCATGCTACAGGGATACCAAATCATGGTGATTATTGGTTCAAGGGCATGAACCTAGACCTTGAAGAATACAAGCCCTACTTGAAATCACAGTACAAAGGAGCTCATTCACATGTTTTCCCATTTAGATATTTGCTAGAGAGATATGCACCATTAATGAAGGTTGTCATGAATTTTTTCACATGTGAGGGAATATTTCAAGGATGTATCAATACCATATAAGATTGCTCATGCACTTCACAACTGTTAAGTCTCCCAATTTGTGCAATTTCTTATATAGGAGTTTGATTAAAATTCCTAAAAATGGGAAAGTGAAACGTAGATAGCATTATCCTAGTATTTTCCATCATAGTTTGGTGAAGGTCATA
The DNA here is from genome assembly GCA_034641835.2 of Pinus albicaulis. Classification (NCBI taxonomy): domain Eukaryota; kingdom Viridiplantae; phylum Streptophyta; class Pinopsida; order Pinales; family Pinaceae; genus Pinus; species Pinus albicaulis. The sequence continues at coordinate 25,115,701 of CM076583.1, read as the reverse complement.
ATTCTCCATCAGTTGGAAGAAAATAACATGACATGGGATTCCTTCATTGAGACAGCCTTGCAAATGCACATAACTACTACACCATGTCAGGAACAAACCATGTCACATACCATGTAGGAGGTTGGTTCGTCAAGAAAGATGGAGACTCAATCACCCAAAAAATTAGTGACAAAGAGACCTAGGCCTGAGGTCACTCATACATATCAGAGAGGTAGAAGGATTTTTTTTTCTCCTCGAATTGAGGAAGGGGACAAGCCCATATCAACAGAACATGTATTACCATCACAGCATGACACATCCATGCATGATGAGGAAGAGCATGAGTTTGACTTAGTAGACTTGGAGGCTAGTGATGAGCCTAAAAACCTAGAGAGGATCATCAAAGACAAATATGCTCAGATCAAAGAGATCCAAGACAACTTGGAAAGGGAAAACTTCATCATTTCTTTCCTAGAGCAAGAAAATCATCAAGTGAAGGCAAAACACTTGTCCTTGGAGAAAACTCAGTTTGAGGCAAGCAAGCATGATGTGAAAGGAAAATCAGTGGTTGACATAGATGAGCATGATGAGCATGAACAACATGTAAGAAGAAAGAGGCCAAGGACCATGGGTATCAAAAGAGCATTGCAGAAAGAAAGAAAGAAAAACCCTACAGATGAAGAGCTAAGTTTTGAAGAAAGGATTGTTAATGAAATCAATGAGAACAGGGAGTTTTGGCTTGAGAAAGTCGATATCCACCTGGATAAGCTCCTTGATAAGGCCAACAGGGACAATGAGATACATAAGCACATGGTTGATCATTATTATGCCCTAAATCAAATTTGTAATGTCAAGGTCAAACAGCTACAAGCCAAACTAAAGGAAACCCTAATCAGCCATGAGGAGAAGGGTAAGTTGGATATACTTGTTGATGCATCTGCGATAGCATAACACACCTCATTTGACACTTCTAGACCAATTTTGAGAATAAATGGAGCAATTTTTTCATTTTGGTGAAATTTGGTGCAATTTTGAAAAATTCAGAAATTTGACTAGGTCCAGAAGTGCAACGAGCTCACGTTGTGCTTCTTCCTCAGGCCTCCAAATGGAAAATGGTTAAAATTTTTATAAATTTGATGGCCTCCTCTCAAACCCCATTTTCTTATATTTTTTATTTAGGGCTCAGATTTTGAGAAAAATTGCAAAAAGGGGTCAAAAATCAACATTCTGCCCCACTTTTTGACTTTTTCTCCACACCTGGAGACACCTTGGGAAAATGGCCATATCTCAGCCAAACATGGGTCATTTTGGATGCTAAAATACTCAAAAGACATCTACACTCTATCATATTTCTAGAAAAGGTCTCTGATTTTAATTTTTACTTCATCAAGTTACCTAAAATTGGCCTCTAACATCTCTCTATGCATCTGCAATTTCTGATAATTTTCATAAAATTTTCACTGTGTAATTTTTGTCAATTTTCAGTTTGAATTTTGTAAAAGTCAAGGGGTAATAGTAAATGAATTTAAATTGTAAATGGGTAAAATAGGGTTAGTTAAGTGTCTTATCATCCATTTAATTCTTTGAGGAAATGTCTCATGATGGTTAGGAAAAGGAAGAATTGGTTGAGTAACCTCCCTAGTGTGTAGCAGACTTTGGATAGGTGCATGTATTTGGATTCTTGTTGGAAATTCGACCTCCAAGGGGGGATTTTGACCTCATTGACTATATGAGGAACTTTTTAATCACTTTCAAATGTTGGATGTTGTGTAATTGAGCCTTGAATACTAGTGTACAAGTGAATTTGGCAGGAACTAATAGACAAAATTTGCAGCTATTGTGGTGGGATTCATGTGGTACGCGATTTAGCAGTGTTTTTCCTTTTATGATCATATGTTTGAATTTATTTTAGCTTCCATTTCCATTTCCATGCTTCATGTGTTTTATTTCTAAGATGATAAACATAATTCATTGATTAAATGCTCTGTTTTGGAGAAGTTTTCACATTTTTGCTCATTTTCTTCTGATATAAACCAATTCATGAAATTCATGCTCGTTTTGAAACCCTATAAATCTACCCTATACACCAATATACCTCTAAAGTTCTAAATTATGTGCCTACCTTGCCCCATTATATCTCTGCAAATCTGATTTTCAGAGCCATGACCTAGTCCTCCTAGACTTAAACCACCATCCAACAAAAAAATAAATCAACCAAACCCTAATCTAAACATAACTGGCCTAATATCCTTTACACTCTAGTCAATTGGTTTTGATATCATTGAGAGAGCCCTCTCATCCTAGTAGGGCTAGCTACTAGGTCAAAGTGGTCTATGGTTACCATTGTTGGTCTCCTTTTCAGCCTTCGGAGAACTGGTTGATCTGTAAATGACCTGTGCTACTTAGCTCTATTTCAGAGATTGAATGTAGGGGCATTTACTGGATATGTCACCCTTAAAGAAAGGATGAGATCCAGAGGCTACCTAGCCCTCTATAGACTCTGTCTATAGAACTTTATAGCAATTAACACTCAGGTTATTAAAATGCGGAATTTTAACCAAGATCATTTCTAGTCCTTGTACAACATGTGATTGGAAATATTACTGAATAGTTATTAGGTGCATTAACTATTTAGGCATGAATTAATCTATGTATTTTTAGATTAAATAATTTCACATCAATCACACAAGTCATACCATAATACAAAGAAGTTTGTGACGGAGTTCGTCCCACCTGGACTACGTCTCCGGGTCTGCCTCAGAATTGTGCATCCGTTGTATTCTTTAAGCCAAGAGAAATATGCTACAAGGATTCATCAGTTTCACTACTGATGTTACAGATATGGACCTTCCCTTGAATAGGCTAATTGATACAACTCTTTTCTTTCAACACATAAGAAAAGACATGGATGATTCGCACACTAAAAAAAACTGAGGACTAAAGCTTTATGGACCTTCGACAGCTTGGTGGCTAAAAGAATTTTATAATGTCGAAGTTGAACTCATCATCATCAACGTACTTCAATGTTGTCTTTATGCAAGTAGGATGGCTTTGCTCCTTCAATAACCTTCAATAAGAAACTCTCCGCCAATTACATCATCTGTCTTCTTTAAGAGTGCCTACTTCCTCCTGAAGTAGGGAAAACTCTCCTCTCTTGAGATCTCACTCTCAACACTCCTCTCTTTAGAAATTCTCAACACTCTCTTCAAAAAGTGCCCTCCTCCTTTTACAAAGAAAAATACTTTCTTTTATACAATAGGAGCTCATAAATTCATGGCAAATAGTGCTACTACCTCAATATTTAATAAACCAAATTATTTTTTTGGTTAAGATTACAAGGTCTTTGAATTTAACTTAATTCATGAACCTTCTTAATTAGGTTCCATGCTTGATTCATTTCGAAAGCCCACATGGAAATCATTCCACATCGTTGGCTTGATCTTCGAACTTCTATTCTCCTTCTTTAGAAATTTGTTGGAGATTGTTTGGTGATGAGATTACATAGTGCTGAAATAATTATTCCAAACCTAAAAATAAACTTTATCATAAAAATCTCCACCCAACGGTTAGGCTAACCGCGTGGAGTTAGTGATCTCCGGCACCTGCATGTGAACAGTCCATCAACTTTCTATCTGGCGGTAGCTCCGACGGTTAAGGTCTTATCCCAACGCAGTTTGACATCTGTCACATGACTTGACGCAATTCTGCGGTCTTCAAAACTGTTCACGTGTTTTTGGTCTCTGTTCACATGACTGCCCGACTTCTGATGCGGTTTCTTAACCCCTGGCAGTTAGGAACGTAACGCTACAATCTTCCACTATTCTGGTGATGCAGGCAGGGCCTGCAAACCCCAGAATCTTTATCCCCAATGCATATAAACATGCATTTCATCATAAATCCCAAATTAAATCCTCAATGTCTGGAAAATTTAAATTTGCGGAAGCTTTTCAATATATGGTTCAAAATCATTCACTATTTAATGACAATGTCCAATTTGTTTTCCACAATCCCAAATAAAATTCAGACCCACATTATCATTTCTTTCCAATGGCATGAGCCATCACCATGAATATAAATAACAAACATATATGTATTTTTACCAATGGCATGAGCCATCATCATGAATATAAATAACAAACATATATGTCTTTCAACAAAAGGTATTTGTAGCCTAATGTTTAAACTTCAAATCTGTCCAAGAATAATCACCCACAGATACCTTGAATTCATGCTCATGGAATTCATTACCGCCATGAATCTCCAACGCAGCCAAACATCATGTGAGTTTGATATTAATTTGAATTCTATTAAAGTCTATGCAACACGTAGTGAACACAATCATTATTGAAATATCGATGGCAATAGTTTACATTCAGAGATATCGAAGGCATCATTCATAATTTGAGCGCTACATGTCACAACAAACACCGATTTCTTGCTACAGCGAATGCTTGGATCGATCTCTATACACATCGATCACTTACTACCGCAATATCCAACATTCAACGTGGCCTAACATTCAATCAATAGCGCATTCACAATTTGATTTACAACAGTCATTCAAAATTTCGGAGCCGGCAATACCTTTACTGCGTCTGATAGTTTGTTCCACCTTCTAAATCGATCCATACGCTGTCAGCTACCTTCAACGCTGTTGAAATCCTTTAAAACTCATAACATTGATATTGACCAGAACTTAAATAACCACAATTCGACTGTGTAATTCACATACCTTCTTATTCCATCGTTTTCCAATTCTAACTCTGCAAAGGTAATAGTCGGACATAATTTCAATGTCATCATAACATTACTCCTCAACCCTGCAAATCGATTTCACTCAAGGCTTTACAATTCCTGCCTTCATGGCAACATTACTACTGGCAAACACTCCACCTGCAAATCACTTATCACAGATTCTTCAATAAACCATGGAAATCGTTTTCAATTCTACAAATTATCTGCAACTTTCAAAGTCTGCCAATCGAAATTCATTTAATTGTACTCAACCAGTCTTCAATATTGTGTTGGACTTTTAAAATGGATTCTCAATCGAAGAGTCTGCGCCTTCCATATAAGACTTCACCGTCCCACAATCTCTTCAGATCCAAACTCAAAACTAGCTTATAAATCGTGTTAACATTCTGGCAAACAGAATTTTAGTCCCTATTAATTAAATTTTCACTGTATTAAATGGGTTTCTAACTGTTGTACCAGATATCCAATATCTGAAGGTCGATTCAGCGCTGCCTTGTTCATCGACTAATGTTTGCAGTTATCTATTCTTACGATCACAATGTTTCCATATTTAATCCATGCGCCCACCATTATTATTCCACAGAAATAAATGCACTAATTAACTAGCAAATACCAGCAAATTCACTCTTAACACAGTAATTGACCCATACATGAATTGATCAATTTAAGGCACATAACTCAAAATCACACTTTCATAAAAATGAACATACTTACAAAATTTTCTTCTTGGCCAAATATTCAACGTTCATGGCCCTTACAATTTGCCAGAGGCTTACAGCCTTGGTTGTTCAAGCTTGCTCTCAATCACTCTTACACTCCAACTATTCAAGTGTATCTTTCTTCACAAAAACCACTCCTATTTATACACGAATAATGCATTTAATTCACTCAAAATATCTCTCCACCTAATCCTCAACTAATCCCATACATAGAAATCCTAATCCCAAATTTTGCTCCTAAACTATTTCTCTCATATCCTTTTATTTATTAAAAGAATATTTACATAATCATCACTTTTCATAATTATCTCCTATTTTATTAAAAATAACAAATTAATTAATAAAAGATTAAAAATTGTCACACCTCCTTTTCTAACATATTTACAAATGAAAAATGCCCTTGATGCTCCTGCATCATCTGGTCACATTGTTGCGACTTCTGACGCGGTTTGATAACTCCATGGAGTTTTATTTGCATGGTTTTAAAAACAAACCCGAGCCTTCGTACATGACCGAAGTCCGACCTTTGAATAAGGTTTATCAACATTGATATTTGAACTTTATAACACAGTTCGAAACTTTACAATGCGCAAATCATTCAAACCTTGCATTAAGCTTTATTACATTACATTGAACCTTTGATAAGGTTTATGCGCCATAAGGTTTTAACATATTTAATCGAAACTTATAAAAAACCCGACTTCCATCCTCCGAACCTTGCATTAAGGTTTTTGGCATAGGTTTGTAATATTAATATAAAACCTTTTTAATAATTTGACTTTATGGGTTTTGACATCCCATCGAACCTCGGTTTAAAAAGGTTTATGGCTTAAAATTGTGCTAGGAGGTTTTGAACCTAAAGGTTTTACACCACATAAGTTTTATGCTAGGGACTTTAAGTCCATAAGTTTAGAAAACTTAGGAATAGGACTTAATTTAACATTTCGCCCTAGGAGTAGATTTTAGGCTTTTACAAAGTGTTTTTTTCTTCGACACTTAGAATTTAGGATTTCGATTAAGTCCTTTTTACCTTAGGAACTGTTTTTTCCATTAAGGTTTACAAAAGAGGACATTAGACATTTTTGACCTTTACATAAAGACTTAGGGAAAGTTTTATTACTTAATTCTTTTTGACAAACTTGTTGTTTCTGTCGTAGGTCAATTTGACGATGTCTTTGATTGGTGCTTTAAAACATTTGCTGGAGTCACATCTGAAGTTGATGTCGATTGATGTCGCACATTTGAACTTCACAAATTTAATGATCATCTTGATCAATACCTGAATTATTACATAATCGGTAATTACTAAATGCCGAATAACCATCTTGGTTGACTGAGTAATTTTGATACAATTTTAACAATTATAAAATTGGATCATACCTCCCAACTAAAAGAACTTTTGGTTCTCCAAATTTTTTTACTACATTGCTTTTGAAAATCGAATTCAATCCTAAAACCTAGTTACAACTTTACTAGATCTAGATATTACAAAATCATTTAAGCATAAGGCATGAAGTCGACCCAATTCCATTCAGTACTTGTTTGATCTCTAGCAGGTGACTTGGGTTCTTCCTGGGCTGCTTGTGTCGGTACTGTTTCCTTTCGAAGCATTGGACAATTGTCTTGAACATGCCCTGGCAGTTTACAGTTTGGACAAGTTTTCTCCCTCTGACTTGATGATGAGTTTTTGGAGTTACTTGCTGATTGAAACGAAACTGATTCTGATCATTTCTTTACCTGTAATGCCTTATCATTATCTGATGGCTAACTCTTCGTTGCACCGACTTGCTTGCTGTAAGCCTCTTGTTACCAACATTATTCCACACAATGACAAGGACTCTTACAGAACGTGCAAGGATAGATCCTTTTAACTGTTTCAATTATCCAATTTTGATAAAAGAAATCATCGTCAGAATCATTACTAGTTGAGGACTGAGGTTTCTTACCCTTGAGCTTCTCCGGTAGTAGTTCTGGATGCTTTGACCAGCATCAGTCAAAGATGTGACCAAGCTTCCCGCAATAGTCACATTTTAACACATCACATCCGAGACCCAGATTATTGGGTCTTTCTTGTACCTGTATAGGTTGAAGTCTCCCTTGTCCATGTTTTCCCAAGCCTTCACCTTCACAATATCCCATGGCTTTCATCATCGACAAGCCTTTTATTTCAAGGATCAAACTGAGTTTCTGGCTGGAAACTTCGTCAGATTCAGAATCACTTTCTGCTGAAATAAGTGAATCCACATTGTCTTCTGCTTGGGAAAATGAGCCAATGGCTTCCCTTGCTGAATTTGGTGAAGATGAGAGAGAAGAACTACTTTTGAGAGAAAGTGCAGGCTTTTTGCCATCAAAAGCTGCATCTTTCATAAGAGGACTGCTTCCTCTTTTAGTTTTCTTTAAGTCTTCTAATTTTTATCGCAGACTTTGCTTATCACCCTCGAGAGCTTCCACCATTCTACACAATGCAGCATTCTCCTGCCGAACTTGCAAATTGGACTCTTCGAGTTCCCTTAGCTTTGCCAGCTGGCGAGTGTTCTTGCCCATCTTGTACCTACAAAGAACTAGCCGCTTTGATACCACTTGATCTGTAAATGACCTGAGTTAGTTAGCTCTATTTCAAAGATTGACTGTAGGGGAATTTACTGGATATGTCACCCTTAAATAAAGGATGAGATCCAGAGGCTACCTGGACCTCTACAGACTATATCTATAGAACTTTATAGCAATTAACACTCAGGTTATTAAAATGCGAAATTTTAACCAAGATTGTTTCCAGTCCTTGTACAACATGTGATTGGAAATATTACTGAACAATTATTAGGTGCATTAAATGTTTAGGCATGAAATAATCTATGTATGTTTAGATCTAATAATTTCACATCAATCACACAAGTCATACCATAAGACAAAGAAGTTTGTGACGGAGTTTGTCCCACTTGGACTACGTCTCCAGGTCCGCCTCAGAATTGTGCATCCGTTGTATTCTTTAAGCCGAGAGAAATATGCTAGAAGGATTCATCAGTTTCACTACTGATGCTGCAGATATGGACCTTCCCTTGAATATGCTAACTGATACAACTCTTTTCTTTCAACACATAAGAAAAGAAATGGATGATTCGCACACGAAAAAAAAAATTAGGACTAAAGCTTTATGGACCTTCGACAGCTTGGTGGCTGAAAGACTTTTAGAATGTTGAAGTTGAATTCGTCATCATCAATGTACTTCGATGTTGTCTTTATGCAAGTAGGATGGCTTTGCTCCTTCAATAACCTACAATAAGAAACTCTCCACCAATTACATCATCTGTCTTCTTTAAGAGTGTTTATTTCCTCCTGAAGTAGGGAAAGCTCTCCTCTCTTGAGATCTCACTCTCAACACTCCTCTCTTTAGAAAGTCTCAACGCTCTCTTCAAAAAGTGCCCTCTTCCTTTTACAAAGAAAAATACTTTCTTTTATACAATAGGAGCTCATAAATTCATGGCAAATAATGCTGCTACCTCAATCTTTAATAAACCAAATTAATTTTTTGGTTAAGATTACAAGGTCTTTGAATTTAAATTAATTCATGAACCTTCTTAATTAGGTTCCATGCTTGATTCATTTTGAAAGCCCACATGTAAATCATTCCACATCGTTGGCTTGATCTTCGAACTTCTGTTCTCCTTCTTTAGAAATTTGTTGGAGATTGCTTGGTGATGAGGGATTCGAATCCCAACATCATTCATGCACCTATGGATAAAGGTTCCATTACATAGTGCTGAAATAATTATTCCAAACCCAAAAATAAACTTTATCATAAAAATCTCCGCCCAACAGTTAGGCTAACCACACGGAGTTAGTGATCTCTAACACCTACATGTGAACTGTCCAGCGTCTTTCTATCCGGCAGTAGCTCTGATGGTTAAGGTCTTATCCCGACGTAGTTTGACATCTATCACATGACTTGACATGATTTTGCAGTCTTCAAAACTGTTCACGTGTTCGCGGTCTCTGTTCACATGACTGCTCGACTTCCGACGTGGTTTCTTAACCCCTGGCAGTTAGGAACGTAACGCTGCAATCTTCCATTGTTCTGGTCACATTGTTGCGACTTCCGACGTAGTTTGATAACTCTGTGGAGTTTTATTTGCATGGTTTTAAAAACAAACTCCAACCTTCGTATATGCCCGAAGTTTAACCTTTGAATAAGGTTTATCAACATTGATATTCAAACTTTATAACACAGTTCGAAACTTTATAATGTGTGAATCATTCAAACCTTGCATTAAGGTTTATTACATTACATCAAACCTTTGATAAGGTTTATGCGCCATAAGGTTTTAACATATTTCATCGAAGCTTATAAAAAACCCGACTTCCATCCTCCAAACCTTGCATTGTTTTTGGCATAGGTTTGTAATATTAATATAAAACCTTTTTAATAATTTGACTTTATGGGTTTTGACATCCCATCGAACCTTGGTTTAAAAAGGTTTATGGCTTAAAATTGTGCTAGGAGGTTTTGAACCTAAAGGTTTTACACCACATAAGTTTTGTGCTAGAGACTTTAAGTCCATAAGTTTAGAAAAATTAGGAATAGGACTTAATTTAACATTTCGCCCTAGGAGTAGATTTTAGGCTTTTACAAAGTGTTTTTTTCTTCGACACTTAGATTTTAGGATTTAAGCCTAGGACTTACGATTTCGATTAAGTCCTTTTTACCTCAGGAAATGTTTTGTCCATTAAGGTTTACAAAAGCGGGCATTAGACATTTTTGACCTTTACATAAAGACTTAGGACAAGTTTTATTATAAGTATTGACAAACTGGTTGTTTATGTCACAGGTCGATTTGAAGATGTCTTTGATTGGCGCTTTGAAACATTTGCTGGGGTCTCATCTGAAGTTGATTTCAATCGATGTCACACATTTGAACTTCACAAATTTGATGATCATCTTGATCAATACCTGAATTATTACATAATTGATAATTACTAAATGCCGAATAACCATCTTGGTCGACTGAGTAATTTCGATACAATTTTAACAATTCTAAAATTGGATCACTGGTGGAGTGCTAACAGGGGGGGTTGACTATGAGGAGACCTTTTCTCCTGTAGCAAGGTATTCATCCATTAGATCAATTATTGTTTTGGCTACACAAATGGGGTGGAAGACCCACTGGATGAATGTAAAAACAACATTCCTCAATGGAGTTAACGAGGAGGAGGTGTACATCGAGAAACCATAAGGCTTCGAGACTTTTGATCAAGAGTATCATGTGTGCAGACTCAAGCAAGAGTTTTATGATCTCAAGAAAGTACCCTGTGCTTGGCACACCAGGATCAATAGCTACCTCACAGGTTTGGACTTCACCAAAATTGAATCGGGTGCAAGCCTTTATCATATCTTGGTATAAGGTAAAATTTTGATTATTTTCTTATATGTTGATCACTTGATTTTAACTATTGTTGAGTAGTTGATCAGGTCTTGCAAGGAGGACCTTGCAAGAGAGTTTGAAATGAAGGACATGGGTCTCATGGACTATGTTGGATTGAGGGGTTCTGATTGTTAGGTCCCTATATTACTAGTGTAGCCCCCTTATGTTTATTGTTGTACCCCTGTAGCCCCCATATTGGTATTATTGTGCCCCATAAAAAGCCATTATTGTTATTGTTGTGCCCTTACATTTTTATTGTTAGGTCGACTAGGATTATATTGTGACCCAATGGACTCCTATATATAGAAAGGAGGTTTTTTCATTTAAATCATCCAAGAATTGTTCATTTATGTAATTAAAGGAGTTTTCCCCCTCGAAGTGGATAATTTATAAGGCGTTGATCTCTCTTTTCTTCTATTTTTGGAGCTGGTTTCATAACACTAACCTAGGTTCGGAGTTTATGGATAAACCAACAAACCCTCCAACTACTGGCCCTTTCAGCAATGACCTACTTGCATAGATCAAAGTTTCACTCGAAGAAATATGGGGGGGGGGGTGTTGGAACCAGGTTTCTACACCCTGAGGGATAAATTAATGAAGTGGTCCTAAGAAAATCGAATTCAGACTTATATCAACCATAAACAAATCTGTGCAACAGAATAAGGAAGAATCACAGACTGTGCACAATCCTTAACAGTATAAGACAAAGTTCATAGATCACTTAGGCGTGAATATGTATAACAAAACTAGATCCAAATCTAATAATGCAATTACTTAAATAGATTTATTAACCATCAATCAGCATACATAATCATAACAGACATCCCTTGCACAATAATCAACAGAACACAATGCGATCTCAACAGAACAGAAACATTAAATAACTTAGATCAATAACATAAGAAGTTCGCCAAAATTTTTCTTTTGCATTAATTCAGATTCATCTAATATATAACATAATTTCCCTTACATAACCCTTCCGCACACACCACCAGCGGAGTCCACACACAACCAAGACTAGGTCTCTGCACACACAACCATTAGGATCCTTTCAACCCAACCCAGAAAAAACCCTTACAATGTATTAGAGACACATAAACTTATTAGTCATTACATTCATGAACTTAACTACTTTCCTTAGACTCGATATATCTATTTATAATCCTTTAGCGTGCAGATACTATGGTCTCAAACCATGGTTTTAGGCCCACATTTTACCCTTCAACCCATTTACAACAAAATTAGGGACTTTGACCCACCCCAAAGCCCCTTGACTCAATTGTGCAACGCACATATACTAACTTATACAGAATTACATCAAAAATTGTGCCTCAAGGGACCCTGCTCCACCAACCCCCCAACACAAACATGTGACTCGTCCCGAGTCACTAAGGCAAATGCTCCTTGATCTTGTCCTGGAGCATGCTGACAGAAGACTTCAGAGGGAGCACTAATTCCAGACTTTGCACTGCGGCAACCTGCACTTGTTGAACTAATTTTTCTCTGGTGGGCCCCTCCATGTCCATCTATACACTGCGTTGAGTTTGCTAGATGGTATTCAATGTGTTGCCTAGCATTTGCAAAAGTTGAAGGGCCTCCTCGGCCTAGGGTTGAATGCATGCTTCCAAAAATTGTTCCTTCTGGTGCAGATCTTCAATCTCTATTTTTATTTTCTGGCACTCCTATAGACGAGCGAGGCGTTATGTAAGAACCAATGTTGACGCCATGGTCCTAATATCTTCAAACTCCTGCTCCTTATGATGCAGTGCATCGCACATCTACTGAACTACTAGATCATTTTTCACTAAGGTCCATACACTAATGGCTTCGTCTAACAGATTGTCACAGTCAGTGACTGTAGCAACGATACTATCTCAGCCTTGCTTTACTTCAACTGCTCTTTGCGGGTGAATGTCTAATGGAGTCTCCAACCACAACTTGTCCGCAGATCTGCAATCTATTGTTCATACTTGGTTTTGACTATTTGTACCTTAGCGCGTGATGTTTTCAACACGACAGCGAATCCTTATAATTTATCCTCAGGTGCAGCAGTGGCCAAGACAGCTGGAATATCTTGGTAGACTTGATGGATTTTTTCCTTTAGCGCAATGCACTGGGCTTCAGTTCTCGACATGCAACTTCTGCTTTTTTTTGCTGTTGGTGTGCTTGTTCTACCTGATGTTGGGCTTCCATTGTATGAGTGTGCGCAGTAGCCTCTCTGGACTGAAGCTCATCCGTGATCATTAAGTGCATTAAGTGTAACTTCCCTACAGGTAACATAGAAATAGTAATGTTTATATCACTTGATCCTCAGAATTGAGCACGTCGACTAGTGTCCACCTGAATTGTTGGCGCGGGGATCTGAACAAGGTGGGAATCCCCAGAAGCTGGTAAAGCAACATCTAATGGTTGCACACCCATGACTTGCGTGCCGATCTAGATCGCCTAAGCTACGCTCTCTTGAATATGGATTGCCTACATATTCAGCTCGTGTATTACAACTTGTACAAGCTCCAGTGCAGATTTTTACTAGACCTCCATGTTGGTCCAACGATCCTCAGTCGCAGACGTGACAATGTTGGGTATTTCATGTAGATCGTCTTTTTTCAGTGTAAGACCTCCTGCTCAGCCTCTTTGGAACCCTTTCGCTTCTTTCTCGATCCCCTAGCGGCTTGAGAGACGTGCTTGGTTCCCTTAGAGGTTTTGGCTTCCCCTATTTCCTTTGGCACAGACCCATTATTTTCAGGTTGGGTTTCTGTCTCAAGGTCTATGGTTTCACCAGTGGTTTTTGGTGTTGCTTATTTCTCTATCACATTCTCTGTTACTTTATCTGTTGGTTTCTGTGTCTGGCTACCAGTGTGCAGTTTCATTGGTGTGATCGGTGTTAACCAAGTTGGAGGCCATTCAGCTGTTACTCTCAGTAAATCATCCTCTGTCACCAGGTATGGTAACTCATACCATACTCCTTCCATGACGCCCTTTGTGCGGATATGCATGTTGTGAAAGGTAGCTTTGAAGTCAACTACCATCTTATACTAATCATATAAAGTGGGCAATAGTCGTGGCTTTGAATGTACCACCTGATAAAGAGTAGCATCATACAGAACCCAAAAAATTTTGTTTGCTCTTGCACACACCGAGTCTGAAGAGTTCCATAAGGTAGCATAGTGCGCAACCTCACACATCTTAGGCTTGATCTCTAGGAACTGGGTGTCTTTGGGGGTCTTCCACCGAATCAACACGATCAATAATAACAACCAAGAATAGTGGAAATGCTTGCGTTCATCCTGTGCCTCGCACACATTTTCTAAAAATTCTTTAGAGATAGCTAGATTAGTTGTAGAAAACACCCTTCTTGCACCGGCCAACGAGTGTAATGACGTGCGTGAGCACTTCCTTTGGTATGCACTTACGCATCATCTTACAGGCCAAGATGATCATACCAAATCAAACTATTGGGTGGCATTGATTTCATTGACAATAAAACCCCATCTCTTCCTTGTGACTTGGCACTTTTTCTTGATTTTGTCTGTGATGTTCTTCTCCTGCGACTTACCACCACAATCAGCAATATGGTCAGCACCTTTAGCAGTCATACCCGTGATCCTATGGATCAAAGCAGCATCTATAGGGATGCACTCTCCCAACCATAGCGCATCGTCGTGTACAAGTGCAAGAAATTGTCTGATGAAAATATCATTTATGGGGCTGGACCCAAAATGATGGATTTGCAACAAATTTAGTAGGCATGCCTTGTGTAGACCTAGCACCCATATTTTTGGCTCGAGGTGCAAAATTCCTCCTTCATAGGTAATCTGATCAAGGTACAAATCCGACGCAAGCTCTGGGAATTTCTCGACATCTGCAATGTCCTAGTCATAGAATTAGAGTTGTGTAATCTTAGCGAACATGTCCCCTTACATTAGGTCATTCTTAGGGATCAATGGAATCAAGATGCCTGCGCACACCTTCTCCTAGTATTTGGGGATTTGAGCTAAGGGTTTGTGCGACACAAAATATCTTGGAAATCGTGAGATTGAGGCCACTTCGACCACATTCTCCTCTCCTTGCTCAATGGTTTCAAGGACCTCAAACATAGGCCTCTTTAGCTTTTCAACAGCAGAAGGGTGCAGCCTTGGGGTCTTCTTGCTTAGATATTTTCACATACTAGAAGACTGCTCCTTCTTAGTCTTGAAGGCCATAAGTGTTTCAACAATTCTAAGCTCAGGTGCAGCAAGGTCATCTCCAAGTCTTTTGGCCGTCATACTGTCAGGAATAGTGTAGCTAAATCCTGCTCGGCACAACACATCCTAAAACCCCAGATCCAAACCAGACATAAACACAACAAACACAATTGCAATCAAGGATCTCAAGGAAAGTAATTCACTCAGAAAGCAAAGGGAAATATTGCGACCACATAGGTAATTTTTATACTTATGGTGTGTCTTCAACGACTCCTTTTACATTAATGAGTCTCCATTACTAACAAAAAGGTCCCAAATCTGGCAAAATCCCTTCATTAAATGCAACCTAGACACTTCCAAAAACTGTAATAAATCTGTATTTTCTAGTTTTACTCTTCCAACAGCTAGTTTTTGACACCTCTGCGACTCATTCAAAATTCTTGCAAAGCTACCGTGCGCACGTCGCACCTTACTGCACATATATTCTAGAGCTACTGATAGCATCTACAGATCACCCCCCCCCCCCAACAGAGGATTATTGACCAAGTATTTCAAAGCATATCAGGTAGTGTCTGGCGCATCCCTCAACAACTAAAAACGTTTATGACATTCGTCATCCCAACAGAATGTCGCACCTTTCCTGAGTAACCTAGTTATTGGTGCATGATCAATTCATAATTTGAAATGCACTTCCTATAATATCCATAAACTTGCATCATGGAGCTCACCTATCGAGTATTCTCAGGGGGAGAAATGAAAGTTATAGCAACTATGCGTTGTTCCCTAGAGCCCACAATTGCCAACTGTCTGCAGTTTACGTTCTCCTCCATCAACGTATTAATGATTTTTTGAATCAAAGCTTGATCACCATGGTTAAATGTAAGAAGAAAACTTTTTGTCAGCGCATACCATTCACTAGTGCCTCTACGTAGCTCTGTCTCCAAATACTATTCATTCGACACCTTGCCCAATATGTAAATAAACATATGGACCCATTTAGGTCTTCGATCTACACCCCATACTTGATTCCATCTTTCTAAATGTCTGGGCGGATCCTATTTTCCCGAGTACACATCTTCCATTTTAATGACTGGACATTCAAACTGAAATCTCATCATGCGTGCACATTCCTCCCAATTGCACATATTCTTCTTATGAGCTTCCCACCATCTCAATGGAGTAGCGCGCAAACCAATATCCAAAGCATGGAATCTATGCCCTTTAGGCACCATCTATTCAAGCTCTCCTATAAACATGTTTATATCAGTTAAGCCATCATAGTGTGGTAAATCATGTACCTTATATGTTATACATCATAAAGATCAGTTCATGTGATTACATCGCAGCGCAGCGTAGATACCTCATGCAACAATTCTGCCAATTCTCTACTTCTTCATCATAGTCTAAAAAAAATAGCTATCCTTCTCTCACTTAATATTTCCATCTGCTGTGGGATTAATCCAATATTCGTCTTGATCGATATCATCCTCAGTGCACACTGGTTTATTATATCTTTTCCATTCTGCAGGATCTAGAGGAATGATTACCCTAACTCCATTTCTTTCAAATTCCATCCTCCTTTTCTTCAGATTGATAACACCATCCATGTCAATGGCCCAATCTAATCCCACAACGCAAGATAGGGGTCAGTATTGTCTACAATTTGGATGAATTCAAAGTCTACCATCACCCTAAGACCTTCTATACTGACCACCACTTGTGACAATATTCCTAAAGGAATGATATTCTGTTGATTGGCCATGCATAGTTGGATGGTAGACCACTCTAGCTTTGGCTCTCTCATGTGCTGCCATGTCTGCTTAGATATAACATTAGCATCTGATCCCAGATTTAGAATAACTTGGTCCATTTCATAAGCACCGATATGCGCAGTCATTCGCATTTCCCTACCCGTTCTCTTCTTGTTATTATAATTTTTTTTCACCACTCGTTGTTTGACCATCGATTGTTCCTTCTTTGTGCAGTTTTCTATCAGAGCCTATAGACTTTCTACTGCCTTCTTGTTGAGTATTAACTTTATAAATTCTTTTCTAAATGGTTTGATCTCTTCATATCCTCCTGCTTCCTTCATCGTTCTTCGTAATGTGTATGCACTTCCTTCTATAAATTATTATGTGCTTCAATAAAGGTCTCTTTTGCGTGCTAAATATTGAACCCTTCTTTGTTTTCTAGTGCTTTACGGATCCATACAATAGTGGTTTGTTTCTTTCCTTTATCTGCATTGGTGGCTACACCACTCCTAGTAACCACATTCACACAGGGATCTTCTTCACGGGTTTCAGTGTGAACCATCTGAATATTTTGTGTGGGAGTCTGGATATTCTTTTCCTACATTTTAGCAATCAAGAAAAAACAATCTTCTATGACATGATCAAATTGTCTACAATACCTACAGGATTGTCGTGATGGATTCGTATAGTCACGCGCATAATGACCAACATCTCCATAGTTATAGCAGATGACTTGTCCTCTTCCTCAGCCATTTGATCCACCTCCTCAGCCTCTTCCTCTGCCTTGAAATCCTCCGCACCCAAAATGGGATGCTGGTGATGTAGGCTCAACTTGCATTCTATATATTTCAGCTTGATCTAACATCATATCAAAAGTGCGACAATGTTGCTCATCATGTCCTAACGACGTACAACATTTGAAAAACAATTACTTCATGTAAAGTTGATACTTTCCTATCCTTGGGCAGGAATCTGTTTCATGTAATCCGCAATTTGACAGATTGTAGATCACACCGGACCATTCAACAAACTAGGACCTCAAGCATTCAGATAATTTTTGAAGACAGGACACTAATCTTTATGGTTCCTAGAAGCTTTACATTTTATACACCAAACCTCTGCGCAAACCTCCTTTCCCTTTCCCTTGCGCAGACTTTGAATTTTTAGATGCATGGCTTCCAACTAATTCTGAATCTGTTGAGTTCCCAGCACAATAGGTGTAGGGGTAGCCTCCAATTTCATTGCAACCTCCACATCCTTAGCTTGTGTGGAAATATTTTTCTGACCTAAGGGGTAGTGCATATGTGGGAGAAACATAGAAATGAACCATTCCTTATGTTGAGTATCATCAATAAAAAATATTTCATCTCAGATGGTGTGCTTCAACATCTGATAGGCTGCGCATACAGATTCATTAGCCTCCTGACGAATCTCCTTTATTTCTATCACCAACTACACATAGGACTTAGGCTTCTTAAACTTCTCTTTTACGGCCGCTTATATTTGTTCCAAGGTAGCATTAGGGTTTTCTTGAGCGTACGTAATGTACCAATCTAATGCTTGATCTTGGAAAGTAGTATCCAATTGTTCCTTCCTAATATTAATATAGTTAATTTGTTGAGCCTGCCATACGATCTCAGTTACAAACCAGAAGTGATTAGTATCATCATTTCCAATGCCTGCGAAATTAGGTGACTTCATTGATGCAACCATATCTACTTCAGGGGGAAGTGGAGGTGGTGGTGGATATGAATTGCGCGGTGGAGTGGTTGGTCTATGATGTGAGTGCAGAAGTGGAGTGGATGGAGTTGGAAACAGACTCAAAAGGTTTCTGGTGTGATGAGATTTCTCCTTCAGAATCACTAGAGCTACTAGTTTCTGGTTCACCTTCACTCTCAAATCTAGGCTTTAGAGGGCTATAAATAAATTTTTAGAATATTCACAGTAAAATTTTCCACTGCGCGTAGTTGGACCTCTTTTATGCATTCAAGCAGTATGTTCACATAGACAACCCTGTTCACATAAAGCATTTTCAGCAACAATTTCAATGAGCACAGGAGCTTACCTATAGGGCCTTGAAAAACCTCCTTTCTGCTTTAGAATAGGACACAAATTTATAAATGGAAAATTCAGTCACAAATCCGCCCAAGAGGCGATCAATCCAATGATCTACCGCACAGGTGATCTTATTTTCAAACTTCTCTACTTGTTGGATCAATTCAAGAGTCCACTCAGTGAATATGTCGTCTTTTATGCAATGATGGAATTCAAATAAGCGTGAAAACTACTCCTGTAGCTCATGCACAAAGGAACAAAAGAATATTTCATGCACTTTTGTATAAATATATTTCTGTACAAATTGTTCATCGGATAGCTTAGTACTTCTATTCTCTTAGAGTGAAAATTCAAGGATATTTCTATCCAGCCAATCTTGCAATTCATTTCTTGAAGGATGCCACAACATCAAATCTCCCTCAAAATGGTGTTGGTCCTGGAAAAAGAGCCATTTGTTGGATTGAGGGGTCCTGACGCAGGTTTAGAGTTTATGGATAAACGAAAAAAACCTCCAACTACTAGCCCCTTTGGCAATGACATACTTGCACAGATCAAAGTCTCACCCAAAGAAATATGGGGGTTGATAAAACGAAGTTTCCACACTGTGAGGGAGGAAATAATGAAGTGGTCCTAAGAAAATCGAATGCAGACTTATATCAATCATAAACAGATGCACGCAACATAATAAGGCAGAATCATAGACTATGCACAATCCTTAACAGAATAAGACAAATTTCGTAGATTGCTTCAGCGCAGATAAGTATAACAAAACCAGATCTAGATCTAATGATGCAATTGCTTAAACAAATTTATTAACCATCAATAAGAATACATAATCATAACATATATCCCTTGCACAATAATCAATAGAACACATTGTGATCTCAACACAACAGAAACATTAAATAACTCATATCAATAACATAAGAAGTTTGCCAAAGTTTTTCCTTTGCATTAATTTAGATTCATCTAATACATATCATACTTTCCTTTACATAGCCAGCGGAGTCTGCACACAGCCATGACTAGGTCTCCGCTCACACAACCAACATGAGCCTTTCAAACCAACCTAGACAAAAACCTTACAACGTATTACAGATTTATAAAATTATCAGTCATTACATTCATGAACTTAACTACTTTCCTTTGACTTGATCTATCTATTTATAATTCTTTAGCGTGCAGATACTATGGTCTCAAACCATGGTTTGAGGTGCATAGTTTACCCTTAAACCCATTTATATCAAAATTAGGGACTTTGACCCACCCCAACGCCCCTTGACTCAATCCCGCAGCATGCATATAAAAACTTATACAAAATTACATAAAAAATTGTGCCTCAGGGGACCCTGCTCCAACAGATTACTTCCTCATACTGGAAGTATGGCAAGGTGATGGGGAACTGGTTGTCTCTCAATGCAAGTATGCCAACAAGATACTTCATAGGTTCTGCATGGATAGTTGCAAACCCATAGAGACACCTCTAGCAACCAAATATAGGAAATATAATGCCACTTCAGGTGAGGAAGTGGACGATATTGTTTAACGAAAGCTAGTGGATTCACTAATGTATCCTGTGAACATACGACCAAATATGTGTTATGAAGTCAACCAACTGATCCAAGCTATGGTTAGGCCAACCAAATTATTTTGGAGAGAAACGAAGCATGTTCTAAGGTACCTTAAAGGCACTACCCAATTTGGACTATGGTATCTATCCACAAAGGGAGTGAAGCTATATGGCTTCATAGATGCAAATTGGGTGGGGATTACATTAGACCGAAAGAGTGCATCAGGTGGAATTTTCAGTGTTGGTTTTGTAGTAGTTTCTTGGTACAACAAGAAGAAAATATAGGTGGCACTCATCTCGACAGAAGCATAATACATGGTTGTAAGTCAAGCGACATGTGAGGCGATCTCGATGAGAAAGATACTTATTGTATTGTTTGGTTAGATGATGGATCCAACTCTGATCTACTGTGATAATCAGAGTTGCATCAAAATCTCTGCAAATCTTGTTTTTCATGATTGATCCAAGCATATAGATATCCAATATCACCATTTATGGGACTGTGTGGAGAGATAAATAATGTTGTTGCAGAACATTCCTACAGAGGAAAAAGATGCTAATATTTTGAAAAAGGCCTTGTTAAGAGGGAAGTTCAAGTTCCATAGGTGTAGGATAGGAGTGGTTGATAATCCATTTCTTGCTAACACGAAGCGTTGAAAATTGCAGCAAGAAATTCTCAATTTGATTTTTCCTTGATTAAATTAAGAAAATTTGAATTTCCACATCAACAAACAACTTGGATGATGTTCTCTTGTGTGACATAGATTTTGTCACCCAATTTACTCAGTAAGTTTGAGTTGGAGGAGTTAGATTTCAGTTCTGCATGTGTGATTGCTAATTTGTAGCAATCAAGTTCAGTTATCTCGGGTTCTTTATAGCTTTTGGAGGAACTAGTGGAAGGTCAATTAAGAAATTGGAGTTCATTCAAACTTAGTGATAATCCAGGTTAAGCTATAAATCAACCCAAAATATCTAGTGCATGCAGAGAATTCGAGTTACCCAGTTGAGGTGGAGATTGAAAGGAAGTGTAACATTAGTTGTAGACTATTCTTGAGTGTAAAGGTGTTGCATGTAGTCAAATGATCAACCTATGTAATTACACAATTAAATTAGAGTAATTTCCTAAATAATAGGGGTAATTCCTCAAGGAAAAACTCAACGAAATAGGACCTCAAGTTGAGGAAAATTTTGACTGAGTTTGGATCAAATGCCTTCAATGAGCAGAGATATACGTTGTGCACTTGCACAGTGAGCTCAGTTGAGAAACTAAATTGTAATATATCTCTATGCATCATATTAATGAAAGTAGGCATTGGGTGTTTTTAGTGTATTTCTTTCCCCAGATAAAAATACTTGTTTCATGTGTGTTATTTATTCTTTCATGTCTGAGATTTTTGTTCTAAATTGTGAATTAATGTCCATAGAGCAATAGAGTAGGTTCGTGTCTTGTGGTTTTGATTAAAACTTCAAGATAAGTTGCAAATCTACAATCTAATTTCAACACATGGCAGAGAGCAGATATCCATGCCATGGGATCCTTCAACACTATTCATTTCTTTCTCATGCACCATTTATTTGATGATGATGATGCACTTGGACCATCTTGCCTAGCTGACTATACACTTGCACCACACACTTGGGAGTTGATCCACGTACTAGATGGGGTTGTGTCTCACCATGGGAGGTGAAGGGAGGGCTCGCATCATTGTTCCAACCCTTTTAGGTGGTATACATGCTTTTTAGACTCAATTGGAGACCCATGATGATGTTTTTGTGCCCCCAAAATAACTTGGGAGCACCATAGGTCATTTGCTTGGAGATCAAGGGGTCATCCCCTTTATCACTATTTTTGGAGTCCTTCCACTTATTTTGGCACATGAAGGACTTCACTAGGTCTTTCAATGGCCCTCTTACCTATTTTATTTCCATTTTGACCCTCTTGAGAGGATTATTTTTCATATTATGGAGCTATTTGGTGGGCATGTCACCAAAAGGATGTTATTTTTCATATTATGTTATTTTTAGGGGCATCATTGGGCCTAATTAGGAAATTTAAATCCCTTAGATGATCATATAAATTTATAATAGGTTCATTTGATTTCTCATCATCACTTGGATTTGTATCTCTTTGGAGAAAATCATCCATACATGCTATTGTTGGATGAATTGAAGATTAATTAATGTTTTTTGATGTTTGAATAATTGTTATCTTACCTTGGAGCTTCATTCTTGCAATTTCAATGGATGGATATAATATTTTTGTCTTGTAAGTGCTCTTTTATATGAAAATTTTCATGTTTATTGTCTAATGTTTGGAACGCTATGATATGATTATTTTTTTGTCCTACTTAGTGATGTGAAATTCATAAAAACGTGGTAATCTTGGCACATTGCATATATTGTTCATCTTGGCAAGGAGATTGAACTATTCCTAGGTGTGGGTTAACTATTTATACCTTTAAACTCCATTAATTGGAAATTCGAAGTATAAATCTTTCTTATGAACTTGTAGCTACTTCTCTAGGGCATGAAAAGTTGAACTAGGATGCTTGGAAGAGCGAAAACCCTAAATCAAAATCATATTGACTCCATTCTCCACATTTGGATAGGAACTAGTCTCAAGTCCTTGGTGATCACCCTAAAATCATCCTTTCTCAAATTTTATGCCCTAACCCTAGAGAACCAAGCTACGCCATCCAATCAATTTTATCAGAGCCATCATCTTTCTCAATGCGTTGGCTAGGAACTGAACTGAGGTGTCCTCCACATGTCCTCCAAATTTAAGATCAATCCCACAGTCTGTTTGTGAGATACATGAAGCCCTAGCTCCAAAGTCATTTGATTCTTTGTCCTTCTAGGTTAGCAACTTTCAAAGGGATCTATTTTTATAGAAAACTCAAAGGAAGTTCACTTATCATTGATCCCTTCTTCTCCCTTTCTTGACCTAGATCTTTTGTTTGAAGATCCAATCTAAACCTAGGTTTTGATTGGGTCCTCTTGGGATTTTTTGTGGTCCCGTATCTTCATCCTTCCTGTTACACCATTTTTTGGTCATCTAACCTATTATCATTAGATGGACCCAAGTACACCATGTAAGACCAATTTTACCCTAAGTAAAATTGCTTTCACTATGTGAAATAACTTAGTAAAACACCTTTATTAAGTTGTTTATGGTATAAATAGGAAACCCCAAAAGGAAATAATAAACAAATCTATATTTGTTTATATTTCCTCAGGGAATAATCAGTTAAACATCAATTTAATTATTATTCTTGGTCATATTTAACCCAAAACAAGGAAATCAATTAAATAAATCCTTATTTATTTGATTATTTCCTAGGAATAAGTTATTTAATCCTTATTTAAATAATATTCCTAGTTAAATTTGACCAAATCATTTAGAAATAATTAAATAAATCATTATTTATTTAATTATATTTCCACCATTTCCTTAAAAATAATAAATAAATCATTTATTTATTTATTATTTATAAATAAAGGATTTTACCCAAGTCAAAATCTTTTTCCCTCCAACAAATATAATAAAATATTCCTAAAAGGTGGTTCTAGAAGTTGGTTAATAATATTTTATTCATGCACCAAGTTCTAGGATACCCTAATATTTTGTTATAAATAGAAGGGTTTTCCCATTCATTTGTCACCTTTCATTGCATTAGATCACTCTAGATCTATACTCTTGGTCTAACTTTGAGCCATTATCATTGTCACATTATCCATCATTTGCTTTGTGAGCTCCCTTTGAGTTCTATGTTTGTCTGGGTTTTTCTACACCAACAAGAGAGAGAAGTTTTAGATTTGAAATGTTGAGGACTTTCAAGAACCCATCCCATTGAGGAGAATTGGAAACACCTTTCTTGTTTTCCTCTCAGGTGCCCCTTTAATATAAAAAAATCTTTCAAATATATTGTTCTTGTCTTATCTATTGGATGTATGGAGCAACATTTCATTTTCACTGCTTAATGTCTTTTATGCTTAGATATGGATTTTTGCAGCTTTATTTGGATCAACTAACTGCAAATTTAAAGATATTGGCAGCCATAATTGATGTTAGGGCTATTTGTTATGCATAGCTAAAGTGGTCTTTTTTCGACGAAAGATTCATACTAACAATTGGCGAATCCACACGGGTTTTCTTTTGCGACCGCTGTCGTTTTATATATTCCTGCATATCCAGCTATTTCAGATCCTAGGGTTTCTCTTCAGTTTTCTATTTTTCCTAATTTTATGGTGACTTTTACCTCTAAAAACCTCAAACATTAAAATTTTTAACTTCCGTGTGTTTCTGGCCCTATAGCGCAGGTGACAAACATCAGCCGCAGCTGAGACGACAACTTTTTCTGAAATCTGCCGCCGAGAGACTCAGATTTTCAGGTCGCACTTATTGGCCCAAAACTTGCGACCTGGACTGGAGGGCGCACTTTTCTGCCCCAAAACTGTGACCTGGATTGAAAACAGGTTAGAACCTGTGACCTGCACTTTTTCCTGCACTTTTCCAGCAATTTTTCTGGGTTTGTTTGAAGCTTTTGTCAGGGTTTTCTAGCCTCTGTCTCCACCCGTTTAGACCTGTTTCTGATCTGTTTTACTCAACTAAGTGGGACCCTCACCCCTTAGGGCTTTAGTCCCCTCCAATTTTTGTGGAAGAGTTTTAGCTGTTTCAGACATCTGAATTTTCAGAGTTTCAGCCTTCTTCTTTTTCAGATCTGATACCTCATTTTCAGATCCCTCTAGATAAGCTCTTCTCCCTTTCAAATCACCTCATATAGTTTTTCTTGGGTTTACCTCTAGGGTCACCTCCTTTTCCCTTCTACCTTTAGCTTATTTTCCCCTTTGTTGCAGCAACCTTGCCTCTGCCTCTTTGTTGTTTTCTGCACCTCTTTTCAGCAGATTTCCCCTTTAGATCCCTGTCCCTCCCAACCTTAGATCTATTGGCCTATTTTTAGCGTGTTTTGATTAGATTTTTTCCCTCTTTTATACTAGTTTTGAGAGACCCGCCTTCTTGGGTTAGATCGATGCATTGTTAGTTGTTAATTTTCTATCATTTCAGTCTTATTTACTGTTCTCTGTAGATTTATTTTCAGTTACGCAACACACTTTTTCTTTTACTCCCAAAATGTTTGGGTTTAAAAATTAACACACGCCACACACTAACCCTAAGTGAAGAAGAGCCTGGTTAACACAGCCTGGCAAAGAATTTAAAATCAATTGACACTGCACCTCTCTGCCATTGTTTCGACATTGACCTCACTTGATTTTGCACCACCTTGTCCTTATCGGTTTTTCTTCTTCCCGTCATCATTGCGACCCCAAGGCATTTATCCTGGAGACTTCTTGGCCTTCACCCTCAGTTTCCGGTTGGTCGACTTACTCCTTCCCGTCATCGTCGAGTTAGTCCTCCCCCGAGTCCAAACTCCGACTCTTCTTCTGATTTTTCGGGTTCTCTCCCTCCTTCTGGTTCTCCTCCTGTTACCTTCACCATGTCTAGTTCAGGACCTAACGCTAGTGGCACCCCCAGTTCTACTGCTGGGTCCATTTCTAGTGGAACCACTACGGGAACTACCTCGACTGTCCCTTTGCTCCCTTATATGGCTGGTCTCAGTCTCCCTGATCTCAATCAGTTTATCAATGATCCTATCTGCCACGATGTTAGTTGGCCTACTATGCCAACCAAGCTCCCCTCCGACATTCCAAAGTTCAAAGGCCTTGCTAGTGAAGATCCCTCCAACCATATCCGATCTTTCCACATGTGGTGTTCATCCAATTCCATTACTGATGATTCCATTCGTCTTAGATTATTCCAACGCATGCTTACCGACGAATATTCTAAATGGTATGTTGATTACGCCACCTCTTCCCATACCATCTTTGCGACCATTTCCCAAGCCTTTTTATCTTATTTCCAACTCCCTCTCTGATACAACACTGCTACCGAACTCTTAACTTCTTTCTGTCAATCCTCTTCGACCTGCCTTTCCGCTCATGTCCAGGAATGGCGGAGAAGACGGAGCTTATGTCGAGCTCCCACCTTTGAAGATCGTGTTTATATGGACTGGTTCCTTCGCTCTCTCTTACCTCCCATTGGCAAAGATGTCGCATCCCAGTTCCCCCAAACCGAAGAAGACGCCCTCTAAATAGCCTTGAAATATGACCTTATCTATGCTCAATCTGGTTATGTGTATACCGTCCTTCCTAACCTCCCCAAACTCGATGGCGCTAACACCTCGGGAGCATCTCACTCTGCTGACGGTATCATTGGAGCTCTTTCACATACCTATGCTCAACCTCCTATGGGCTATGGTTTCCCTCCGGGAGGGGCCAACACCTCCAGCACTTTCCTCCCTCTAGGTAGCATGTATCCAGGATATGGCATGCCTCCTCCTTTTGCCCACCCTCCTACTTACCTCAATGTTGCCCATCCTAACCCTTATCCTTACCCACAGCCTGGTGTCCCATCTCCTCCAGCATTTGGACCTCCCACTCCCTTGCCTTCTCAACCCCCGCAACAGCAACTACTACACCCTCCAGGGCAAGTCTTTGCACAGCAGGGCGCGACTAATCCTCTTCCTTCTCAAAGAAAGAGGAAAGGCAGTCAAAATCCATCTACCTCTGGTAATCATGGATCCAATCCTCCAAGTATTGATTCTAACACTGCTAACCAGCCATAAGGCTCTCAGCCCAAGCCAGACATGCCTCTTCGCACCAATAAGCCCTGTTCGTGTTGCGGTGTTTATGGTTATTACACTCATGATTGTCGCCTATTACCATAGATGCGGCAGATGTGGGAGTCTCAGGCCACTGTGAGGGGACAAAATTCCTCCCCTACTGTTCCTCCCAATGTAGTTACTTCTCAACCCGCCATGTTTACCGATCCTTTCCCTCAACAAGGCTTCGTGGCTACTCAACCACCTCATGCCCTGGTAACTCCTCAACCTTCCCCTTCTGGTTGCTCCGATTACCAGATTCTCATGATGTCTTCTAACCAACCTCTTACCATCGACCTTAACCTTCAAACTCGGTCTTGTCAGTACTCCACGCCTCCCGCTCCGTCTGTCCCCGAGTCACCATCTTCATGTCCTACAGAGCCTTTGTTGACACCCAATGGTCCCTTGCAGATCCCTCAGCCCAAAGCTGAGGTTCATACCAATATTCCTAAGGGCCCATTACGCAAAAATACTGCTTCTGGTCGAGCTACCCATGCGTATAGCATAGTAGATGATCTGGCACAATCTCATGCTGCCATTTCAACACTGGAACTCCTCCAGACATGTCCTTCTCAAAATAAGGCTCTATTATTCGCCATCGGCGCTGTAGATCCTGCTGATGATAAATTGATTATTTTCGATGCCCGTCAGTCAGATCATCCTCCCCTTCCTGCTTCCGTCACTTTCCAAATCCCAGTAAAAATCTGGAACGCTAACGTCGCTCGGTGTATTATTGATGAGGGGGCATCCACTTGTGTGATGTCCGCTTCGGTTTGAAAACAACTCGAATCTCCTGAGCTGGCCCCTTCCACCATCACCCTTCATGCATGGGATGGCCATGCCTCCCAGCCCATTGGCCTATTTCGTAATTGTCCTATCACCCTTGTGGGCAAGACTGTCTGCGTTGACGTTGAAGTTATCGACGCCCCTCTTGATTATAACATTCTTTTAGGGCGTAGCTACACCTATGCCATGTCTGCTGTCCCATCTGCAGTCCACTGCAAGATTTTTTTCCCTCATAATGGACCTTCCTGGGTCCCCCCCTCCTCTTGTCCCTAATCCTAGCTTGGCGAATGTTTGCATGATGCAATCATCTCGGGCTGACCTTAAGTAGCCCGCTTTGGCTAGTCAGCAACCTCAACCTCACCCACCCCAACCAGCTCCTAGCCCTTCACCCCCGCTAGCTGAACCTCTTCCTTCTGGACCTTCTCATCCAGCTCGTACGCCTGAGCCTCTATACCCTCCCGGGTCAGTTCCCCCAGGTCTCAACAATCTAGGAGCTACCCCTCTTGGCCATTATCCTGCTGGTCAAATCCCTTTCCTTGCTCCCCCTCCTGGAGTCTATTCGGTTCCCATCATGGCAACCCTTTCCCTCCCTAATTTGACCCTGGGAATACCCGTCTGGTATCTTCAGCCTTCAGCCAAAACCCCACTAGGTCACCCCAAACCATACCTTGCTTTGACTCCCGTTCAACCAATTCCCTTCGCTTCTTTCATCGCTACCATGCCCCCAGCACCTCAACAAAACCATACCACTGCTGCCATAGATAAGGGCAAGAAACGAAAAGCTCGAAAGGGGGCATCCAAAGACAAGGCCACCCCGCCTGACCCTACCCCTCCTCCACCCACCAAGCCTTGTGCCTTGTGTGATGGTGTCGGTCATGCCACCCATACTTGTCCCGAGTTTCCCCGTATCCAACCCATGGTTAAAGTCGCGTTCCTTGAATCCTCTGTTTCTTCCTCATCCATAGCAAAGAACCCAAAGAATCTTCGCACCAACAAACCCTGTGCTTTGTGTGGTGTCCATGGCCATTATTCTCACCATTTTCCTCACCTCACGCATTACCGCGCCTCTTTAGAGGTCATTCACGAGTACAAGGTTGAAAAAAATCAATCCGCCTCTCCTATCCTCACACAATATGCGTCAGGCCAACTCGAGGATCCCCCTGCTACCATTGACATTCCTCCCCCTGATGTTGAGATGTCGGAACTTGCTGCCCCCCTCCTATACCTATCATCATCCGTACGACCCTCGGAGTACATTCCCTCTGAATCCACTCCATTTTTTTTGCTTGATTCCCCTTTAGCAACATTCTTGGGCTCTACATCCTTTGACCATCTCTTTACTTGTTCTTGTGTCATCCCCCGTAATGATCCGTATGTGAGCCTTTCTTCCCATGCTGATGATCTAGGTAGCTTTGTAGCGTCATGTGGTTTCCTCGACTCGTTCCTTCCCACCCATAACCAGGATGATACCATCAGTATCTATGATGTCCTCTGCAGCATGAGCTCCAGCCTTTCCTCCTATAGCCCTCATACATCACCCTCTAGTCAATCTATGAGCCATAGCGATCCTACCCAGACTACTCCCTCCCATAGTTGTCGTTTGATGTCTACCATGCACTCACACTGCCAACATTATTCTCCCTCCTCCCATTTCTTGTCTTGTGACGCTCTTCCGCCGGACCTCTCGTCCACACATTATATTGGCTATGCCGATGGGGCAAGTCGCTATTCCCGGAATCTAGCCTCGGTAGCTTGGGCCATCTTTACCCTCTTGCATACCCTCTTTCTTTCTAATGGGGTCTGCCTTGGTAATGTCACCAATAATTAGGCCGAATATGATGCAGTACGTGGCCTCTTAGCCGATGCCCTCTCTCATCGCATCCTCCATCTGCACATTCGTTTAGATTCTCTGCTTCTTGTCTTACAACTAAATGGTGTCTATCGTGTGCAAAACTCTATCCTGTTTAGACGATATTTACGAGTGAAACTTTTGATACATGAGTTTAGATTCATTACTTTCAACCATGTACCTAGAAGTCAAAATCGCTACGTAGATAGAATTGCAAACCATGTTCTAGACTGGCATTTATCACACACAAGACAATAACATTTCAAATCATCAACACAATGCATATACACAATATATATCATATAACATGTTTTTAGAGTCCATCTACTCTGAAACACATGACATGCCCATAGCATGTTACAAAAAACAAAACTCAAAAACTGGGGGGCACCACTTGCCCCTACATACACACTGGGGGGCACCACCTGCCCTACATCTAATCACTCTCTGGAGGATCCCGAGCCAACGGCTCTGCTCCCGCAGCTCATAGATCACGCACAGTCTGACCAGGCATCACCATGCGCCGCATGATACCTCGCCATTCTGAGGGTAGCCCAATACATAGCTCTATGTACTGGTCGTCTAAGTCCTGCCAACCCCGCTCCGAAACACCGGTCAGAAACCCCTCACATCTACGACGAATTTCCTCCAAAAGAGCATTCATATCCTCGTTCTGTGCCAATCTCGATCCACTAGCACCTGTAGTTCCTGCTACTGCAGGTCATCCCATATATCCAGCCGGTTTCACTGGAGCTATATCTGCATACCAAAAGTATGAGGATCAGTACCATAAATACTATTCACAAACTTTAACATGCACATAATAGATTAGTTTCTTGTCACTTACCATCAGGCCCCCATACTCGACCAAGCGGAAGCGGCAAGTCTGGATCTCCCCAATAACTCATCCCACTATAGGGATAGTCATCTATGTACAATGGCATCTGATCCCAATGGGCGAATAAATCTAGTCGGAACACTCGTCTGATCGCCCCTCCTCCTCCTCTGCACAGTAGTCGCCCCCACCGACGCATCCTGGGTTCTCTCGAACCCCCATCAGGTAGCTGTACATGAGGTCGCAAGGTCGGGATCTTCTAAAAAAAGAAGGAGCACAATACATGCCCATAAGCACAATCATGGTTCACTTGCCGTTTACAAAGCGACAACTGTCGTTTCAACGACACCAACATCATCTGGGCCCACCCATAGTAGGTCCCACTCAACACACTTTCTACAATCATCATCTGCCCTCCAGTGATGTGATGGAGTGCCTGGCTGCCCAGGATCTGCAATACTGCTGCCGCCACTGCACGGGTCTCCAACCTCTCTAAATCCCCAATCGATATTCGAGTCCCTTTTACTCGAACACCTGGTCGACAATGTCACTCCACGAACTCCATGATGTTACGCCCCCGCGGTAACACTGGCTGTGTAT
The DNA here is from genome assembly GCA_034641835.2 of Pinus albicaulis. Classification (NCBI taxonomy): domain Eukaryota; kingdom Viridiplantae; phylum Streptophyta; class Pinopsida; order Pinales; family Pinaceae; genus Pinus; species Pinus albicaulis. The sequence goes on along the minus strand of CM076583.1, from coordinate 25,084,482 downwards.
TTCCCACCATCCCTAATGGTGGGAGACCAGTAAGGAAATATAGATCCTGGACTGTCAGCTCAATCCTGTGCCCCTGCACTATAAAGACCTCATGGTCTGGATCCCAGTAACTGACAATCCAGGCCAGCAAAGGCTCCCCTGCTCTCATCAGTGGGTTCTCCACAAATTTCAGAACTTTAAACCTGGCCAATGCACGATGGACACCTTGATCCGCTTGGATTTCTTACCGTAATGTACCCAGGTCTCTCTCTCTCCACTTGATCCGTATATTTTCCATATCTGCAAAAAACCAACATTTTTGTCAATATACAGATAGCCAAAACTGCATTCAATTACACAAAACCTGAATCTTAGCCCACAACAGCACTAAAATCACCTCCCTCTGAAAAATCGCACTTTTTGGCCAAATTCTGGGCTAGGTCGCACTTTTCAGGCCCAAACCTGCTTCCCAGGTCGTAGTTTTTGCCCCAAAAAGTGCGACCCGACCGTAAACATGAGGTAGGGGATGTTACTGAGATTTGGGACCCTAATCTGAACTTTTAATCCATCAAAAGCAAAGAGTAGGATTAGGCCTCTTACCTGCAACTGACGGATCTTGATTCCAACGGTCGGTTTTTCCGCTACGCTCACCGCAAGATTTAGGGCCTTCTCTCCTCTCCACTTTCACCATAGTTACACAAGCAAATGAATGTATTTGGAGGGAAAATGCCTTATTAGAAGAGAAACCCCTGCTTTTTCTTTCGCCCGTTGCGACCAAACCGTAGCCCCATTTGACACACTGTCTGCACCATTGGAAATCTCTTCCCGAGCACTCAAATGGGTATCTATTAGTTTTTCATGTTTTGATACTTCACCATGACACATTTTGTCCACAAAGGGTCTATTCACCCCTCCTCCAAATCGAATTTCCTCACTTACAACACTTGTACTTGGGGCACCACTTTGCCTCCTTACTTGTCCTTTTTCATGTTGATTTTTGTCATGAGATACCCTATTGTACTCATGTTTTTATGGTCCCCCATAGGACCTTTACTGTGTGGCAGCACCATTGAGTCGCCCTTGTTTAGAGCATCCAAGTTGAGTTATCATCGCATTCATGGAGTCTATCCCGAGTCCCTTTGTATCCTGCTATAGTCCTCCATCCTTCATTGCTTGGTCCCTCTCTCGTGTTGCACATTGTGGCCTTCAGTCCCATTGTCCCCTATCCCTCATGATATTGTGTCAGTCACTGCCAAGTCCTTCATGCCCTTTATGCTCTAACAAGGGAAGTCGTCCATCCACTACTCAGTATCCCCCATTTCATCATCATCATTAGTGTCCGTCTGTTAGTCGCTCTACTATTTTCTCTTGTGCCTTAGTTGGGGATCCCTTATTACCTCACCTATGGCGAACCTCCTTCTGTCGACATCAACTCATTCACTCCAGAAGACAGGTCTAGAGGGCGGTGTACCTTGGTTCCAGCTCCTACACCTATTTGGTGCCTTGGATCAGGCAAAGGGATTTCTCATTACCCTTTGACTTGATTGTTTCTCAGATCCATTTCCTTTCAACATGATCGATATCTGTATTCTTGATGTTCTAGCGATGCAGCATCAGCTATTGGTGATTCCTAGGTGTGTGTGAGATGTCTCAACCCTCATGAGGGGGTGGCCCTGCAGGTAGCCCCCCACATGCCTGGATGACTTCTTCATTTCAGCCTTTGATGCAGCTCCTTATATTTGATGATGTCGGCCTTAGCCGCTTGCAGCACCTCTGTGATTTGCCTATATCAGTCGAATTTTGCGAGCCCTTCCCTGTTTATAGAGGGAATATGGGCTGTATTTCTATCTCATGTACTCAGATATTATTGTATAAGTCCTGGCTGTTATCCCAGGCACAACATGTATGTGGGATTCATCATTCTACTTTTCTGGCTCATGTTTATGCCAGCATGTACTTTATAGTTCGGTTCCTTGTTTACTGGACACACTATTATTTTTTACTTTGTCTCAGTGGGCATAGGTATGCCTCCCCCGCCGCCTTTAGCACAAGTATCATCTCATAAACTAGAGACTTGTTGCACTTGTAAGTCTCATCTCCTCAGGGTCTAGTCCTTTAGCACATTAGACTACCTTACACTTCTCTCTCTGACTTCCCTCTTGATGTCTAGTGATTGAGTTCTTACAATGTACTTCGGTCATACGATTTGCTCCTAACACTCGTACGCTGGGGGGCAATCTGTTACACCATTTTTTGGTCATCTAACCTATAATCATTAGATGGACCCAAGTACACCATGTAAGACCAATTTTACCCCAAGTAAAATTGCTTTCACTATGTGAAATAACTTAGTAAACACCTTTATTAAGTTGTTTATGGTCTAAACAGGAAACCCCAAAAGGAAATAATAAACAAATCTATATTTGTTTATATTTCCTCAAGGAATAGTCAGTTAAACATCAATTTAATTATTATTCCTGGTCATATTTAACCCAAAACAAGGAAATCAATTAAATAAATCCTTATTTATTTGATTATTTCCTAGGAATAAGTTATTTAATCCTTATTTAAATATTATTCCTAGTTAAATTTGACCAAATCATTTACAAATAATTAAATAAATCATTATTTATTTAATTATATTTCGACCATTTCCTTAAAAATAATAAATAAATCATTTATTTATTTATTATTTATAAATAAAGGATTTTACCCAAGTCAAAATCTTTTTCCCTCCAACAAATATAATAAAATATTCCTAAAAGGTGGTTCTAGAAGTTGGTTAATAATATTTTATTCATGCACCAAGTTCTAGGCTACCCTATTATTTTGTTATAAATAGAAGGGTTTTCCTTAGAAACCTCACAAGACCACTTAGAAACCTTCTTCCTATAGGAATCTTAGGTCTAGGGCATCCCTCATCAAAGAATACCTTTAATACCTAGTTCTAAGCCTCCTTTGATCCTTTATTAGAGAGCCCCACACCTCACTTATAAAGCAAGAAAACCCTATCATTTGAGTCTTTCTTATGAATGGGATCTAGAAATCACTACCTATCCTATCATTGACTCATCATTCCTAGTGATTTCCTTGTATTGTGACTAATCCCATCGGTGAAATTCCATAAAGAGTAGGGGACATCGAATGAGGTGACAGTAGGCCATTTTCCCATTGTTTCCACTTGGTCTAGTAGTAGTGCCTTAGGAACCCCTCCTAGCACCCCTGCTAAATTGAGCGGTAACATGTCCTTTTCTTCTTTGTCCAATTTTCATTAAAGGAAATTCCAGCCTAAAAGTGGCTTCCTAAGGAAAAATCTAGAAATTAATAAAAAAATCCATATAAACAAATTTTTAATGTTACTTTACATTTATATATGTTCCACAATATTTATTAGCACAATATTTAATAAAAAATTTAATATATTATTTCTATTCTTTTACTTTGTTCGAAATCCCTCAATATATGGCACTTTCATTAAAATAATTGTCTATATATATATTTTATTTTTAACTATATATATATATATATATGTGTGTGTGTGTGTGTGTGTGTGTGTGTGTGTGTGTGTGTGTATATATATGGGTAATGCTTGGAACTGTAAAAATTATACAAACATATATATATCAATGGATTCAATCTGATCTAACAATGTACTAAAGCTAGATACTGAATCACTTCTACAAATCAATTACGGAAATTAAACACAATCACCAATCACATGAAGCAAATAAATAATCAAATCAAACCAAAACAAAGATAATTTCTTCAAATCAAACCATGGAACCATGAAACAATTACAATGCACTCTTCTCACAAGAGTCTCTTGCACTCTGCTAACTATCTCACACTGTCCTGGAAAAAACTGGCCAACACTTAGCCAATTCTTAGCCTATAAACAGCCTGCCTTGCGTGCTCAATTCCTGATGAATGAAGTTCCTATTCTTAGTAATTTTGGCCTTCCTAAACTATGCAAAGATCATGGGCACTCGAATGGATGTCTGGTTGCATGTAAGCAACCTACTAATCACACAACTGATAGTTAACCTCCCTTTAACCTTTGTCTCAACTAGGTCTCCACTGGAACTAACATGCATGCAAAAATTAATAGTAAATCATCAGTTGCATGGCAGATCACTGATTGTGAATTAAATAATATTTAATTCATTTGATCTCTCACTAGTGCAACAAACAGTTAAAACTTGTTCAGCTGACTCTAACTCACCTAACTGAATTAATTGATTACTCATGCATTAAACAAATGCACTAACTACAACTCAAACTCCATGACTAATAGAATTACTTTGCATGCCTCACCAACCACCCTCAACTCGAAATACATGAGCTAAATGAGTTTATCACACTCATTTAACTGTTAAAAGTGATCATGAGATAAGATTACATTTTATTGTCCAATTTAATTAAGGAGAAATTAAATTAGACACTGCACCAAATTTAGCCCACACTAGTGTAGGTGATGCTAGGACCTATTGATCCCACACTAGTGTGTGTGCTGCAATTTCTTTTTGGACCTCAACACTCCCTCTGAACAAGAAAGGGAATATCTGCCACCCTGATCCTGCCACTATGGTATTCGAATTTGCTCCTCGTGAGCCCCTTTGTCAGAATATCTGCATCCTAATCTTCCATGGGAATGTATTGAAGTAACATTATGCACCTCTGAACACAATATTTGAGATGATGGTACCATATTTCTATGTTCTTGGACCTATCATAAAACATCGGATTAACAGAGAGTTCTATGCAACTCTGGTTATCACAATGTATCACTGTCGGATCCATCTGAGAACCAAACAAACCAACCAGGGTCTTTCTCATCCAGATGCCCTCAAATGTAGCTTGAATTGCTGCCATGTACTCTGCCTCAGCTAAACTGAGTACTACAGATCGTTGCTTCTAGTTGTACTAAGAAACTGTTGTCGATCCTATGATGACACTACAAGGAAAATACCCTCTAGCGGATTTTTTTGAGGAACCCCTTATAAAAATACCCCAGACATCCGTTTCTAGCAGAGGTTACTAGAAGAGGATGGCGGGAGGAGGTTAAATTTGCAGATGTTTTTCGTTTGGTGCGCTAATCGTCTTAAACTGCACCGGTGTGTTCAACAAGAGAAAGCACTGGTGCGCAAAAAACATTGGCACACCAGACACCATGTGTTCCATGCACACTCTCCCGGTGCATCTTATTACTGTAGCACACCGGTGCTTTACAAATCTTCTACACCGGTGCGTCATAAAACACCGCACCAAAACAGAAACTGCACCGATGCTCCTATAAAACCCCGCGCACCAAAACAAGGTTAAATACAAAAAAAAATTACCGCCAAAAACCCACATTTTTCACTTTTCTCAGTGCTCCAGAGCTCTCAAGCACCGATGCAATTTATCATTGTCTAATCCACCCTGACATCGGTGCTCCCATTGCACCCATTACACGCACTGTTGCTGTGCATTGCCCACCAATCTCCAGTGTGATTTTTTCAAAATGGTGGGAAAATTTTCTTTGCAAATTCTATAGCCAATATGCCTCCTCGACGGCCAAATGTATAGGTATTTTATTTTATTTCCATAATTAAGCCTTTTAGCAGATTAGAATTTCAAATTACCTTAAAATTAACCATTTAAAAGAAACAATTTTTTTTTTGTCACGCGGTGCACTCCAGCCGTTTGGCTCGCACTGGTTTGCGATGCTGCCTGTAAATTTATAGGCTGAACTAAAATCGGTGCTAACGATATCTACACCAGTTCTGGGGCGGTACTGAAAGGTGCACCGTGTAATTTTAAAATTTTAAAAGAAGTGTGGTGCGGTCGGTTACCCGGCCGCACCGTTGACCATGTGGAATGGCGGAAATGCGGTGCGTTGACTTAAATATTCGCCCTAGGGTGGGTATTTTTGTCCAACGTATCGCATTCCGCATTTCTACAGGGTCAACAGTGCAGCCTAGTAAAATATCGCACCATTGAATCTGTAATGATGTCAGTTGATCGGTGCACTAACAAAACTATTCACCCCAGGGCGTAGAGTTTAGTCAGCACACCGCACTTTTGACACTGTACATAGTCAACGGTGCGCTAAAAAATTTTAGTTGCATCGGCTCTGGTGCGTTGAATATTATCTGGTGCACCGCCGCCAGTGCACAACAAAAAAAGACGCACCAGAATCGGTGCATGCCTGTTCTTTGTGGCGCACTGACTATTTTTTTTTTTCCAAAAAAAATTATATATGTATATTCCTAAATACATGTCTCATTTAATCAAAAAAATGTATTTAATATGTCAATCATTCGGAGACGTGAAAGGAGATAAGAGGGGGAACAACAGCAACAATAGGCAGACTAGTATAACATGGTTTTCCTGTGGAAGGCACGAGAGAGGGAGAGAGATGCGTACCCTCGCCCTATTACACTATCTACACAAGGGCTCCTAAGGTAGGTAGGCTCCTCAAGTTCTATGAGGAGCCTCTACTTCCCTAAAGGGCCATGGTGTGTTTTTGAGACATCTTATCTGCAGGTGCAATGCCCACTGACAGGCTTTTCGGGTTGGTCCTAACCAGTGGTACGTGCCCACTGAGGAGGACATATATTTCATTACAGGGCTATCGAGGAGAGGGGTGGATTTTCCCTCGTTCCCAAAGGTTCCAGTTCGCTATGTAGCAGGGAGTCAGTTGGTGTACTCCCATAGATACCTTAGCGCAGATATACTGTCTCCTTCAGATTTTTAGGTCTTTGGAGGTCAGTTACGTATTGGTGCATTTGGTAGACAGGAGGTGAGGTGCCTCTTACTTTTGATTTCAACCATTTCACACAACACCAGTGACAGGAAACACATTAGTTGCTTGCTTCTATATTATGTTGATTCTTTGGTATAGGAGCCATGACTTGTCAGGTGGTCTGCCATTTTTTGTGGCAATTCTATACAACCTTAGATAGATGTCGTGCTCATGCACAAGGGAGGGTCAAATTCCCTTTTTATTCAAAGATTTTTTGTTTATTTTTTGAGAGGTTTCCAAAGGCGAGGCCTACATTTTTTCGGTAGCCTCGTAGGCCGATGTTCAAGGCATAGATGCACATGTGGGGACAAATGATGCCCAAGAGGGGTGAGACTGTGTTTTCCGTGAGGATATCGCATGATGCACTGGAGTTGCTAGCCAGTGTTGACGAGCATCCCTTCATTATGGTCCCCTGTACTTATCCTGATTTGGATTGGCGAGGGTGTGCCAACATCCTCTTCATAGATGATGGGCCACTAGATGATTGAGGTAATATTATTGATGTATTTAAATTTATTCTAACATGTTCTTTAACTTGTTTTTAGTAAATTGTGTAATGAAATTATCTAATGATTTTTGTGTAGTTGTATATATTTTGTAGACATTGGGTCTTTTGATGGCGAGGACATTCCACCTCCACCACATGATCCAGGTGTGGATCCTGATGACGATAAGGGTATGCTAGCTGCCGAGGATCATCAGAAGGCTGGTGCAGAGAGACTTGCTCTTGTTGGTGCGTCGGTACTGCCTTTTTCCAGGCGCGGTAGGCTCACTGCATTGATTGTTGAGGTGGGCATCAGGCCCACTACTATGAGAGACAAACAGTCCAATGTTAGGTTGTTACATATGTGGAGAGGCATGCCGCGTGACATGTACATCCTGATGCGACATGTCGTAGGAGCTACAACCTTAGTTACGCGACTGAGGAGGACTGTTGCACGTTATAGGCGTGGTCGAGACGCAGCACGTGATCGACAATCCGCGAACAATGACGCATCATCTGATGATCGTTCACCTCGTGCCGCGCCAGATGAGCAGCCTCCACTAGCATCGAGTAGCAGTCATCATGGAGAGCATGTTGGACCATCGACCGCCTCCAGTCAGTAGCCTACAGCATCATGTAATACTCATGATCATGAGCAGGCTGGACCATCGACCATCGAGGCTGCACCATTGACTGAGCGGGCCTCGACTAGTACTGCTATTGATGATGTACCACTAGCTGATCCATGACATTTATATTACAATTGTATATTTTTGACATTTTATATCTATATATATATATATATATATATATGGTCCATGTATTTTATGTTCATGTTGTAGTTGTACTTAATTTACATGTTGGTGATCATCATGATGTGTAAATTGGTAGGTCATATTAAATATGTTCATTTAATGTGTAGCTTGCAAATAGATGTGTATGTGATAGCAGTTATTTGACATGAGATGTATATTTGATGTTTGTGTTGTGATGATGTTATACAATGATAATTGTGTTTTGTTAGATGATCATGATCACGATGATGTTAGCAAATTTCAATGTGTTTTTTAGTCGAATATGATGTTGTACAATGGTTATCATGATCGTGATGTTTATTAATTAGTTTAATATTTAATTACCATGATATTTATTAAATATTATGTCGTGATTGTAATTGAAATTTTAATTTTAATTATATGTAAAATTGTAAAATTGTATTTGTATTTGTAATGGTAATTTTAACTGTAATTGTATGTAAAATATTTGTAAAAATTTAATTGTAATTGTAATATCTAATTTATTGTGAAATGATTGTAATTGTAATTTTAATTGTAATTGTATATATGACAAATTGTAAAATTGTAATTCTAAATCTAATTGTATGTAAAATTCTACAATTGTATTTGTATTTGTAATTGTAATTGTATGTAAAATATTTGTAAAATTGTAATTGTAATTATAATTCTAATTGTATGTAAAATATTTGTAAAATTTTAATTCTATTACTGTGAAATGATTCTAATTTTAATTGTAATTGTATGTAAAATTCTAAAATTGTAATTGTAATTCTATGTGAAATTGTAAAATTGTAATTGTATCTCTAATTCCAATTCTAATTCTAATTCTAATTCTAATTGTATGTAAAATATTTGTAAAATTTTAATTGTATTAATGTGAAATGATTTTATTAAAAATTTTAAATTTGTAAATTTGTAAAATTGTAAATAATTGTAAAATAATAAATCTAGAATAATATGAATTTTTGTAACATAATAAAGTTTAGAAAATAATGCAAATAAATTCATGTACTTTAGAATTATCATTATTTTATTATGATCTTACATACCAAAAAAAAAAAAAACTTTATACAGTACGCCATTTTTATTGAGATAAACATAATAGCAAATTATCAAGTGAAATATTGATTTTAACATTAATTCAAAATAAATATTATAATGTTTCGAAAAAAAGAGTCTTATAAGGTATAAGGTAATTAAGTCCTCTTCTTTATAAAAATCCATCTTAAAAAGTATAAATATTGATGAATTAATAACACATGTACCATTTCACATGTCCTATTTTCATTGAACAGATTTTAGAAGAATTCAAGTATATTACTATTGCCTTGCCTCTTATGGATGCTAATTCCATGAACAGATTTTACAAGAATTCGAGTGTCAAGAATGCAATGGACAAAAAAAAAAAAAAACATTTTTGGACTATTTTGTATTTTATTAAAAGGTTTTTGAGATTTTTTGTGGGGTTTATGGGTTCATGGGACAGTAGACAGTACTGACCCTGTCGTATTGGTATTTCAGTTCAATTTTTCCTAGTGGCGATATGACCGAATCTTGTAGCTATGCATTTAAAAAAGAACCCTTATATTTTGAGAATATGATTAAAGACTGTTGTCATATACTTGAGAATTATTCCATTTCTTTACCATATTACCACAAAATAGAAAGAATAATTTCTTTCACCATAATAACACACAACTTTCAAAAAATAAAACACTCCATTCTGTGTTTCGAGGAATTTTATGCAAATGATAGGCATTTCTATGGAGTTTTATCCATATTATGAAATTTAATGAGGGTTGGAGGGAGCTTACAATCTTGTATATGTTAGTAACTGCACCCTTTGGTAGAACCAAAGAAAAGTCAGGCAGATTCCTCAGCAAAGTAGACTGGCCATAATCAATTCCTTCAAGACCTCGAAAGAAGAAATATATATGTATGTCATAAATAGATATGCATGTCAGAGGCTCCTGTTGGCACCTTTTCTTGTTGCAGGTTATGGAAAGGTTCAAGTTTATTTTTCTGAAAGAAGAAGAGGTGTAGTTTTGAAAAGAAATGGCCCAAAGATTTTCACAAAAAAATGTACATTTCCAACATGTCTAAAAACTAAAATATCTCCAACTTCAATAAACTGCTCAGAAATAAAACTTTCCCAACCAATTGTGAAAATTGCCCACGTCTTAGCATAGCACAGGTTCACATGCCACAATTTCCCACTTGGGCCCTATAGTATTGCATCTTCACACGCCCCACATTGCATTCTCTCCACATAACTTAGTGGGGACCTCATGCAATAAAAAAAATGCATTGGAAGAATAGCTATTTCCATCAAGAATTTATCCAATTCTAATTCTCAAGAATAAACAAAATTCTAATTCTAATTGCATATTTCCATCAAGAATAAACAAAATTATAATTCTCAATTTCTATGGTTGGAGTTCACTAAATTTTGGTGTACACATCTAAAATTAATTTCGGTGCCTTAACCGCAAATCGGTGATGATGTACATATAACCGGACTGGTGCGTTTTAGTTAATGTGCACCAGTGTCGTGTTACCAATGGACGCACTGGTGCTGTGCTATTAAGTGATGCACCAGGGACGAATAACCACAAATAAAAAAAGTGAAACTCTATTTTCTTTAAGTGAAAAAAGAAGCGGTAAATTGAAAAATGGGTAGCAAAATATTTTTGAAAATAAAATTTCATAAAAAAATTCTTTAAATACCAAACACTTTTCATTATTTCACTTATTTTGCAAAAACTTTCAGCTAGAGATTTGAAGGAGACATACCTGGAGCAAGAGAGCACGAGAGCAACGTAGACAATGTGTTGACAGTATTTAGACAATTAGAATTCCAAACCTCTGGTGATTCAAACCCTGTAGCATAGAATTTCAAACGATCTCATGATTAAATTTGATTTTTTTTTTACTTTTTCTGCAGTTTTTTTACGAAGTAAGAAAATCATTTCAATTTGTTTTTCATTTTTAGAAACAAAACAAAAAATCCATTTTTACCCTAAACCCTTCATTCTTTTTGTTTCCTCCCTTTCTTCTCCCTGTTTATTTCAGAATTAGGGCTTTTCATTTTAGATTGACATGCAACCCATGGTACAATTTGCATAGTCGGATCCCAATCCATGTCTGTAATGTTCCAAATGGGGAAAAATAGGCTCAGTAGGGAATATCTTAAGATATTACACTATGGAATCACAGAAATATGGAATCACACCAATAGATCTAAACCAGAGATAGACTGGTAGGGAATTTATTGGTTATATCATCTCTAAAGAGAGGGTGAAAACCAGAGGCTTCCTGGCTCGTTCCAGACTCTGTCTATAGAAAATTGGTGAAACACAGCAAGTGTGGGAATGAAAAACTCCTCTTATAGTTTTCAGCCCTTGGGAACCTTAGATCTACAGATCTAAAGAATGGATCCAAAGAGAATCAAAAACTAAACAAGTGATAAGCGGAAAATTCCACTCTCAGGAAAATTTGCAATATGCTCAAGGAGGACGTTGTATAAGAAATCCAGTGTTAAAATAATGCAGAAAAGGGTTGGTTTCCCTTATATTAGGGTGTGTGGGACCTCCATGCAGAGTTTCAGCAAAAAAAATGGGTTTAGAGGGCTTAAACAGATCTCCCACAATCAACACTAGCTGAAAATCAGCTAAAGGAGAGAATTGGGTTAATAGAGAAACCCTCCTTCAGGAATTGCACAGTTTCTACTGGGAGTCACTAGAAATCAGAAATTAAACTCATATTATAGTATGACAGCAATAAATCAGATCCATAATGAATTTCCTTTGTAGAAGCATTGAATTTACATGAAGCAAGAGCAAGAATCCTTTAAAAATTATAGCAATAACACATGGAAAAGCTGCAGAAAGACTTGACAGTGTTCTATATGAGGAGATTCAGCTGTTGTAGGTTAAAAATAAGATCTACAACTAATATATGGCTAAAACATCAGATCCATACTAGATCTAGAAAATACTCAGCCTTCTTAACAAGATCCCCTTGGGGTTTTATCAAAATAATGCATAACAAAGTGTAGATCTAGCGTTTAATACACTGAACTGCAGAAAAATTCAGAGATTTCTGAAGATGGTTTTCATTACATTACATATTAGATCTAAACATGAATATATCAGCAAGCTACTTTACAAATCTTCAAAGTGAGAGGCAAGCCTCAATCACCAGAAAGCTAGTACAATGAGTAATCTAGGCAGCAGTGAAACATGTACATGAAAATAACGCAGTTCATGGAAGGAACTGCGCAGTAGCTGGAATGAATTGATACAACAGATGAAAATTACAGATCTGAAATCAAAATGAGAGTGAGATCCTCTTCTAGGTGGTCACAAGACACCCTCCCTGAGAGAAATATCCTCTAAACAACTAGATCTTGCAGATCTAGTTCACCCACTTGCTACAACTCACAAGTAACTGCAAAACCCTCAACAGGACTAGCGCTACTATAGAGATGAAGTTTGGCCACAATGCTGGATAGTGGAGAGATGCATCACAATCTCCTCCAAAGAGCTACTCCATGGAAGGAGAGAGGATTCCTAAACATGAAATCTTTTTCCCTTAGGCTAAATAGCCAAGAGAATAGAGTTGCTACAGCAACTTCTAAAATTCATCAACAACCTTTGCTTGTTGCCTCTCCTTATTTTTATAACATGAGGGCTTGCCAAAACCCTAAACCACCTTCTTCAACTTATCCTCTTTCACACAAGAGATCCTCTTCTAGAAGTACGTTGTGCTTGATGGATAAGCTTCCCTCCAATCTGCGCTGTAGGTGGGGCCAAGATTGACCCATTCAAATGAATTTCCCCTTTTCACACTTAGGGGTGTTTAATATAATAGCCCAGATTTATCCCCTTTCACATTGGGCATGTATTTATTCTCAACTTAGGAGTTTAACAAACCTCCTTCACATACTTTTATTCATGAATAAAGAAAAATGAAGTTAAAATGCAATGTTCCCATTAGCTGCAAAAATTGGGAACATTACAATCTCCCCCGAAAAAATGTTGCTTGCCCTCAAGCAACTCTTATTGTAGATGCAAACCATCCATTCCCTCCAAATGGCATCCTCATAAGGAAGGCTTCTTCCATTTGCTACAATAAGTTATGTATTTTTGGTGTAGAAATTTGAATAATAGATCACTTATTCACCGAGATTATCCTGATTACACACTATTTAAGCTTCATGCATAATACATAACCTCTTCTACCATTGATCATCAATTTGTGGAATTAAAAACAATCGCATGCGCACATTAAAACCATAATCAATCACACATATAAACACAGTATTTATGGGAAAGCTTAAAGATGAAAACCCCAACTATCTGTATATTATAATGATAGAGAACATGTAACAATCATTGTACAATATCCTCACAAGATCATCAGTACAATTTCCAATTGTTACACACTATACAAGCTCAGATCTGACAAGTCACATGTTCAAATCTCCTCCACCTGTTAGCCTGCCTCTACTGCGCAATCCAACCTTGAGAATTGTTAGATCCAAGTTCGAATCCCACCAGTATCAACTGCGCAATCCTCATTGGCAATCTCAATCAATGTGTGTGAAAATCTCATGCACCAGTATAGTCACAACTGATAGTCAACCTACTCTTTCACCTACCTCTTCCACTAGTCTCCACTGAACTGTCCATGCACTTGAGTTAACTGATGTATTCTTTAGTTGATTTATGAGTTAATAATTAGTGAATTAATTAATAATTAATTCACACCACTCATCACTAGTGTATTAATCAGTTAGACTAAATACAACTAGTTCAACTAAGTTAAACCGAACACAACTCCACCAACTGTCTCATCAACTCCACCAAACTCTGCCACATGAGTTCTAACTGAAGTCAATCATGCAATAGCTCAACTAACCCTTAGGAAAAGCGTATTTCCTTCTGTCAGCTGCATGTGCCACATCCAAGCATCAAACTGAAGTGCTCCAAGAGGATAAGATAATGTTTATAGTCGAAATATTATTAAGGGTTAATAATATTTGACTGTTCTATTTTTAGCCTGGCAGTCTAAAAATAGATTCCGCCCAATGTCTAAAAATAGAGGTCCATCTATTTTTACCAACTCGACCAATCATCCATAAATAGCATCCTGCAACTCATAGACCATGATCCATATGTCTAAAAATAGACATAGTCTAAAAATAGATTTTGCGCCAAAAATAGCCTGCGGGCCCACTTAGTGAAGGCGACTTCATTTCACTAAGCTCCATCATCTTGTTGCATTTTCAACACTCCCTCTCAACAAGATATGGATTATATGCAACCCCTATCCTGCCTCTGTGGTATTCGAATTTTCTCCTGGTGAGCGCCTTCGTCAAGATATCAGCATCCTGATCCTCCGTGGGAATGTATGAAAGTAACATGATTCTCCGCTGCACACAATCTCTGATATGATGATACCGGATGTCAATGTGTTTGGATCTATCATGAAATACTGGATTAGCTGAGAGTTTAATGCAACTCTGGTTATCACAATAAATCACAGTAGGCTCCAAGTGTGACCCGAACAACCCGACCAGGATCTTCCTCATCCATATGGCCTCGCATGCAGCCAAGCTTGTTGCCATATACTCAGCCTCTGCTGAACTGAGTGCCACGGATCTCTGCTTCCTGCTGTACCAAGAAACTGTTGTCGACCCGATACTGAAGATCCCTCCAGATGTGCTCTTTCTGTCCGTTGGGCTCCCTGCCCAATCTGCATCCGTGAAGCCACAAAGCTTCACCTCATCCTCCTGTCTGTACCACAATCCATATCCCGATGTGCCTCTAAGATAACACAATACATGCTTGCCTGCCTTCCAGAAGAGCTTGGTTGGCTTAACCATAGCTTGTGAAAGCTGGTTAACAGCATAGCATATATCGGGTCGTGTATTGACCAGATACATAAGCGACCCCACCAAATGTCGATAAACAGTGGCATTCACTACCTCCGCTGAAGTAGCATCCTCCTTCCTCCAACCTCCAAGAAGAGGAGTATCAACAGGCTTGCAGCCATGCATGTTGAACTTCTCCAGTATCTCCCGGGCATACTTACCCTGAGAAACAAACAGTCCATCACTGCGCTGCCAAATTTCCAATCCCAGGAAATAATGAAGGAGGCCCAAGTCCTTCATCTCAAACTCTCTAGCAAGATCCTCCTTGCATGAAAGTATCAATAGCTCATCACCCATCAAAATAAAATCATCTACATAAAGTACAATGATCAGCAACTTACCCTCCACCACAATCTAGTATAGGTTAGGATCCGCCTCACTCTTGGAGAATCCAAGTCCGGTGAAATAACTATCTATCCGTGTGTACCAAGCACGAGGTGCTTGTTTCAACCCATACAGTGCTCTCTTGAGCCTGCACACATGCGACTCGCTGCTGAAGATCTTGAAACCTTCGGGCTGCTCTATGTACACCTCCTCCTCAATGACTCCATTGAGGAACACAGTCTTCACATCCATCTAATGAATGTGCCACTCCATCTGCGCTGAGAGAGCAAGAATCATCCATATGGAAGAATACCTTGCGATAGGTGCAAAGGTCTCCTCATAATCGATCCCCTCTATCTGTGAAAAGCCTCGGGAAAAAAATCTTGCCTTGTACTTCTCCACACTCCCGTCAGCTGCTTGCTTCACTTTGTAGATCCATCTCGAACCCACCACTGATTTCCCCTCCGGCCTCGGGACAATCTCCCATGCACTGTTTCTGACAATCGAATCATACTCTTCGACCATGGCATCTACCCATGTGGGCTCCTCCACAGCTTCCTCGAAAGAGGATGGCTCTGTCACGATACAATTGCTCACAAGAGCCATGTATCCAGTGTACTGGTCCGGTGATTGTCTCTGTCTGTGTTGTGTTGTAGGTGGTCCTACAACCTTCTCTGCATCTTGAGCTAGTCGCTCAGCTTCTGTAGTGCGCTTCCGCCCTCTGATGGTTGGCGCTGCATGAGTGGTCTCTTCCACTCCATGAACTTCCTCTTGTGGCTGATCCACATCACGAAGCTCATCCTTAGGAACTAATAGCTCCTCCCTCTGCATGCAAGTGTGGCTCCCTCTCAAGCGAACACTTCGCGGCTTTCTCCTCCTGAAATTTGATATCCGAAAGTACAACGGTCTTGCGACGGTGCGGAAAATACACACGATAGTTGTGGGGCATATCAGTGTACCCCACAAATATCCCAGCCTCTGCGGTCGGCTCCAGCTTCTTCCTGGCATCCTTCGTCACATGAATGTAAACAGGTGAACCAAAAATCCTCAAATGGGAAATATCAGGCTTCTTACCAGAAAACGCCTCCTCGGGTGTACTCATGCCAAGTATCCTGTGAGGACAATGGTTCTGCACATATACGGCAGTATTGCATGCCTCCACCCATAATTGAATGGGTAGGCCCTAATCATGCAACATCGCCCATGCAGCACCCACGATCGTTCTGTTCTTCCACTCAGCAACCCCGTTCTGCTATGGGTTATGAGGTGCTATGAGCTCTCTTCGAATTCCTTCTACACTGCAAAAGTCCTTGAATTCGCCAGAGATGAATTCACCACCATTGTCGCTCCTAAGAGCCTTCACCTGCTTCCCCTGTTCTTTTTCGACCAGTGCTTTGAACTCACAGAACTTTGAGTATGTCTCGCTCTTCTTCTGCATGAATAAGATCCAGCACTTTCGAGAAAAATCATCAACAAAGATCACATAGTACCTGTGCTTTGCTGTCGAAGCTGCTGAGAAAGGTCCACACACGTCTTTGTGAATTCTCTCAAGGATCGTCGTGGCGCAACTATCCTTCTCGTGAAAGGTGGCTTTCACAAATTTTCCTAAGGTACATCCCTTGCACTGATCTGACTACGCAAGAGTACCCTTAGGAAGCCCGGTAGAAATCTGCTGCAGTATCTTCAAAGCTCCATGGTGAAGGTGGCCCAATCTCCGGTGCCACAGCTCGCCATCATCCCGGCTCACCACTCCTTCTGCCTTTCATGCCATTGTTGTGCAGCCATCTACCTGCAATTGATAAAGGTTCTTGACTCGAACCCCTATCCTCCGGGTCTCACCAGTTGCCTTACTGCGCAGGAAAGCCTTTCCTTCGCTAAAGACAACATCATATCCCTTGTCTTCTAACATCGCCACAGAGATAAGATTCTTCTTCAATCCTGGAACATGCATCACATCCTTCAATACGAAGGGTTTACCAGACTCCCTCTCAAAGGAAATGGTACCGATACCGATCGCACTGTATCTACCATCATCGCCCATCTTGATGTGCACTCCAAGATCTTTCTCATCCAGATCAATAAACAAATCTCGATCTCCTGTCATGTGAAAAGACGCACCATTGTCAAGAAACCACACTGAACCCGTCACACTTGAAACCAAGCATGCGATCAGTGAAAAATCCAGCTCAAACTACGAGGCTAAGGCCTCTCCAGCTGCAGATCCAGCAGCCTGCTTATTTTTCTTCTTCTTTGGACAATTAGTGGCGTAATGTCCATGTTGGTGACAATGAAAGCACTTCACCTTGGACATGTCCTGCTTCTTGCCTTTCACACTGGATTGAGAAGCTTTCTTGCTCTTCCCCTTCTTTGCTTTGGTAGCCAAAGCGCAATTCTCTTCATCTGAGTTCTTTGATGAAGATCTGTCCCTGGTACTCCACCTTATCTCCTCTTGCACAAGATCCGACCAAAGTCGCTCCCATCCTGGCAATTTCTCCCGACCATTGACAGAGTCCTGATAGGAATGCCAACTCTTCGGAAGACCTAGGAGAGCCAAGCTCACTAAGTCCTCATCATCTACAATCACCCCCACACTTCCCAGCTCATCCCTGCATTGGACGAACTTCGTGAGGTACTTGGGCATACTGTCTCCTTTCTCCATCTTTATGTTTCTGAGTTTATCCTTGAGCGCCAACTTCCTCTGGTCGCTCTTGCTTTGGAATAAATCTGTCAAGGCTTTCCACATCAGGAATGGAGAAGCCTTATCATGCAGGCTGGACACAATGTGATCCTTCACGCCCTCCAACAGAATCCTTCGACATTTTGTTGTCTTCTTTTGCCATGCGTCAAGTGCGGCAGCATCGCTAGAAGCAGGTCTTGGGACTTCAGCATCTATGAACTCCTTTAACCCATTGTCATCTAACACCAGCTCCATCCCGTCCTTCCATGAAATATAATTCGAGCTACCCTCCAGGGCATACTCCAATCGCAATCCATTGAAAGACATTCTCAACTTCGACACCAAGAAAACACTGCTGCAAATTCAAATTCCACCAGCTCAAAACTCAACCGCTTCAATGTACTGCAATTGCTCCAATGATCAATATCGCTCTGATACCATGTATAAATTTTAATAATAGATAACTTATTCATCGATATTATCTTGATTACACACTATTTAAGCTTCATGCATAATACATAACCTCTTCTACCATTGATCACCAATTTGCGGAATTAAAAACAATCGCATGCGCATATTAAAACCATAATCAATCACACATATAAACACAGCATTTATGGGAAAGCTTAAAGCTGAAAACCCCAACTATCTGTATATTATAATGATAGAGAACATGTAACAATCATTGTACAATCTCCTCACAAGATTGTGAAGGCGACTTCATTTCACTAAGCTCATCATCTTGTTGCATTCTCAACATTTGGTTCCAAATTTGTCTTCTACCAATGCATGAGGTGACTTCCAACTGTGACGTTAGATGTCCTCTTCTTACCATGAAGTACAATATGACAAATACATGATGTCCAAAATCATCACAAACACATGTGAGACATAAAGTAAGGTAGCTCCTGCCATAAAGGAAGAGCTTCATCATGCAGAAAATTCCTCCATCCCATGTTTGTGAACTTGAATAAGCATTGTTATGCCTCCATTCTTAGCCCTATTGGCCTTGTTGGATTCAAACTCCATCATTTCAGCATTATGCAAAGAAGAAGGGAAGGAGTAATATGGGTAAGCAAAAGATGTCAAGCCATATTCTCCCAAAATCAACCACCTGAGGAAGGCCCTTTGCTTCCATCCTCCATCTCCTCCATGTAAGATGGACAAGCCATGCTTCCCAAAAGATGATGTGCATGCCTTTCTTTGCTGCAATTTATCTTTGATACATAAGGCATGAATCAAAAAATTATGAGCCATGGGGTGGTCACCATACTCATTCAAAGCATCAAAGCAACAAGTGATCTTGCTGCCCTCTTTCCTCCTCCTATGCATCATGAGACCAAACCATGCTAATGAACATATGATGTGTTACATTAGCCCAATACAAAGCACCATCATCAATGCACATCTTGAGATAGTCATGCCAAATTTTTCACCATGAAAAACACATAGACATAGGAGATGTCATGTGGTGGCCATAGCTTCTCAAGTGAAACAAAATTGTACATGCCTTCTCTTGCTGCAACATAACATTGAAAACCAAGGCATGATTCAGAAAATAATGAGCTATTGGGTAGCAACCACACTCACCCAAAAGCATCCGTAGCAACAAGGACTTTGCAGCCTTCTTGCCTCATCAACATGTGGATCTTGGAGCAATAACACAATGATGAGCATGTAAAATGTCTCATCAACATAGTACAAGCAAGCTCCCTCATACCACATCATGTGGGAGTCATTCCCAAGCCAAATTTCATGCATGAAATATACCTCCAACAGAAATGCATGTGGACATATGAGACATACTTCAAGCATAGGTGAATACATGGACATAAGATTTAACTTTGTAATGTCCACTCTCCCTTTAACAACCCCATCATCCATGCTTCCTCTTCATATAATCTACTAATGATTTACCAAGCATGAGATAAGAGAATGAGAATCTTTGGGGTAGTGATCATGCTTACCCCTATAGCAACCAGTGCTGCCATGCCTCCTTATACATTTCATAGCTGCTCTTCAAGGCATAGATTAGAAAAATAGGTACCTTTGGAGAGTGATAGGAGTCTCCCAAGGGCAACCAATGTAACCAAGCTTGCTGGTCCATATATGTATGCAAGTGATCATGTGACCCCATGCTCACCATTCTCATCCACTCACTCAAATATGGAAGTTGAGTGATGTGCTGCATAATCATGGCATTCTTCATTTGCAGAATACCATCTCCTTGAACCCACTAAATAACTTTGCATCTCATGGAATACTGAAATGCATCTCTGTTGTGATCTCTTAGTGAGACCTTCTTCTCATGTATGGTATTCCAAAACCAATGAAGCTTTGGATCTGCAGCAATACCTCCAACATGCTCCAAGAATGATGAAGCCTCTTTGTCACAGCCACTATGTGACAGTGCTGTGGTATACCTTTGCTTCAAATCAACACTTTGATCCAACCCTTGGCTATGCATGGATCTTAAAATATTATGTGCTGAAATCTTATGCATACCTTGGATCAACTGATATGTGGGAACCTCTTGACAGAACACAAGAGTTCCTCCATCTGGATCAATGATACCTCCAACTGCTGGTAAGAATGATGGCCTCCTTTCTTCAAGTATACCAGCATTGAAATATTTCTTCTCCCCCTCATGCATCTCCTCATTCATGCATGGGACCCCATATGATAATAACTCAAGACTGCCTTGCAAAGATGCAAGTGCCTCTTCTCTAGATGCAATCTCCTTAGTAGCAGGTAGTGAAAATGGAGATCTCTTGCCCGAAGTGACAATATTGACATTCTCCTTTGTTTCCTTGGGAGATGTCTCTTCTTCAGTCATTATCCCTACCTTGTGATGACAGGAAGTGTATAGTTCTTCCTCTTCATCTTGAAACCCTTTAGGAGTTTCTTTGCATCTCTTTTCTTCATTACTACACCTCTCACCTTCTTCAAAGAAAGTGGGTATAGTGGATCTATGAGGAGATCTAGGATTCTCCGGTCTTCTATTCTTCTAATAGGAAGTGCTAGGGCTTCCTTCTTCTTCTTGAAATCTCATGCAGCTCTTACTGCAACTTGCTTCTTCTCGAAACCCTCTAGGAGTCTCGATGCTTCTTCTCTTTCTCTTATGATTTACCTCTTGGGAGAGGCCCTTCTTAGATTTGGAAACTAATGAGAATAATCTCATCTGCTCCATCAAGTTGATCTCTGCTTCTGCTCTTTAATTCACTGGTAGCTTGATCTCACAGTCTGTGCTAGAGATCATGCTCTGATACCACTGTAAGGTTCCAAATGGGAAAAAATAGGCTCAGTAGGGAATATCTTAAGATATTTCACTATAGAATCACAGAAATATGAAATCACACAAATAGATCTAAACCAGAGATATACTGGTAGGGCATTTACTGGTTATATCACCTTTAAAGAGAGGGTGAAAACCAGAGGCTTCCTGGCCCATTCCAGACTCTGTCTATAGAATATTGGTGAAACACAGCAAGTGTGGGAATGACACACTCCTCTTAGAGTTTTTTGCCCTTAGGAACCTTAGATCTACAGATCTAAATAATGGATCCAACAGAGAAGCAAAACCCAAACAAGGAAGAAGCGGGAAATTCCACTCTTAGGAAAATCTGCAATAGGCTCAAGGAGGACGTTGTATAAGCAAACCAGTGTTAAAATAACGTAGAACAGGGCTGGGTTCCCTTATTTTAGGCTATGTGGGACCTCCATGCAGAGTTTCAACAAGAAAAAATGGGTTTAGAGGGCTTAAACAGATCTCCCACAATCAACACTAGCTGAAAATCAGCTAAAGGAGAGGGCTGAGTTAATAGAGAAACCTTCCTTCAGGAATTACGTAGTTTCTGTTGGAAGTCACCAAAAATCAGCCATTAAACTCATATTATAGTATGACAGCAAGAAATCAGATCCATAATGAAGTTCCTTTGTAGAAGCATTGAATTTACATGAAGCAAGAGCAAGAATCCTTCAGAAATTATAGCAGTAACACATGGAAAAGCTGCAGAAAAGACTTGACAATGTTCTAAATGAGGAGCTTCAGCTGTTGTAGGTTAAAACTCAGATCTAAAACTGATATATGACTAAAACATCAGATCCATACCAGATCTGGAAACTACTCAGCCTTCTTAACAAGATCCCCTTGGGGTTTTATCAAAATATTGCATAATAAAGTGTAGATCTAGCTTTTAATACACTGGACTGCAGAAAAATTCAGAGATTTCTGAAGATAGCTTTCATTAAATTACATATCATATCTGAGCATGAATAGATCAGCAAGCTACTTTACAAATCTTCAAAGTGAGAGGCAGGCCTCAATCACCAGAAAGCTAGTACAATGAGAAATCTAGACAGCAGTGAAACATGTACATGAAAATAACACAGTTCATGGAAGGGACTGCGCAGTAGCTGGAATGAATTGATACAGCAGATAAAAATTACAGATCTAAAAGTAAAATGAGAGTAATATCCTCTTTTGGGTGGTCACAAGACACCCTCCCTGAGAGAAATCTCCTCTAAACAACTAGATCTTGCAGATCTAGTTCACCCACTTGCTCCAACTCACAAGCAGTTGAAAAACCCTCAACAGGACCAGCACTGCTATAGAGATGAAACTTGGCCATAATGCTGGATAGTGGAGAGATGCAACACAATCTCTTCCAAAGAGCTACTCCATGGAAGGAGAGAGGATTCCTAAACAGGAAATCCTCTTCCCTTAGGCTAAACAACCAAGAGACTAGAGTTGCTGTAGCAACTTCTAAAATTCTTCAACAACCTTTGCTTGTTGCCTCTCCTTCTTTTTATAACATGAGGGCTTGCCAAAACCCTAAACCACCTTCTTCAACTTATCCTCTTTCACACAAGAGATCCTCTTCTAGAAGTATGTTTTGCTTGATGGATAAGCTTCCCTCCAATCTGCGCTGTAGGTGGGGCCAAGATTGACCCATTCAAATGAATTTCCCCTTTTCACACTTAGGGGTGTTTAATATAATAGCCCATATTTATCCCCTTTCACATTGGGCATGTATTTATTCTCAGCTTAGGAGTTTAATAAACCTCCTTCACATACTTTTATTCATGAATAAAGCAAACTAAAGTTAAAATGCAATGTTCCCATTAGTTGCAAAAATTGGGAACATTACAATGTCTGCCCTTGCGTGAATTTTTGAAAAAAAATATTATTTTATCATTGTGCCTTGCATAACCTAGCACACCGATGTGATGTATTATCTCAATGCACCGCAAAAGGACTGTGTAATAAAAAAATTAAAAACATTTTTTTAAAATCAGTGTGCCATATGTAAAATAGGGCACTGGTGCGCTAGGTTACGCAGGGCACACTGATAACGTGCTATTTCATTATGGCGCACCGCGAACTTGGCGTTTCGCAAAAAAATGTTTTATTGTGTTAATTGGTGCACCATGTAACATATAACGCACCGCACAGGTTCTCCTAGTTGACAGAGAGAACCGTATGGTGGTCCCTTGTTTGCACAGGGAATTTATGCTAGAAAAACTAAGACTGGACTATTTTTATTATTTTCTTTGTGTTAATCGGTGCGATGGTTAATATGTAACGCACCGATGCTCCTTGTTGACATAGAGAACTGTATCGTCTATTATACTATTTTTTGGTGTGTTTATAAGACCCCCATGCACCGACGTCGATGCATACACCATGAATGGTGCACCGGTTTCTTGAGATTTTTTTTTTTACCTAAAAAGTTGACAATTTATTTA
This sequence comes from Pinus albicaulis, assembly GCA_034641835.2. Taxonomy (NCBI): domain Eukaryota; kingdom Viridiplantae; phylum Streptophyta; class Pinopsida; order Pinales; family Pinaceae; genus Pinus; species Pinus albicaulis. Next base: position 25,060,749 of record CM076583.1, on the reverse strand, counting down.
TAAATATATTAATGAATGATATGGTACAGGTTTCAGATTGATAAAGAAATGACTAACAAGAGATCAAGTAACAAAAATACTGATAACACATCAAGAAAAGCAAAAAAGGCAAGTTCTTTTAAATTCTTTACAAAAAATATTATTTTTTAACTATATGTAAGTTTAAATCATATGTATTGTTTACTGTGTATCATGCAGATCCATAAAATGACGAAGCTCAATAAGATTATTTCTGATCTACGACCAGAAAAGCGTAAAAACTTGATGGAAAAATTGCAAAAGGATGAATCAGGTGAATGAAAAAAAATACTACCGATCCAATATGAGTTTTTTTTTTCATTAATAATATACCTAAAATTATTAGATAACATGTGTCAAACAATCTATTAATTCACATGTATTTAATGTTCTACAGGGACCAAAAAATCAGAAAAGGAATGTTGTTCTAAGAAAAGAAAAAAATAGAACATGCAAATGAAAATGAATTTCTCCTTAGCTCATATGGAGTGGTGTTGGAGGTTAAGGAAAGGGGGAAAAACTTTTACAAAATTTTGAGGGATCTAGTGGAATGAATGTATAAACGTTCTTTCCACTTACAATACAAAAATCAATCCAATGATTCCAAGAACCAAATTTTATCTCAACTATAGGAAGAGTTTCCAAAGAATTGGTCAATGAGACATGTCAGAATTTTAATAGAAAAAACGTACAACAACAAAAAAGAAGGAATGGAAAAGTAATATTCCATTAAATGTTTGTCTAGAATTATTTATAAATATCACTTTTGTTATATTTACTTTTCATATATCAATATAAAAATTAAATAGTTTATTGTCATGTTACATTTTCAGGAAGATTATGAAAATATCAAAATATGAACGAGCTGATATGAGAAATATGCAAGTAGGAATGTCCAAAAAGGTGTACAAGGAGATAGTCAAAGAAATGGACAAAATTGCATCGCAGGAGAAGGCATCTAAAAAACAACGTGCTTCAAATTTAATATGTAATCATTGAATTTTTCTATCATTAGGTACAATAAATAAACAATTTAGCATTAAATATTAATTTTTAAGTATTTTCTTGCAGAAAAGAAAAGAAAATGGAACCCATTCAGAACATAAAACAGGATGACAAGGAAGAAAAGGGTTGATATCTAAGTTTGTGAGTAATTGTTACTTCCTTATAAAAACTTAACTAGATTTCATTTTTTTTTTAATTTGTTTTACAAAAACCATCATTGAATGTCTTCAAATAGGTGCTAACATACAAAGAAGAACCATTAGACAAATTGATTGAAATTGGGTTAAATATGGGTTATGAGTATATGTTGGCATATCATAAATTAACTGTAGAATTGGTAAGCATCTATCGATCTTGTTTTATTTAGCTTCCTCTATAATTAATAGAAAAAAAAAATTATATTCAATATATGATTTGTTATGGGATATAAAACTTGCAGGAAACAAAGAATGGAACTGCGCCAACAGATGAAATCTTAAAATATGGCATGTTACATGGTTTTGAAAGAAGGTGTATAGTTTATGAGTCAATTGTTGCTATGGTACATCATTTCTTTTCGATTTACATTGATGTATATTATTTAATATTGCAATATTCATTATTCTCACCAATTTATATACACTCATTACAATTTATTTTTATGTTTGCAGATGGAAGGTGAAGAAGAAGAAAACAATCAACACCATGAACAAAACATTCTTGAAAATAACCCAAGTCATGGAAGTAGCTCTAGCAGTGACAGTAGTTCAAGCAAAGAATGATGATCACTATGTTTCGATATCAAAGCAAGGCATTGTATTTTTTGAAATATTTGTCTGTGAAATCAAACATTTTGTTTAATGTCATGGACATAGTGTCCCAATTGAAAGACAAAGGGATACCAATAACTGTCCCATTTTGTATGAAAAATATTGTCTTATATATATATAATATAATACGTTTTAGTTTATTCTATTGCGTTCTCCATTGTCGCAGTGAAATGTAACACCACTGATTAAATTTATGGATGATTAAATATTATAATGAAGAGATGTGAAATTTGATGATATGATATAACAAATTAATCCAAACATCACATTCAAATGCACTAATAAAAATTTAATTCATATGAATATTGTTATAAGATATATATGTGTCGACTTTTGATGAATAATGAATTTTAAAAAATCACAATAATTATGATATGATATAAAAAATTAATCCAAACATCACATTCAAATGCATTAATAAAAATTTAATTAATATGCATATTGTTATAAGATGTGTCGACTTTTGATGAATAATGAATTTTAAAAAATCACAATAATTGCACTGTCACAGGTCGATGTTTCTAAAAAATACAAAATGAACACTAGTGTGTGTCAGTTACTATAAACCGGTGCGTTTGTATGTTGCAGCGCACCGGTGCGTTTCTACGACCTATGGGCACCGCAAAAATACCAAAACCAATCAAAAATCTCGGTGTGTTTGTGCGATACTGTGCCCCGGTGCATTTGTACAACGTATGGGCATCGCACAAATACCAATATAAATTATAAATCTCAGTGCATTTGTCTGATATGGCGCAATGGTGTGTTTCTATAAGTCTACGTACTGGTGCATTGAGACGAGCTATGGGCACCGCACAAATCCCAAGACCATTTAGAACAGCCCTGTGCGTTGTATCACCAACATTGCGCCTAGTGCGGTTTTATACCTTGACAGCCCAGTGTGGTTTTATCCCTTGACAACATGGTGCATGCACCTTCGACCGCCTTGGGGCCACCATCTAGATGACATGCACCGGTGCATTGAAACCTTAGTAGCGCACCGATGAAAAAAACATCTGTAATAACCTCCGGCTGCCCAGTTTTTTTAGTTGTGTTGAATTTCCTTTAAAAGCTCCGTCAAAACGTTCGTAACCATAAACGAATGTTGTAGCAAATGTTTTTTTGACAATTTTTTCCAATTTTATAACACTAAAAACCTTCTTTATAACCTTAGCTAGAGGGTCTTTTCCTTGTAGTGGAAGATCCCTCCTGATGTGCTCTTTTGTTTTGATGGATTTCCTGCCCAATCTGCATCCGTGAAGCCTTGAAGCTTCACTCCCTATATCTGTTTGTACCATAATCCATACTTTGTAGTGCCCCTGATATATCTCTAGACATGCTTCCCCGGTTTCCAAAAGAGCTTGGTTTTCTTAACCATAGCTTGACTCAGTTGGTTAACTGCATAGAAAATGTCTGGTCTGGTGTTCACCAAATACATCAGTGAACCTAGTAGGTGCCTGTAGACAGTAGCATCCACTACTTCTCCTGAAGTAGCATCATCTTTCCTCCAATTTCCCAGAAGCAGAGTATCCATGGGTTTACAGCTCTCCATGTGAAACTTACCCAGTATCTCTTTGGCATACTTTCCCTGAGAAACAAAAATCTCACCATCCCGCTGCCATATTTCCAAACCAAGGAAATAGTGAAGGAGTCCCACCTCCTTCATTTCGAACTCTCTTGCAAGATCCTCCTTGCATGAGTTTATCAGTTGATCATCACCTGTAAAAATTAGATCATCAACATAAAGTACGATAATCAAGAGCTTACCATCAACCACAATCTAGTACAGGTTTCCATCCACTTCACTTTTGGTGAAGCCCAACCTGATGAAATAGTTTTCAATCCAACTATACCAAGCGAGGTGCTTGCTTTAGACCATACAATGCTCTCTTGAGTCGACACACATGCGACTCACTGTCAAAGATCGGGAAACCTTTTGGTTTCTCTATATACACTTCCTCCTCAATAACTCCATTGAGAAACACATTTTTCACATCCATTGGATGAATGCGCCACACCATTTGTGCTGAGAGTGCAAGGATAGATCTAATGGAAGAGTACCTCGCGACTGGTATGAAATTATTTTCATAGTCAATCCTCTCAACTTGTGAGAATCCTTGGGCCACATATCTGGCCTTGTACTTCTCCACACTCCCAACAACAGCTTGCTTCACCTTATAGGTCCATCTAGATCCAACCACTGATTTCCCAACTGGTTTTGGTACAATCTCCCATGCATTGTTCTTGATGATGGAGTCATACTCCTCTACCATAGCATCAACCAAAATTGGTTGTTGCACTGCTTCCTGAAAGGAAGATGGTCCTGTCACAATACACTTGCTCATAAGAGCCATGTATCCAGTAAACCTGTTTGGAGACTGTCTCTGTATGTGCAGTGAAGTAGGGGCTCCTACATTATCTGCTACATCAAGTCTCAATCTATCAGATTCCATGGTGCGTCTTCTACCATTTCTGGTGGATGGCTCTGCATGATTATTTTCTGCCACTATATGATCCTCTGCATGTGGTTTCTCCACATATTGAGGTTCATTCTTTGGAATCAAGAGTTCCTCCTTTGCATGCAAATCCAACTCCCTCTCAAGGGACAATCGCATGGCTTTCTCCTCATCAAATTTTATATCCCGTCACACAATATTCATTCTATTGTTTGGAAAATACACCCGATAGTTTTGGGGAGTTTCAGTGTAACCCACAAATATCCCAATCTTAGCTATTGGTTCTAGCTTCTTCCTAGCGACTTTGGTCACATGCACATAAATAGATGAGCCAAAAATCTTAAAATGTGAAACATCGGGTTTCTTACCAGTAAAAGACTCTTCTGGTGTACTCATTCCAAGTATCCAATGAGGACAACGGTTTTGGACAAATATCATTGTGTTGCATGCCTCCGCCCACAGATGCAACGATAGACCCTGATCATACAACATCGCTCGTGTTTCACCCATAATTGATATGTTATTTCTTTCTGCGACCCCATTCTATTGTGGGTTATGAGGCGTGATCAACTCTCTCTGAATTCCTTCTTTGTTGCAGAATTTCTTGAAATAATTGGAGATGTACTCACCACCATTTTTGCTCCTAAGAGCCTTCACATGCTTCCCTATGTCTTTCTCCACTAGTGCTTTGAACTCAAGAAATTTTGAGAATGTCTGATCTTTCTTCTCCATGAAGTAGATCCAACACTTTCGAGAAAAATCATCAACAAATATCACATAGTACTTATGCTTTGTTGTCAAAGCAGTCGATAATGGTCCACACATGTCTGAGTGAACTCTCTCAAGGATATCTGAGGCTCATTTCTCCTTCTCATGAAAAGTGGCGTTTGCATACTTCCCCATAGTACATCCCTTGCATGTGTTTGACTGCGCAATTGTACCCTTGGGAAGACCCATAGAAATTTGTTGCATGACCTTCAAGGCTCTATGGTGAAGATGGCCCAATCTCCTGTGCCATAACTCACCCTCATCCCATCTCACCACTTTGTCTACATTACCCATCAATGTTGTGCAACCATTAACATCAAGTTTATAGATATTCCTAACTTGAATCCCAATATTCTTGGCTTGTCTTTTTGTTTTGTGTCGTAGGAAAGCTTTTCCCTCACTGAAAGTAATAGAATAGCCTCTATCCTCCAACATTGCAACTGAGGCTAAATTTTTCTTCAAGGTTGGTATATGCATTACATATTTTAATTGGAAGGGTTTACCTAATTGTCTTTGGAAGGTAATTTACTAATCCCGGTAGCATTGTACCGCCCATCATCACCCATTTTGATATGCATCTGGAGGTCCTTCTCCTCCAACCTACTAAAAATTTCTTTATCTCTCATCATGTGAAAGGATGCACCACTATCCAAGTACCACACCGATCCCATTACACTTGACACCACGCATAAAATGAGAGAGAATTCAAGCTCAAATTGTGAGGCCAAAGCCTCACTAGATGCACATCTTGAAGCCTTCTTGTTCTTATTCTTTTGTGCACAATTAGTGGCATAATGTCCATGCTTGTGACAATGAAAACACTTCACTCTGGACATGTCGCGCTTCTTATCATATTTTTCGAACTCAAATTTGGAATGGAATTTCTTTCCTTTCCATTTCTTCGCATTGGTAGCCAAAGCATAATCTTCTTCATCTTCATTCTTATGTGAAGATCCATCTCTGGTATTCCGCCTGAATTTTTCTTGCACCAAATCCGACCAAAGTCGTTCCCAATCTGGCAACTTTTCCCTTCCATTGATAGAGTCTTGATAACTATGCCAACTCTTGGGAAGTCCTAGAAAATATAGGCTCACCAAATAATCACCAGTGACAGTAATGCTGATGCTCCCAATCTCATCCTGACATTGGACAAACTTTGTTAAATATTTCGGCATGGCGTCGCCTTTCTCCATTTTGATCTTCCTGAGTTTATCCTTCAATGCTAATTTTCTATGATCACTGATGCTCTGAAATATATTTTTCAAAGCTTTCCACATTGCATAAGGTGTCTCTTTGCCATGGATACTTGAGAAAATGTGGTCTCATACTCCCTCTAGTAAGATTCTCCTTGCCTTTTCAACCTTCTTTTTCCAAGCATCAATATTTGCAGCATTTGTTACAGCAGGTTTGGGAACATCATTATCAATGAATTATTTCAACCCATTGTCCTCCAACACTGCCTCCATCCTATCTTTCCAAGAAATATAGTTAGAGCTGCCCTCGAGTGAATACTCCCATCTCAAGCTATTGAAAGCCATTTCGATCCTGAATCACTTGTAGCACAAGAATGTCTTCTGCAAATTCAAATTCTATTCAGTCACAAACTCAGATTCTCTGTAGAAATTTGAATAACTGATATGTTATCCACCGAGATTCTCCTGATCACATACTATTTTAGCTTCATGCATAATACAGAATCTCTTCTACCATTGATCATCACATGCGGAAATAAAATCATTGCATGCGCACATAGAAACATTAATCAATCACACATATCAACACAGTATGTAATGGGGAAAGCATACAGATGAAAACCCCCAACTATCTGTATATTATAATGATAGATAACATGTAACAATCATAGTACAAACTCCTCACAAGTATCCAGTACTATCTCCAATAGTTACACACAAACTAGCTCAGATCTGAACAAGTCACAGGCTCAAATCTCCTCCACTGTCTGCCTGCCTCTACTACGCAATCCAAGATGAGAATAAATGAGATCCAAGTTCGAATCTCCTTGGCTTGTACTGTGCAATCCTCATTGGCAATCTCAATCAATGTGTGTGCAAATCTCATGCACAGCTATAGTCACAACTGATAGTAGACTCACCCTTTCACCCACCTCTAACACTGGTCTCCTTCCAGGCTTGTCCATGCAAGGTTAAGCCAGTGTATTCTTTAGTTGATTTATGAGTTAATAATTAGTGAATTAATTAATAATTAATTCACACACTCATCACTAGTGTATTTATCGGTTAGACTAAATACAACTAGTTCAACTAAGTTAAACTGAACACAACTCCATCAACTATCTCATCAACTCCACCAAACTCTGTCACATGAGTTCTAACTGAAGTCAACCATGCAATAGCTCAACTAAACCCTAGGAATAGCGTAATTCCTTTGTCAGCTACATGTGCCACATCCGTAGCTCGAACTAAAGTGCTGCAAGAGGATAAGATAATGTTTATAGTCCAAATATTATTAAGAGCTAATAATATTCGACTGTTCTATTTTTAGACTGGCAGTCTAAAAATAGACTTCGCCCAGTATGTCTAAAAATAGAGGTGCGACAAAATCACTGTGTGGTCCCCACCTAGTTTTGGTGATCACTTTCCAACTAGGATCAAGGATGATGTTTCAGGATGCCTCCTTCACTGTTTCTTGTTGCAATCTTCAACACTCCCTATCAACAAGAAAGGATTGTCTTTGTATGCGACATGCAACTCCATGTATTCGCCTTGCAACCTTTGCAAGCACCTTGCAACTGCATGCATCTGCTTTGCAACTCTTGCTGCAACACTTTCGAAACTGAAAGGCTCCAGACAACTCAAACAATCTGATGCATCTATCATCAAAGTCTTTGACTTCTGTTGGTACCAACTGCACATGTCTTTAGGAACCACTACGTTGTTGAACTCTTGAGCCCATGAACTACGCACTTGCGCTCAGCTGCGATTCTCGCTCGATGCTCGACACTTTGTCACTTTGATCTGCACCGCATCAATCCAGCGGTCATGCTGCGGTGTCTTTGTGGGCACCTCGTAACCGAGGTTCAATTGTGAGATCCACACCATCTCCATGAATCTCACGCGAGAAATCTCCTCTTGGGATTAATCATGCATGTCGCCCCACCTCTCACCTGGTGGTATAGCTGCATGCACTCCCTCTGCCCATCTGGCACGAAAGTTCTCTGCATGAGTGGTTTCTCCCACTCCATGATCCTCATCTTGTGGCTGCTCCACATCCCGAGGTTCACTCTTACCTCCATGCAAAACTTGCTCCCTCTCAAGCATCAATTGCATGTCTTTCATGCACTTCCCAACAGTAGGAAGCTCCGTAGACATCCCATCTACTTCAAGTCTGTAGCGATTCTTTGCTCGAATCCCAACCTTCTTGACTTGTCCTGTTGCCTTGTGCTGAAGGAAAAAGTTTCCTTCACTGAAGACAACTTCATACCCTTTATCCTCTAACATTGCGACTGAGATCAAATTCTTATTTAAACCTGGAACATGCACTACATCTTTTAAAAGAATGAGTTTACCTGACTCCCTCTGAAAGGTTATGGTACCAATGTCGGTCGCATTGTATCATCCATTGTCGCCCAACTCAACATGCAACTGGAGATATTTCTCCACCAAGTCACTGAAAAGATTCACATCTCCCGTCATGCGAAAGGAAGCACCACTGTCCATGAACCACACTGAATCCATCATACTTGAGGCCAAGCATGCGATCAGCGAAAAATCCAGCTCAAACTGTGAGGCTAAGGCCTCTCCAGCTGCAGTCCCAGTAGCCTGCTTATTTTTCTTCTTCTGTGGACAATTTGTGGAAATTTCGGCTTTCTCCATATTTATGTCTCTGAGTTTATCCTAAAACTCAACCACTTCAATGCTTTGCAATTGCTCCAATGATCAATATCGCTTCGATACCATGTAGAAAATCTTTAACACGACTCCGATACCATGTAGAAATTTGAATAACTGATATGTTATCCACCGAGATTCTCTTGATCACACACTATTTTAGCTTCATGCATAATATATAATCTCTTCTACCATTGAACATCACATGCAGAAATAAAATCAATTGCATGTGCACATAGAAACATTAATCAATCACACATATCAACATAGTATGTAATGGGGAAAGCATACAGCTGAAAACCCCCAACTATCTGTATATTATAATGATAGAGAACATGTAACAATCATAGTACAAACTCCTCACAAGTATCTAGTACTATCTCCAATAGTTACACACAAACTAGCTCAGATTTGAACAAGTCACAGGTTCAAATTTCCTCCACTATCTGCCTGCCTCTACTGCGCAATCCAAGATGAGAATGAATGAGATCCAAGTTCGAATATCCTTGGCTTGTATTGCACAATCCTCATTGGCAATCTCAATCATGTGTGTGCAAATCTCATGCACAACTATAGTCACAACTGATAGTAGACTCACCCTTTCACCCACCTCTGGCTGCTTGGTCTCCAGGCGGCTCCATGCAGGTTAGCTGAAGTGTATTCTTTAGTTGATTTATGAGTTAATAATTAGTGAATTAATTAATAATTAATTCACACCACTCATCACTAGTGTATTTATCGGTTAGACTAAATACAACTAGTTAAACTAAGTTAAACCAGAAACACAACTCTCCATCAAGCATCTCATCGCTCACCAAACTCTACCACATGAGTTCCAACTGAAGTCAACCATGCAATAGCTCAACTAAACCCTAGGAATAGCGTAATTCCTTCTGTCAGCTGCATGTGCCACATCCGTAGCTCGAACTGAAGTGCTACAAGAGGATAAGATAAAGTTTATAGTCCAAATATTATTAAGAGCTAATAATATTCGACATATCTATTTTTAGACTGGCAATCTAAAAATAGATTCCGCCCAATATGTTTAAAAATAGAAATTGTGACAAAATCACCTGTGTGGTCCCCACCTAGTTTTGGTGATCACTTTCCAACTAGGATCAGGAAATATGTTTCAGGATGCCTCCTTCACTGTTTCTTGTTGCAATCTTTAACATTCTCCTCCACTATAGTGATTTCCTATGCTCTGATACAATGTATAAATTATACAAAAATATGTATATCAATTGATTCAATCCGATCTAACAATGTACTAAATCTAGATACTGAATCGCTTCTACAAATCAATTGCAGAAATTAAACACAATCGCCAATCACATGAAGCAAATAAAGAACCAAATAAAACCACAACAAAGATAATTTCCTGGGGAAATATTGCTTCTCAAAACCCCTCTATATTCTATTGTATATTAACCATGGAACCATGAAACAATTACAATGCGCTCTTCTCACAAGAGTCTCCTACACTCTGCTAACTATCTCACACTATCCTAGAAAAAATCTAGCCAACACTTAGCCAATTCTCAGCCTCTAAACGACTTGCCTTGCTTGCGAAATTCCTGACGAATGAAATCCCTATCCTTTAGGAATTTTTGCCTTCCTAAACTACATAAGGATCATGGGCACTCCAATGGATGTCTAGTTGCATGAAAGAAACCTACTAATCACACAACTAATAACTAACCTCCCTTTAACCTTTGTCTCAACTGGGTCTCCACTGGAACTGACATGCAAGCAGATATTAATAGTAAATCATCAGTTGCATGGAAAATCACTGATTGTGAATTAAATAATACTCAATACACTTGATCTCTCACTAGTGCAACAAACAGTTACAACTACTTCAACTGACTCTAACTCACCTAACTGAGTTAACTGATTCCTCGCGCATTAAACTAATGCACCAACTGCAATTCGAAATCCATAACTAATAAAATTACTCTGCATGCCTCACCAACCACCCTCAACTCAAAATACATGAGCTAACTGAGTTTATCAAACTCAGTTAATTGTTACAAGTGATCATGAGATAAGATTACATTTTATTTTCCAATTTAATTAAGGGAAAATTAAATTAGACACTGCACCAAATTTAGCCCACACTAGTGTAGGTGCTGCTAGGACCTATTGGTCCCACACTAGTGTGTGTGCTGTAATTTCTTGTTGGACTTCAACAGGAACAAGCCTCTTCTTATAAATATTTGGGTATTGACATTCCTTATCAACTCAACTAGAATTACAAAAATTGATAAAAAGATTATTTGTGAAAGCTTATTATGAGCTTGAAAACAATTGTAAGTTTGTCGATCTTTGTATTTGGAGTAAAAATTGGTTCCTCTTTCAGACCCTCATCACCTCTATTGTCCTATATGGTTGTGAAGTCTTGTCTTGAAGTATATCCAGAGAGTTGTGTAGAAATATTGAGACGATTCAAAAGAAATTCATAACCTAAAATCTCAATATCAAGGGAAATACCCCTTATCCTATTCTCTAGATCGAATTTTTCCTCTCCCCTATTGAAAGTAGGGCTATGTTTAAGTATCTAATGTATAAGAAGAAAATTTCCAACATGGAATCAAAGAGGATTCCTAAAATTGCTTCTAACTTTAGTCAAAATCCCCACCTTTGCCCCAAGTGTGGGTGGCATAAGGATGCCCAGTCTTGGCTCAACCATTGGGGGGTAAATCAGGATATCATCCCACGAAGAAAGGATAGTTTCAAAGATACTATCACCTTAAAATTGAAGGATAAGCTATATGATAATAAGGAGTTGGAGGGTAAAAGGAAGTTAATATATTATAAGGACGTGATCAACCCCACCCTTGAGAACCATAATTGTCTTTTTGTTTTGATGATCTTGAAGACAAATATGACCATCATTAAGATTAGAACTAATTCTCATGATATTCAAAGTGAAACCAAGCAATGATCTACTCCTGATACTCCCTAGGACGATATAATTTGTTAATTTTTCTATACTAAGAGGGTGGCGAATGAAAATAACTTTATTTTAGATTATCCAAACCTTACTCACATCTGATCTCATTTCCCTAGCATTTTTCACACTTCCAATCTTCTTGACTTGTTAAATCAACACAACTATAGTGATCTTGGTGCACTTCTTTCCCTTCTTTTTTAGCATAGAAATAAGATACTAAAGAATTACAATTAGTTTCTTCTTATTCTTAAGGTTCAGTAGACAATATTGGTCTTATTATACGTTAATCATCATCGTCATCATCATCATCTATATAACTATTTTTTTTGGTGTTTTTTTAATGACATTGTCAACTGAAGCCACATTTTTTCCGAAATATATTTTTTGGCCGAAATCCAATAATTTGTCATTCTCAAATATGTTGTTAGATATAAGACTTTTGTGATTCATAATGTAGATAAATGTCTTTCGGATTAATCACATCATTAGGATTTGGTCAAAATTTCGAACCATCTAATGTGGTTCATCCTCAGGACAAGGTGAAGAAGGAAATTGATCTCAAAGAATAAATAGTAAGGCTGCATCATTTCCCGATCATCGCTCGTCTATTTTATATTTAACTATAAATTCTATATTTTTGGCCAGAATCCAGTAATTTTTCATTTTTGGAATACATTGTTATAATTATTTTATATTTAGCTATTTAACCATTTTATATTTAACTATTTCATATTTAAGTCTATATTTTTTTTTTTGACCAAAATCTTGTAATTTGTCCTTTCTAGAATACATTTTGTTCAACTATTTAACTATTTTATATTTAACTATAACTGTAGATATTTATATTTTATATTTAACTGTCTATATTTATTTTATATTTAACTATTTTTTTGGTGTTTTTTGGGGCATGCTTATTAATGTTATATGAGCCCGCATTTTTAATAAATATATTTTCACTAAAATCAAAATTTACATTGCATTAATAAAATTTTCTACATTATAATTCATATGGGTAAGGTAGGTAAATAAAATTAATATCATATTTCATGAATATCGAAATTAATAATAAAATATTTCACTGATACCCAAATTAATAATAAAATACAATAGATGGGGGTGAGGAGCGGAGAAGAGGATGTTCCCCATGGGAATGTGGGGACACACATTACAAGCATGTGGAGGCATAAGGGATGACATGCCTCTCAAATATCGCATATTACCTCGAGTATGAAGGACAATAAATTATGGTGCGAGAAACCTCATATCGCATTGGGTCTCGTGGAAGTTGGTGAAGGCATGAACATTATGGAGGGTGGCAGAAGTTTTTGATTGACATTCTTAAATGACGAGAGTTTTGGAGCCTGTGATTGGGATTTTAGGAGAAGAGGAGGGTGTTTCAGAAGTTCTTCAGGCTGGCCGAAGGGTCACCATAGTGGTAGGAGTTTCTACCCCTAATAGTGGGGAAGGGGAGCTATAATTTGGCGAATTGAACTTGGAAAGGGAGAGTCTACCAAGAGAGCAATGTATGTGTGTTTGAAGGGGTTGGTCTACATTTTACTTTGTTTTCCTAGAGGTGGTTTTAGTTCAGGTTGGTTGTGAATTTTCCTTTGGTGGAGCAGCATTATTGTAGAGCGCATCCCCTATATGATTACAAGGTCCTCGGCTACGAGGTGGTGTCATTGGCGTGCTAATCATGGTTTTCACTGGAGCATGGTGGGAAGTTGCTTTAAGAGCTATGGGTGGCCGATGCTAGAGGTGGTGGTCTTGTCCACTACGTGGTTTTTTCGGTCAATTCTGTATGAGTGGTCTTAGTTACACTACAGTGGCATCGAGGTTTCAAGCATCACGTCGGTTCCTCACACTGGGAGGTCCTCTTCTCGGTTGTTACATAATTAAGGAAAGCCTGGTGTGACAAAGTCTCAGTCGGGTTGTGCTTGTATCTCGCAATGGTGATGGTGGTTCAAAAGGTCGGAATATAGAGCAATCAAGCTAAGGGGTTTCTGGAGGCATAGGTGCTTGCAGTCATGGGGTAAGATGTGTGGGGCTAGTTGCTCGTGGGGGAAGTTAAGGGGGTACTACCATGAGTCCAGGTTGCATCACTTGATCAGTTCTTCCGAGAGGGGGTTCCAATTGCCGTGGTGGATTTGGGCATCATGTTTTGGTGCGTCAGGGTGGTTGCGACCTGAAACAAAGTTGTTTCATGGAGAATTTCTGAGAGGTGATTCAATCTATCCTAGATCGTCTCAAGAATTCAGAACGGGTTCGTTAGGAGGAACATGCTGAATTGATATCTACTCTGAACAAAATATATTATTTTCAATTCCATACCTAGTAGTGTGTTGTGGTGGTTTGGCGTGGACATAATTTTCTATCAGAGAAGGTCGAGAAACTGGACACCTGTATGCCCCATTTTGAGGAGCATGTCTAATTCTCCTTTCGCACTCGGGAACCTCCTGGTACAACTCCAGATAACCCAACTTCCATCACCTCTGACGACTAGCATGGATACATGTGTTTTATAGGTTTTGTCTATTTACTTGGGCCTATGGCCTTTGAAATTGTGGACTGTGTCTCTCTTTGTTTTTTTGTTTCATTGTCATATGCTTTCGGTGGTAGTCAACAAACCTAGTTGGGGTGAGACTACCTGCGTTTTTCCTTAGATGAATTTCCTTTTGAAACTATGAATACAAATTTCACTTAAAAAATAAATAAATCAATAATAAATTATTTCATGGATACCCAAATTAAACAATTTAAAATTATTTAGAACATTTACCTCTTTTAAATTTAAAGGATTTTAATTGGTTTACATGTTATGACATGTAAATTACGTGATAATTTCATTGGCACTTTAAGATTGAAATTTCCTCTAATTTTTCTGCATTTTCTTGTACCTCAACTATTTTTTAATGAACTTTTCCATCAACCTTTATAAGATCAAAGTGTAATCCATGTTTCCTAATACTTTCTCTTCTATTATTGCAATAATTTTAACAACTCTGATGGATGCATTTATCTTTCCCATTTCATCTTCTAATGCATTTATAGTATATTTTCCATAACCAATTTAATTTTTATTAAACTTAAGCTTTGTAAACCTCTTTTCAATAAAATTTAATTCATTGTCAAAAGAAAATTCAACTTTCACCACTAGATTATCCTCACCTATTTGTTGTTGCTGCAAACACAATTTCAATTTCATCCTTGACATGTGTATTTGTATTGAAGACTTTAGTATCTTCACAATGTTCATGCTTTGGATCTTTTACACTCTCACCTTTTTCTTCCACAATAGATGTCTTTGTAGTGTTTAAGACAGCTGTTGTGTCCATGTATTGTTTATATTACTATACATCGACGTGGTCATTCACAATGTCACATATTATTCCTGCAATGTCAAATATTTTTCAATTTCTTCAAAAAATTTCTTTGTAACAATTGTAGACTCGTTATCTTATATATATTTATCTTCTTTGAATGGCTCTTCTATAGGTTCCCTTGTTACTTCTATTGCAACAGACACTTCACTAAAAATTGTAATGCTTTGTGGCTCATTTTGATACTAATCATTATTATTCTTCCTTTCATTGTATTCCATCTCTAGAATGTTCCAATCTTCTCGAGACATTGTTGTTGCTGCAATCTTGGAAATAATGTTATCATCCAAACCTTGTCGAATGAGAGGCAATGTTATTGCATCATCCTTTCTGTTAGATATATGTTGATCCCTTTCATGTTGTGTCATAAAATCATTGGTTGCTTGATTTGGGGCTTCTTGAGACGTTAGAGAAATTTTGAGGTCTAAAACGAGTCTCAAAACAAAAATGTACAACCAAAATCGACTTTATAAAAATTAATAGGATTCAAGATGATGATGTCAACAATGGGGGATGATTCCCCATTTTTGGAGTAAAAAAGTAAAATGATAAAAAAGTTAAAAAATTACCTTTTCAACTTATATCCCTACGGTTTTACTCAAATTAAGCATATAACGAGTGCCCCTACTCGAAATTTGAGTAAAATAGTAGGGAGATAAGTTGAAAATACAAATTGAAAAAGTGATTTTTTCTTTTTTTCCCTCTAAAATTTGATGATTTAATCTAATCTTATTTTATTATTTCCACTACTATTTTATAATATTCCTTAGGAGGACCATTCCCATCAATACTACATATAGGGGGTTTTAAGACAATATTTAGGACAATTTTTAAGTAAATTGTATTAATATGAGACAAAAAATCCTTTTAAATTGTATTAAATATTGTCTTTAGCCGAGTGTCCCAAATTATTGTCTTAAAAAATTGTCTCTATAAAGACAATATATAACACAAACATTATTATATTTTAAGAGATTTCATTTTTGTCTCTTAAGAAACTATAGCTATAATCAAAGACACATTGCTTCTATGTGACTATAGCTACAATTAAAGACGTATTGTCTATATAGAGACAATATATTTGTAATTGGAGCTATAGTCTCTTGAGAGACAATAAAAATTTATCTTTAGAAAAGAAATGTAGAATGTGAATCTTTTTGTTTCTTCAGTGATTAATTCATGTTAGGGAATGATGAAATCGAACCACCAACCTCCTGCTTGCAAGGCGAGTGCTTTTCCATTGAGCTAAGGCCCTTTAATAAAATGTGTTATCTTGATTAAAAAAATATAAAAATCAACAAGCCAATTAATGTAAAAAATAACACAATAACATAATTCCTCCAATAAAGGTTCATCTGATGGATACCACAACTGAACCTACATATGTCACAATTAAACATGCATATGTTTTAAAGTAAGTTAGATGATTTTTTTTTTTTTAAATGCAAATCCAAGATTTAGGTATGGCATGGCATGGGTTTTTGAGTTGTGCAAATTTCCATGATTCATCCACAAAGCTTGATCTCAAACAAGCAAGGTAGAATACAATATGGATGCTTCATTTCTTATGTTCTCTAGTTCTAGGTTGCAAATCTACCAAATGCAATACTTCTGGTACATTTTTTGAAAATATTTCAAAATGACCTATAGCCATAGTAACCACGAGGGACAAAATATTCCTTCAAGCTTTTATTTTTCCTTGTGATGGACTAACTATTATTCATTTCAGTTCTATATATATATATATATATATATATATATATATATATATATATGTCGGTATTACTTGGAAGAAGTTTTTTCTTATAAATATTTTTGTATTATCATTCCTTATCAGCTCAACTAGAATTACAGCATTGAGAAAAGGATTATTGGAGGATAGAAAGCTTATTAGGAGCTTGAAAAAAATTGTAAGGTTGTCGATCTTTGTATTTGGTGTAAAAAGTGATTCCTCTTTGAGACCCTCAACACCCATGTTTCCCTTGTTATATTGTAAATGACCTCCTCATCAGCTCAGAGGAGAAGGACACATGGATGCAAGGAATTGACCTAGATAGATACCTGTGTTTCCATGGTAACGCACCCTTGAAACCACCAGGCTGATTTATAACACTTCTCTGCTTCCTGCAGGGAGCATTAGTGCTTAGGTTAATGCCCTATTTTTCCAAAATGGCCGCGTTACCCATTTTCCATGAATAATGAGGGGAAAATTCCAACTCAACTAACTGACATTTCGGCTTTTTCTCAAGGAATCAGTCCAAAAAGCTGCTAACCTACGGTGCAGGCCTCTGATTGGACATTTCTAAACCTAACTAAGCGTCCAAAGATGGGAAATGCTAGAAAATAAAGGAAACATCATATATTTTTCCCTTATCAGACTAATGGACAAGAATGAAAAGGTTTTTCCTCCCAAACCCTTATAAATTGGAGGCAAGGCCTCATTGTCAAAGGTCGAAAGGTTGATTGTGCAAGAAGAAAACTTTTGTTAGTGTGAGGTTTGATTGTTAGCATGGTTCTTTGAGAACTATTTTCCTAAGCATTTTCACACTAGGATATTGTCAAACTTCATCATCCTCATCATCGCCATCAACATCATCTTCCACTTCCACCACAAAAACCACTCACACTCACACAAAATACAAAAAAGGAAAAAATCCATTATTCAAATTGGACATTAAGTTTGAACTGCCTATGTACAATGGCGAGGTAAATGCAGAGACGCTTGACAATTGGATACTTAAATTGGTGGTGTATTTTAGAATTCCAAACCTTCATGAAGATGACATAAAGATCTAGTTGGCTTCATTAAGGCTAGAAGGAGCAGCATTACTCTGGTAGGAAGCAAATACTCAAGAGAAAATGTGAATCCATGGTAAGATATCCATTTCTTGGGTTGCGTTTATTTCTCCCATTAAAAGACATTTTTATCCATTAACATATATGCAAAAGGCTATTATGAGTTGGAAAAATTTTAAGCAACTCAAGGGTCAAACAATTTAAGAATATACCCAGGTGTTTAGGAAAAGGTCTTTGTTGTTAGGAATAAACTTGAATTCCCAAGTGATCCAGGTGGATTAAACAGGTACAAGTACAAATGGCTTGAGTAAAAGGCTAAAAAATCAAAGTGTTCAAAAATCTCTCGAACCAAGTTCAGGTTGTAGATCTTGTCGTCTTAATCACAACGGCGTAGACGGCACTCAATTCCGAGTCCGTATGAAGGAGTTAGGAGTGGTCAAAGTTCCAGGTTGACTTGGTGACTAGGCAGCCTTAAGGAGAATGCAAATTGGACCAAACTAGACCACCAAATTCCGACCAACCCAGGCTAGATTCCGAGAAAAATTATGGCCTATTTAAATTGACTCCTATGGTCTAAAACGAAATTTTCAAAGATGCACATTTTGTTTTAATTTAAAACAAAAAATATATATATCAAAAGGTCGCGGGCCACCAACCCCACCACCCCACCACACATTTAAGGATTGAATATTAAATGAGGAACGGCAGGCCATGACCCCCGCTTCCCCCTCCGTCCATGGCCTTTATATATGGCATATATATTACAATATATATTTCATTGTAACAAAGTCCGAAGCTGGCAGGAGTTGAACCTGCGGCTAGCCCCGCCCACGCAGCAACTCCTCACCACAACAGAACCCCAAAATGGATAGCACCGACGGGAATTAAGGGGCGAGCCACTCGATGTGGGTCTGCGCCCCCACCCTCCCCCCCAACTTGCCATTTAAAAATGTGCACGGTTAAAAAACAAGCCAAATGCGGAGGTTCGGTGGGGATGGAACCCCCGACCTCCACCTTAACAAGTCTTCCCACAACCGTTAGGCCAACGGATTTTATTGTTAAATCTGCCCACAATTGTTTATATAAACTTGACTTTTCAGAAGTGCATCAGGCCATGGAGCAGCGGAGTGCGCGCATGCAGATCAAGATTTTATGATTTTTTTATTATAGTTCATGTGGAACCATGAGCCCAGAAAAGAGGCAGGGGGAACCTTGATTAAGGCCAACTTTCAAGAGGGAAAAATTTTGACTTTGTCTAAATGGGACAAATTTTATGTCATTTTAGCACTACTCGATGCCACGAGTCTAATGGCGTACTCAGTTTCTTCATCTGAGTTTTTGATTTTTCAACCACTTTTGGAAGTGGGCTATGCAGGTGTCAGATTTCCGCATGTGAGCAGTCGTTTTCACATTTTTCGACGCCACAAGATTGATGGTGTTTTCAGATTCAGCCGCAGAGCAGCTCAGCCTTTAGAAAATGGTAGCATGAGTTATATGATGTGGGTTCCATGTACTTCTTCATTTATTTCTCTTTGAGATGCATTATGTCTTGCATATCCCGGTTGATACATGAGTTGTGGGATCTTTCCTTATGTTGTTATTGATGTATTTTCAGCTATGGATTTGTGTCATTTATGAGATCCCTTTTATGCCACATTGGCGGGATGCTCATTTTCATGTGTATTGTTGAGATCCCTTGTTTGCCAGGATTGGAAAGATATTCTTATTTATTACATGTCAGCTATGGTCATACTGATAGGAGTCTTTCTTTATGTATGAGAGTTCCACAGTGGAACATCTCTTAAAGAAGCCAAGCCACTCCTGCGTGAGGGAAATTTTTCCTTTTATGTCATAGGGAAACACATCCATGTACATCTCCTTCTTACAACACATAATGCAGTGGCCTACACCATCTTGACACCGACGCTCGGAGATGTAGTCCCTCCTGGACAAACTCCATCATCAAACGACGTGTTCTTATGATTGTTGATCTTGTTCATTTATGCTCCTTTTATTTACAGCTACAATTGTTCATTTATGTTCTTTAACGTCTTAATTAAATGCAATTCTAATTATCAACCAAAGTAAAAGGTATTGGTTAAGGGTATCAAGAATTTACCCTGGATCAAGTGGTATCGGTGCAGGTATTCTTGCTGATTGGATTACAGGCATGAACATTGAACGTTTGATAAATTGAGCCATGGAAAATGTCAAGGACATGTATGAAACCATGCTCAGGGTGTTCGAGAAAGCGGACATATTTTACGAGGCATACGAAAAACAAGTAGCAGAGAACAAAGAATTGAAGACCCTCCTACACAAAGAGAAGGAGGACAAGCAACAATTGTAGCTTCAGTTGCAAGCCACAATAGAAGTGTGGGAAGATTGGAAGCACAAAAATGAAATTCTGCAAGCAGATCATGATGCCTTGAAGGTGTTCCTACATGAAGAGAAGGAGGAGAAGCAGTAGTTGCAGCTTCAGTTGCAAGCCATGACAGATTTGAAACGCAACAATGAAACTCTTCAGAGAGATCATGATGCCTTAAAAACATTCCTACAAAAAGAGAAGGAGGAGACACAATAGTTGCAGCTTCAGCTACAAGTCGTGTCAGAGGCATTAACAGAAGTGAAGCGCAATGAGGGCTTACAACAACTTTCTTCATATGTTTCGCAATCAACACCTAAGGTAAACATAAGGTAAACAGTGTTGATTTTGCTTCAGTTTCTTCACATGATATAATTTCAGTTGGAAGTGTGGAGATACCCATCACAGGTACCAGCATGAGACTCCTCACCAAGATGGGGTATAGAGGTGGAGGACTTGGCATTCGTGGCCAAGGCATAACCAAACTATTGGAGGTTGTGCAACGACCTCGTTATGCAGGTTTGGGGTACGCTGACGAAGGATGTTTGAAGAACATCAAGGGAAAACAGATAATGATGAACTCTCCAAGGAAGAGGAATGATGGGGACACTTCGCCATCATTCCATGGTAGTGCACATTGCAGTGAAGGAACTAAGGGGAGCTCCCATCATCATGATAGCACCAGAGATCACCCCAAACGGTATACTAAGTCTAATTATTCCAGAGTGCATTTTAATTATAATAATGTTTATAACCACGGTCGTAAAATATGGCATCATAAAAATTGTTTATTTTGTGGTTTAAATAACCATGTGATTTCTGAGTGCTGGAAGAGGATGGCAGCACAAAGGAGGAAGGGGCATGAAAATCCTTCTCTCTAACAGGAAAAGAAATCAGTTAAGCAGGTTTGGAGGAAAAAGAACTTTTGCACCCATTGCGACCGAAGTGGCCACCAAAGAGCCACATGCTGAAAACTTCATCCAGAGCAGTGCCTTAAAGACAAAGCGCCCGTGCATATACAAGTTGAAATAGCTGATCGACAAGTAAGCTCGCCATAGGGAAATGATCCACTCGTTTTAATAAATGAGAAGTGGTTCTTCTAGATTGTTTTTTTTCTAGAGATGTTAAGCTTGTAATGGCCATGCTTGTAAGTCATTTGTTGCATTTTTATTATGAAAGTGATGATTTGTTTCCATCACTCGTTTAAGCGACCATGACATTTTTTTGGCCTTGTTTTATAAGTCATGTGTTAGATCTCTTTTATGTAAAAGTGATGATGTGTTGCCATCACTTTGAGATGTGACGATTATGTTTTGGTCATGTTCTATGAGTCGTCTGATGCATTTCTTTCATGTAAAAGTGATGAGGTTTTTTTCCATCAATTTGAAATGCGATGATGAGGTCTGATCTTGTAATTTTGTTGAGGTATGATTTCCATTTTGCTGTAAGCTTGACCACCGCGTACATCTTATAAACTCATGGCAAGTATGGAAATATTTGGGTCATTTTTTGTCACATTGAGAATTTAATGTTCGTTGCAGCTTTAGGCAGGTGTTGGCATTCTGATTCCGAGGGATGAAAGTGAAGGAGTCTTGAAGGGATGTGCCTTTTCAGACATTTTCATTTCCGCAATTGCACGTGTTGACTTTTCATCTTGATTCCGAAGTACGTGAGGTGAAGGAGTATTCAAGGGATGTGCCTTTTAAGAAATTTTAATTTCTGCAGTTGTAGGTGTTGGCTTTGCATCTTGATTCTGAAGTACGAGAGGTGAACGAGTCTTCAAGGGATGTGCCTTTTCAGACATTGCATTGCAGCAGTTGCAGGTGTTGACTTTGCATCTTGATTCCGAAGTACGAGAGGTGAAGGAGTCTTCAAGGGATGTGCCTTTTTAGACATCGCATTGCAGCAGTTGTAGATGATGGCTTTTGCATCTTGATTCTGAAGTACGAGAGGTGAAGGAGTTTTCAAGGGATGTGCCTTTTCAGACATCGCATTGCAGTAGTTGTAGGTGTTGACTTTGCATCTTGATTCCGAAGTACGAGAGGTGAAGGAGTCTTCAAGGGATGTGCCTTTTCAAACATCGCATTGCAGCAATTGTAGATGATGGCTTTTGCATCTTGATTCTGAAGTACGAGAGCTGAAGGAGTCTTCAAGGTATGTGCCTTTTCAGACATCGCATTGCAGCAATTGTACATGATGGCTTTGCATCTTGATTCCAAAGTACGCCAAGTGAAGGAGTCATGTGGGGATGTGCCTTTTAACGATAGTTACAGACAGTTGATGATAGGTAAAGCTTGATGCTTTTGGAGGAACATAAGCTCCTCAGTGGGGAGGATTGATCCAGGTGGATTAAACAGGTACAAGTACAAATGGCTTGAGTACAAGGCTAAAAAATCAAAGTGTTCAAAAATCTCTCGAACCAAGTTCAGGTTGTAGATCTTGTCGTCCTGATCACAACAGCACAGATGGAACTCAATTTCGAGTCCGTATGAAGGAGTTAGGAGCTGTCAAAGTTCTAGGTTGACTTGGTGACTAGGCAGCCTTAAGGAGGATGCAAATTGGACCAAACCAGGCCACCGAATTCCGACCAACCCAAGCCAGATTCCGGGAAAAATTATGGCCTATTTAAATTGACTCCTATGGTCTAAAACTGAATTTTCAGATATGCACATTTTGTTTTAATTTAAAACAAAAAATATATATATAAAAAGGTGGCGGGCCACCAACCCCACCACCCCACCACACGTTTAAGGATTGAATATTAAATGAGGAACGGCGAGCCATGACCCCCACTACCCCCTCCGTCCACAGCCTTTATATATGGCATATATATTACAATATATATTTTATTGTAACAAAGTCTGAAGCTGGCGGGAGTTGAACCCGCGGCCGGCCCTGCCCATGCGGCAACTCCTCACCACAACAGAACCCCAAAACGGATAGAACTGACGGGAGTTAAGGTTCGGGCCGCCCGATGCCGGTCTGGCCACCCCCAACTTGCCATTTAAAAATGTGCGCGGTTAAAAAAACATGCCAAATGTGGAGGGTCGGTGGGGTTGGAACCCCTGACCTCCACCTTAACAAGTCCGCCTGCAACCGTTAGGCCAACGGATTTTATTGTTAAATCTGCCCACAATTTTTTATATAAACTCGACTTTTCAGAAGTGCGCCAGGCCATGGAGCAGCGGAGTGTGTGCATGCAGATTGAGATTTTATGTTTTTTTTATTACAAGTCATGTGGAACCATGAGCCCAGAAAAGAGGCAGGTGAAACCTTGATTGAGGCCAACTTTCAGGAGGGAGAAATTTTGACATTGTCCAAATGGGACATTTTATGTCATTTAAGCACTACTCGATGCCATGAGTCTGATGGCGAGCTTAGTTTCTTCATTTGAGTTTTTTATTTTTCAGCCACTTTTGGAAGTGGGTTATGCAGGTGTCAGATTTCCGGGTGTGAGCAGTCGTTTTCACATTTTTCGATGCCACAAGATTGATGGTGTTTTTAGATTCAGCCGCAGAGCAGCTCAGCCTTCAGCAAATGGCAACATGAGGTATATGATGTGGATTCCATGTACTTCATTTATTTCTCTTTGAGATGCACTATGTCTTGTAGATCCCGATTGATACATGAGTTGTGGGATCTTGCCTTATGTTGTTATTGATGTATTTTCAGCTATGGATTTGTGTCATTTATGAGATCCCTTTTATGCCACATTGGCGGGATGCTCATTTTCATGTGTATTGTTGAGATCCCTTGTTTTCCAGGATTGGCGGGATACTCTTATTTATTACATGTCAGCTATGGTCATACTAATAGGAGTCTTTCTTTATGTATGAGAGTTCTGTAGTGGAACATCTCTTAAAGAAGTCAAGCCACTCCTGCGTGAGGGAAATTTTTCCTTGTATGTCATAGGGAAACACATCCATGTACATCTTCTTCTTACGACACATAATGCAGCGGCCTACACCATCTTGACACCGAGGTTCGAAGATGTAGTCCCTCTTGGACGAACTCCGTCATCAAACGATGTGTTCTTATGATTGTTGATCTTGTTCATTTATGCTCCTTTTATTTACAGCTACAATTTTCATTTATGTTCTTTAACGTCTTAATTAAATGCAATTCTAATTATCAGCTGAAGTAAGAGGTCTTGGTTAAGGGTATCAAGAATTTACCTTGGATCACCAAGATACACTCTTGAAATACATTGGGGTTTTATATTCCTATTTGAAACATATTATCCTTATGTTAAACCCAAACAATTTAGATGAATATGGTGTACAAGGCACACACTTAGAGGCAAGGGGAAAACAAAGCATAGATGAGAAAAGTGAAAGTGAGGGTAAAGGAAAAGGAAAGTTTTTTGGAAGAGGAAAAAGAAATAGCTATGTAAAAAGAGAGAAGGAAAAACTCACATGAAAAAATTGTTCAAATACTGGTCATGATGAAGACCACTGTTGGCAACTTCATCTAGAATTGAAACCAAACAGACTGAAAGCCAAAGAGAAGGGAAAATTTGTTGCTATATTTGAACATGACTTAGGGTCAGATTCAGGAGATGAGAAAAATATTACAGCCATGGGTTTGAAAGGTAAACATGTTGCAAGCACTAGTTCTTCAAATTGTTCAAATTATACTCATGATGAAGATACAAGAATAGAAATTTTCCATATTAGAGTTGTCTCTAAAAATACCAAGGTTGATACACTTTTTGATAGTGGTTCACAAGCTAACTTGATTTCTGATGACTTGGTTAAGCAGCTAGGACTTGAAAATATTAGACATCCAAGACCATATCCTTTGGGTTGGATATGCAAGAATGAAAACTTACAGGTTACACGGAATTGCATACTAAGATTCGTCATCAACTCAAACTTTCTTGATGAAGTTGAGTTTGATGTAGTGCCTCTTGAGATATCAGGTATTGTATTGGGAAGTCCTTATATGTATGATAGGAAAGTAATATTTCATCTCCATGAGAAAAAGTATCAATTGTTTAAGGATGGTATTGAGTACATAATTAGAGCGCATAAGAAGAAGACATGTTTGTTTCTTATACATGCAAGTGAAATGAAGAGGATAGTGAATGCAAGTTAGAACTTGACATTGTTGATGATCAAACAAAGAGATGTTTTGAATCAAACTTTTAAAAAATATGCTTATGCTTGTAACGAGTTATTTCAAGATGTTAACATGTTGCCTTTGAAAGAAGGTGAAGAAGTTGTAAAATATTTGCAGCAGTCAACATCAGTTTTGAGCAGTGTTGGAAACAAGATGTTGGTGCAAGAGAGTGCAAAGGTCAAAGAGAAAGCGAAAAAGTAGTTTGGCAAAGAAGGCATGGGTTCCAAAAATGTTGGTTTATGGTTTCCGAAAGGTACATGGCAATGGCGAAGATACTTGGTCAAGATTCGATGCAAGTACAAAGCGAGATCATCTAAAAACCTCCATGGTGACAGTGTGCAAGGTGAGAAAGTTTTTAAGTTTCCATTGATTGTTGACCAAGGTAGGAACAAGATGGTTTCTGCAAGAATAGATTATTGTTATGCAAATTCAAAAATATTGCAGCATGACAGTGTCAATGACAGTAAGAGAAGGTCGCAATAATCAAGGAAAAAGTTGACTTTTTGTGAAAAGCTCCAAATGATGAAATTGGGAAAATTTCAATGGATAGAGACTAGAAGGGTGAGGAAACAGTACCCTCATCCACATGATCAGTAATCATAGATATTTTGGGGTCCAAAATGCTTCTAGTGGGGATGAATGATCAGAGGCTAAGTATTTTAGCTCAAAACTAAAAGTGTTAAGAATTGAATGAAACTAGAACGACAGTGATCGGCCCATCACCAGTAATCCAATGCAACTCGTTTCATTGAAAACTGAGTCCGGATGAAGGAGTTATGGTCTGTTGATCCCTGTTCAAAACAAGCAATTTTTTATAAAAAATTTGCAGAACAGGTACAGGTTGATGACATGGAAACCCAATCAGCATTCAGGGAATCTTCTTCAGTTTTTTCCAAATGGGACTGTGACAAGTGTCACTGGTAGATTCGCTAGTTTGGTTTGGGAAGGTAAAATTTGTCCAATGACCTCCTAATGTTGAATTTGGGTTTATGGATTTATGTGCTGGAAATTGTTTCTTTATTAAGATTGGAATATATATATATATATATGATTTAAATTTCATATATTATGTTATCAATATTAATAATTAATTTTCAAATCTTAATTAATATATATTAATTCCGCACATATTAATTATTAACCATAGTTCGAACCAAATTTAACTATGCAAAGTCCAAAAGTGGATGCGTTAATGGTGGTAATGTATTAATCAAAGGTTTTATATTACGATGGGTTAAATGCATTTCAATTTGGCATGTAAATTTCATATGTCGCGTTACAAAGGCATTACATAGTTTCAGAATGTATTTCGTTGCAAAATAGTGTATGGAGGATCAAGGTCGAGGTTTGATCCCGTGACCTACCCTCCAACACTGCGTGCATTTACCTATGGGCCATGGGCCAGTTCCTTAAAACTCTTTGCTCCGAAATTATATTTAAACACGTTTTGTGGATTCGACGACGGAAGGAGGGGGCCTGCCCTCCTCCACGTGACCATGCGATGTGACAGAACTCCCAACTCAACCATAAATGTGAATTTTAAATGCGCTTATCCACCAGTTACTTACAAATTAACAACTAAATAATCTCCTACTAATTAGCGGAACTTTTATCAGATTTATGTTTTTTACGGATTCCACTGAATTTGTTGGAGATTTCTTGATTTTTTCCAGATTTTGGAGGAGAAATTGAAGGAAAGTTTGTTTTTGCCATAACTGAGTCAATTTTGACCAAATTGAGCTCAAAAAGAGTCATTATTGGCTAATTGGCATGTTATGAATACATTGGAACAATTATCAGAGGAAGAGGAGCAATTTTATAGAGGTTTTTGTTTCCTTGAAGAAATTTGAAGCCCAGGACCACCAGGAGGGAAGGCCATGCCTAGAGCATCGCGTAACCAAATTGAGTAAATAAATAGTCATTCCTAATATATTTCGACATTTGGAACTCATTGGAATAGGTTCCAAGAGAATTTGATGCATGTAAATGGAAATTTGAGCACAATTTATCTAATATAGAGGCCCAAGCTATGAATCTGGACCAAGGAGATGTAGCCCAGGATGGGTGAACTCCTTCATAAAAAACTATGCTTTAATGGATCGGTTGGTATGGTTTTCTGTTATTTATGTTGTTGTTGTTCAGCCATTTAAATTCATGCTTTATTTTTACAAATTCACTCGTAAAATTCAGTTTTAATTACCTCTTTGACACACATAAGCAACAAAGGAACCTGTACATCAAGCATAAGATCAGTGAATGAGTTTTATATTTGAAAATAAAATTAGTACAACAAAACTAACATTCAAATTCATATCAGCCCTCTTGTGGAAAATTCCCCCCACTTGCTTCTAAATGTGTTTCCTATACACAAAATTCATCTAAATTTGAGGGTTAAACATGATAATTGTGTGTCTCAAGTAGCTATGTAAACCTCCAATGTATTTGAGTAAAGTATATTGAGAGGATAAATATACACCTAAAATCAATGCTCTCCTTATAAACTCTTGGGTATAACTTTTCTCACTTTGACCCTTTAATTGCCTAAAGTTTTTCCAATCCATTATAGCTTTCTGCATGTATGCGCTAAAGGATAAAATTGTCTTCTTAATGTAGCCACAAAATCATTCTAAGAAGTTATGATCTTACCTCTTTTATTGATATCCTCCTGTGTTTTTGCTTCCCACCAAATGAGTGTTGTAATTTCCAACCTTAATGAATCAAGTTGAATCTTGGTCTCATCATATTTTAACCTTTGTATCCTACAATACACTTCAATCTGACGAACCCAATTATCTAATTTCTCGGCATTTACCTCTCCATTATACATAGGCAATTCAAACTTTATGTCAAGTTTTAGTAATGGAGTTTTACCATGTCCCTTTGGAGAATGTGAAGGTGTTTGTGAAGGGGTTGATGTAGAAGATAATGATGGTGAAGATGGAGGTGAAGATGAAGGTGAAGAGAAATGTGGAGGTAGAGGTGGTTTGTCACCATTCCGTCCATTCCTTTTTGGATTTTTGTCTCCATTTCCTCCATTTCCTTTTGGAGGATTTTAGATCTCACCTTGGAACCTTGAATTTCTCTCCTCATAAAGAGCCTTAACCATCTCAGTCATTTCAAAGAATGATTTTATGAGAATCTTCTCTTAGACAAATTTCAATGCTCTCCTTCATGTTCCATGACTAGTGAGGCGTTTGGTGACACTTGAGGTGAAACTTGTGGTGAAACTTGAGGTAGATGTGCTCTCCTTGAACTAGCTTGAGGACTTTCTACCACAAAATTTACTTCTCCTCTTTTGAGCTTCAACCTTGTAAGCATCATAAAACAATTGCAACATAATTAAACCCTCAATACAACCAAAGAACTTAAGCTCTAATACCAAATTGATCTGTATTTGAAAACTTTAAGGTTTGAAGAATTTGCAAGTTAAGTTTTATGTATTTTATGCAATTAGGAAAGTTCCAATAACACATAAATTAAGTTTTTAAACTCAGTTTTTAAACATAAAAATAGAGACAATAATACCATAAACAGAAACCCAAGACAACAAAATGATGAAGGAGTTCACCACTCCTAGGCTACATCTCCTGGTCCAACTTCCAATGTTGGGCCTCTTTCATTATGTGCTAAAATATGTGTCTACATGGATTTGAAGTGCTCATAATGCAAAAATAATGTCTCCAATGGATCTAGAACAATAAAATAACCACAAGTTAGGCTCTTTTTGCACTCATTTTGGCCAAAACATAAAGAAGTTATGCTCTAGTGAGAATTTGCTTCTAATTGGTCTACAAACCGCAACCACCTGCAAACCATCCTACAAATTCTACCATTTTCGGCACCACAGAGCGACAAATTTGCCCCATGCCTGCTAGGCTCATGCCGGATTGAGTGAAAATTGTTGCCTACTTTAAATTCCCACTAGCCCCTATGAGCGGATAAGATGGGGCCATGTGGTGCATTTTATGTTGTAGGATTTGGGTCAGTTCTAAACTCGCGCCAACGGTTTAATCCTGCTCTGTGGTGGTTTTTTTATGTTGAACGGTGGTTGGGTTTCAATTTATGCACCCAAACCTTAACTATACTCCGAAACTATGGTCGGTTTGAATTTTTGCATGGTTTGGTTGAGTTGCGTGCCAACCATAAACTATGTTATGACTGCAGTTTGAACATGGTTGCATTATGGTTTAACTGTCGGGTTAACAACTACGTTTGAACCGAACTATGGTATGGTATTAAGCGTGGCTTAGGTTCAACGTTAACCCTACACCCTTAGCGCCCACTACTACAGTATCGTGGATATGGGTGAACCTAGGTCCAAGCGTTAACCCCGGCCCCGTCCACCAACCATCCAACAGTGAAAGTTTAAATACGAAATGTGAACTATAGGTGATAAGAACCATTGTAGGTGGAGTGGTAAGACTCTGTGTTGCCCAACAATAGGTATTTTGTTTGACCTTAGTGTGGTCCATTCAACCCTGATGCAACCATAGGTCATAATTAACAAAACATCAACACATGCAAGGTTAGAAGAATTAACCCCACATTTACCCACCTTCGCCTTTCCTCTTTATCAATTTTAAATCAAACACATGTAGAAGTTCTTAACCATTGTTGATAACTCCTTATAATAACCTTTACCTTTATGCATTTTTTCCCCTTCACATTACCTTATTTCATGCACGGCTTCAACCTTATACATTACCTCAGACCTGTGAGTTATGGCCCACATAACTCCTTTATACATGCAGCGAGTTATAACCTCAGAGTTAAATATAACATACATACCTATATGATAAAACAATGCATAAACTTTAAAACAAACCCTGTATAACTCAAATCTCTTTACATATACATAGAATAGGATTCGAGGGTCCCACTATCCTTTGACCAATCATAGCGCATCACATTTCGACAAAATTAACTTAATTTAAATGTAAACGATACAACCACTAATGCGAATTCATACTATAATCTCCACCGTAGACCGTCACCAAATCTAACGGCCATGTTGTGCCTGCTCCCATGCCATCTCCCGTCCATATCACATCGCAACTGAAACACTTTAATGTGCGGACTCTTAACACTAAAATTTTAAATCGCCGATGTGCAATGTTGCGTAGTACTAACACGTGGCACTTCCCTTATCACCTCGCATCACATTGTCCTTACTGCACCACATCACAAGTTATCTTATTTACCTTGTGAACTCCTTAACTTATAAACTCATTAATTGCTTATGCGAAATAACACCATGCTGACATGCGTCCACTTCGCACTTTCTATACTTACCTGCGAAATCATCTTAACCATTCATCTCTCGCATTCAGATCTGCGATTTATTCATGATCATCTATTCACCTTCTCACAACTCTTCTTCACATCTTCGGTTTGCTTTGATCTTCGCCGTCAATTCTTAAATATTCAGTTATGTGATTCAATCCTCGTCGTCGATTCCTCCTTTGGAATTCTTCTCATTATTCTCTGCCTTAGTCAATTTCTATTCTTTATACCATCAATACTCTACAATATAGTCTCCTCAACGCTACTTCTCCTTTTCTTATTCAGGTTTCTTCAATGTGAATCTCTTCTGAGCTTTTATTTTGTCTTTAAAGGTGTTGATCTCTCCTGAGTTTATTTTTTTTCCTTTAATGCTATCTCTCCTGAGCTTCCTCCTATTTGATTCTTGATTTGTTTCTTACTCGACCTGTAAATGCATCTCTTAGTTCCCGACTGGAATCACACGGATTCTACCCAGCCGTTAAGTCCTTTATCACTCAGAAAGACTTATACATTCAATTTGAACTCATTCATCATGGTTTATCACACAGAAGCCATAAATTCACATTTATGGATTACTCAACACATAAAAGGAATGACACACACAATCACAATGAATTCAAATTCCTCATTCATTAAATAAATGTATAGATACACATAAAAACCCTGTTTATAATCTAGCTTTGGCATAATCTTCCTTTACATGGCCTTTTTCTCTTCCTCTCTCTCTATATGCACATAGGCTTACAATTAAGCTTCCTCTCTAAGAACCTATCTCTCTTTTTTCACTGTTTGTTCCTTTGAGGCTTTACAAATATATACAAAAGGTTTTGTAACCAATTCTGGTTCAGATCCATAGGTTACTCAACAAAATCCTAAGAATCCTCTAAGTCCTCAATTAATTCCTAAAATATCTTCTTTATCCCTTGAGGATCTCAACATTCAACTAAATCCTAAGGACCCTCCATAAATCATGAATTACTTTCTAATATAAGATTTACAATATTTCAGAATATCTCAATCCACACCAATCACTCATCCATCAGTCATGTTCTCCTACATTCGAGAACATTTACAAATATGCCTCTCAATATTTAATTAAATCCTATTCTAAATGTCTCACCTAAATCACTCAAAAATATTCAAAATTAAATATTTAGGAATCCAACTCTTTTGAAAAACACAAGACCCCCTAGATTCTACTAAATGTACAAATTTTCGGAACCATGATGCTCGTGCATCAAACTCCCAAGGTAGAAAATAAGCATGATCTTCATATCATGTGCTTCCAATATTTGTCCTCCTAGATCCCATAATTTGTTCTTCAGTGATTTCTTTGTTTCTTTCAATTGTTGTCCATGTATTCTGATGTCTTTCCTTGCTTCTCTTGGTTTCCATATCTTCGTTTGTAACACTCCATTGGATTTTCCTTCAATGTTTGTTACAGTTCATCTTTTCATCCAACTAATTATTTGTCTTCTCTTTCTGTAGCTCATTTCCTTATGTTCATTTCTCATAAGCTTCATCAAATTATCTATTTCTCTATCCAAATTACTTTGTTGTTGTTGTCCTTTCCTTTGTGCAAGAGTTTCAGAACTCTTCCTGTCTTCAAATTCTGCTACTATTTTTGAGATTGCTCCAAATAATGTTGTAGATATTGCTTTGGATGTTGCTATAAATATTACTCTGGATATTTCTACCTCCCAAACTTCCTGAATATCTCTTAGGATATCTCCCTTTGCAACATCCCTCTTCTGCTCACTACCTACAAACTTACTTTCAAAAAGTGAACTTCTCTTTGACTCCTTGACTTCAATAACATTTGTTTCCAGCTGCTGATTACAATTCCATTCTCCTTAATTGTTATTGTCTTTGAAGACAAAAACTTGTTCATCCTCATACTACCTTTGAAGCTCACTCTTACCTTCAAAATATAATATGTCCCTCATCTCCTTTATTACAACCTCGTTTGTATCTTCTTCATCGCCTACAAACACCTCATTAACTTGAAAATTTAAACTCATCTCAGTCTCCTTAGATGTTATAAACATCTCTTCTCCTTTGGTTGTAATTTCCTCTTCAATTTTAGGTTTTCTCAACAATTCTTCTAGTATTCTAATCTCTTCCTTACACTTAAAAAGTATAAAGTCATCTCCGGCCTTTTTCATAAAAGTATCCAATAGTTTTTCTTCTTTTTGGCTGCCCATGACAGTCAAACATCTCAAAAGATCTTCATATTTTCCTTCCTTCACATCTTCACTTTATTCATTAAAGAAAATACCTTGCTCAGGTTTACAAAAGTAAACTTATTTTTCTTGCTTTTGGCTACCAATATAAGCCAAACTCTCTCTGCTTACAGCTCTAGCAATATGTTGAAAATAAATATCTCCTCTGAAATTTGTATGAGCTTTCTCATGAGACATGATTGTCTCATCCTTCTTCTTTAAAACAAAATTCAGATTCTGTCTCTCTGCTTCCTTTTCATTGATAATACCGAAAGATTTTTCATCATCAGGTATTACACCTGCACCCATACAAAAATTGTTAATTTCAAAATCATAACACTGAGTAGCCTCAACTGATGTTTCAGACATCATTGCTTCATCTTCGAGTTCTAAAGGAAATTTTTCATCTCCAGCAACTTTGTCTTGCTGTAGCTCAATGCTTTTGACCTTCTCCGACCTCAATTGAACATTCATTATCTACTCAAGCTTCCTCAGTTCCTCTATTAGCTGCATATTCACCTGCTGCTTTCTCTTATCTTGTAGCCTATGCCATTTCACTTTCTTTCTCATAGTCCAACCATACCTCTGGTTTACCTTATTTCTCTGTAACATATCCATCAATAATTCAATTTGGAAATTTATCTCAGCTTTCTCTCTATCAATCTCTTCTTGACTTATCTTCTCCATGTTATTTCCCTTGTCATATTTCTCCACTATTATTCTGTTGTGGCTTCTCTCTGAACGCCTGCTATGACTATTGGTAGTCATTCTTCTGTCTCTTGTGAAATAAATCTGTTCACTTGTAAACTTCACTAAGCCTCTCCTTCTTAGCAAGTCTCCATACCTACTGCAAGTACCTCACAAATCCTTCTCTTTTTTATACTCGGTCTTTTGGTAACACTGGTTCTCTATCTCTGGAACCTCTATTGAGAAACTCCTTTTCTCCTTGGCTTCTGAAATTCTACTTCCTTCTAAGAACATTCTTGTCCTCTCTGTCCAACATCAGCTGGATTCTTCAGGTTTCACTGCCACTTTTTGCAGAGTATCCACTTTACTCTATCTTCAAGAACACAACTGGTTCTTCTTTTCTTTACAGTCCTTGTTGTGATATTTCTCCTTTGTCTGCAACCTGAAAAACTTAAATAAGAGTTAAATAAAACAATACCCACGTGATTTCACAAGCAGTTTGCTTCCACTCTTCACGTTTGAATGGATCATAATTCTTCACAAGAAAACACCCATCACTTTGTCAGATTTTACTTTCTGACTTTTCTTTCTGCACTTGTCTCCATTTTTTTAGATTTATAATCTGACTCCTTCTCCTCTGATCCACAATCACGCTGAAACGTATTTTATTCTGCTATCAATGTCTTCTGCATATTTTAACTCTGCAATCTTCATCAAAACTATGCTTGTTCTGATTTTCCTCCAAAAGAGCTTTTACTCGCTCCGATACCAAATGATGCAACCATAGGTTGCAATTAACAAAACATCAACACATGAAAGGTTAGCAGAATTAACCCCACATTTACCCACCTTAACCTTTCCTCTTTTTCAATCTTAAATCAAACGCACGCGGAATTTTTTAACCATGGTTGATAACTCCTTATAATAACCTTTACGTTTATGCATTGCCACCCCTTCACATTACCTTATTTCATGCACAGCTTCAACCTTATACAATTACCTCATACCTGTGGATTATAGCCCACATAACTCCTTTATACACACAGCGGTTTATAACCTCTGAGTTAAATGTAACATACATACCTATGTGATCAAACAGAGTATACACTTTAAAACAGACCTCGTATAACTCAAATCTCTTTACATATACAAGGAACATGATTCTAGGGTCCCACCATCCTTCGACCAATCATAGCGCATCGCATATCGGCAAACATAACTTGAAAATTTAAATGTAAATGATACAATCGCCAATGTGAATTCATACTGTAATCTCCATCCTAGATCATCACCAAATATAATGGCCATGTTGTGCCTGCTCCCATGCCATCTCCCGTCCATATCGCATCGCAATCGAAACACTTTACTGTGCAGACTCTTAACACTAAACTTTGAAATCATCGATGTGCGATGTTGCAAACTACCGACACGTGGAACTTCCCTTATCGCCTCGCATCGCATCATCCTTTCTGCACCACATCACAAGTTATCTTCTTTACCTTGCGAACTCCTTTACTTATAAACTTAGTAATCGTTGATTCAAAATACCGCCATTCCGACACGTGTCCACTTCAGACTTTCTCTACTTACCTGTGAAATAACCTTAACCATTCATCTCTCGCATTTGGATCTGCGATCTAATCGCAATCTTCCATTCAACTTCTCGCAACTCTTCTTTGCCTCTTCTACCTGCTTTGATCTCCCCGGCCAATGCTTAAATCTTTGGTTCTGTGATTCAATCCTCGCCGTCGATTTCTCCTTTGGAATTCTTCTCATTATTCTCTAACTTAGTCGATTTCTATTCTTTATACCGTCAATACTCTACAATATAGTCTCCTCCACTCTACTTCTCCTTTGCTTATTCAGGTTTCTTCAATGTGAATCTCTACTAAGCTTTTCTTTTGTCTTTAAAGGTGTTGATCTCTCTTGAGCTTATTATGTTTCCTTTAATGTTATCTCTCCTGAGCTTCCTCCTATTTGATTCTTGATTTGTTTCTTACTTGACTTGTACACGCATCTATTAGTTCCCGACTAGAATCACACGGATTCTACCCAGCCGTTAAGTCCTTTATCACTCAGAAAGACTTATACATTAAATTGAAACTCATTCATCATGGTTTATCACATAGAAACCATAAATTCATAGTTTTGGATCACTCGGCACATAAAAGGAATGACACACATAGTCACAATGAATTAAAATTCCTCATTCATTAAATAAATGTACATATACACATAAAAACCTTGTTTATAATCTATATTTCGCCTAATCTTCTTTTACATGGCCCTTTTCTCTTCCTCTCTCTCTATATGCCCATAGGCTTACAATTAAGCTTCCTCTCTAAGAACCTATCTCTCTTTTTTCATTATTTGTGACTTTGAGACTTTACAAATATATACAAAAGTTTATGTAACCAATTATGGTTCAGACCCATAGGTTACTCAACAAAATCCTAAGAATCCTCTAAGTCCTCAATTAATTCCTAAAATATCTTCTTTATCCCTTCAGGATCTCAACATTCAACTAAATCCTAAGGATCCTCCATAAATCATGAATTACTTTCTAATCTAAGATTTACAATATTTCAGAATATCTCAGTCCACACCAATCACTCATCAATCATTCATGTTCTCCTACATTCAAGAACATTTACAAATATGCCTCTCAATATTTAATTAAATCCTATTCTAAATGTCTCACCTAAATCACTCAAAAATATTGAAAATTAAATACTTAGGAATCCAACTCTTTTGATAAACACAAGACACCCTAGATTCTACTAAATGTACAAATTTTCGGAACCGTGATGCTCCTACATCAAACTCGTACAAATTTGTTAAACATTTGGGAGGCCATGTGGCAGCCAACCATTGACCCACGGGGCTCTCCACCATTATACCACCACACAATAACCACAACCAATCAAATTGCACAAAAATTCAACCAATGATATGAGGACACTTGGCGAGATGCCATTGGTCCTAAAAACATAATCATCCTGCCTAATCATCTTTCCGAGTCAATGTACGAATCTCCTAGTCAGCGTACCTGACCAACTTGCAAATGTTTTTATTTGTTTAGGAAAACGGTCATAACGCGATATCAGGAGCATACGATATCGGATTTGAGAGATTTGAGTTGTGTTGGATTTAGGGCAACGAGATCTTCATTTTGGCACAAGTTTCAAGCACTTTTGAACACTTTGAATTTTGAGAAATTTACCCATACAGTGGATTAGATCAAATACGGATGCCCTCCACTATAATGTTGTTGTAGTCTCTAGTAGGGTGCAAGGTGGACACCTCAATCTTCCTCGAACAATCATGGTGTCTCCACCTACTTCTACGAATGCCTCTTTGGATTCCCCCTAGTTTATTTAGAACCTCCAATGAAAATAATAGTGTTGTTCATCATGTGCATCATGCTAGAGCCTCTATGGATCACAACTTTCTCCTACTCTAAACCACCATCTGGGATCAACACCAACAACATTAGCACTATGGCATCAGTGAACAAAGACCCAAAAAATGTAGGTGAACCTAGATATTGAACCCTCTTCTTGTCATTTTAATTTCTATTTTTTACTTTTAATTGTAAAACATGTTTTGTCATTTTATGTTGTTATTCAACTAATATGCAATGTAGTGAAGATATGGACCTATTACATTAGAAAAAAATTGAGATAAAGAATGGTCCTAAAAAAAAATTATCCACATCAACTTTAATAAGTTCAATAGGATTCAATTGATGATGTCAACCATAAGATCAAATAGTTTGAGGAGAACAAAAAAACTATCCTTTTTCTTTTAACCATATTCTTGACCTATCTCATTAGAAGTTTGTTGATCATTGGATGTGGAATTGAATTCCACATCTAATGAGCCTATGCATGTGAAGTAGCAAGCCTATAAGAAGATAATTCAAAGGAATAATCAGAAAAGGTAGTTTTTCATTTCATTATTTGAAAATTCATCTCTTATTTTATTATTTTTAACTATTATATTATTTTATTGATGTACTTAGGAGGCCCATTTTAGACTTCAATATTTATATATTATCCTTAGTGGTATTGGGTCAATAATTTTAGAAATTTTTTTATTGATTGTACATAATTTCAAAGTCTATAATAAGACTTATTATGATTATCTATAATTTCATATGTCCTTAATCAGAATCTGGATAAGGGGCAAAAATCAGCACAAAACTGAAAGTGCTCAGAATTGCACCAAACTAGAATGACAGTGACTGGTCCATCTCAAGGAATCCAACACAACTCATTTCGTCGAAATTCGAGTTCGAGTGAGGAAGTTATGATCTGCTGATCGCCGTTCAGAATAAGCAAATTAAAAAAAAAAAAAATTGCAGAACACGTACAACTGATGACATGGAAAACTAGTCAACATGTAGAAAATTTTCTTCAGTTTTTTCCAATGGGACTGTGACAAGTGTCACAATTGGATTCGCCAGTTTGGATTGTGAACGTAAAAATTGCCCAATGTCCTCCAAAGTTGAATTTGGGTTCATGATGATTTTTATGTAGGAAATTAATATATATATATATATATATATATATATATAAATTAATTCTAAACTTTATTAATATTTTAATACCACATATATCATTTTCATAATCCAAAGTTCCAAGTTTTAATATATTACATTGGATTATTTGTTTAAATGGTTAACATTAAACCTTGGAGCATATGTTAATGGAGCGTATTCATACGGTGGACTAAATATTCCAAAGGTTTTTAACATTTAAATTTGCATTATCAAAGGTTTGTGTTGATGTTTATTGAACATTATTATGGTGGAGCATGTAAACTAATGCGCATGGGTTTATAACCTTGGTCAAATGCGCATGTATTATATGTAATGCATTGCCAAAATGCGTGTGGAGGGGCGAGGTTGGGGTTCAACCCCATGACCTCCCCCATGCCACTACCACCTTCTACCAATGCACCACAACCTTAGAATTTTAAAACAATGCGCATAACATGTATTTAATGTTGCTACAGATTTTCAATGAGGAGTGGAGAGAGCCAGCCCTCCTCCACGTGGTCGTGCCATGTGCCCAGGTCTTAAGCCCCATCACTAAATGTAGATTAGTGCGCCATTATCCACAAATAAGTGAAATTAGAATTAATTAATCTTCATATTAAGTTGGCAGAGATTCTCGCAACACCTCCAAATCCAGCGCCACTTCCAACTTTAGCGGGGCTAACCGGCATTTTTCTAGATTTAGAGGAAAAATCTAGGGAAAATTTAATGAGGCTTATATTGGTCAATTTTCGACCAATTTGGGCTTAGGAATAGTCATTCCTAGCATATTGGCATGCTCTGAATCCATTGAAACAACTTGCAGAGACAATGGAGCAAATGTACAGGTGTTTTTGGTCACTTGAATAATTTTGAAGCCTAGGGGCACCAGGAGGGAAGGTCGTGTCTAGATCAGATAAAGGCCAATTTCATTCAATTTTTTATATATTTGATGCTCTGAACACGGTGGTACAGTTTATAGAGGTTTTGGAGCACATCTGAAGGTGCTTTTGTCACTTTGGAGATTAAACAAGCCCATGGCCACCAGGGTTAGAGGTCAAGCCTAGAGGAGCTGTGAACCAAATTCAGAGATTGAATAGTCATTTTTGGGGAGTTTGAGTGCTCTGAAGCCAATGGAACAACTTTAAAATCTATTGAATCAATAATGGTGCTTGTAATAAGACATTTTACTCTTAATCCCAAGAGGTCCTAACGATTTAAAGTAGGTCAATGGAGATGTAGCCCAGGAGGGCTAAAATCCATCATCATCCATTATGTTATGTGATTGTTGTGAGTTATGTTTCTGCATTTCATTTGTTGAATATGAGTTTTTAGTTTTTAATTAACTCATAATTTGATCATTAAAAACACATGAAACTTGACACTTTAACCCCTTCACAAATGGTTAATGAGAAGATCCTTAAACACATTTTTAATACTAATGAGGGAGCTTGCATAAAAATAAAAAGTTTTCCCCTATTTAGATCAAATTGGTATCAGAGAAAAAGTTTAGCTCATTTTAGCTAAGGTTAGGTAGAAGAATTAGCTATTGGTTCTATAGCTATTGGTTGTTGAATTTGTCCAAGGAGAATTTAATTTTGTGCAAGTTTATGTGTGAAGGAGAAGGTCAAAATTGAGATCTGAAGTCTCAAATCATAGTAAAGAAGCTTTGTATGCATTTCATGTGTGCTGGTAGCTTCATTAAGTGATTATTCTAATCAATATTCCTTACAAAAACTCTTTGATAAAGAGATGTTGCAGAAACTCTACATCATTATTGATATAGGATGCAAGAGAAGTATGAATATAAGAGGGAGAGTGTTAAACTTCAAGAGCAGTTGATTTCCATGAAGGAGGAGAAGCAAGAGCTTCTTAAAAATATGCATGAGATGGAGATT
This sequence comes from Pinus albicaulis, assembly GCA_034641835.2. NCBI lineage: Eukaryota > Viridiplantae > Streptophyta > Pinopsida > Pinales > Pinaceae > Pinus > Pinus albicaulis. The sequence continues at coordinate 25,020,579 of CM076583.1, read as the reverse complement.
CAGCGCCATATTGCAAATGAGAACTTAGCAAGGATTCATGAGATGGAGACTCAACTCCATGATGCCAAGGAAGCCTTAGCCATGTATGTACATGGAAGATAGGTATGCAATTCAAGTTTATCTTCAATTTCCTCTCAAGATGAATGTGTAGGTGCTTTTGAAATAAACACTAGAGGAATAGGGTCCAAATTATTGATGAATATGGGCTATGAAGGTAAAGGATTGGGCAAACATGCACAAGGCATAGTTGAGCCAATTGTTGTTGAGGAAAGGCCTAAGTATTTGGGTCTTGGTTATGGACAACATGATGGAGAAAACTATAAAGCCAAGAAGGCACATTAATGTGTTCCAAGAAGGACTTTCATTTTATGTTCATTACCTCAAGGCTTGTGAAGATTGTGTTCCAAGAAGGACTTTCATTTTACGTTCATTACCTCAATCTTGTGAACATTGTGTTCATGAGGAATGCAAAAGTTTTACATCCACTTTGCAAGAAGGTGCTCATAAGCATGCAGCTAATGAGAATGGTGAACAAGAGGATGTTTAAATATCTAAAGTATTTAAATGCATTGTTGGTATTCCAAAGAGAGCCACTACCTCATCAAATTCACCTCCTCAGGAAGTTGACAAAGGTGAATGTTCAAGGTATAAATATGCTTTTAATCAAGTTGCTTTTGATTATGATAAACATGGAAAATTATCACATAATATTTGGAGAAAATTTGCATGTTCCTTTTGTGGTTTGGATAACCATAATGTTTCAAGGTGTTAGAAGAAGATAGCCATGCACAGGAAACTTTTGAAGCAAAGGAGGCAGGAAGCCAAAGACAAAGCAAACCATGTTGAAAAAAAGATGCAATTTTTTTGCGCTCATTTCCATAAGCAAGGTCATCTTGTATACAAGTTTTGTACTTTATATCCAACCATTCATCCACAAAATTTGAAGAAGGTGGAGAAAGAGAATGAAAAGAATGGAAGAGAAGATTCCCTAATTGATGTGGGTAAAGATGATTCACATGATGATGTGCAGTTGAAAGAGGCACCATTGAAATGGTTTGGTAAGAAGTGGTTAGATTTATTATCCAATTAAGGCTTTGGTTGTCTTTTTATGTTGATGCATTTCTTTGCCAATGGAATGCATGTTTCATGTTTATGCCAAGAAAGTGATTGAAAGTGGAGCGCGTTGACTCACTTTATTGCAACAATATTTTTTCATTTCAGCTTTAAGTACATGTACATATGAATGGATTTCTTGTACTTATGATTGTACTTGTGAGAGAGTTGAAGAATTGTATTCATGCATGAGAGTTTGTGTGTATGAATAGTGGAATTTTGATGGTTTCATTGTGCTTGAACATGCATGAGTAATTGACTTGTGTTGGTCAATTTCTTTGTTTAACATGTATGTTGTCAACTTGAGAGTGTTGATCATTTGTACATGCAAGAGTGTTGACATGTGTTGATCGAGTATGTGTTGCATCCATGTCACATCGACTTGGAAGAAGTTGATTTTGTCTCCAAGGATGAAAAGGAGATGTTGACGAATTTTTTCATGAGATGTGAAATTCTTTTTGTTTTGGGAAAAGAATCATCAAGTTGTTATACATGCTTATGCTTGACTTGAGAGTCAGTCTTTTGAAGAGGCATGTTTTGTTGACTTGTGTTTGGTTGATGAATTTTGACACCAAGATGTGAGAGTACATGGCAATGTTCACATGATGTGAAATTTGTTGCTTTGAAGGAGCAAGAGGATATGTCGTCAAGTTGTTTATAGCATGATGTGTTTTTCAGATTGATGGTTGAATATGAATATCTTATGTTTATGACAAGATGTCAAGAAAGTTTGCAGCCATTGTAGACCATTTTATGTGTTGACGCAAAGAAGAGAAGGAGATGGCGAATGCATTTTTTCAGATGTGGAATTTTGAACCGTGGAGGTAAAAGAATGGTCATTTATTTTCTTGTTTTTACTAATGTTAGAACTCATTGTTGTAGTTCACTCATTGTGAAAAGGAGGAACAAGATTCTCAGTGGGAAGGAACTAAGGAATCGATTTGGTATAGAAAAAGTGTTATATTAGCAAGCAACCAACAAGTGTTGGATTGGGTCAGCAACAAAAGGAGAACAGTGGTTGAAGAGCCAAGCCATTTGCAAGGCAAGGCAAGGCATGTCCATGACCAAGTGGTTTTCATAGCAATTTCTCCAAGTAGAATCAAGATGATAGAACTTGGGAAATAGAAGAGTGTTTAGCACTCATGAGATAATCCGCTTTTGTGGGTCCAAAAGCATGTCAGTGGGAAGGAGTGATCAGAATCTGGATCAGGAGCAAAAATTAGCTCAAAACTGAAAGTGCTTAAAATTGCACCAAACCAAAATGACAATGACTGGCCCATTGCAAGGAATCCAACGCAACTTGTTTATTCAAAAACCGAGTTCGGATGAGGAAGTTATGGTCTGTTGATCGATGTTTAGAACAGGCAAATTTAAAATATATATATATATATATATATATATATATATATATATATATTGTAGAACAGGTACAGCTGATGACATGGCAGTCCAGTCAGCATGTAGAAAATCTTATTCAGTTTTTTTCCAAAGGGACTGTGACAAGTGTCACAACTGGATTCGCCAGTTTGGTTTATGAAGGTAAAAATTGCCCAATGTCCTCCAAAGTTGAATTTGGGTTCATGATGATTTTTATGTAGGAAATAAAAGTATATATATATATATATATATATATATATATATATATATATATATATATATATATATATATATATTTCAATTTAATTCTAAACTTTATTAATATTTTAATACCACATATATCATTTTCATAATCCAAAGTTCCAAGTTTTAATATATTACGTTGGGTTATTTGTTTAAATGGTTAACACCAAACCTTGGAGCATATGTTAATCGAGCGTATTCATATGGTGGAATAAATATTTCAAAGGTTTTTAACATTGCAATTTGCATTATCAAAGGTTTTCGTTGATGTTTAGTAAACATTATGGTGGAGCATGTAAACTAATGCGCATGGGTTTATAACCTTGGTCAAATGCACATGTATTATATGTAATGTGTTGTAAAAATGTGTGTGGAGGGGTGAGGTTGGGGTTCACCCCTCTGACCTCCCCCATGCCACTACCACCTTCTACCAATGCACCACAACCTTAGAGTTTGAAAAACAATGCACAGAACATGTATTAAATGTTGTTGCGGTTTTCCAATGAGGAGCAGAGGGGGCAACCCCACGGACCAACCATCCTCCACATGAATGTGCCATGTGCCCAGGTCTTAAGCACCAGCACTAAATGTGGATTAGTGCGCCATTATCCACAGATAAGTGAAGTTAGCATTAATTAATCTCCAGATTAAGTTGGCAGAGATTCTGGCTATACCTCCAAATCCGGTGCCACTTCCAACTTTGGCGGGGCTAACTGGCAGTTTTCCAGATTTAGAGGGAAAATCGAGGGAAAATTTTAATGAGGCCTATATTTTTCAATTTTCAACCAATTTGGGCTTAGGAATAGTCATTCCTAGAAAATTGGCATGCTATGAATCCATTGAAACATCTTGTAGAGGACATGGAGCAAAGCTACATGTGTTTTTGGTCACTTGAAGAATTTTGAAGCCTAGGGCCACCAGGAGGGAAGCTCATGCCCAGATCAGCTGAAGGCCAATTTCAGTGAATGAATAGTCAATTTTTGATGCATTTAATGCTCGGAACATAGTGGTATAGTTTATATAGGCATTGGAGCACATATGAAGGTGATTTTGTCACTTTGGAGATTAAACAAGCCCATGGTCACCGGGGTTGGAGGTCAATCCTAGAGGAGCTGTGAAACAAATTCAGAGGTTGAATAGTCATTTTTGGGGTATTTGAGTGTTCTGAAGCCAATTCAATATCTTTCAAATCTATTGGAGCAATATTGGTGCTTGTAATCATACATTTTACTCTTAATCCCAAGAGGTCCTAGCTAGTTAAAGCAAGTCCATGGAGATGTAGCCTAGGAGGGGTGAACTCCATCATCATCCATTGTGTTATGTGATTGCTGTGATTTATGCTTCTACATTTCATTTGCTGAATATGAGTTTTTAATTTTTAATTAACTCATAATTTAATCATTAAAAACATATGAAACTTCACACTTTAACCCCTTCACAAATGGTTAATGAGAAGATCCTTAAACACATTTTTAATACTGATGAGGGAGCTTGCATAACAATAACAAGGTTGCCCATATTTAGGTCAATATTTTTTTTGTATGATTTTACTATAATCGTTTAATATCAAATTTTAAAAATTACAAAAACAAACTAAAGTTAAATAATATAACATAGATTCACCTACAATAAAACACGACATTTCATTGTTTAATAATCCATAGATATAATACTTTCCTAAATATTATATTCCTTCCTATACACTTGGATCCCCATTGATAATGATGATGGTGGTTACCCTCCATTATGATCAAATTCAGGTAAATGCTTTATCAAACCTTAAACAAGACGAGATGTGAAGGATCAAGTCCCTTCCATATACTTTTGCACCTACATAGTTTTTACACAACAACTTCATGGATTCACATTATGTGTAGTGTGCCTAGTTCACAATATCTACAACTCCACACACTTTATACCCTATTGTATCTCAAGAGACAATCCCTTGGTTGTGAAAGGAATCAATGCTTAAGACATTTTTATAAATGTGTGGCACAAAATTATAATATCATATGGTCTCTGTTTAACACATTTGGAAATTAATTATTAATACCCTGAATAATTTGATAGGATGAAACTCTTCACAATGCCATTATCTGCTAATATTAATTGAAATGGAAAGAAGAAAGGAAAGGAAACCCAAAATGATATGCTAAATATATCACTTTAAATCTTAGAGGAAACTTTATGTAGACAGAATAGTTGGAGTGAAGGAGCGCACATTAAGGATGTTTAACTCTTACTTACCATTGTAAAAAGAGACCCGCAGCTACATTACTTCACCTCATTCACAGAAGAATAAACACATAACGAAACTGGAAAGGCACATCAACATCAACAGGTGCAAGAAACTTGATCTTCTTTCATTAACTTTCAGAAAATTTAGTACAAAATTTATAGTCCATAGGTCCCAAACACGGAGCCCTCTTCACTCTTTCTCCCTTCCTTAAATACAAACAAAAGTAGTTGGTAACTTCTAGAGCTTCTTGAAACTCCTAAATTGCCTAAACTGTTAAACTACATATTACATTGCAATCAAGGACACCACTGTAGCTTCGATCTTAACAAAGATAACAAAATACAATTGGAATAAAATCCCTTTGCTAAGTATGATTTGTTGTTGATGTGTCTCCTTCTGTTTCAGCTGTGCTATCATAACAGGCTGCATAAATGCATCTCCACCTGACTCTGCCCATGCTTTTTCGTTTTGAACAATGTCATCATGTCACCTTCTACCCAACTCTAGCTCTTCTACATGTGCCTGCTGTGTTCAGTCTTCTCTTCTCCTATGCTCTGCGTCAGGTCACTTACCCGAGTCTCTCTGCCCATGTTCAAACCTTCTTCCGTTATCAAGGCGTTTCACTGCCTTATGTTATAAGCCTCCTTTCTTCCTCCAATGTGATTTAACACTGGAAAGGATTTACATCTGTATTTGAAATCCTTTGTGATTTGACTCTGGCGCTACATCGCTTCGGGCTCTTGTCACATGTCGCAAGATTTAGTTCTTAGCACTAACAAGTTTCCCTTTAACATATGCAAGCGCTAACAAGTTTCCCTTTAACATATGTGATATGTGACCACATCGCATTGCAAAACGAACTTCTTATCGCATCTCAAAACAAATAACTTGTGATGCCTTAACATGTAAATGTAAGAATCGTCGATTGCGATGTGCGATATGTAGATGGGTCCCATGCTGGACTTTAAATTCTCTAGACTTTAGCTTTGAAGTTCCATCATGTCCGCTCCTCTTTATCACACTTCGCAAGTTTTAATTCTTGCGATATCGCAAGTTGTTTTGTTTAACTTGGGAAGTCCTTAACACATAAACTCGATAATCGCCATGCAAATTTGCACTGTGCCGACACGTGGCTCTTGTCCTCATCGCATCGCAAGATATATTGTTTGACTTGTAATGTCATCTTAGTTGTTGGCCTCTCCCCCTTCAGATCTGCGATTCAATCCTCATCGTCTGATTGCTTCCTTTGGAAATCTTCTAAGTGTTTCTGTCTTAGTCAATTTCTCTACTTTCTACCATCACCGCTCTGCAACTCAGCTATCCTTCTTAAGATTTATTTAATCTTTAAAAGTGTTGATCTCTCCTGAGCTTGCGAATGAGCTAGACTTGATGTTGTCTGGTGTGCAATGTTCTGAATGTTCCCATCGATCTGGCTCTTGAACTGTTATGCACGTGAATAAGCCCGACTTGAGCCCTCCTGCATGCTTTTCTCTCTACTGCTCCTTTGGCTTAGATTACACCTCCATTGTTGTTGCTTCCTTGATTTTGGTTCAGGTGCACCTGTGATGATGAATCCTTGAGCTTGTGGTTATCCTTCCGAGCATATTACAGGTATTTTTGAAATTTTAACAATTATTCCTCAATAATCTTGAACTGCTCAGAACCTCTCTTGACTTTTAGCTTAGTCAAATTAGGCTACAACATACCCTATGCTACCTCACACTCTTTATAGCTTTTGATTTACATAATGGGCATGCTATAATCTTCAAGGAGGGCCAAAACATCCTATATCCTTAAGATTCTCCATCTTCCTTTATATTATCATACACCTCAAGAGGGGAATATGACTACTCTTCACAAGTACAATTGGGAGGCTGAAAACAAATTCTCTTAGCAATATTCCTAAGGACTAGATATTGGACCAAGTCATGCGAAGTACAAATATTTTAACCCTGTATTCACAACTCTAGGCACATATTTTCTTTCAGAATATGTTGTTGATGTATGGGTTGAATTGTATTAATGCTAAATGAACCCCCAAATTCAAGATCATATTCATTTATTTTCTGGTAGTATTTTCTCATACATGCCTAGATGTGTTCAGGGTCATAATGATAGGGCATGAGGAGATGTGCTTGTATTGCCATGGACTCCTCTTGGATCTTGGATCTTAAACACAACCTCATCTCCTTTAGAAGCAACCCTCCTTTTTGCCAACATAGCAACACTAAATAAATCATTTTCCAATTATGGATATATTTGGATAGCGAATACTACATTCTCAAGTGGTACTTGTAAATAGATCTAAAGGTGAAATTTGAGTACCTGAAACCCAATGATGTCATTTAATGTATATGTAAAATGGGATGGGCCACTACATTATTTATTAATGCATATCTGAAAAGGGTTATCACGAATATTGTGGAACCATGAAATTCTTCCTAGGTCTAGTATTTTTTCTCCACCCTGTCAGAAAATCCAAAAAAATGAATAAATTTATACTGAATTTTGGAGGTTTAGTGCCAGGAATCAAGACATTTTCGTAAATCTAAAGTTGTTTTTATTAACTGAATAGAAATTGTTGGAGCCAAAAATTCATGATCATTGATCCAGGTGAATCTTCAGACACCAATGGCTTAGAAAAAAATTTGAAACTTAAATTGATAGGAAGGTGACAAACTCAGCTTCACATTGAAGAACTCGTTGCCCTCATCGCAACGGTGCAAACGGCACGTCAATCCGAGCTCGTATGAGGGAGTTAGAGCAGTTTGAAGTTTTGTTAAGGCAAGGAACATGGGGGCCCATGGTGTGCCACATGGCATCCCAGTGAGCACGTGGGACCCACATGGAAGCCCCTCAGCTGATGACATATGGCACTCTAGAATTATCCCTTACACCTGCACAAAAGACAAAAGACAAAAGACCAAAAAAAATATATAATTAAAATGACATAAAAATATACTATAGAAAATATAGTTTACAAGTCATATATTAAAATCAAAATATATATGACAAAAATATATTTAAATATAATAACCATCTAATAAATTTTTTATTAAATATAGCATATGGTTATTAAAATCAAACCATATGAAACAAATGAAATAAAATCATGAACGAATGAGTTAAAAAAAAAAGAAAGGGATATGGTTATATGGTTACAAACCATAACCATAACCCAAATATATATATATCATATGAAAATGGTGCGGAGTTGGGGGTCGGGTCGGGCCGTGTGGAACGGACCCGCCCACCCATAATGACACACAAAAATCAAAAGCACTAAAAATCGTCCTATGTTGGGAGGGGTAGGATTTGACCCCCCGACCACTCAGCAAACAATTCCTTTTTTTACCATGCCGCAAGCCCATAAGGCTTTGTAAACTTAGTCCAAATTTTTTTATATTTTTCACAAATGTGCCCAACAGACCCGAGCACATAGTTTGAGGCTAGACTAGAGGAGTGCAGACACATTTTCCAAGGCAGAGGCTGACGCAGGCACCAAGCATGAATTTTGAGATAGATTCATGTTTGACACCAAGGGAATCTTTTGATTCCAAGGAGGTAAAATTTTCATAATGTATGAAACTTTATATGCATTTTAACTAGAATTTAGTAGGGAGCGCAATGGTCTACCTAGATTTTCCTTTTGAGTAGCGGTTTTACAAATTCCCTATGGAGGAGAATCTTTAAGAATCTTGAGGGAATCTTTTAGATTCCTTGGAGGCCGAAATTCGCCAGTGTCAGAATGAGGTCAGCTTTATATTCATTATTCTCGAAATTTCGCAAGGATCTCAATGGTGAGATTAGATTCCTGTTTTGAGCTGCACATTTCTAGATTCCCTGTGGAGCAACATCTTTGAGGAATCTAGGGGAATATAAAATATTCCCTAAGGCCCAGATTTTCAATTTGTCATAATTCAGAAAATTGACAGTCGATCCTACACCTCTTGGTGACACAAGTTCACCGGTGTAGTCAGATTTTCCATCTGAGCCTGATTTTTTTCGGCCACTTTTCAAAGTGGAGTTGCAGGTGTCAGCATTCAGTGTGTGAGCAGTCGTTTTCAGGATATTCGACGCCACGAGATTGATGATACAGCCATATCCAGCAGTTTATCATCATTTTCTTCTAATAGCTCCAGGATGTGAAGAATATGCAGTGTGATCATGTACTTATTTGTCTCATTTCTATGAGATGCATTTTATTATACAGATCCATGTTCATGTTTGATGTGGGATCTTGTTTTTGTTCTTGATGTGAGATGTAATTTCTATCATGGATTTATTTTATTTATGTTTGAGATCCCTTTTTTGCCATGTTAGTGGGATACTAATTGTCACATTATGTTTGATTGAGATCCCTTTTGTTTCAATGTTGGCGGGATACTCATAGTCATTATGTGTGAGTTATTGTCACTCTGATAGGAGTATTTTTTGTGAATGAGATTTCCTGTAGTGGAACATGTCATGGAGATGTCCAGTCATTCCTGCATGAGGGAATTTTCCTTGTATCAAAGAGAAAATGCCATCCATGTACATCATCACTTTTTCCAGCACTTAATGCAACGACCTTCACCATCTTGACACCGAGGCCCAGAGGCATAGTCCCTCTTAGACGAACTTTGTTATCAATGTCTTATGTTGCTAATGCTTGTTATGTTCCTCTTCTTTACCACATGGAGATATGTTCATTTATGTTGATTAATGCTTTGATGCAATTCTAACAGATCAGCCAAAGTAAAAGGTCTTGATTTTAATAGGGTTTCATAAATTTACCCGGATCAAGTGGTATTAGAGCGGTCTTCTTACTGATTTGGATTTCAGGCATAAACCATTGAACATTCCCTGAGTTGAGCAATGGAGGGTGTCAAATACATGTATAAGACCATGCTCAGGGTGTCCGAGAAGGCGGACATGTTGTATGAAGCTTATGAGAAACAAGCAGCAGACAACGCTGAGTTGAAAACGCTTCTACAAGAGGAGAAGGAGCACAAACATCGATTAAAGCTTCAATTGCAAGCCATGAAAGAGGCATTGGAGGAATTGAAGCGCAACAACGAATGTCTTCAAGCAGATCATGATGCATTGAAGGCACTCCTACAGGAAGAGAAGGAGGAGAAGCAGTGATTTCCACTTCAGCTACAAGCTACGACAAAGGCCTTGGAGGAAGTCAAGCACAAGGAAGGCTCAAAGAAGCCCTCATCACAAGCTTCCAAATCGACATCTGAGGTAAAACGTTGTGATCATTCTTTAGTTTCATCTTCACATGTAATTATTTATGTTGGAAATGTGAAGATCCCCATTACGAGAACCACCATGAGACTCCTTACCAAGATGGGGTACAAAAGAGGAGGACTTGGCATTCATGGCCAAGGCATAACTTAGCCATTGGAGGTTGTGCAAAGACCTCGCTATGAAGGTTTGGGATACATGGAAGGAGAATGTTTGAAGGACATCAAAGGCAAACAGACATTGTTGAACTTGTTGGGTGCCAGTTTTGTACTTATTTCCTACATTTGTTTCCCCCATTTTACCTTATGACTACAACCATTGGGACTATCTTTGCCTCTTTTTCCTACCTTTCTATATTGAACTTTTCACCTTATTTTCATTATCTTGCCATTTCATATATTATTATGATGTATTGTGTCTTTTTTATGACTAACTGAGGATGAATGTTTGGAGAAGTTATCAGGTCTTTTTTTGTCCTTCCAGATGTTATTTTTAGCACAAAAGATCTAGAGCATGAGGCGTACAAGAGAATTTAAAGGTGTGCTATTATAGTGAGATGTTACACCACAACGTTGTTACACCATGATGCTATTATAGACCCACTAGAAGAACTGTTGTTACAGCTGTACCACTGACTGAATATCGTCAACTTCTAATCCTGACCTATCCTCTATTGTTGTTATGCTACAACTGTGATTTTCCACGATAGTTGTAGAATTTATTACATATTGTATTTTAGGATAACAGCCTTTAGGCAGTTTTGATTGTAATCTATATTCTTCCAGTTAGACTTTTTATTAAGAAGTGGTCGTAGCTATATGTTTTCTATTTTGATCAGCATGAGAATCCTAAGATTCTCATGACTGATATATCCCTCATTTTTCTGAGGATTTAACCACTATATAATTCTCGACCCTTGAGGTCAAAAGGTTAGCGGAGAACAATATTACTTTGGCTCTGTAATTTTGTTCACATTAATACAAGTTATCCTGTTGTTGTTACATGCATTATTTGGTTTATTTTTCGTTAAGTTCTTTCTCTTCCTACGCCCTGCTAGGGAGGAAGGGCACTCCTATTTAGCAGGGATTGCAGCAGTTAAGGTAGTTGTGTATATATTTCTTATTTTCTTTATGTATCAGTGGAAGTGTTGTTGTTGTTGTTTTAACTGTGAATAGATCTACTTCAATTCCAATATTATATATGTTGTTACACATGCAGGATTAGAGATACCAACTGGGTAATTTTTGTGTGGTGTGTTAGGTATAGATTAATTGAGGTGTGTTCACAGTCCTGTAGATAATTTTATTTCTACATGAGTGATTCCTTCTAGCATTTAATTCAGCAACAATGTCCTTTATTTGGATTTTATTCTGGTTTGATGTATCGACATAGACAGTGTGACTATCATTGAAATAAAATATGTCCCTGGATTGATAATTTATGTGTATTTTTTTAGTCATTTAACCGTGATTAATATAGCCCAAAAATTTTGCGTCGTTGTTGGGGATGGCAGTGACGATCCAATCAGCCAGAGTTGTTTGTTAGATGATATAGTGTACCCAGTCTGCAACTGTTGGGCGGTAAGATGAGAGGTAAGAACCTGTGCATCGCTTTAACATGCCTGGGCGAGCTCACCATTGCTACAATGGGGCACTTAGAGGTGCAATTTCTGTGTGCTTTTAGTGTGTCCTCAGCGACACAATTTTTAGGCGGTAAGACGAGAGGTAAGAACCTGCGCATCGCTCTAACATACCTGAGCGAGCTCACCAATATCTCATTGGGACACTTAGAAGTGTGAATTTTCAGGTCTTTTCTATACACATAGGGTCCATGTGTGCCAGTAGAACAATAGAAAGATACAAAAACACCCCCCCCCCGCTCTACTAACTACAGGAAAGACGAGTAGTAAAAAGGAAAAGCAAAGTGCAGATTTGGGAAGAAAAACATTCTTTGGAGATCTGATCTCAAAAGAAGAATAGGAACAATCTACTTCATACAAAGATAATAGGAAGACGAGACCACAAAAATTTGCTACTATATCGAAGCCTGAGGCATCGATGCCTTCCGTGTCTGGGCCTCACCACCCTTCGAACAAAATATCCACTCCTGATATCAAGACTCCATATCTAAAACAGCAGTGGAAAATCATTGATCAGAATCTGAGAATCGAAGGACAAGGGACACCAGTGAAGAGCATCAGGGACCTAAGGAACAACATTTAGTTAATCATCATTTGGATGCCGGTAGTGTAGTCAAACAGCTGGTCCTGGAACAACCTGATCCTTTATTTATTTATCAATCTCTGGCATACTCCAAGGTCAGTTCATCCCATCAGGAAGAATCAGCCATGGGGCATGAGAATGTCAAGACGGATAGCTCTGTTACTTTTGAATTCCCGATAGTGGCGACACGAGATGAGGCTCCTATGAAAAACATTCATTTATCATCCCTCCCGTCCTTTCAAGGGATGGTTGTTGAAGAACCTGATACCTTTTGTTCAAATTCGATGTGTTGTGTAGAGGTTATGACTACACTTCAGATGCCTAGAAGCTGAAATTGTTTCGTGCTACTCTGAAAGGAGCAACATTAATATGGTTCATGAGACTAGGTGCTAGCACGATTCGAACCTCGAATGACATGAGGGAGGCCTTTCTCTTTAAGTATCAGGATTATTGTCGAACTAGGGATTTGAAGGAAGAAATATTTAGAATTGGATAGAAGGAGGAGGAGAGCGTGGAAGACTATATGGAACAATTCCATTACAATTTACAAGATCTAAGTTTAGTAACTTAGCCTCGGAAATTTTGAAACCAATATTCTTAAGAGGTATAAAAGATGACAGTCTGGAGCATTTGAATCTGTTAGGAAAAGGAGACATATCGCAAGAACTGCTTGAAGAAATAATGAAGCTCTGTCTATGGAGTTCAAGAGGATCGATCAAGGGGAGAAATTCAGTTCGGGACCCTTCAGTCTGGATACAGAAGTCCACAAGTGGAGGAGTAACCAGAGAAGATATCAGAAATTGATCAGATTTGGATCATGGACCTAAGTGATAGCTCAAATTTCAAAGTGTTCAAAAGTGTGTTGAACTAGAGTGACCTGATAGATATCGTCTTCTTGATTTCGGCAGCGTGAATGATTTGAAAAACTGACACCGTATGAAGAAGTTATCGCAATTTGAAAAGTCCAGTGAACTGCAATTTTCGACCTTTGACCAGGTTTGACTAGGCATTTGAATATTCAGCAAAAAGAATATTCCAGGGAATATTCCTGAAATATTCCTCAAAATATTCCCTGAAATATTCCTTCCAGGCCAATCTCATACTGACACATGTCACAATTTTATTATTGGGGTTCTGGTTTCGGCCAATCAGAGGTCGCCACGTGGCCCAGGAGTGGTCGTGTAAAAATTTTGGTTGAGGACAGTAGTTGACCCTGAGACCTCCCACATAGCATTCCCATGCATAGACCATCTCCGCTATCCATTGTGACTTAACAATAATAGGTCATAGGATATATTTAAAGTGTAAGGTTTTTGCATTTGGGGGTTCCGAGGGTCCAGCCCCTCCCCACATGGTCGTTGCCCATGGCCCGAGGGCTAAAATTGCAACCGTTAACCTGCGATACTGAAAAAAAACCGGAGGTTTTCACATGCCATAGTTTTACCACCGAAAGTTACGGTTTATGCTAAGTCCAAGTTCAAAACCCGCAGTCAAATCCAATGCAACGACAGTTCTGGACGTGGTTTCCGCCAACGATTGTGGGTTGTAACCGCGTGGTTTGTGGCATGTGCCCAACCACTAACCAAAATGTTAAATGCTAATGGTCTTCCGGCGGTAATTTTGGGAGCAGCCCAAATTTGGGGAAAAAGTGCTATTTTAACTGCAGCTAACTGAAGTGCTCCATTTTTAGTGGAGCTGATTTAGGGGTCACTAGACAAAAATTGATTAGGCTCTATCTTGAGCTAGATTCATCCATTATTGGAGTGTGAATAGTCAATTTCGACTTTCTTGAACATTCCAGACTCATTGGTGAGGGTTTAACAGCCATAATATGACTTCTAAGTGCTATTTTGCATCATATAAGTTCTAGGGGCCACTAGGGCTACCAGGAGCCAACAACATAAAGAGGCATAGCCTGGGCAGCTAGAGGTATTATTCAGGAATCCAATAGTCAATTTTGGATGTTTCAGAAATTTTTGAACTAATGGTGAGGTTTTTAGAGACATTAGAGGTCTTCTGAAGGTGGAGATGTTTCAGAGAAGTTCCAAGGGTCACCAAGGCCACGAGGTGCTAGCAGGAGAATGAGGCCTATCCAGAGCAGCTAATCCATTCTCAGCAAACCAGTAGTCTATTCTCACTATTTTGAGCCTTATGAATACAATGGAGGGAGTTTTAGAAGCTTTTGAGGACTTCTAAAAGTTGATATGATTCAGACAAGTTTTTAGTGAACCAAGAGCCAAGGGGTGCCACCAGGTGTTGGAGGCGAAACCGGAGTAGCCGGAGGCCTAATTCAACAAGTGAATAGTATATTATAACTATTTTGGACATTCTAAATCCATTGAATGGATTTTCAAAGCCATTTGGAGACTTCATAAGGTATAGAATCCACATGGAAGTTTCAGGCATCCGAGGGCCAATAATGGATGGAGGCCTAGATTGGGGAGCCAAAGCTCATTTGAAGAAAATGATCAGTACATTTTGGATGTCTGATATGTTTTGGAGATAGTAGAAAAGGTTTCAGGGACATAAAATGATTTCTGAGGGAGTTAGTGCCATGGAGAAGCTTAGCAAAGCTTAAGGGCACCGACAAAAGGAGTCAAGTCTAAGAGAGCCAAGGTTCATCTTCAGAGAGTTTTCATCCATTCTAGGGGTATGATGGTATTCTAATCCCAATGGTACAGTCCAAATAACTATTGGAGTTGAATTAGTAACTTGTAAAATAATTTATACATCATAATCCCAAAGAGCCAAGTCAGTTGACAAAGGCTCAAGGATACGTAGCCCACGGTATTCGGGTGAACTCCTTTATTAGATTTGTTGTTATGTGTTGATGCTTATTTTCCACACTTTATGGTTGTTGCACATGCTTAATATCAGCAAAAAAAAATGTTCTCAAAGCACTTAAACAGTTAAAAAAACATACACCTATTTCAAGTATAAGATTATGCACAGTCATGTATAAGAAATATCTTTTATTTGTTTAACTAAGTAGGAGGTGCTAGCGCATAAGCATTTCAAGTTATCCACCCATTTTTAGATCAAGTTGGTATCAGAGGAATAAGTTTTTTGACTGACAGAGCACTAGGTTACTTGCTTGACAGAGCATTAGGTTGCTTTTTTGACAAAGCACAAGGTTGCTTGTTGACTTGAAAGGTGTTTAACAGTGCAAAGAATTTAATTGTTTGCAAATTGACTAATGCTTACAAGTTTTAGTTTGCTAGAGGTGAAGGGAAAGCTACTATTAACTAAGTTCAAAAAAGGACAAGAAGGAAGATGGCTGAAATCATCCTCCTTACCCAAAGGACCTCAAGGAAACCCTTGAAGCACAAGAGGGATTGTATGCAAAAGGCTCTTGAAGATTGTTTGCAAAAGGCTGCTTGAAGAAGAGCTTGACTCTATAGCCATTTTGTTCAGAATATTTGTCAACTTTTTTTGAAGCTTTGTGAATTTTTGTTGAAGTTATTTATTTCATTTACATAATGATGACAAATTCTTCAAGTGAGGTTTCAAAATCCTCTTTTACATGATTCTTTGATGAAGACATGAAGCGAGACTTCTACATCCTGAAGGAGATGGTGCAAATTCTGTATGGAGATGGAAGGGAAAGCACTAGACTTCATGAGCAATTGGTTGCGATGAAGAAAGAGAAAGAAGAACTTCCTCAACGAATGCATGAGATGGAGATGCATCTCCATCAAGCCCAAGAGGCCTTAACCAAACACATGCTTGAAGCAAAGGTAAATCACTCAAATTTGTCTTCAAATTCCTCTTCAGAAAGATGTGTAGGTTCATTTGAAAAGCACACTAGAGGTATAGGGTCCAAGTTGATGTTAAAAATGGGATATGAAGGCAAGGGTTTAGGAAAACATGCACAAGGCATGATTGATCCTATTTTGGTTGCGGAAAGGCCTAAGGAGTTTGGTCTAGGCTATGTTCAATCTTATGGTGAAAACTCTAAACCCATGAAGGCATTTGAGAAAACTTCAAAAACAACTTTTGTTGAAAGTTCTAAACCACAAACATGTCAAGTCTATTTTCAAGTTGATTTCCATTGTTTGAAGCCTATGTTGCAGCAAGATGTGTCTAAACTTGTAGCTTATAGCAAGCAAGATAATTCTGACAGCTATCAAGATAAGAACACTGATGTTAGTCTTCAAAAGAAAGCTGGAACTTCTACAAGTTCATCTCCTCAAGAAGGTAAAAAGGATGGACATGCAAAGAAACATTTGAGGTATAATTATTCCCATAGTCAAGTTGATTATGTTAATGTTAAGCATGGCAATTTTGCATGCATGAAAGGAAGAAATCGTTGATGTTCCTATTGTGGTCTGTGTAACCATCATGTTTCAAGATGCTGGAAGAGATTGAAGGCATACAAGAAACAGTTGACGCGAAGGAAACTTGCTCAAAGGGTGCAAAAGACTTGCACACATTGCTAGAAGAAGGGACATTTTGTTGCCCAATGTTGAACATTGCATCCAACTAATCGTCCCAAGCATTTGAAGCAAGAGGACAAAAAGACTGGTGCAAATGGAACCAAAGATTCCATCATTGATGTGAGAACAGATGTTTCACATGAAGAAGATTTTCAGTAGCAAAAATCGCCATGGAAGTGGCTTGATAAGAAGTGGTTTGACTTCTTAACTCAGTAAGACATACATTCATTTGTACATATGAAAATTTTAGTAATGTATGCATGCATTTCTGTTGGAAAAATACATTTTTTTGAGCCATCTTGGATCGATTATCAAGGAAATGATGTTCAACTACCTTCAATTGAAAATTTTTCAAGGAAGCTATAGTTCTTGACAAGAGGACAAGAGCATTCAGGAAGGGAAGTGTCTGCTACCTTTGAGTTGGGGTTCAAAGGCACTAAGCCAAGCAGGGAAAAGTGTAAACGCTAGAAAAGTGAGGGTGTTGTACTCTCATCTACTGAACAGATCAGGTACATTAGGGTAATTTTGAGGTCTAAAATGGGCCTCCTAAGAAAAATGTACAACCAAAACAAACTTTATGAGAACCAATAGGATTCAAGATGATGATGTCAACCATGGGGGATGATTCACCATTTTTGGAGTAAAAATGTAAAAAGATTAAAATAAAATAAAATAATAAAACTACTTTTTCAACTCGTATTTTCAACTTATCTCACTAAGGGTTTACTCAAATTTCGAGTGGGAGTACTCGTTGGATGCACAATTTAATTACTCATCCAAGGAGTACCCATGTTGCATACTTTTGATGGACCCTGCCATCAAAAGTATGAAAAATGGGTACTCCTTGAATGGAGAATTAATTTTTGCATCCAACGAGTATTCTTGCTCGAAATTTTAGTAAAACCTTAGGGAGATCAGTTGAAAATACGAGTTGAAAAAGTAGTTTTTTCATTTTTCCCTCTAAAATTTGATGATGTAATCAAATCTTATTTTATTATTTACACTATTATTTTATAATTTCCTTAGGAGGCCTGTTTTAAACCTCAAAATTCCCCTAATGGTCAGTCTTTTGGGGTCCAAAAGATTCCTAATGGGGAGGAGGGATCAGATTTGGATCATGGACGTAAGTGATAACTCGAATTTTAAAGTGTTCGAAAGTGTGCTGAACCTTAGCAACCAAATAGATCTCATCTTCTTGATTCTGGCATCATGAACAGTTCAAGAAACCAACACCATATGAAGAAGTTATCGTGATTTGAAAAGTCTTGCAATTTTCGACCTTTGACCAGGTTTGACTGGGCATTTGAATATTCAACAAAAATAATACTCCATAGAATATTCCTAGAATATTCCTGGAATATTCCTTTAGGGCTAGTCTCATGCTGACATGTGTCTCATTTTTATTGTTGGGGTTGTGTTTTCGGCCAATCAAAGGCCGCCAAATGGCAGGCCCAGAGACCTCCACGTGGCCCAACAGTGGTCGTGTAAATTTTTTGGTGAGGGACAGGAGTCGACCCCGAGACCTCCCGCATAGCATGCCCATGCATATACTATCTCTGCTATCCGTTGTGACTTAACAATCATAGGTCATATGATATATTTAAAGTGTAAGGTTTTCGCATTTAGGGGTTTGGAGGGGCCAGCCCCTCCCCACATGGGCGTTGTCCATGGCCCAAGGGCTAAAAATCCAACTGTTAACCCATTAGACCACCAGCACACTGGGGGTTGTCACATGCAGGGAAAATTTTAAGGATGGAAAATATTTTTGAAGTTTAAAAAATTGGCGAATCTCACTAGTTCCTAATATGCAAACTATAAAATGTTGATTGATGTATTTGTAAAATTATTCAAATTTATAATGATATTATATATATTGTCTATATAATGTTGGCGATTTTTAAGGTAAAATAATTTTATACCGTAAAATTTGGGCGAATCATTTTTATAAAAAAATGGAAATTGGTGAATCTTTTTTTTTGGAAAAACCATGGAAAATTAGCCCACCTGCGAATATTAGCCCCTAAAATTTTCCATGGTCACATGCTATAGTTTTACCACCGACAATTACGGTTTATGCTAACTCCAATCTCAAAACCCGCAGTCAAATCCAATGCAACGACAGTTCTGGACGTGGTTTCCAACAACAGTTGTGGGTTGTAACCACGTGGTTTGTGGCATGTTCCCAACCACTAACCAAACATTTAAATGCTAATGGTCTTCTGGAAGTAATTTTGGGAGCGTGGCCAAATTTGGGGCAAAAGTGCTAGTTTAACTACAGCTCACTGAATTGCTCCATTTTTAGTGGAGTTGATTTAGGGGTCACTAGACAAACATTGATTAGGCTCTATCTTAAGCTAGATTCGTCCATTCTTGGAGTTTGAATAGTCAATTTCGACTTTCTTGGACATTCCAAACTCATTGGTGAGGGTTGAAGAGACATTAGAGGACTTGTGAGTGATATTTTGCATCAGATATGTTCTAGGGGCCACTAGGGACACTAGGAGCCAGCAACAGAAAGAGGCCTAGCCAGGGTAGTTAGAGGCCTTACTCAGGAATCCAATAATAAATTTTGGATGTTTCAAAAATTTTGGAACTAATGGTAAGGTTTTCAGAGCCATTGGAGGACTTCTGAAGGCCGATATTATTCAGAGAAGTTCCAAGGGTCACTAGGGCCACCAGGTGCCAGCAGGAGAATGAGGCCTATCCAGAGCAGCCAGTATCCATTCTCAGAAAAATAGTAGTATATTCTGACTATTTTGAGCCTTCTAAATCCAATGGAGGGATTTTTAGAAGCTTTTGAGGACTTATAAAAGTTGAGATACTTCATAGAAATTTTTAGTGAACCAAGAGCCAAGGGGTGCCACCAGGTGTTGGAGGCGAAACCGAAGCAACTAGAGGCCAAATTCAACAAGTGAATAGTCTATTCTGAATATTTTGGACATTTTGAATCCATTGAAAGGATTTTTAGAGCCATTTGGAGACTTATGAAGGCTGAGAATCCACAGGGAAGTTTCAGGCAGCTTAGGGCCAACAGTGGATGGAGGCCTAGATTGGGGAGTTAGAGCTCATTTGGAGCAAATGATCAGTCCATTTTGGATTTCTGATATGTGATAGATATAGTAGAAAAGGTTTTAGGGATAGCAAAGGATTTTTTAGGGAGTTAGTGCCACATAGAAGCTCAAGGAAGCTCAAGGGCACCGACAGAAGGAGTCAAGTCTAAGAGAGTCGAGGTTCATCTTCAGAGATATTTCAGCCATTCCAGGGGTATTATGGTATTCTAATCCAAATGGTACATTCCAAATAACCATTGGAGTTTAGTTAGTAACTTGTAAAATAATTTATACATCATAATCCCAAAGATCCAAGTCAGTTGACAAAGGCTCAAGGAGACGTAGCCCACGATATTCGGGTGAACTCCTTTATTAAATTTGTTATTATGTGTTGATGTTTATTTGCTGCAATTTATGGTTGTTTCACATGCTTAATATCAGAAAAAACAAATGTTCTTAAAGCACTTAAATAGTTTAAAAAAATACACATGTTTCAAGTATAAAACTCTGCATAGTCATGTATAATTAAGATCTTTTATTTGTTTAACTAAGTGGGAGGCGCTTGCGCATAAGAATTTCAATTTATCCACCTATTTTCAGATCAAAAATCTATTTTAGGATTTTAAAACCAACCTCCTTAACACTCTCTCTGCCCTGATCACTACGGTACAAGTAAAGAAAGCACAAGCAGAAGTTGAAGCAACCTTAGAAATATTCTGTCCTCGATGCAAAAAGAAACATTTAGAAAGATAATGTGGACTGAATAGCATCAACTTGTGCAACATCTGTGAATTGGCACATTCTATGAATAAATGTCCTGAACTGCCCAGACTCAAGATTTTACTTCAAGAATCAAGCGAGGATGTCCAGTCTTCCTATTTCATCAGACCAAAGAGGCCATGGCAGCCACGACCTACAGGTATGCCTCTAGATTTTTCCTCTTTTAATCCTTGGAATAATGTTTATAATAGTCAGCAATATCCATGGCAATATCCTTTTTTTTCCATAGAAAAAAATCGAACCATCTATAAGCATAGAGAGTTACATAGTATATGCATAATTCATTCCAAAGGCTGTGTTTCCCCCCTATTGAGAGAGAGACAGAGTAACAGCTAATGTGAATAGGGAAACCACATTCACTTAACAACCTTAATCAAAACTGAGCGTGTTCTCAACATCTTTTTACTCCTCCTGGGCTTCCTTTCAAGGAAAAAATGCCTGAAACAGAGGTATTAAAAGACTGAGTCAGTTGAAGTTTTAGAACTCCAAAAAAAACCAGGTATTAGACACTAATCCAGGTTATCTGAGTGTATCATAACGTAAAAATAAATTTTGTCTCCCGAGCCTCCTCTGTGAGGAAAATATCCCGGAGCTGAAATAGAGTTTTGAGTATCAACAAAATTTACATACTATCAGATTAAAATTTTAAACAAAAAAAACCAACATCAGAAAGAGATCCTCAGGAGAAAATGGGTTGTTAGATATCTCGAACCAACCCATCATCTACCTCAACAGCTATCCAGTGCCCCATATCCTACCCAATGCCTTCTTTAAAAAGGCGGTCTGGATCATGGTTATGTTCCCTGTAAATGTGGCAAACAGATATCTCATTAAAAAAGCATTTAAGAAGGGATATCTCATTTAGTAAAGGCAAAAAAATATAATTTTGGCATCGTTGAGTCCCATTGAACCACTTGAAAATATTTAATGAGCCCCCAAAGATCTAAACCTCTCTCATTCTCAATAAAGAGAGCCAGCATAAAAGAAGATGTAAGGCTTTTAACTCTGCATAATTATTGGTTCCCTGACCCAGACCAATCGAGGCTTTGAGTATTTTCCAGTAGGAACATGTATGACCAGGCCCACTCCACATCTATTTTGCGGGTCCGAGGCCCCATCAAAATAAGTCCATGGAATGTCCCCCCTGATAATTTCTTGTTCAATAACTCGGGATTACTGAGGTAAAGAGGGGATTGGAATGTGGTCATAAATGGATACACCTTCCGCTGCCAGCTTGCTGATCAGAAAATTTGAATCTTTAAAAATAACATGATTCCTTGCTAACCAAGTGCCCCATGCAATCAACAAGGGAATAGTATGAACCCTATCAGTAGGGGCTTCCTGCCACCATCTTTGCCAGGCTTCCATTACCTCCTGTCCTTCCCATCGTTGAGGAATTTTGAGAAGCCTTAGAGATTCATTCCAAAGACTGATTCTGTAGGGACAAGTGAGGAAAACATGTTGCACTGATTCCATACTATCTCTACAAAGTGAGCACCATCCAGGACTGATCTTTCTCCCATGTTGCAAAAATTTCCAGGTAGGCACTTTGTTCTGGAGAATGTGCCAGAAGAACAATCTCGACTTTGTTGGCCCTTTCAACTCCCACAGTGGTTTGAACCACCACTCCGGCTCCCCCCATCCTTTCTGGGACATGATCCATTTATAACCAAATTTAGGGGTGTACATCCCAGACGGGGAATGGACCCATCTGAGCTCGTCTCTTTTATCCTGAATCCTGATGTTTGAATTCTGGAGATCCGAGATGTAGCCCTCCCATTCCCCCAGCCATCTTTCATCCAGTTGCATATCATCCCCTTTTAGCCACTCTTGCCTCCACAAAGTTGTGATTTCAAGATCTACAAACTGATTAAGAGTGATGAAGCCTCTTTGGTTCATTAGCTCAATTAGGTCTCTAGATAAGGCATATCGCCCAATACATCCTACCCAAGGGTCTCGTCGAAGCCTGACCCAGGCACCATCCCCTGCATGCCAAGATAGCCCCTACTCTATTACCTTGATAGAGGTTATGGTTTCTTTCCATACTACTGAGGAGTTCTTTGATTTTTTTTGTGGCATTCTCAACCATTCTAGAATTGGAATTGGGTCGATGTATTTTATTTTTGTAACAGAGGTCCAAAGCTTATCCTCGGTGATAATTCTCCAAGCTAGTTTAGTTGCCACTGACTTCGAAAATCAGAGTTCTTTAATGCCCCATCCTCCCCAACCTTTTGGCCTTACTATTTTCTCCCAAGCCACCCAGGGAGTCACGTGCTCCACCTTTGATCCTACCCACAAGAATCTATTGCAGATTTTATTAATAGAGGCTAAAATGTTTTTTGGGACCCATATAAGGCTAGCCTAGTACACTGGGATGGCCATTGCCACAGATTTTATCAGTACCAGTATTCTTGCTCTGGATAGCCATTTGAAACTCCAGTGATTCATTCTTGCCTCTATCTTTGCAATAATCCATTTCCAGTCCTGGATGAGATATGAGTCTAGCTTAAGGAAAAATCCCAAGTACTTGAAAATGTCCTGAAGTGGTTTGACTTCAAATTGTAGAACTTCTTTGATTCTTCCCACTTCGTCCCTAGAGAGACCATATGTTGTCAGTGATGACTTATGGCAATTTATGCTAAGACCCGTAACTTTCAGGAAAAGGTCCAGGAACTTCTTTAGGCATCGTCAATCCTCCAAGCTACCATTACTGAACAACAGAATATCATAAACAAACAGTAAATGAGTCACAGATAAATTCACCACCACTTCAATGCCTTTGAGTTCCCATTATCTATTTGCTTCATGGATCATCAAACTCAGGCTTTCTACTGTCAATAGAAAGAGGAGAGGGGAGAGTGGAAAACCTTGATGGAGGCCCCTTTGAGGGTTAAAGAAATCTGTTGTTGCCCCATTTATCAAAATTGTTATACAGGATGTTGAGATGCATCCCATGACCCATCTTATGAATTCAAAACTAAAGCCCAAGTGTGTCATCAGAAGTCTCAAGTACATCCATCTTAGTCTGTCATAAGCCTTTGACAAGTCGATTTTGACAATAGTTCCTTTTTCCCTGCTTTTTTTTTAGACTGTGAAGAGTTTCTTGGGCTACCCCAACAGCTTCATGGATTTTCCATCCATCTAAAAAGCCAAATTGTTCCAACGAAATGTTTTTAGAGAGGAAAGGTTTCAGACGAGAGGCGTCACTTTAGCAATTATCTTGTAGATACAGGTGTATAGAGAAATGGGACGAAAGTCATCAAAAGAAACAGGATGTTCTTTTTAGGAATGAGGGCTAAGAAGGTAGCTTTGAAAGGCTGGTAGATTGAGACTGTACTGCGAGACTCCTCCACCACCTCTACAAGTTACTCCCCTAATAATTCAAAGAAATGTTGAAAGAATTACAGTATCCATCCATCGGGGCCAAGGCTTTTATCCTTCTGCATTGATTTAAGAATATCTTCCACTTCCTCTTTTGTAACAAGCTCCATGATGCTCTTGTTACCTTCCTCATCTATGTAGCTTGGGAAAAACAAAGCCACCCTAATAACTTCAGCAATAGAAGCTTCCGCAGGAGCTCTCAACAGAGATTTGAAGTGGTTTAATCCTAGAGATGGGAGTTCATCAAAATATTGCACCAAACCACCATTATCCATTTGAAACTCCCAAATAGTATTGATGTTTTTCCTTCCTTTTGCATAGTTCTAAAAAAACTTGGTATTTTCATCTCTTGCTAGGAGCCAGATGGCCCTAATTTTTACACTCCAACTTTCCTCTCTTTCCAGCAAAATTTTCTTTCTACCAGTTTCCAACTCCCTTATTCTGTTCCTTGAATCCATATTGGAATATCCTACTCCCTCCGGCTTTTCAAGGAAGTCTAATTCCTCATTGAATTTTCTTAACTCCTCCTCCTCCTTTAATTTCTTAGCATTCGCCCAGTCCCTTGTTTCTTTCTTCATGTTCTTCAGATTTTCCATAAAAATCTTACTCCTATTTTCAGTGTCCCTTGAGCAATATTTCCTCCATGTGGCATGGAATAAGGAGTTAAAGGACTCGTCTTTAAGCCAGGAGGAGTTAAATTTGAGCAGAGTACCCAATTTTTTCAGAGCTCCTTTAATTTCAAGGAAGATTGGAACGTGGTCAGATAAACTGCCCTCCCTGACCCAATGCTTGAAAACTGAGGATCTTTCCACCAGATCTTCATAGAGGAGAAAACGATCCAGCTTTTTCGCCACACAAGCATCCCCCACTCTTCAATTCCTCCAAGTTGGTCTTGGTTTTATTAAATTTGCATCCACAAGACGAGAGGATGCTAACTTATTTGTAAAAAACTTTGTGAGCTGGTCTTCCCTCGTAGAGGGACCCCATGATTCCAAAGACCCCAGAGAGAAATTTAGGTCCCCTCCCACAATGAGATTAGGGTTTTTTAGGCAAGATTTTGCAACGAGATAGTTCCAAAACTGCTCTCTCTCCGTACAAGGCCCATAAACATTGAGGATAAAAAGGGGTGACAAAGCTCGTTAGAGTATAATTCCATTTCCAGAGAATTTTCAAAACCCCAGGAAGACAACTCCTTTAGTCTTCCTGAGTTGAAACCCATCGCCAAACCCCCCGATCTTCCATGGGAATCCAATGCCTAGAACACCTAGCCCAGAAACTTCCGTGAAAGTATTCCTTTTACCTCCTCCCCCTGCCCCAAAGTTTCTTGGATTAGCATCACATCCAGATTTTGAGACTTCACCAGCTCCCTTAGTGCTAGTTTTCTAGGCTGACTAGCTAAACCCCTATAATCATCGAAAACCCTAGGGGGGTGACTGCACTACTTTAAGCACCCCGGAAAAGGACCTCTGCTTCCCATATGCAATATCAATTTTTGCATTTAGCTGGGCCTTAGAAAGGTTTTATTTCCTTCCTCTCGTCGTCCTTGGCCCAATTGAGACAGGATCAGACTCTATCCCTCCAATAGCAATTCCTTTCCAGGATATATTAGCAAGAGGTTTGATATTGTAAGGAGGCAACTTAGGAAGATTGGCCAGGGATGGAATAGAGGCAGACATGGCAACTGGAGAATATGCTATAGGAATAGACGGAAGGGACGTAATGATACTATCAATGGATTCCAAAATATCATGCATATTCATATGTTCCATATGGTGCGGCCTGGAGGGACCAGGCTTAGAAAAATAAAAAACATAAGTGAAAAAGGATGAGAAAAAGGAGGGATTAGAGGCAGGAGGCATACTTGCCTGAGACGCTCCTGCAACCCCAGATTTAGATTGGGAGATCAGGGCCTAAGATGACTCCATAACAGGTTCCGTTGCATGATGATTTTTTTGGTTCGCTAATTGCACCGGAAGCAAGGGATCATCCTTTTCAGCACCTGAGCCCTCTACCCATTCCATCAGGTCCTCCTCCTATACCCTATTCTCTTTTGCTCTAACTGATGGGATAGTCTCCCTGGAAAAAAAAATTCTTGCTTCCTTCTGCGGTGGTGCCCGAGAGGGCAGTCCTTAGAAAGGTATCCATATTTGTGGCACCTATGACAGCGAAAATGAAGGTGATCATATTCCAAAGTCTGTAAGAACTCAAAATCCCTATACTTAAAACTCATTACATCAGCTAATCCTTCTCTGGGTTTAGGTTTACAAGAATTCTAGCCACACTCAGGTCCCTTGTTTGTTGGAAAGACATATCGAATTCTAAGAATTGACCAAGGGTGTTCCCAATGGATCGGAAGGCTGAATCCATCCAAAAAGGCAAGGGGAGGCCCGACAATTTTACTGAAATGGGTGACTCTGCCATTTTTTCTTTTTGAGCATCAAACATCGGAGTCCATATTCTAAACAAGACCAGTCTCTTCCCAAAGCAACAATTCCTTTCGAGTACCCAATCCAGATGACCTTTTTGCTCAAATTTGATGTTGAACCAACCTCTGTCTAGTAATTTGATTTCCAAGGGGTTCCCAGGGGCATATTTCCATTCCAAAATAGTCCATTCGGTAATATAGTCTGTCGAGAACTTCCTTCCTCAGACTTTGCCAACAAGAATAGTCTCAGTTGCTTCCATGACTTCGTATATACAAATTTCTACTCCAATAACACAGTAGGGATGCTCTTCTTTCCTCCTAATGGCCTTATTCATCTTTCTTTTCGATCTTGCGGCCTCCTTTCTTCCTCCTTCCTCTCCATCCACCGGACTTTCGGGTGCAACTAGGGCTTCTGTAACAGGCGACCCTAGTCGCCTTCCTTCAGCTGCTCTAGCTCCTTCCCTATCCAACCTCCCTTCTGATTCTTGTCTTACTTTAGGGCCTTTTTCATCCTCTTGTCTGTCTCCTTTAATACTATCTGTTAGACGGAAAAATCCCTCTTGCGGACAAGAGCGATCTCCCTAGATCATTATGCTTAAGAATTATTAATTAACTATGGAGAGATGCTCCTACTTGAAGTCCAATGCTTATTCGATATTCAATCCAATCACTCAAGAAGATATCAATCCAGCATATAAGGTCTACAATCAAAGACAAGCAAAAGGGATCAAAAGCATCTGCAAGATATGATAATTCAAAAGCAATAATCTATCTTAGTGATCAAGGAATCCAAGAATTAAATTATTCAAAAGATACATGAAAAACTCAATCAGAAAATAGAATCCATTTGTATTAACTTTGAATGAAAAGAAGAAACCTTACAACCTTGACGCCTTGATGTTTGTACAGGTTCTTCCGGTATCCCAAACAACCGTTTTCCTCAGTTTGACAAGACTCCAACTCTCTGGATTAGCATGAAACTATGGCCATGAGTATGTCATCTCTCTCATACCAATGATGCCAAATGTGGAGAGTATAATCTCTTCAGCAATTCACCTCAAAACTACCAAGTTCTAAGTACCCTTGAGACTGAAACATGGTCTCAATTTATAGCTGAAGGAAGGTAGTTTTAGTTCCAATAAGGAAGGGATAAAGCCCTCTCATCATGGGATTTTAGCTCCAAAAACCAAGGGATAGCTCCTTTTATGAAGGGATAAAGGTTCATGAATGGAAGGGGCGAAGCTCGACCAGATGGCACTTCTAGAAGGCCCCAGCTGGGAGAATATTCGACCAGCTGGGCTTCTAGAACTTACTTTTCTTTTTATTTTACCTTTACGGGGGTCCGCAATTTTAATGAGCAGAACGTGTGGGATGTGCTACAGTTTTTATAGAAATAAACCGCAGTACCGCAAGAAACGACTAGGAAATGTGTGGAATTAGGCTTTTTAGGGTTTTAATGACCTTTTTCCCAATTCCAAGACTTGATTTAGGAACTTTATGATTTTGGACCTCTAAGGGAGCAATAAATGGGTAATGATTAACCCATATAGACAGCTAAATGTCATGGTGGAAAATTTTAGTGTAACAGATTGCGCCCTAAAGTGCGAAGTCTGAAGAGTTCTGAAGAATTCTGAAGAGTGAAGTGCTTCATCATTCCGAGGATTGGACTGCAGGCACACTGGTTGAAACCTGGAAAAAAAAACATTCAATGCAAGAATATATATATGTATATCATCGCTGAGATAGGCATTCCCATACTCAGATCAAAACTAACTACATGTTCTGATACATAAATGATTTTAGAATTACATTAATAGTAGGCACAGCATGGACGCAGCCATCTGCCATGAGTAGTCTATTGTATGATAAAAACTCCTCGCAACCTGGATGGTGGAAACTAGATCCAGGGTCTTAATTTCCACTTCTCAAACTAGTACGATTCTATCCATGTGATTGATTGTGTCAAAGTCGAACATGGTAGAAACCACCTAATTACCAGTCAATGACGTGAACTGTTGACAAGTGTGAGAGAAACCACCAATAATAACAATGGCCCTCAAAGTACTCAGTACAATCTATGAAATGTGAATTTGTGATCTGAAGTATAAAATTTCACAGAATCATTCGATCGAAGGTCTATGATGTAACCTGTCGTCGAAGGCGAGAAACCTGCCATTAAGGCATACAGATCCCAAGGTACTGATAGGATTCTAGATCAACTTTCTAGATGATGAGCTGTCTTCGATAGAAAGTGATCCGTCGTAGGAAAGCCTACGACACGAAACCATTAGATCAAGTTTTGAAGAAATATTTGCAAGGACTAACTCAGGGATGGCCAACGCGAATGGAGACAAATGTTTGCAATGAATGGTTTATTAAACTGATCTCTTGAACACATAACGACACTGCAGATAGTTCGATGATGATTGACCTAAATATAATACCTAGAAAACGATTGAAGACTTTCAATGTGGTTTGATTAACTATTTGGCCAAAGGATTTTCCCAACCCAAATATGAATGTGACAAAAGTGTCGTGTTCAAGAGTGGTATACTAATTTTTGGAACAGAGTGTGACAACTGGATTCATTTTTTCTCTTTTTCCCCACCATTTCTGGAAAGTACCTCTTTATCTTTGACAAGCTTGAGGAGGATAACATTTTCTTGTTATATAAGCTCATCCTTCGGATGAGTCCAACTTAGTATTAAAATCAAACCCTAAGAAGGAGTGGTTCGTTCCTATTTGTAATTTACAGGTCCTTTAATGTTAAGTTTTAACAAGTCCAGTATAGGTGAAACTCTGTGTTTTTCAGTTTGAGGGAGTCAGGAGAAAAACTTAAGAAAACTCTGTGGGTGTACTTTTTCATAATTTTAGTGTCTCAAGCTCGAAAAAGGATAAAATAATGCAGGAGAGAACTCTATTGACCATGATTAGTCAATGTATACCTTTTTCGTAAATAGTCTATTTCAGTCCAGAAAAGGGGTAAACTTATACTGAAAGGACAACTATTCATTTCTTTTAACGAGTTCGAATAGTCAAGTACTTGGCAATATTCTCATGTTTAGAGAGTCTGAAAAGGGCTTAGAAGAGAACTCCAAGGTTTCGTTTTTTCGTAATTTTAAAGAGCCCAAAAAAGTAATAAAAGTATACTCAGTTGGCTAACTTTCAATTTAATTTACAAGCATGAAAAGACGGAAATAACTCAACATTTTCATGTGTTTTACAAGAATGAAAGATAGCAAAATAATATCTGGATTTTCATGAGTTTAATGAGTCTTGAAAATAATAACCGAAATGGACTCAATATAGGTTTCATTTTTATACAAGCTTGAAACATAGGAAAAATTATGCTTGAGATTGGTTTCATTTTTACACAAGCTTGAAACGTAGGAAAACTGTGCTTGAGAGTGGTTTCATTTCTACACAAGCTTGAAATGTAGGAAAATTTGCTTCAGATTAGTTTCAATGCCCCCCAAGCATAACTTGTAAGAGCATATGCCCCCCAATCTTCATTTCATTCAACTAAGTAGATTATTGGTTACTAATAGCTGGATGGAATGAAGGTTCATTTACAAGATCAGATGAATCACTGGACTTGACACTTACGAGATCTAATTAAAGACTCAACTCAATTAGGAGAGGATTTGTTTCATTTTTTAACAAGGTTGACACGGAAAAAGAACTATCCTCATTTCCTGATTCATTTTTTAACGAGGTTGACACAGTAAAAGAACTATCCTCATAACCTGATTCATTTTTTAATGAGGTTGACACAGTAAAAGAACTATCCTCATAAGGGCCTGTTTCATTTTTTAACGAGGTTGACACAGGAAAAGAACAATCCTCATGGAACCTTGTCATGGCTTCCAACCGGAAGAAACACATGTCAAGAGACACACCTAGATCATGGCTTCCAAGAGGTCTTCATCAAATGGAAGCACAGTTCTCTGGAAGGAACACATGGCAAGGGACTCAATAGGGATAAGAACATCGTGTTCAAATAATCCCATAGGGTTTACCATGTCAATTACCGGATCTAAGTCAAAGGAAGTCGAGAAAACAGGGAGAAGCTCGCTTGCATCGGTAACTGAAAACATGGGACTGGTTTCCACATAATTAACTCGTGACGGGGTAGATACCACGTCTGGATAAGGAACATTTAGGGGTGTTGGATTACTGGTAGTCGAATCAAGACTAGAGAATGAAAGTTAGTCAACAGTCACAATGTTTCCATTGTGAGGGAAAGACATCATGCGAAAGAATGTCGATACGAAAACTTTCATTGCATAGATATAATCTCACCCAAGGAGTAAATTGAAATCCAAGGGGCCTCGAACTACCATAAGATCTATACAAATAGTTTTACCTTCCAAGGTAATAGGAAACTTAGGAAGGATCCCTAAAGGTTCACTGATGGTTCCATTAAAAGCTAACAGATTCTGTGTAACAGGCACAAGCTGAGGGGAACCCAAAGCTTGCCAAGCAGTTGAGGATAAAATACTAACAGAAGCACCTTTATCCACATTTTTGCGACGCACATTCTTACCACAAGCCTTCACAATGATTTGGAGAGGGATGGAGGAAGGAAGACGAGGTTCTGTCAGTCTATTCTAATCAAAGGAAAAGGCCTCAGTACTTGGAGGGGGTTCTGTGGAAACAGGTGAAATTCCCCCTGGCGTAGAAGAATCTGATGTAACAAGAAGAACCTGAGTGGTATGAAGTTCACTCTCTACAGGGAGAGTGGGATCGACCGGATGTGAAATCAAGTCGACCACTTGATCAACTAATGGATCATCAACCTAAGTGATATGATTTTCACTCTCCAATGGAAGAGTGGGATTGACTGTACTTGGAATTAAATCAATCACTTCGTCAGTTGACGATAGGTTGGGAGAAACTTTACGATAACTAGTTGGAAGTTGTTGCTATGGAGCAGTAACATTTTCCAACAATTTTGAGGCTTCATCCATGTGAGGGAAAATGTGAGTTTGATGACTCCCTTTGCATAACATACAAGGAAACCTAACTTTACCCTTTTCCCAGGAGCCTGAATATCATTGGTTGATGGATCAACGGTAAGTTGATGAGATCTTTCTGACCATACTTCCAAGACCTTAGGAATACCAGGAAAATTTTTAAGGAAGTGGTCACCCTTAAAAAGTTTGCAAGGGTATTTGGGTTTACGATGCATGTTGGAGGTTTCCTCAACACTACTAACACTTACAGCCATGGTTGGTTGGTTGACTTCTTTCTTATCTTTCTTCTTCTTCTTCTTCCCTTTCTTCTTCTTCTTAGCCACCTGGTTACTAGCATCAAGGCTTTTACCAAGCAAAGAGGAAGAAAGGGAGGAATACATGTTGGGAGAAGAAGGTAAAGGGTCAACATGAGGTTGGTGTTGTTGAGATGGTGAACTCTGTTGAGGTGAAGCATCCGGTTGAGGTGGAAAAATTTGAGTATTCGAGGCCAACGAAATTGAAAATAACCATACCGGTAAACCTATGGTAAATCTAGGTAATGACAATGTAGCCATATAAGGAGGACCAACATTTCCAAAGCAAGGAAAAGTACTAGGATTATCACTAAGAGGGATTCCTTGGTTGGTAAATTCTGGAACAGTTGCCATTACATTCAACTTCAGTGAATTTTATTAACAATTCACAATTCACACCTAAGGTCTCTAAAAGTAAAAACAAACAAATGAACATGTGCTAACAAATCTAGGAGTCAAACCACACACAAATAGTATGTTTCCACAATAAAAACACTAGTTGGTGATGAAATCCAACGTCGCAGAAATTAATGTGGAAAACTGGTGGTTGGAACAGTTACCCTCACAACCTGCTTAATGAAACAGTCTGGTGCAAGTATCTCCACTATGCCATCTCGAAGTGAAGTGCACCCTCCGAAAATTCCAAGTGAGTCTAGTCAACGTCTGCTCCAAGTACAGTGGGACCTTCCCTCCACCATCACCTTGGGAAAAATCCTAGAGATTATGGCCACTAAGGTTACCAACTGAGACAATTGCACCTGGGGGAACAGTCTATGATCTGATATACACGCAAGGGTAGAGTAACAAGCTCAATCCCCTTGAAGTCTCCTTGACATAATCCAAGGTTTACCGACAAGTGACCCTAGGCTCCTCGACAATAGTCTATCCGAGGTTTACCGTTTTTAATATGTGCACATATGCTATCTTTCCCAATGAGATAGGTACGATTACCTCACTAGTTCTGACATGATCTCGTGATTGACTCTTTTAAGAAGAGCTTCCCAAAGCACAATTGCAACAATTGGAAATTTTCCTTACCGCAAGATTTCTACTTGTCTGTTTAGTTGCTTTGGAAAGTTAAGTACAACCTATTCCAAAGCGCTAGCCTAAGCTAGATTGGTGAAAAAAGCCCTAGAAAATGTGAAAATTACTAGATGAATTTTAATTAAGCGTTGTGTTATTTGGGTTGTTATTACTCGAAGGGTAAATGGATATGAAACCAATGGTGTTATGACCTGACCCAAAACAGAATGCAATCGAATATGATAATGTAATATTTTCAATTCGATGAATCCTAACTAAAGTAAGGAGAGAGGTTCCATTCACTTCCAACAATGCAAGATTTGATAAATAAGAGAAAATATAACAAATTCTCTAATGCACTAATTTCATCAAGAAAAACTAATGCAAATCAATTCAAAACAATTTTTATTTTATGTTTTTAAAACAAGCATAAAAACACGTAAATTCAAATCAAAGAAACTGATCCAAATCTACAATTGATTTTTCCAGAATGTAAGAACTGATCTAAATCTACAATTGATTTTTCCAGAATGTAAACTATGCAACTATAATCTATGCAAAATTCACTTGAAAACTATGCAAATGTAATCTATGCACATTTTTCGTTCATATTCTGAAAATGAGAATTCTAATCATGCAAATGTGATCTATGCAAGAGAATTCTCAGACACAGGATGATTTCCATGTAATCTAAAGAACAAATCAAGTGTAAGTAAAGAAAATTGGGTAAGAATTCCAAAGGTCAAAAAATAAAAACACTCAAAGGCGATTAACACTCAGACACAATTTAGCCACCCCCCCCCCCCCCGGCGAATGAGGGGGGAATTTTTTTGCAAAAACAAAAGCAAAAAGATGCAAAATTGTTAAGAGACTGAGACAGATCTCAAAGTAATGACCAAATGAAATAAAATTAAGAGTTTCTCAAAAAAGAGACCCAAAACACTCAATTAACTTAACAGAGACTAATGAGAATGTAAAAGTTGCTGAAAGAAACTCACACATAAGACTTTGACAGTTAAGACAAATTGGGGCAAACACAGAGAATCTGGTAATCTGGCTCCTGAAAATAGAATTTTAACTTTTTCAAAAATTTTCCATAGGTTCGCAAGTTCTAATGGAGAACAAAGCAGTACCGCACTATTCTGAACTACAAACTACGAAGGCTACCACACTATTTTCAAATGAAAACCACGGAGGCCAGGAAATATACAGAAAAAATAAAAATTCAGATATGCTTTTCAGGGATTCTAGTAAGTTATCTATCCAACCCAGTTTTCAAACTAATCAAAATCGAAAGACTCTTAAAATTCAAACTGAAAAACAAAAAGGAAAACTAAGTTCTAGAATTCCCCAGTGGAGTCGACATTTTGTTAGATGACAGATCCCTCTTGTGGACAAGAGCGATCTCCCGAGTATCCTAAGGATATCTAGAAACAAACAGAAAAATGTAGACCATTTTCTCTAGACCATTATGCTTAAGAATTATTAATTAAATATGGAGAGATGGTCCTACCTTAAGTCCAACGCTTATTCGATCTTCAATCCAATCACTCCAGAAGATATTGATCCAGCATATAAGATCTGCAATCAAAGACAAGTGAAAGGGACCAAAGCATATGCAAGACATGATAATTCAAAAGCAATAATCTATCTTAGTGATCAAGGAATCCAAGAATTAAATTATTCAAAAGATACATGAACAACTTAATGAGAAAATAGAATCCATTTGTATTAACTTTGAATGAAAAGAAGAAACCTTACAACCTTGACGCCTTGATGTTTGTACAGGTTCTTCCAGGGTTCCGAACAGCCATTTTCCTCAGTTTGACAAGACTCCAACTCTCTGGATTAGCATGAAACTATGGCCATGAGTATGTAATCTCTCTCATACCTGTGATTCCAAATGTGGAGAGTATAATTTCTTCAGCAATTCACCTCAAAACTACCAAATTCTAAGTACCCCTGAGACTGAAACATGGTCTCAATTTATAGCTAAAGGAAGGTAATTTTAGTTCCAATAAGGAAGGGATAAATCCCTCTCATCATGGGATTTTAGCTCCAAAAACCAAGGGATAGCTCCTTTAATGAAGGGATAAAGGTTCATGAATGGAAGGGGTGAAGCTCGACCAGATAGCGCTTCTAGAAGGCCCCATATAGGAGAATATTCGACCAGCTGGGCTTCTAGAACTTACTTTTCTTTTTATTTTACCTTTTATGGGGTTCTGCAGTTTTAATGAGAAGAACGTGCAGGATGTGCTGCATTTTTTGTAGCAATAAACCATAGTACCGCAGGAAATGACTAGAAAAAGTGCGGAATTAGGCTTTTTAGGGTTTTAATGAGATTTTTCCCAATTCCAAGACTTGATTTAGGAACTTTATGATTTTGGACCTCTAAGGGAGCAATAAATAGGCAATGATGAACCCATATAGACAGTTAAATGTATGGTGACAAATTTTAGTGTAACACTATCCAATAGTCTTACAAATTCACCTTCTTCTGCATAGGATGCAAAAGCCCTTTCTTGACTTCTGAGGGACTGGGACAAGAGCCAGGCAAATCGAGGCAAAAAATCTCCCAGGACCGGTTCCAGACTAGATGCTTCTTTTCCTTAAGGAAGTAGAAGGTTCTCCAAAAAATTAAAACCTTGACACTGAGTATGGTTTCTATACAAAAAGGATTCTCCCTTAGAATGACCTCTACTTAGATCTAGGTCGTGATGCCTTTCTTCCCCCAGATCTTTCAGGCCAACCGAGCTCTGAAAGCCATAACTTGCAACAATATCTTCTAAACCTCCTGTGTAAGATGGAATAAAGGAAATACCTGGCCCCGACGAGATTTGAAAAGGTTGTAGATATGTCTGTTGATGGCCACTTCCACAACATTCCAGAGGGTTCACAGACGATGCAGAGCCTTTTGAAACTCCAGCCTTCCATGCCCCGTTAAAAGTACTCTGCAAAGTTTCTTCTAGCAGCCCTGCCCCATTCGATAAATTGTGAACTCCTCCCAAATCACTGGACCTCTGTTCTATCTCTACAACGGCCGAAAAGAAATGGTCCAAATCCTTCTCTGATACCTCGTGACCCCAGCAGGTGAGCAAGTCTTCAGGCGTGGGCTCAACATCCACGTATTCACTTTCGAAAACTATAGATGTAACAGGCTTGTCAACTTAAACCGACTCTATGACAGTGAAAAACCCACTCCTGTTCAGAAACCCTAAGCCCTAAATGTCGTCTCACTAGAAAAATCAAGTTTGCGCTGCTAACCTCCATCTTGATCCCAGTTAGGTCGAAATGGTCTCTGAACGTCCCGTACTCCCTGTGGCCTGCAGCAGAATGCACAGGTAGTTGCTAAAATATGACAAGGCGATCCGCTTGTCACATCCCACACCTCCACACGTGAGAGCTCTGAATGTTGGAGCCAACCTACAACTTCCTAGGGTTTTATCCATTTTTTCATCACCTGTATACTTGTTCACTCATATTTCTCTTTGGTTTCATAACCTCCATGGTAGTATCCTACCCCTTCCTCAACACAACTTCCTTCACCATGGAACCAGTGGCCTTCCCTTCCACCAATGCAATATCCTCCATCACAAACTCATCCTTGGAGCCAGAATTGGAGAGGTAACGACCAAGTTCCAACACCCCTTGCACTACCAATGCAGCAGCAGTTACAACTACCTTCTCCTCAAAATCCTACACTTTCTGTCCAACCCCAATTACTTGTGCAACCTAACCCCAATCAGAATAATAAGGTATCTCAGAGCGGCACCTATTTTACCAAGACCAAACTAGAGATTTCCATTCCATATCACTACGGATGCATCTGACATAGCTGTGAGTGTTGTTTTGGGGAAGCTGGAGGAAAAGAAACCTTATGCCATTTATTACATTAACAAGAATTTAACTCCAACAGAACTCAACTACATAGTGACTGAGAAGGAATTCCTAGCAGTAGTGCATGCTATCAACAAATTTCATCACTACATCACCAGGTATCAAGTATTTGTACACATTGAACATGCTGCAATTCAATTTTTAATGAACAAACATGTTACTATTGGTAGAGTTACACAATGGTTATTGTTGTTACAGGAATTTGATATCACTATTTTAGATAATGTAGAAATTTGAATAACTGATATATTATTCACAGAGATTCTCCTTATCACACACTATTTTAGCTTCATGCATAATACAGAATCTCTTCTACCATTGATCATTAATTGCGGAAATAAAATCAATTTCATGCACACATTAAAACCATGAACAATCACACATATGAACACAGTATTTAATGGGAAAGCTTAAAGCTGAAAACCTCAACTATCTATATATTATATGTCATGGAGATCATGTAACAATCATAGTACAAAGCTCCTTACAAGCTCTCATGCACACCCTCAATTGCTACACACTATCAAGCTAGATCTAGCAAAACACATGCTCCAATCTTTTTCCACTTGATAGCCAGCCTCTATTGCGTAATCAATGCGATGGGATGGCTTCATTAAATAGATAAACCACCTGGCTTGTACTACACAATCCTCATGGGCTTCTCCAATTATCTGTGTGTTTCAAATAGAAACTGTATAGTCACAACTGATAGTTAACCTGCTCTTTCACCTATTTCTGCACTGGTCTCCACTGAAACTGTCCATGCACTGAAGTTAATTGATGCATTCTTTAGTTGATTAATGAGTTTATAATTAGTGAATTAATTAATAATTAATTCACACCACTCTCACTAATTGTATCAATCAGTTAAACAAGATACAAATAGCTCAACTATGTTTAGATTAGTTAAACTGAACACAACTCCATTAACTTCCTCAATCAACTCCACCAAACTCACTCACATGAGTTCTTTGATCTTCATGCAATAGCTCCACATAACCCTGAGATAGCGTAATTCATGCAGCAATCTTGCCTTACATACTTTATGGCAGAGAAGTGCTCCAAGAGGACAAGATAATGTTTAGAGTCCAAATATTATTAAGAGCTAATAATATTCGACATATCTATTTTTAGACTGGCAATCTAAAAATAGATTCCGCCCAGTATGTCTAAAAATAGAAGTCCATCTATTTTCCCGACTTGACCAACCATCCACAAATAGCATCCTGCAACTCATAGAACATGATCCATATGTCTAAAAATAGACATAGTCTAAAAATAGACTTTGCGCCAAAAATAGCCTGCAGGCCCACTTAGTGAAGGTGACTTCTTTCCACTAAGCTCTTCATCTTGTTGCAATATCAACAGATAAACCCGGAAAAGATAATGTGGTTGCTGATTTTTTTTCTAGATTAACTATAATTGATGACAGCACTCCCACTGAGGATTCTTTTCCAGATGAATATATTTTTTCCATCTCTAATCACTCACCATGGTATGCAGATATAGCTAATTATCTTGCTGCAGGAAAATTTCCACACCATTCATCTTCCAAATAAAAGAGGAATATCTCACAACAGAGTGCTACATATTCCTAGATAGAGGGCAATCTCTATCACACTGGGCCAAACTTTTAGATTAGGCTATGTGTTAGAGAAGATGAGGTATTTGAGATCTTGAAAGCTTGTCATGAGGAACCCTGTGGAGGGCACTTCGCTGACAAAAGGACGGGACATAAAGTGCTCTCAACAAGGTAATACTGGCCAACTATATTCCAGGATGCCAAGAATTTTGTGAAGGGATGTGATAGCTACCAAAGGATGGGCCAGCCCCTGAAATCAGATGAGATGTCATTACAAACTCAAATAGTGATAGAACCATTTGAGAAATGGGCCATGCACTTTGTAGGGCCAATTAATCCTTCACCATAGAAAAAATCATACATATTGGTCTGCATCGACTATGTCACAAAGTGGGTCGAAGAAAAGGCACTAATTAGAGCTACAGAGCAGGTTGTTTCAGACTTCCTATTCAAAGATATCTTTGTTCGCTTCGAGATACCCAGGGAGATAGTGACAGATGGAGGGCCTTAGTTCACATCTCATTTGATCAAGAAGCTGGTTGAGAAGTATGGAATTCATCACAAGATCACTTCACCTTATCACCCACAAGAAAATGGTCAAGTAGAAAGCACCAACAAAGTCATTGAGGGAATCTTAACAAAGATAGTAGCCAGCCACCGAAGAAATTGGGCCAAGAAACTTCCAAAGGTGTTGTGGGCTTATAGAACAACATGGAGGAATAGTACAGGCTTCTCACCATATGAATTGGTGTATGCTAAGAATCCTTTATTCCCCAAAGATTTCAAAATAAAGACATTAAGAACAACATTTCAGGTCAATCTGGACTTAATCACAACACAAAAAAAAAAATTAAACTAGCTCAATGAGTTGGAAGAGAAACGAATGGCTACCATTTAGAAGACAGAGATTATTCAGCAGCAGAGAGCTAGATGGCATGACGGGTTTATTAAGAAGAAGATGTTCCATAAAGGAGATTCGACTCTCTTGTATGATTCAAGGTTCAAGGATTTCAAAGGCAAGCTCTGCACCAGATGGCTAGGTCCTTACGAAGTAGACATGGTCTTTGACAATAGGATTGTACAATTGGTCTCCATCGACAGTGCTAAGACATCGTTACTGGTTAATGGGCACCATCTAAGGTTATATCATCGACCCACTTCGAAGGAATCATTTGTTAACATTTTCACGGACTCTGATCTTCATGTTATAGCAGCAGGGGAATGTTCCCCTGTGCAACCTGAAACCTGAAATTCCAAAAAGTGCAGCAGCTGAAAACCACCTTTGTGGCAGCTGTTATACTTCTTTAAAAATATATATATATATATATATATATATATATATATATACATATATATATATATATATATATATATATATATAATAAAAATTTGATTGTGAAAACCACTTTCTGGGGCGTAGTCAGACAATTTGTAACAATTGAAAACCACTCCTTTGGCAGCTGTTACACCCATTTTTTTTCCTTCCTAAAACATCATCTTTCCTTCCTAACACATTTTACAAGATGATGTTATTCATTATTTTTTCTTTCTGTATCTATCTCTCCTAATCATCATGTTTTCTAAAGAATAATCTGAAGGTTGTCTTGGCCGTTACACATGTAACAGCCGACAGCCACGAACATTGTTTCTTATTTTCATCGCATGCAGCAATAATTGGGCTAGCCAAGCGTGACCTCCATGATCACTACCGAGTAGTACACCGCAAATTCAAATTCCTCCTCCACATCACTTCAGGTACATCATTCAAAAGGTAATGTCATCATTTAATAGTTTGGTGATTAATTGCAAGTAATGATATTCCCGTGACAGCCGTCACCATTAAAGTAGGGGGGTATATCTTGTAATCATTGAAAAATTCATATTTATGAACCATTATTTACCCCGCATAAATCTAATTAATAGCACAATAGCCAATGATGACCAAATCCAGCCCGAGAAGGCGTGTGTATTATAACCCATTACTCTCCATAATTGGACATTTATGAAGAAATGTGTGAAGTACGATTCGGTAATCCGTAAATCCTGTCACCTCCCATCACCCTCCTCAACTGAAGCCTTGTATCCTCGTCTGAAAATCTTAATCCGGGATAAGCAGAGTAATGAATCGAGAGGAAATAAGCAATGTAACGACATTACAATGGGTTGAGAAATAAGGAGTGAATTCAGAATAACAGCAAGATGGGTAGAGCAGCAATAAGACACGAGCCAGATTCCATGGGCACCTTGCAGAACTGTCTAGAAGCTTACCTGGTATTCAGAGTGTTGAGATTCAACAAGATGATGAACTTAGTGAAAAGAGTCGCCTTCACTAAGTGGGCCCGCAGGCTATTTTTGGTGCAAATCTATTTTTAGACTATGTCTATTTTTAGATATGTCAATCATATTCTATGAGTTGCAGGATGCTATTTGTGGATGGTTGGTCAAGTTGGAAAAATAGATGGACTTCTATTTTTAGACATATTGGGCGAAATCTATTTTTAGATTTCTAGTCTAAAAATAGATATGTCGAATATTATTAGCTCTTAATAATATTTGGACTATAAACATTATCTTATTCTCTTGGAGCACTTCAGTTAAGTGCACAGATGTGGCACAGGAGCTGACAGAAGGAATTACACTATTCCTGAGGGTTAATTGGAGCTATTGCATGGATACTTCAGTTAGAACTCATGTGACAGAGTTTGGTGGAGTTATTGAGGTAATTGGTGGAGTTGTGTTCAGTTTAAACATAGTTGAGCGACTTGTATCTAGTCTAACTGATTGATACACTAGTGAGAGTGGTGTGAATTAATCATTAATTAATTTCACTAAATATTAACTCTTTAATCAACTGAAGAATACATCAGTTAACTACAGTGCATGGACAGTTTTAGTGGAGACCAGTGGAGAGATAGGTGAAAGGGCAAGATGACTATCAGTTGTGACTATAGTGATGCATTGATTGCATCCAACACTCAGTGGAGATTCCAATGAGGATTGCATGAGCAAGGCTAGGGCAATTCGAGTTCATTCAGAGCCATTCTTCAACAGGGATTGCGCAGTAGAGGCAGGCTAGCAGGTGGCAAAGATCGGTGCATGGATTTGCTAGATCGGGCTTGATTAGTGTGTAGCAATTGTATTGTACTGGGAGCTTGATATGATTAGCTTTGTATGAGGATTGTTACATGATCTCTATGACATATATTATATACAGATAGTTTGGGTTTTCAGCTTCAGGCTTTCCCGTAAAACAACTATGTTAATGTGTGTGAATTTTTATAGTTTCATGTGTGCATTGCAATTGATTTAATTTCCGCATGTGATGATCAATGGTGGAATAGATTTTGTATTGTGAATGAAGTTAAAATAGTGTGTGATCAGGAGAATCTTGGACATATAACATATTAGTTATATAATTTCTACACAGAGATGCCAGATGGATTGAATATTTTCAAAAACTGGAGGGCTCGAATGAAGTTGTTGCAATCGTATTCACTCATAATTTGAATAACCACTAGACCCGAGTCAGGGGCCTGCAAATTGAGGTGACAAAAGAAGTAATCAACCGATTAACCACATTTCCAGTAGAGGGACAAAGATGGTTCAACAAGAAAATCAATGACCCCTCTTTGAAGGAAGACTTCCTAGAAGGAGAAGAAAAGTTGGAAAAGAAAGGAAGAGGAATTTATAGGTTATCACTCCCTCATCCATGGGCAAATGTTGCATTGGGTTTAATCAAATACATTAATTGCGAGGGAAGATCCACAATCATTTTTAATTATCACTTCCCTCTACACGATCATCTTCGGCACTAGCAAAAGATTAACCTTCCATTTTACTTATTGGGGAAAATTAAGCATATGTCGGCGGAAGTGAAGACAACAGCACATCCGGAAGCATGTGTGACCAATAATGGACTTATTAAATTGATCGTGCTAGATTCCCTAAGCCAGCAGGGAAGGAGCTGGGAAAAATTCAAGAGAAAAAGGCCTAGGACAAGCCAGAGAAAATAGGTTGTGACTTTAAAAGGAAGTCAGGCAGAAGCTGAGACCCAGACTCGGCCTGTCAGGGTCAGAATTGGGAAATAACCCACTGACGAACCAATTTTGGATAGATGCCCAAAATGGAGGGTGAAAGTTAACTTGCCCATAGAACCTTTGCCCACAGCCAGAAAGCAGAAAGAAGCAGAAGGATTAGAAGAAAAAAGAGAACCCTCCTCATCAGGTAACGACGAAACATTAGGGGAATTTTGAGGTCTAAAATGGGCCTCCTAAGGAAATTATAAAATAATAGTGGAAAAAATCAAATAAGATTTGATGACATCATCAAATTTTAGAGGGAAAAATGAAAAAACTACTTTTTCAACTCATATTTTAAACTTATCTCCCAAAGTTTTTACTCAAATTTCAAGTGGGAGTACTCATTGGATGCGAAATTTAATTCCCCATCCAAGGAGTACCCATGTTGCATACTTTCGATGAGTCCTACTACACGAAAAATGAGAAATACATAAAAAAACGTGATTACAATCACGTTTTTATGTATTTCTCTTTTTTTGTGTAGTAGAGTTCATCGAAAGTATGCAACATGGGTACTCCTTGGATGAGGAATTAAATTTTGCATCCAACGAGTACTCCCACTCGAAATTTGAGTAAACATTTTGGGAGATAAGTTGAAAATACGAGTTGAAAAAGTAGTTTTATTATTTTATTATTTTTTAATATTTTTACCTTTTTATTTAAAAAATGGTAAATCACCCCCCATGGTTGACATCATCATCTTGAATCCTATTGGTTGTTATAAAGTTTATTTTTGTTGTACATTTTTCTTAGGAGGCCCATTTTAGACCTCAAAATTCCCCTAATGCTCATTTCCTGCTTTTAGAACTTGAAAATCTAAGAAAGGAAAATGAATAGTTGAAACAAAGATTATCTTAGGGGAAGGAAATTTTAGTAAATGTATGCACGGCATGTTTTCAAGGACTAACAGCAGCAGGGCATAAGGCCTATGGGGAAAACACCAGCCCAATGCAAACATAAACAAAAGCTGTGGAGGCTATTACACAAGAACCTGCTAAGGATACTGTTGTTACACAAGAACCAGTAGTTAAAGCAGAGCCTCCTGTAGTAATTTACCTAGAGGCTGATACACAAGAACCTGTAGAGACCATTGTTGTTACAAAATAAACAAAAATGGACACAGAGGCTACTTTAGGCGGAAACGAAGGGGTTGATACACAACAACCCACTGATGAAGTTGTTGTTACACAAGAACCAGCATCAGAGGTGGATCAGACCCATTCAACAGAGGTTGTTACACCCATTATTGATGTTGATATTGAATGCAGAGGAACGTCAGGTCCCGTCGTGGGATGGAGTTCAGAGAAAATCTTTTTAATTTCTGAATAGCAGAAGTGGAAACAGGAAGCAATCTCCCTTCGGAAGGGAGTGATTTCATTGAAATAACATCAGAAGGAGATAAGCACTTTATAGGAAAATTGGATGAAAGAATAGTTGAAGAAAGGAAGAGAAAACTATAAGACGAAGGAATTTTTAAAGAAGTAGGAGGAACAGTTGTTGATGTTACAGCAGCAGGTTCAGGATCTAACTATGGATAAGAAAAAACTCCATGACCTTGCCCTCAATCTGTTGGGGTGAAGATGACCTTCCCCTATCCATGTTCTTCCACTCGCACATTCTTAGATGTTTTTCGTGCTTCCGATTTTGATGAACAAAGCCTGATGTGTGAGTTATTCTTGCACAATATCATTTGCGAGCACGTAGGTATGCAAATGGTGGTGACTATATTCTCCTACATGGGGGATCTGCAGTTGCAATATTTTGTGTCATTCATGAAGATTTAGATTGAGTGGCATTTTTCCACCAAATATATGGATGCCAATGAAGAAAAGACATGATTATGGATCTGGGCAAAACCAAGATGGATCGCTGAGTTAAGGCAAGAATTTAGAACAATTTTGAGCACTCCTGGGATAAGGGAACCTGCTGCCACTTATAGAAGAAGGATTGTGAACTTATGCCTTAATCAGTTCTCAATAATGAAGAGTCGAGCCCTAACTGGGTGCTTGAAACAGACATTAGCCAATAGTGTTGAGTTGTTGAAGGGGGACCCATTTGCATTTCAAAATTGTGTGGTAGGTGTTACACGTGTACCAGCATATGCACAGATAATACAAACTCTTAGCGCTTCCTAGCTTGGGTGAAGGTTCAAG
The DNA here is from genome assembly GCA_034641835.2 of Pinus albicaulis. Taxonomy (NCBI): domain Eukaryota; kingdom Viridiplantae; phylum Streptophyta; class Pinopsida; order Pinales; family Pinaceae; genus Pinus; species Pinus albicaulis. The sequence goes on along the minus strand of CM076583.1, from coordinate 24,976,078 downwards.
TTCCCTTTGATCTGGATGCCAATAGAGGATTACCAAAGTAATTATGAATTGAATAAGTATGAATCAAATTCTTGGGTATGACACATGATGGCTACTCAAGGTCACAGGTCTACAGATGAAGATACAGTTGGCACTTATGATCTCACTGACCTTCACCAAAGATATTCTCATGAGAGATGAGATTTTGCATGAGGACATGCAAGTGCTTTAGCTGGGGGGAGATGTTAGGTGCTAGTTTTGTACTTATTTCCTACATTTGTTTCCCCCATTTTACCTTATGACTACAACCATTGGGACTACATTTGCCTCTTTTTCCTACCTCTATATTGAATTGTGTTGTTTCACCTTATTTTCATTATCTTGCCATTTCATAGATTATTATGATCTATCGTGTATGTTTTATGACTAATTGAGGATGAATGTTTGGAGAAGTTCTTTGGTCTTTTGTTGTCCTTCAAGATGTTATTTTTAGCACAAAATATCTAGAGCATGAGGCGTATAGGAGCGGTTAAAGGTGTGTTGTTACAGTGAGATGTTACACCATGGAATTGTTACACCATGATGCTGTTATAGACCCACAAGACGAACTTTTGTTACAGCTGTACCGTTGATCGGATATCGTCAACTTCTGATGTCAACCTATCACCTATTGTTGTTACGCTACATCTGTGATTTTCCACGATAGTTGTAGAAGTTATTACGTATTTTATTTTAGGATAACAGCCTTTAGGTGGTTTTGATTGTAATCTATATTCTTCTAGTCAAACTTTTTATTAAGAAGTGGTTGTAACTATATGTATTCTATTTTGATCAGCATGAGAATCATAAGATTCTCATGACTGATCCATCCCTCATTTTTTTGAAGATGTAACCACTATATAATTCTCGACCCTTGAGGTCAAAAGGTTAGCGAAGAATAGTATTACTTTGGCTCTGTAATTTTGGTCACATTAATACAAGTTATCATGTTGTTTCTATTACATGCATTATCTGGTTTAGTTTTCGTTAAGTTCTTTCTCTTCCTGCGCCCTGCTAGGGAGGAAGGGCCCTCCTCTTTAGCATGGATTATAGCGGTTAAAGTAGCTGTGTATATATTTATTATTTGCTTTATGTATCAGTGGAAGTGTTGTTGCTGTTTTTTTAGCTGTGAATCGATCTGCTTCAATTCCAATATTATGTATGTTGTTACACATGCGGTATTAGAGAGACCAGCTAGGTAATTGTTGTGTGGCATGCTAGGTACAGATTAATTGAGGTGTGATCACAGTCCTGTAGATCAATATATTTCTACATGAGTGATTCCTTCCAACATTTAATTCAGCAATGATTTCCTTTATTTGGATTTGCTTTTGGTTTGATGTATCGGCACAGACAGTGCAACTGTCATTGAAATAAAAGGCGTCCCTGGATTGATAATTTATGTGTATTGTTTTATTCATTTAGCCATGATTAATACAACCCAACAAAACTCACCAGGGAAGAGGATTGATGGGAATACTTCACCATCATCCCATGGTAGTGCATGTTGTAGTGAAAGAGCTGAGGCAAGCTCTCATCACCTTGATCGCACTAGAGACCACCATGAAAGGTATAACAAGTCTCCCTATTCTAGACTTCATTTTTATTATAAGAATGTTTCCAATCATGGACGTAAAGCATGGCATCAAAAAACTTGTCATTTTTTGGTTTACATAACCATGTCATTTCTGAGTGTTGGAAAAGAATGGCAGCACAAAGGAGGATGAGGCGTGAAAGGCCTTCTCCACGGCAGAAAAAGAATCTGGTTAAGCAGATCTGGAGGAAGAAAACCTTTTGCAGCCATTGCAACCAAAGTGGTCATGAAATAGCTATGTGTTTGAGGCTCCATCCAGAGCAACACCTTAAGGGCAAAGCGTCGGTGCATGAACCGGTTGAAACAGTTGTTTGACAAGCCAGTATGCCACAGGGAGATGATCCATTCACTTTGATAACGGAGAGATGGTTTTTCTAGATGTGGTAGGGTGTCATGGACTTGTTTGTAAATCATAGGTTGCATTTTTAACTGTAAAAGTGATGATGTTTTTTCCATCGCTTGTTAAGCAACAATGATATTTTGGCCTTGTTTTGTAAATCGTGTGATGCATTTCTTTCATGTAAAAATGATGAGGTGTTTGCCATCACTTCGAAATGCGACAATAATATTTTTGGCCTTGTAATGATAGTTGGGGTGTGATTTCCACTCGATGTAAACTTGACCATTGAGTATGTAAACTCGTGGAAAGTATGGAAATTTTTGGGCATAATTGATCATATTTGTGCTGTAGCTTTAGGCAGATGTGGGTTTTTGCATTCCAATTCTGAAGGATAGAGGTGAAGGAGTCTTCAAGGGATGTGTATTTTCAGACATTTGTGTTGCAGTTGCAGGTGTTGGCATTGCATTTTGATTTCAAAGTACATCAGGTGAAGGAGTCATATGGGAATGTGCCTTTCAAAGAAATTTTCATGTGGTTGATTATGGATAGGATTTGATGCTTTTCGAGGACAAAAAGATCCTCAGTGCAGAGGATTGATCAAGGGGGATCTTCAGACACAAGTGGCTTGGAAAAAGGCTCGAAACTCAAAGTGACGGGAAGGTGACAAAATAAGCTTTAGATTCAACATCTCGCCGCCCTAATCGTAACGATGAAAACGACGCGTCAATCTAAGCTCGTATGAGGGAGTTAGCGCAGTTTGAAGTTTTGTTAAGGCAGGGAACATGGGGGCCCACAATGTGCCACATGGCATCCCAGTGAGCACGTGGGACCCACATGGAATCCCCTCAACTGATGACACATGGAGCTCCAGCATTAGCCCTTACACCTACACAAAACACAAAACACAAAAAAAAATATTATTAAAATGACATACAAACAAACTATAGAAAATATAGTTTACAAGTCATATATTAAAATCAAAATATATATTTTTAAATATAATAACCATATAGAGAAAGTTTTGTTAAATATAACATATGGTTATTAAAATCAAACCATATAAAACAAAAGAAATAAAATCATGAATGAATGAGTTAAAAAAAAGGGATATGGTTATATGGTTACAAACTATAACCATAACCCCAATCTATATATCACATGCAAACAGTGCAGTGTTGGGGGTCGGTTGGGCCGCGTGGAGCAGACCCGCACACCCATAATGACACACAAAAATCAAACATGCTAAATCTCATGCTATGTTGGGAGGGGTGGGATTTGACCCCTCGACTCCTCCGCAACCAATTCCTTTTTTTACCATGCCACTAGCCCATTGGGCTTTGTAAACTTAGTCCAATTTTTTTTATAAACTCAATTTTTCACAAATGCGCACAGCAGACTCGAGCACATAGTTCGAGGCCATACCAAAGGAGTGAAGGCACTTTTTTCAAGGCAGAGGTTGACGCGGGCAGTAGGCATGGATTTCAAGACAGATTTCTACTTGATGTCAAGGGAATCTTTTGATTCCAAGGAGGTAAAAATTTCAGAATGTATTGAAATTTATATGCATTTTAACCAGAATTTTGTAGTGAGTGCGATGGTGCGCCCAGATTTTCCTTTTGAGCAGTGGTTTTTCAGATTCCCTGTGGAGGAGAATCTTTAGGAATCTTGAGGGAATCTTTTAGATTCCTTGGAGGCCGAAATTCGCCGGTGTCAAAATGAGGTCAACTTTATACTCATTCTTCTCAAAATTTTGCAAGGATCTCAATGGTGAGATCAGATTCCTATTTTGAGTTGCATATTTATAGATTCCCTGTGGAGCACCATGTTTCAAGAATCTAGGGGGAATCTAAAAGATTCCCTAAGGTCGATATTTTCACTTTGTCGGAATTCAACAAATTGACAGTCGATCCTACACCTCTCGACGACACGAGTTCAATGGTGTAGTCAAATTTTCCATCCGAGCCTTATGTTTTCTGGCCACTTTTCAAAGTGGAGTTGCAGGTGTCAGCAATCAGTGTGTGAGCAGTCATTTTCAAAATATTCAATGCCACGAGATTGATGGTACAGCTAGATCCAACAATTTATCATCATTTTCTTCATATAGATCCAGGATTTGAGGTATATGTGGTGTGATCATGTACTTCTTTATCTCTTTTCTATGAGATGCATTGTGTTGTACAGATCCCTGTTGATGTTTGATGTGGGATCTTATTTTTGTTCTTAATGTGAGATGTAATTTCTATCATGGATTTGTTTTATTTATGTTTGAGATCCCTTTGTTGCCATGTTTGCGGGATACTCATTGTCACATGTATGTTTGATTGAGATCCCTTTGTTTCCATGCTGGTGGGATACTCATAGTCATTATGTGTGAGTTATTGTCATACTGATAGGAGTCCTTTTTGTGAATGAGAGTTCTTGTAGTGGAACATCTCATGGAGAGATCCACCCACTCCTGCGTGAGGGAATTTTCCTTGTATGATAGAGAAAATACCATCCATGTACATCATCACTTTTTCCAGCACTTAATGCAGCGCCCTACACCATCTTGACACTGAGGCCCGAAGACGTATTCCCTCCTGGACGAACTCCGTTATCAATGTCTTATGTTGCTAATGCTTGTTATGTTCCTGTTATTTACCACATGCAGATATGTTCACTTATGTTCACTAATGCTTTGATGCAATTATAACACATCAGCCAAAGTAAAAGGTCCTGGTTTAAAAGGATATCATAAATTTACATAGATCAAGTGGTATTAGAGCGGTCTTCTTGTTGATTTGGATGGCAGGCGTGAACCTTTGAACATTTGCTGAGTTGAGTAATGGAGGATGTCAAAGACATGTATGAGACCATGCTCAGGGTGTCTAAGAAGGCGTACATGTATATGAAGCTTATTAGAAACAAGCAACAGAAAACGCTGAGTTGAAAATGCTTCTACAAGAGGAGAGGGAGGACAAACATCGATTGTAGCTTCAATTGCAAGCCACGACAAAGGCATTGGAGGAATTGAAGCGCAACAACGAAAGTCTTCAAGAAAATCATGATGCATTGAAGGCACTCCTACAGTAAGAGAAGGAGGAGAAGCAGTGATTGCAACTTCAGCTACAAGTTGTGACAGAGGCCTTGGAGGAAGTGAAGCGCAAGGAAGGCTCAGAGAAGCCCTCATCACACTTCAGTTTCATCTTCACATGCTATTATTTATGTTGGAAATGTGGAGATCCCGATTACAGGAACGGGCATGAGACTCCTTACCAAGATGGGGTACAAAGGAGGATGACTTGGCATTCATGGCCAAGTCATAACTCATCCATTGGAGGTTGTGCAGAGACCTCGCTACACAGGTTTTGGATACACTGTTCGAAGACAACAAAGGCAAACAGAAATTGTTGCTCGCCAGGGAAGAGGGTTGATGGGAACACTTCACCATCATCCCATGGTAGTGCATGTTGCAATGAAAGAGCTGAGGCAAGCTCTCATCACCTTGATCGCACCAGAGACCACCAGGGAAGGTATAACAAGTCTCCCTATTCTAGAGTTCATTTTGATTATAAGAATGCTTTCAATCATGGACGTAAAGCATGGAATTGAAAAACATGTCATTTTTGTGGTTTACATAACCATGTCATTTCTGAGTGTTGGAAAAGAATGGTAGCACAAAGAAGGATGAGGCATGAAAGGCCTTCTCCACAGCCAAAAAAAAAATTAGTTAAGCAGGTATGGAGAAAGAAAACCTTTTGCAACCATTGCAACCAAAGTGATCATCAAAGAGCCACGTGTTTGAGGCTCCATCCATAGCAACATCTTAAGGACAAAGCGTCAGTGCATGAACAATTTGAAACAGTTGTTTGACAAGCCAGTACGCCATAGGGAGATGATCCATTCACTTTGATAAGGGAGAGATGGTTTTTCTAGATGTGCTATGGTGTCATGGACTTGTTTGTAAATCATATGTTACATTTTTAACTGTAAAAGTGATGATGTGTTTTCCATCGCTTGTTAAGCAATCATGATATTTTGGCCTTGTTTTGTAAATCATGTGATGAATTTCTTTCATGTAAAAGTGATGAGGTGTTTTCCATCACTTTGAATTGTGACAATAATATTTTTGGCCTTGTAATGATTGATGGGGTGTGATTTCCACTCGATGTAAACTTGACCACCGAGTATGTAAACTCGTGGAAAGTATGGAAATGTTTGGGTCATAATTGATCATATTTGCATTGCAGATTTAGGAATATGTGGGTTTTTGCATTCCAATTCCGAAGGACAGAGGTGAAGGAGTATTCAAGGGATGTGTCTTTTCAGAAATTTGTGCTTCAGTTGTAGGTGTTGGCATTGCATTCTGATTCCGAAGTACGTCAGGTGAAGGAGTCATGTGGGAATGTGCCTTTCAAAGACATTTTCATGTAGTTGATGATGGATAGAAGCTAATGCTTTTGGAGGACCAAAAGCTCCTCAGTGGGGAGGATTGATCAAGGTGGATCTTCAGACACTAGTGGCTTGAAAAAAAGCTTGAAACTCAAAGTGACAGGAAGATGACAAACTCGGATGAGGGATTTAGAGCAGTTTGAAGTTTTGTTAAGGAAGGGAATGTGGGGGCCCATAGTGTGCCACATGGCGTCCCAGTGAGCACATGGGACCCACATGGTAGCCCCTCGGCTGATGACACATTGCGCTCCAGCATTAGCCCTTACACCTGCACAAAATACAAAAGACAAAAGACAAAAGAAACATATTATTAACATGACATAAAAAAAAAACTATAGAAAATATAGTTTACAAGTCATATATTAAAATCAAAATATATATGACAAAATATATATTTAAATATAATAACCATATAACAGAAGTTTTATAAATATAACATATGGTTATTAAAATCAAACCATATAAAACAAACGAAATAAAATCATGAACGAATGAGTTAAAAAAAAAAAAATGGTTATATGGTTACAAACCGTAACCATAACCCCAATATATATATCATATGCAAACTATGTGGAGTTGGGGGTCGGTTCGGGTCGCGTGGAGCAGACCCGCCCACCCATAATGACACACAAAAATCAAATGCACTAAAACTCGTGCTATGTTGGGAGGGGCAGGATTTGACCCCTCAACCCCTCCACAACCAATTCCTTTTTTTACCGTGCCACCGACCCATTGGGCTTTGTAAACTCAGTCCAAATTTTTTTATAAACTCAGTTTTTCACAAATGCACCCAGCAAACCAGAGCACGCAGTTCAAGGCCACACCAGAGGATTGCGGTCATGTTTTCTGAGGTAGAGGCTGACGTAGGCAGCAGGCACAGATTTTGAGACAGGTTCCTGTTTGATGCCAAGGGAATATTTTGATTCCAAGGAGGTAAATTTTTCATAATGTATTAAAATTTATATGCATTTTAAGAAGAATTTCGCAGGGAACGTGATGGTGTGCCCATATTTTCCTTTTGAACAACAGTTTTGCAGATTCCCTGTGAAGGAGAATCTTCAGGAATCTTGAGGGATTCTTTCAAATTCCTTGGAGGCCAAAATTCGACGGTGTCAGAATGAGGTCAACTTTATACTCATTCTTCTCGAAATTTTGCAAGGATCTCAATGGTGAGATCAGATTCCTGTTTTTAGTTGAATATTTCTAGATTCCCTATGGAGCAGCATCTTTGAGGAATCTAAGGGGAATCTAAAATATTCCCTAAGGCCCATATTTTCACTTTGTTAGAATTCAGCAAATTGACAGTCTATCCTACACCTCTCGGTGACACGATTTCAGCGGTGCAGCCAGATTTTCCATCGGAGCCTTATTTTTTTTAGCCACTTTTCAAAGTGGATTTGTAGGTTTCAGCGTTCAGTGTGTGAGCAGTCTTTTTCAGGATATTCGATGCTACGAGATTGATGGTATAGCCATATCTAACAGTTTATCATCCTTTTCTTCAGATAGCTCCGGGATGTGAGGTGTATGCAGTGTGATCATGTACTTATTTGTCTCTTTGATATGAGATGCATTGTGTTGTACAGATCCCTGTTGATGTTTGATGTGGGATCTTGTTTATGTTCTTAATGTGAGATATAATTTCTATCATGGATTTATTTTATTTATGTTTGAGATCCGTTTGTTTCCATGTTGGTAGGATACTCATTGTCACATGTATGTTTGATTGAGATCCCTTTGTTTCCATGCTGGTAGGACACTCATATTCATTATGTGTGAGTTATTTTCATACTGATAGGAGTCCTTTTTGTGAATGAGAGTTCCTGTAGTGGAAAATCTCGTGGAGAGGTCCACCCACTCATGCGTGAGGGAATTTTCCTTGTATGATAGAGAAAATACCATCCATGTACATCATCACTTTTTCCAGCACTTAATGCAGCGGCCTACACCATTTTGACACTGAGGCCCAGAGACGTAGTTCCTCTTAGACGAACTCCATTATCAATGTCTTATGTTGCTAATGCTTGTTATGTTCCTCTTCTTTACTGCATGCAGATATGTTCATGTATGTTCATTAATGCTTTGATGCAATTATAACACATCATACGAAGTAAAAGTTCTTGGTTTGAAATGGTATCATAAATTTACCCGGATCAATCATGAAAGTGCTGCCCAAATGTATTTAATATTTAACATCGTAGAAAACATGAAAATTTTGTAGCCATTGACAAATTTCCAATAGGGGATGATGCAAAAGTTGCAGGCTAGAGTGGAAATCTCCTTACTTTTTTCTACCACAACTTCTTGTCAGAATTTCAAAATAGTATGAAAATTTACACCTTGACATGCATGAAACACCACAGCATGTTGCAACACTTCCTTATCAGTGGGTTCAATCTTAGCTAATAGCACCTTTCCCTTGACATGCTCCTCGTCTGGTTGAAGCTTTTCATTGAGAATATTTAGTCAAAACTTGCTATGGTTGCAGCTTCTAGATTAGAAATATCTTCTAAAGATGAAACCTTCCATTGATCCCTATCACAATTTACAATCGTTTGTTGTAAAGCTCTCTCCAGGTCAACAATCCCTCTAACTAAAATGAAGTTGGAAATAAACTAATTTTTATATGTTTTTAGACTTTCCAAATTGGCTGGTAATAATAGCATCGTTAACATTGTTATTAAGTATATACTTCCCCCAACACACAAAAACAATAGGTTTAGAAATTCCCTCAAACAAAAAAAACCAATGAATGTGAAATGCATGGTGTCCATAATATTTGAGGGAACACATTTTGGATGAGTGTTCCAGCCAATTTTCATAGAAACAATGCATCAATTACTTTTTGCACTCCATTTTTTGACCCAACCTCTAAGACTGTAGTCTTCAATACATGTGAAATAAATTCCGCGTTCTTATCTTCTTTAGTTTTGTTAACTTCTCTTCAAAACACCACTTGAGTCAAGAATATGAATAGTATTCAGCTACTTGCATGAGTTCAACAATGAACATAAATAATAGTAAAACCCATATGAGGCCAATACCCACGTGTTGGTGGCAAATATTTATCTATTATTCCCTTCTCCTTACCCTGCAATGTACTTTCTAGTTTTTCAGTCATAGGAGATTCATACCCTAGTCCAAATGTTGCAACTGCTTTCACCATGTCATGAATGTACAGAGGGTAGTCCAGATTGAAAGATAGTCCATTTGCCAAAAAAATCACAATGCCACTATATCATCAACATCCTATTTTGTAAAAGGCTTCCACAAAGATGTCAGAGTATTGAGATATGTCACTTTTGACTGATTTAGACTTCCCACATAATTAACAATAACAAAAACAATAGATGATCCCAATTGGGACGAAATTCTCTTTCAGATAGGTTAATTTATTTGTTAAATATGATAACAAATTTTGAATAAGAGGCATAATTTTTTTAATATTTGTTATAGGTAAATTTGGGCACCATTCCCAATGACCTGGTTAACTGGACATCATCCCTAGAACCGATGAATAGGGTATGTTTAGTCAATTTAGTGTCCTAAATTACTAACATAAATTATCAACCAGGGCTAGTAAACTGATGAAGTGTGGTGCACTATATGTGCTTAAGAAACCTACTTCTTACTTCGTTGTTTTGACGTTTTACTGTTGTTTTGGGGGTTTTATGTTTTGATTCTTAGTGTTCTACTATAAACTAGAAAGATGATATTAAATCTAATTAAAAGGAAGGAAAAGGAAATGTTGTCAAATGAATTAAAGCAGAGTTTTATTTGCAAGTTCTGTTCCTAACTAGGAAAAGGTGAAAACAGAGAGTCCTAATCCATGGATATTACAGCTTCTAAATGAACATTCATGAAATGACAAGTAACTCAAAACACTACAACTTAATCTAATTCATTTAGTTAGAGATTTGTTGGAAGAGCTTGTGAAAAAGATTAATTCTAATGTAATGAGGATCTCCTAAAACATAAAAGGAAATGTTGAAACAAACAGTAACTTAGAACATTATAGTGAAATCTCATTCATTTGATAGAGGTTTATTGGAAGAGCTTGAGAAAAAAATTACTAAAATGTAGTAAGGATCTCCTATGAAATGCTGAAACAACTTATAACATTACAACTAAATCTCATTCATGAGTTAGAGGTTTATTGGAAGAGCTTTTGAAAGAGATTAATCATAATGTGATAAGGATCTTCTATGAAGCAAAACAATCAATAACTCACAATATTACAACTTAGTCTCATTCGTGAATTAGAGGTTTATTGGAAAAGCTTTTGAAAGAGACTAATTGCAGTATAATGAGGATCTTATTTTTAACTAAATAACATAAAATGAAATGTTAATAACTCAAAATATCACAATTGATCCCATTCATTTAATAGAGATGTATTGGAAGAATTTGAGAAAGAGACTAACTGTAATATCATGAGGATCCTTTATCTAAGCAAATGACATGAAACATAATGCTAAAAGCTATGATTTCATAAAGCAATCTAAGTAAGGAAATATGACAAAACATAATTGAAAATAACTTATCTAGAAAACATGCAAAACCTCCTCGAATAGCAGGGGCCCTCTGCTACCAATTTGGTGAAACTCTTCAGCTCCCTAAAGTTGTAATCAAAACAACATCAAAGAACTTCTTTATTGATAAACTCACAAATCTACATCCCATTCCATCTTAAGCTTTGTTACAAGACACTCTATAGTCCTTTCTCTTCTTCTCCTATTTTTCACTACTCTTGATAGGAGAAAGTTTCTCCTATTTATACAAAAATATGAGAAGTTATCTCATTAATGAGAGTCCACGAGTCTCTCCCTCTATCTCTAGAGTTACAATCAAAATAGAAAATGATAAGACACATGTCTTTTTAGAGTTTCAATACAAAAAGGAAATGAGACACATATCTTCTTAGAATTTCAATACAAAAAGGAAATGAGACACATCTCCTTATGATCCCATGATCTTCTCTACTCAAATTCGAATTTGGTTTTGGAAGGCCACATAAAGGTCTTTTAGAAGCTTCATTTTGACGTACACGTCACAAAACTCATAACACATATATAGATATATGAAACTATGTTAATTTTCTAATTTCTAATCATAAATTCACTTTAAACACAAAATAAATAACTTTGGAAGACAATGATCCTAAACCCATATATTTATGAAAATGGTTACTTGATGTAGGGTTTTAGGTCAGATGGCTATGAAATGAGAGCTGAATGGTTATGACATAATGGAAATATGTATGAATATGGAAAACACTTTTGAGACTCAACATACCCCCCAACTGAAGTTGTTGCATGTCCTCATGCAACTATTGCAATGATTCATTTGTTCATGAGTTGATCTTTTATGAGTTTTGAATCATATTTATTTGTTCCAAACTTTGCTTTATAATATTTTCTTTTGGAAAAGTATAATACATTTGATTGCAACATTTTTTTATGGTTGGTTCTTGTGTGACAACCAGTTTTTTTGAGCAATGGTTCTTGTGTAACAATGCTTTATTTTCTTTGTTGCATCAAAGTTCATGAAAACATTTAAAATCAATTACTTCATCAATGAATTGATCATTTGCAAGGCATATAATATTTTGGATCATGTTGCAACAATAGTTGGTTGGGAAGTATATGCGGGTGGAAATGAAATGAAAATGTGTGATAGTGTATGACATGTGGATATGAAATGATGTCCCTTCCCCACCAACTAAAGATATGACAATGTGAAAAAGGGAGTGAGGAATTTTTCCAAAGTTACAATTTTAGCATTCTAATGAATTACATGACTAAAAATTAGAAAACCACATACCTTCACTTACCTTAAATTTGGATGAGTTGTGTATACTAGAGAGTGTGGATGTTGATGTTGTTGGATCATGAACTATGTAAACAAATGAATTTGATCTACTTCTTTGTTATCTTTGTTATCTTTTTGCTGATGGTAAGATTGGGATCTTTATTGCTATTGATACAAATTGATTCCTGCTGCAAACTACTGAAATAATGTAGTCTTCAATCGTTACAAAATCCGATGGTACAATTCTGGTCATGCAAATAAATGTGTTGATGTCGAGCATGAAGAGAAGTCATTGGATTACCGACCATTGATGAATGTCATTAACCAATGCAAGGCAAACTCACCATTAATGTCAATGAGTGCCAAGGTACCTAAGTACATCTTGCAAAGTGCGAATAAATGGGTTGATGTCGAGCCACTTGCAAGATCTGACGATCAAGGGACATTGATGTATTCCCATGATTGTCAGCGAGAGAACTTGTCATTAATGCATACAAGCCTCAAGGTACTATTAAGGACTCTAGTCTTAGACCTAGATAATGTGTTGATGTCGATAGACCAAGACTTGTTAGAAGGGAGGCCTTAAGGAATCCTCCATCATCTAATGCGAGCATGAAAGAATAATTTTTGAAGGACTATGGATGAAAATTTTTGCAGTGGATAAAGGTTTATTTGACAAAATGAAAATGGAAATGAGATGAATCAACTTTGTAGAGGAGCTGAATGGTTTTATTGCTAGTGAAAATAAGGCAAGAAAATATAATGACTAGGAAAAAAATGAGCAGTGAGGGAAAATGAGACAAGGATTTTATTGAATGACTAAATAGAAATGTAATAGCGAAGGTAAAGGGAAATGAGGTGAGTGTTTTATTGACTGAGGAAGGATGGATGCAATAGAGATACTGGCATCTGAAAAGGCTTGAAAGTGTTGGATCTGATTTGCATTAGCATGTGCTCATGCATTGATGTTTCTTTCTTTGTTGTTAATCATCTTCTTGTAAAGGAAATGTAGTCTCTGAGAGAGACACTATTTGCTTGTAGTCATCTGTCATTCCTCCTAGAACCCGTAAAATAAAACTAGTACTTCTTCTGCAATGGAATGTAAGATTATCAAAAGAAATAGGTGATCAATCTCTCTAGTTATGACATTTACACAAAAAACTGAGAATTGATACTAATAAAACAAGTTCATGAAGGAAAACCAAAAGAATTTATACCTGTTTCAAAATTAGTGCCTCAAGTTACCTATTGTGTCTTTTCAGTGATTTCTTTAGTCTTTAATGTTTCAAACATTGATGATAGTTTTCTCATTATGTAGATCTCATTGAAATCTTTCCAACGATGCTTGAATCATCGAAATCCGATGTCGGAAGAGAAAGTTAGGCTAATTTGAAATTTGGGTGAAATGGTGAAGTTTCTCAGCTGCAAAATTGATGTTTTAGCTTGCAAAATTGCACAGCAGCTGCAGAATTGCACAGTTTCTGTAGCTAAAAATCCTGAAAAGAAAGTTAAGTATACACGCCTATGCAAATAATCAGTCTTGACATTTAAATCAATCAGTACCTCCTCAAGAAAAAGGAACAATATCTTTATTATTTTATTGATGCAAAAATATATATATATATATATATATATATTTTTATTTTTTTATTATTCTTTTCATTTTATTTTATTTTATTTTATTTTTTATTTTTTTAATGGCAAATACATTTTATTTAAACCTCAATCAGTGTCACAACAGAGAATTTTACCTACCCAAAGAAGTGAGGAACAAGCACTGGTATTGTGACAATCCAATAAAGACAACAAAAGGAAAAGCAATAAGAGATTTCGAAATTTAAAATTTTTTTGTGTTTTTATTTTTATTTTTTTTTCAATAAAACTAAACCTTATTGCATAATGCAGAGACATTATGTTGCCTCTTCCACTTTAGATCATTATCAGAAAAAAAATTGTCCAATATCTAGAAGGCTCAATGCTCCAAGAAAATTCTATATGGCAAAACAACAATAGGCTTAGTACTCCCACCATGCGTTTAAGCACAGTGCTGGAAAAGACCTCAAATATAACTTCATGTTTCAATACAGAGGCTAAAAATTGTCGGATTGATATGCTGCTAGCTCTCGGGGCTTTTATAGTTGATTTTCTTCCAACCATTCGTATGCTTCCTCCATAACTGAGATCAGATGAGGGGATTCGTAGAAGCAATGGCTCAGCGCAAAGATTAAGCATTCAAATGGATAACCTTGCTCTCGAATGGGTAGCAAAAAAAAATAAAAATGATGAAATAAATCTCAGTGATCTATACAAATGAACCCATCAAGTGCTATGGTTGCATTATGTAACAATGGATGCACATTTTATATCTTATCTATCTTCCCATGAAATCATTGTGTGGATTAATCTACAGCAAAATTTTATTTAAACTTCGAATTATTCTTCCCTTAGCATGCCCTATTCAAACAGTTCACTGTGCATTTAAAATAAAACCGTTTCTCCACGCAATCTACAAAATGAGGTTCAAAAGATCGCTGAAATTCTCTCAATCGGTTAAGAAATTCAGAAAACCGTTTCCGGTTTATTTAATTGTCCATGCTCTAAGAAAAACCCATGTCTCTGTTTTTTGAAATTCATCATTAATCAACCAAAAAACGTGTTTCAAAATCACGTGTCAAAAACAGTTACGTTTTTCTAGCAATTGAATACAACTTCTGGTGAATGAAATGATTTGTTGATTGCCACATGCATCGATCATTTGAATTCAATTCGAAACCAAACTCAACTTCCTGAAGAACGATCTCTCTAAATTATGGATTTTTTAAATGATTATGCCTCCAGTTTCGCTGTAGTTCCTGAGAAAATTTCTCGTTTCCTTTTGCTTTCCTCTCTGCTTCTCTTTTCTTGCTTCTTTGACAGCAAATTCTTTTCTTATTCAACGCATTTCAATCTGAGAATTTTGACAGCAGCTCCTTTTCTTATTCAACGCTTTTTCAATGTTGATGATCTCTTTGATCTGCAGAGAAATGCTTATCACGAGTATTCTGCACACAATTTCAATTTTGTTAAGGTATTCTCCAGTTTCTCTTACGGTAGCCTGATGAATTTTGAGCCCGAACGAACCTGTTGCTGAATTTATATGATTTCTTATCAGGATTTGATCCTAGCATATTTTTATCAGATTTGCAAGAGCACTGGTCATCATTATGGGATCTCTGATCACAAATTTTGTTTAACAATTGCAGAGGTTAGATCTGCAAAACTCAAATGCGTACATGGCATCTCACAGCAGTGAATCTCTCATAATCAAAGTTCCGTGAATGAAATAAAAACATCCATATCACAATTTAAACTTTACTTCTTTTCAGAATTTGGAGATGAGAGCTTGATGGAACAGATTTCTGGTTGATTCAAATTTGAAGGCCAAAGTCTAAAATTTGTTGCGCAGTCAAGTTTATTTATAGGTTGATTGGAAGGTGGAAGCCAAACTAGCATACAAAACATTGATTTAGAGATTGCAAAGCCAATTAAATGTTGTTTTCAGCTTATTTGTTTGGAATTTTAATCTCATTTTATTTTATGCTTTGATTTTTATTTTATTTTTTAATTTTCTTTATTAAAAAGAAACTATTAATAAAGAAAATGAAATTTATTTTATTTGTTTTGTTAATAAAATTACATATGTTATATTTTTTTAAAAAAATTAAAAATATACATATATATTTTACAAAACAAAATAATTTATTGAATTTTATTTTTTTTTAATATAAAAATTCTTTTTCTGATCCTCCAGATCACACAAAGTGCAGGAGGAGAGCATACTCGAAAAATTATTAATTTTTTTTTTTTTTTTAGATGTAAGAAATAAGGTCTCCTAATTACACTTCCCCGGCAGCGGCGCCAAAATTTTTAGTCAATTTAGTGTCCTAAATTGCTAACATAAATTATCGATCAGGGCTAGTAAACTGATGAAGTGTGGTGCACTATATGTGTTTAAGAAACCTACTTCTTACTTCGTTGTTTTGATGTTTTACTGTTGTTTTGGGGGTTTTATGTTTTGATTCTTAGTGTTCTACTATAAACTAGAAAGATGAGATTAAATCTAATTAAAAGAAAGGAAAAGGAAATGTTGTCAAATGAATTAAAGCAGAGTTTTATTTGCAAGTTTTGTTCCTAACTAGGAAATGATGAAAACAGAGAGTCCTAATCCATGGATATTATAGCTTCTAAATGAACATTCATGAAATGACAAGTAACTCAAAACACTACAAGTTAATCTGATTCATTTAGTTAGAGATTTGTTGGAAGAGATTGTGAAAAAGATTAATTCTAATGCAATGAGGATCTCCTAAAACATAAAAGGAAAAGTTGAAACAAACAGTAACTTAGAACATTACAGTGAAATCTCATTCATTTGATAGAGGTTTATTGGAAGAGCTTGAGAAAAAGATTACTACAATGTAGTAAGGATCTTCTATGAAATGCTGAAACAACTTATAATATTACAACTAAATCTCATTCATGAGTTAGAGGTTTATTGGAAGAGCTTTTGAAAAAGATTAATCATAATGTGCTAAGGATCTTATATGAAGCAAAACAATCAATAACTCACAATATTACAACTTAGTCTCATTCATGAATTAGGGGTTTATTGGAAAAGCTTTTGAAAGAAACTAATTGCAGTATAATGAGGATCTTTTTTTTAACTAAATAACATAAAATGAAATGCAAATAACTCAAAATATCACAATTGATCCCATTCATTTAATAGAGATGTATTGGAAGAGCTTGAGAAAGAGACTAACTGTAATATCATGAGGATCCTTTATCTAAGCAAATGACACGAAACATAATGCTAAAAGATATGATTTCATAAAGCAATCTAAGTAAGGAAATATGACAAAACATAATTGAAAATGGCTTATCTAGAAAACATGCAAAACCTCCTCGAATAGCAGGGGCCCTCTGCTACCAATTTGGTGAAATTCTTCAGCTCCCTAAAGTTGTAATCAAAACAACATCAAAGAACTTCTTTATTGATAAACTCACAAATATACATCCCATTCCATCTTAAGCTTTGTTACAAGACACTCTATAATCCTTTCTCTTCTTCTCCTATTTTTCACTACTCTTGATAGGAGAAAGCTTCTCCTATTTATACAAAAATATGAGAAGTTATCTCATTAATGAGATTCCATGAGTCTCTCCCTCTATATCTAGAGTTACAATCAAAATAGGAAATGATAAGACACATGTCTTTTTAGAGTTTCAATACAAATAAGAAATGAGACACATATCTTCTTAGAGTTTCAATACAAAAAGGAAATGAGACACATCTCCTCATGATCCCATGATCTTCTCTACTCAAATTCGAATTTGGTTTTGGGAGGCCACATAAAGGTCTTTTAGAAGCTTCCTTTTGACCTACACATTTCACAAAACTCATAACACAAATATAGATATATGAAACTATGTTAATTTTCTAGTTTCTAATCATAAATTCACTTTAAACACATAAAATAAATAACTTTGGAAGACAATGATCCTAAACCCATATATTTATGAAAATGGTTACTTAATGTAGGGTTTTAGGTCAAATGGCTATGAAATGAGAGCTGAATGGTTATGACATAATGGAAATATGTATGAATATAGAAAACACTTTTGAGACTCAACAAGGTCTATCATTCCCTATCATTTCAGTTCTTATATGCCCTAAGCCAAAGAGCAAGGCAAATCATTCTTGACTTTCATCTGCAAAAGTTTCAAAGGTTTGAAGTTTATATTATATCATATGAGAGCTCACCAACGCTGCCTCTAAAGGGACTAAGTGCGTTGCATATGCAAGTAACCCCATTCCAGGGTGCTTTGCAAGGCACTTCCCGACATTCATGAGTACGTTGGTCACATTGGTAGAAAAATTCTCATTGTTCCAGAATATCCACTTGGCCAGTGCCTTCTAGAAGAGTTCACATGTGTCAAACTTCAAATCCATGTGTCCATTTGACATCTACAAGACTAGGAATTTGCCTTGCCTATTATTATAAAGTAATTGATTGTAAAAATACCTTCAGCTCCTCTATAAATTGAGCACAGTCCCAGTGCTTGGAAGGGAAGAATTTGAGTAGAGAAATGCTGGTGGAATTTCAATTGAGGAATTGATTTGAGTAACAAGCTATTGGATGTTGAGATTCAACAAGATGATGAGCTTAGTGAAAAGTAAGCACCTTCACGAAGTGGGGCCCACAGGCTATTTTTAGGTGTATGTCTATTTTTAGACATGGTGAGCATATTCTATAAGTTGTAGGATGTTATTTGTAGATGGTTGGTCAAATGTGAAAAATAGATGAAATTCTATTTTTAGAATATTGGGCAAAGTCTATTTATAGATCGTCAATCTAAATGTAGATGCATGTCGATTATTATTAGCCCTTAATAATAATCCGACAATATATATCAACTTATTCTCTTGGAGCACTTTATTTCAGTGAACAGATTTGGAAAATCAGTGGGCTGAAATAATTATGCAATTCCTAGGGTTATTGGTGGCTAATGCATGGAGGACTCAGTTAGAACTGTAGTGGCAAAGTTGTGACAAAGTTGGAAGAGTAGTTATGGGAGTTTTTATTTAGTTTAACTCAGTTAAGTGAGTTAAACTCAGTTGAGCTAGTTGTATCTAGTCTAACTGAAATATACACTAGTGAGAGTTTAGTGAATTAATTAGTTAATTAATTCACAACTAATAACTCACTAACAACTGAACAAATACAACAGTTAACTACTTGCATGTCAGTTCTAGTGGAGACCGAGTGGAGAGATAGGTGAAAGGGTGAGATGGAATATCTGTTGTGACTATAGTGATGCATTCAATGCATCTAACACACATTGGAGATGCCAATGAGGATTTCGTAGTCAAGGCAAGGCCAATTAAAATTCATTCAGGGGTCTTTTTCAAAATGGATTGCGCAATGGAGACAGGCTGTCAGGAGGCAAGAAATTGGTGCATAGATATGCAAATTTCTGCATGATAGTGTGTAATGATTTTTTATTGTACTGAGAGCTTGATGTACTATGCTTTGTATGAGATTATTACATGATCCATTGATATACATAATATATGATATTTGGAGTTTTTAGCTTTAAGTTTTCCCGTTAAACAACTGTGTTTATGTGCGATTTATTTTCTTCACATGTGTTTGCAATTGGCGATTTAATTTCTGCAAAGAATTAAGTGGAAGGATTTTGTATTTAACATAACATTAATTTTTTAGATTTGGAGAATCTGGTAATACTATTAGTATTAATAAATTTCTACACTAGAGAGATGTGCATTGTGATGAGGTTGGGATGCTACTGGAGATGGTGACACTAAATAAATCACTGGGTTGTAACCTCCCCCTCTATCCATTAATAAAGATTGTTGTTTACTTTCCCACATATGTATCTATATAAGCTCATGTCTTTCATATTATAAATTCTTATTTGATGCATATGATTCATGTTTTATTGATTTAACTAAATAACTTGAATAGACATCTGTATTATTGCTATCTTTTGTTTTTTAGTGTTCATCTTTGCAGAGAATATTTTGGCGACTTAGCTCAGATTTGAAGCTACAGCAAAAGCGACAGAAGAAGAATAGGAAGCACTTGGACTCCAAGTATGTTCTTTGATATGTTCTGTGTGTTTATTAACTGTTAGGAAAAGCAACTGCAAAGTCTTTAACCTGTTGTTCTAGATGAGCATTACATCTATGGAAGAATGTTTTATCCGTAATCCATAATTCCACATAACAAATTGGCGACTCTGCTGGGGAGTTTACCCTGCATCCTTAGTGCATTTGTCTCTGATTTTCTCTGTTTATTCACCCATTAGCATTTACTCACAAAGATTAGGCTTTTTGAAATCCAAATTTTCATTAGAATTGTGTTAAACAGTTGTATTTTTCCTTATACACTGCACCCAACGCACTGTTGGACACGACACAGTGCTTTGCATAGCATTATCTCCCTTTCAAACCTGTTTTGCAACGCTCTGTCTCTATTTAGAGACTCTGTTGCCTCCTGAAACCATCCAAATTCCATTGAATTTGTCATTGCATTTTGTTTTCAATTTGTTGTTTGTTGTGTTTTAAAGAGCCTGATACCTCAGATTGACCAGTGATCTTACTTACTCTTCCTCCTTTGAAAGAAAAATTAGTTCAATGTTTGTTTAAAGTGTTTTTCTTTATCATTGATGAATTAGTTTAAAAGTATTTTTATAGCTGCATTAGATCCATTTGCTTTTGAAAAAGGAAATTTTCGTAAATTCTTCGTTTCCTATAGGAGAAATTGTTGTTCTATTCCTCATTTTTCCCATTAAAAGAGAAATTGTTGTTTTATTCCTCATTTCTCGAAAAATAAAAGGAATTTATTTTTATTGATTTGATGCACTTAGTTCCTTTTCTGCATTCATAACATTAAAGGGACAGAAAAGAAAACCTGCATTTTCATGTAGTGGATTGTGTGTGTTGCATAGGAACAATTAGGAAAGCTGCATTTTAGTTTGTGCTCCTTGATTTGTTTGCTCTCAAATTAATTGCTCTTTCCCTCTTGTAGCTAGGATTTTCATTGAAAAACTAAAAGTGAAAGATTGCTTATCATTTTTTAGTTTTCATTTTAGGAATTTCCAATACATCATCACGGTGAACCTTGAAAGGAAAATTGATAAACAAGATCAACTTAAAATTTATCTCAATTTACCTAACAAAGCATTGGAACCATAACGATAACATTTAGAAGGTCTAGGCTAGAGACGTGTTTCGGCATCGTAAAACATAGCAGCTGTTGTTAATTATCTATGATATATTCCAAGTGCGATACCTCACTCCACATACGTAAGTATATCATGGCTTTTCCACGTACTCTCGGGTATATCAGTCAGTGTTACAGTACGAAAAGTATAAAGGGGTACTCTTACTGTGCGGTTTCGCATTAGATAGTGCTAATACAGACTTGGGCCTCCACGTACCTTTAGGTATATTTGGGAGCACAAATTTAGGTTTCTATCCATCCATAGTGAACCTAATCAGCCGCCTTGTAAATTGTGATACACCGAACATAGCATTCGGGGAGATTGCCTATCCGTACTTCTTGGTTCGCTAGGAGGTATTCTGCAGTTCACAGTTTCTTGGTAAACCTTTTGCCTAGTGATACCCCTTTATTTTGTTTATTTTTTTTTTGTTAAAATAAATCAGTCATCGTGGAAGAACAAAATCCTTTTCCCCGTCGTTCGCATAGACTAGAATTGAAACCACCTTTACCACTAGAAGTTACTTCTATATGGCGAAGACATCATCACTCTAGCGTAAACATTACCTCTGGTGAAGCATCATCTTCCCATATACCATAGTTGGCACAAGTTGTTTCTACACATCCTGGTTTGTCTAATGTTGTCGAGACGGAGTCCTCAAAGTTACCTGTCGTTATGATCCATCCAATCAGTGAGACCATACCTCCTGAACCTAACATTGTTCAACTGGAATTTGATCGAGATCTTGTCTCTTCTTTGATAGAAAATATGAATCCCGAAGTCGAGAAACCGAAAGTTGTTCATCCCTTGGTCATCCCACAAGTTTTTGTAACTATTGAGTCTCCCATATCACACAGTCAACCACCTGAAATATACTTTGGGCCTAACGGCGAAATTCTTCCCCCTAGTTTGATTTCGATTGAAGAAATCCCACAAGATGAGACACCTTTAACTCCAACCCATTTTGGGGAGGATCTTTACCTGTACGAGTCTTTTCCTCAATCACCACCCTATGCTTTTGTTGATCCTGTTCCTATTCATATTCCTGTCGATTCACAAGGGTATACCTTTGGTCAAGTAACCATGCCTGAATCAACATATTTGGTTGGGCCATCTATTCCAATTACGTCAGTACCGACCCTTGCTACCCCGTCGATGTTTACAAATTCACTAGAATCATATTTTCATGGTGGCCCTATGGTCCCATCAAGTTACAAATATTTATCTAGAATTTTTTCTAGTGCATCTTCAAACCCATGGACTTCACTAATGTCATCGTCTGGTATTCTAACTGGTAAACCTATAGTGAGTGTTGAATGACTTGATTCTTTATACACATCATCAGGGAAATATCAAGCTGGTCCTTCTGGGTCCATTCCATCTAGTTCCATATCAACTGGACTCCCTGCATTTGGAGAGAAATATTTTCTATCTTATTATCCTCCTCATGCAGGGGGGCAACCTTTGGTCACCCAATATGACAATACTCTGTCACTTTTTGGTCAACCTAATGTTGAAATGAATGTTTGTCAATGGCAGCCCACTCTTCCTATCCAATCACAAATGGTTGTACACTCGTATCAACTAGTTCAACCTGTTACTCCCACATCATTTCCACTTGTTAATACATCTTTACCCCTTTTACAAAATCCAAATGTTGTACAAAAACCTTATCAGGTGGGTCCTTCAACTCAATACCCTCAAGTATTGAACCCACAAACTCCAAATCCTCCAATTAATTTACAACACCAACCTGTATCTGGAATCATTTATTCACAAGATGGTTTACCATTTTATGGGATGAAATAGCCACAACTTGGTTATACCTATCCTTAACTAAATCCAAATTATCCTAATTTGGGTTATAACATTGGTGGATAGACCCCTTGGCAGCCTCAGGCACAAATACCTCAAACTTCATTTCAACAAGTACCATATCCAGGTTTTGGTCAACAGAATCCTCAGGCGTTTGCTTATCAAAACAACCCCTATCTGGGTTATCAACAGCAGATTCCTTATGCTGGTGCTCAAAGGCCTATTGCTCAAGAAATTCCATCATACCTTGGCTATGCCCAACCTGACCTTAATAGACAGTTTCCCTTTGTTGCAACTTTAGAGTTACCAGATTTAAATCAGCTAACCAATGATCCAATCAACTATGCTCCTTGGTGGTCGATGATACCTCAAAAATTACCCTCGAATATTCCTAAGTTCAATGGAAACCCTGGAGAAGACCCATTGACTCATGTTATGACTTATCATTTATGGTGTTCATCAAATTCCCTAAATAATGATTTTGTTCGACTACGTCTTTTCCAGTGTACGCTCACTAGTCTGGCTACAAAATTGTTTATTGAATTACCTAAAGCTTCTTTTGATAATTTCACTGCCCTAACTATTGTCTTTTTGACTCACTTCCAGTTACCCATACGATATGAAACTGGAACGGAACTCTTGAGTAATTTTAAACAGACTAATGCTACTCACATTTCTGATCATATTCATGAGTGGTGTCATCGTCATAGAATGGTTAAGACATTTGTTCCTGATCAGCTTCTTGCTGAGTGGTTCATCAAGTCCTTGTTACCATCTATAACTGAGGATGTGGCTAAGGGTGGGGTCATCACTGAAGAGAAAGTCATTTCTCATGCCCAATATTTAGATTTGGTTTATACTCAATCTGGCACACTCTATGAAACAATTCCTAATGCGTCGCAATATAATTTTATTGTTCCTCCTTCTCCTCAATTAAAGGACTCTCATGCCGGAGATGGCTTGATTATTATTGCAAGCACACATCATACTACCGCATCTAATCCTACACCTTCTTCTGAAATTAATGCCATTTCATTTGATAAGGGAAAAAGTGACAAGCAACCCGAAAGTAAGAAAAAGGGGAAATTTAAGAAAAAGAAAACTTCTAACCCGCAGGAAAGATCATGTGATCAATCATCTGGACCTAGGAAACCTCATTATCCATTCATAATCTGTATTGAGGAACATTTTTTTCGGGATTGTCCTCGCCGTGATGAAGTCTCAAAAATCATTAAGACTTCTCATGCGTTAGCTGTGTTGACAGATCTGTTTCCGAATTCGGATACCAATATGGTTGCTACGGATCCAGCTTCTAGTTCCCAAGTACTGATGTTATCTGTCACAAAAACTTCAACAGATATTTTGGTGTCAACACGTAATAAAGATTATGGTAGTCAGGCCACTGATCAACCTACTACCTCGACTACAAATCCATCTACAGAATTGGTACCGCCTACTGCTATTCCTAAATTAACAATCAAGCCACCTAAGGAAGTAATTCATAAATCGACATATAATCCTCGAGCAAGAGCTACTCGAAATTATAATATAGTTGAATATTTGGCTCAATCCCCTTCAGCTATGCCTGCTCTTGAGGTCTTACAAAATTGCCCCTCCAAAAAACAAGCTTTATTGTCAGCTATTGGTGGAATTGATCCAACTTATTCTAATTTAGTCGTCTTTAATCATACAGGCTATGTGCCACAACTACCAGCAGAATTGACATTCTCCATACAAGTAAATGTTCTCAATCACCTTGTTCATCGTGTCATTATTGATGAGGGAGCATCTACCTGTATTATGTCTCTAAACTATTGGAAGTCACTTGGCTCGCCGCACTTATCACAATCATCAACGACGTTGAAGGCTTTTGATGGACGAACATATAAAACTTGTGGTATTATTATTAACATACATGTTGAACTTGGGGGAAAAAAGTGAATATTGATGTCGAGGTTGTTGACGGACCCCTTGACTATAATATTCTACTTGGAAGACCATGGGTATATGCTATGACTGCAATTGTTTCTACATATTTCAGAATGATTTCCTTTCCATACAAAGGTTCAATTACAGTCATAAATCAGCTATCCTTCTTTGCCTCTGCTTCACAGGTAACTAGAAGTGTTCCGTACGTTCACGCACCCCAACTGGCACTTCAAAACATTGGTGTAGGACTCTTAAAGGATTCCACTCTCATGGGAACCTTTTCATTATCGTCACCTACGTTGTCAGCAAAAGTTGCAAGTATAGAGGCCTGCTACATTATCTCTTCCACTCCATCTGGCTTAAGGGAGAGTACGGGTGATTCTGAAATTTCTACGTTGGATGAGTTTTTTCCGCCTAGCCCTATTGAGCTGGCATAGCAATCAATCTATCTGGCTTGGGTGGCAAATCTGAAATCAGCATCGCCAATTATTTGGATTGATCGTTCCTTAGATTTTGGTACTCCATCTAATCCATTTTCCTCAACTTTCTTGACAGATGAGAATATTTTGGAAGCAATGATGACAGAAGGAGAACCATGGGAAGATTATCATAATTTTTCCCATCTTCCTAATTATGAAGAAAATTATCTTAGTGAACTATATCACACATCGATCAAAAATTTCTTTTCGAATTCTTTACCTATTAATGCAATCGATTCCGAGTGAAATATGTCAAATATTGAAGAAACCATTTCTATCGATATTTCGACCAAACCTGGCATTATAGAAAATATTCATGTCAGTGTGTCTTGTTCTCCATCAAAACTCGAAACATATCGCTCTCTTTTTCATGAATTCTGTGATGTGTTTTCTTGGTCTTACGAGGAAATTCCAGGCATAGATACTAGTATTGTTGAACACACTATTAATATGTATCCTGATGTCAAACTGGTGTGTCAAGGGCTTCATCCTGTTCATCTGAAGAAAGCCATTGCCATCAAAGCAAAAGTTGAAAATATTTTGCGTGTTGGTTTCATTTACCATGTTCCGCTAATTGAGTGGGTTTCCAACATCGTTCCTGTCATGAAAAAACAAGGAACCATTAGAGTGTGTTTCAATTATCGGGATGTCAACATTGCCTTTCCAAAAGACAACTATCCTACTCCCTTTATCGACCATATTATTGACGATTGTGCTGGATGTGAAATTTTTTCATTCATGAATTGATTTTCCAGCTATAATCAAATCAATATCCGCCCAGAGGATCAACATAAGATAGCATTCATTTTTCCCTGGCACACATTCGCTTATAGGAAACTACCGTTTGGTTTAAATAATGTTGGGGCAGCTTTTCAGAGAGTAATGGATTATGCTTTCAATGACATCAAGCACATTGCTCAACCTTATCTAGATGATTTACCCACGCATTCACGAAGTCGGACTAATCAGCCGATGCATTTGAGAGCCATCTTCTTATATTGCTGACACTACAAAATATGCCTCAATCCACATAAATGTGTGTTTTGTGTTGGTTCTGATCATTTGCTTGAATTTGTAGTCTCAAAAGAAGGAATTCGAATCGAACCATTGAAGGTTTAGGCCATTCTTGATTTACCTGCACCATCAAATTTACTTTAGATACAGAAACTTCAAGGAAAGGCTAACTTCCTAAGAAGATTCATTCCAAACTACGCTGAATTGGCTAAAGGATTTACTTGGCTTTTGAAAAAGGGGGTTCCCTTCCATTAGAACCAAGTTGCGCAAGCTTCTTTTGATGTTGTCAAGGACACTCTTGTTTGAGCGTCACTAATGTATCCCCCTAATTATCAAAATGATTATATCCTATATATCGTCGCGGCTGAAACAACTATTGTTATGGTTTTGGTCCAAGTAGAAAATGGAATTGAACATCTGATCTATTATTTGAGTTGTAATCTCAATGATACAGAATTTAAGTATTCGTACATAAAAAAGCTTGCCTTGGCAGTTGTTCAAGCTATCCAAATATTTCGCCATTATATCCTGCTCCGAAAGACCATTGTTGTTTCATATTGCAACCCCATGACTTATATCTTATCATGTCAATTGCTAGTGAGCAAATATTCAAAATGGATTGTCATTTTGCAGGAATTTGATTTGGAATTCATCAAATCCAAGTCAAAGAAGTATTTAATCTTAGCTGAGCTTCTCTGTGACCTTCCCTTTGATAGTACTCCTACGACGTCGGAACATCAATTCCTAACGAGACTCTATTTCTGATCGGATCATCTGATCCTTGGTATGGAGATTTCATCATTTATCTCCAAACTCAAACTTTTCGACCTGATACCTCTCACTCTGAGTAGCGATGTATTTGATACCAAGCCAAAGATTATCTGATCGTCGACGATACACTTTATCATCATGGTGTTGATACCATTTTAAGGAGGTGCCTCACTCATGAGGAGGTCGAAAAGTTTTTAAATGATTATCATGCTAGGGCTTGTGGTGAACATTTATCTAGATACGCTACCGCGCAGAAGATACTCCACGCCGGTTAATTTTGGCCTACAATTTTTTGAGACTGCATCCTTGCAGTCAAAAGTTGTCATGCGTGCCAGATTTTTTATTGTAAAATTCACAATTCTCCAGCGCCAATGCATCCTTTCATCTCTGTAGGACCATTTTCAAAATGGGGTATTGACTTCATGACTTGTAACCCTTGTTCATCTGGGGGGCATGGTTATATTATTGTCACAGTCGACTATTTTACCAAATGGGAAGAAGCGATGCCTACATTCAATAATACAGGATAGATAGCTGCATTGTTTTTCTTTAATCATGTTATTGCACGGTTTGGGGTCCCACGCGTTATAGTCACAGATCATGGGAAGCATTTTTGCAACCACATGATGATTGAATTGACTGCCAAGTTAGGATTGTCACATGATAATTCTACTCCTTATTATCCACAATGAAATGGACAAGTTGAGGCTATAAACAAAATTCTTAAACGTATGCTTCAACGAATGATAGGAGTTCATAAAAGAAACTGGTATTTGATCCTGTACTCGGCCTTGTGGGCGTACCGAACCTCGGTAAAAAAACGCAATTGGATTTACTCCCTTTCAATTGGTGTATGGTTTGGAGGCTATATTGCCAATCTAATGTGAAATACCATCGTTGTAACTCGCAATGTGAAATACCATCATTGTAACTCACAATTGACTTGTTACCTAACACCTCAGAAGAAGAAGCGTGTATTTTTAACCTCATCCATCTTGATGAAACACGTCGTGAAGCCCAATTGGCCAACGAAGCGCATAAGAAACGTATAAAGGCGCAACATGACAAAATTGTCCAGCCTCGCATTTTCTCAGAGGGTGACTTGGTCCTTCTTTATGATTAAGAAATTGATATAATAGGTACAGGAAAATTTGAGCCATTATGGCATGGCCCCTATATTTTCAAAAGATTTCTTGTTAAGGGTGCCTATGATTTAGTTAATTACGATGGAATTCCATTGGCGCGACCCAGAAATGGGTTGTATATGAAACGTTACTATGCTTAATAATGAGCGTAGTGATTTTTTGTATTATATTGTATATATATGCTGTTGATTTGCATTCACTATCTTAGTTTGTTTTTTAGAGTTTTCTTGACGTTATTAATCCACTTTATATTTCAGCGCAGATGTCTGAATCTTCAGAACCATTTGTTGCATATGCTGATGTTGCTAGTCGCAGTATGCATAATCTATTCTCTGCAGCGTGGGCCATTTTTGCTCCAAATGGCGAGTTAGTGAGTTTTCAAGATATTTGTATTGGTAGATCGATAAATAATATCGTTGAGTATAGCGCGTTGATCGAACTTCTCTCTGATGCCATTTCAATTGGTATTAACCGGATTATCATAAGGTTAGACTCACAACTCATGGCATTACAACTTACTAGTGTTTATACTGTTAGAAATCCAACGCTACATTGTTTGTTCCTAAGAGTTTGACTTTTGGAAAGACACTTTGATTTTATTCAATATCAACACATTTCCAGAAATTTGAACACATTAACTAATTCTTTGGCTAATCAAGTTTTAGACAGACATTTGCAACGTATGTAAAGTAAACATTCACATAATTTGAATAGGATTGCACAATAAACATAGGAAAACACTGAAATCAAATAGATAGATTGTTATAGGTTTTTACAAAATTTGTGCCCAAGACACATTAGTCATCTGACCTCAAAATGTATGCACAAATGTCAAAAGTAAACTAGCGATGCTCATGGTAACATGCTATAGATATAGCTATCCTACGTAGCAACCGCATCCAACGGTTAGGAACACCTATAGTGTGATGCTGCAGTCGCATGGGTAACTCTTCAATCTGGCAATCTGAAATCCCGAAGGTCAACCCCTCTATGTGTTGTCGAAGCTCAGTCAGAGTCTCAGCTATATCAAGATCCTAAAGGACTTCTCTCCTGACAGCCCTCTCTGCTGGCTCATCTGCTACACGCTCTGGTTCCTCCACCGGTTGAACTTGAACAACATCTGCATTACATCAAACATTTAGTTTAGTCTTGGAAAAACATCAAAAATACAAAAACATTATATAAACCTTAGGAAAATCAAAAAACATGGTCATAACATTCTTACCTATTGCACCCCACTAAGCGCCTTCTAGTAAAGCTAAGTCTGGATCTCCTCGGAAATCAATGCATGTGTATGCATACTCATCGATGGTGACAACCTGTCGCTGGAACCAGGCAAAGAACTTATTCGGGAACACAATGGTAGATTGGCCTTCATGCCTACCCCGATTAGTTCCACCCATATCTGCATCCTCGTATCTCTAGGATTAGACACATCTAGTGTCACATGTTGTGGCTGCATCAGTGGAATTCGTTCTAAGGAAAATTATATGAGGATCGAACCATAACTGAAATTCTTCTTCCTTCCTCCCTTTGCTTTGTTTAGTTGTTCTTTTATCTGAGAAAGTACAGCTTCAGACCAGTTGAAGGCTGTTGGCTCCATGCACTCTAGCACGTACTGCATATACGATCTATTCGCTACATGTAGTGTAATAGTGCCAGCAAGTTTTTCAATCATGATAAGGATAATTCTCAAAGGAAAATATCTAACATCTCGGAGTTTTATCTTTCCATATTTTCTTGGCTCTGCCCCTGGATAACAATGTTGCAAAACATAATCTCTCACAATCTCTCCTCCAAGAATATACCCTGAGAGCCTCGAAAAACCTGTAAGAAAGTATACATCCTCAACTATTATAGGAACCACTTGGTTCTTAATATGAAATGCCTCAATAGCTAGATCCCATGCTCAAACTAATAACTCCAAGAGTTCTATTTTTTGCCTCATCCATGAAAACTGGAAGTACTTTAATAGTCCACAATATTTTAGGGATCTTACTGTGCCTAGATCATTTAGGGAAATCATATCCTGTTCTTCATGCTCTCTTTCCCTCCATATAATTTTCATTGTAATCCGATGGAAACCTAAAATACAACCATAAGAACCATTAGATTCCATTCAATGCAAAAAATTGGGCAAATTTTGGGCATAATGCAAAAAACAAAAATGAAGATTGTTCCCAACGTAGTCTTGAGATTGAGACAGCCCGTTGTGTATGCATGTAGCCTTCAATTTAGCTGCTATGCAACGCACCTTTTGACATCCAAGGGTGCGTTGCCCTCTTTTATGGCAGAATTTACCCCAGGGCCCCCAAAACCCTAAAAATTTGCAATGAATGGAAATGAAATGATTATTGAATGAAAGAGAGGGTTCATATCACTAACCTGGATCAAACGGAAACGAAATATGTCCACAGAAATGATCATAATCAGATGCTGAAGTTTGCGGGAAAATCAGGTTCAGAGCTCCAAAATGAAAATGGTAACTATGGAATGGTAAAAATGAATAGTAAAACAAATTTTGTTTAGTCATTTAATTGTTTGCAATGAATATTTATTGCTATGAATATAGTTTTATTACGTTTTTATCATGAAACAGGTATTTTTAATCCACTTGATGTTGTTCTGAATAGGTCTTACAACTGATGAACATATTAGTCGTGCAGATTTATTTCAAAGAATGATTTGACCACAAAGCATACTTTTTCTCCTTATTTTTCGAGCTTTGTTAAAAATGAAAAAGGATTTGAAGCACACTTTTATCTCTTTTTCGAGCTTCGATAACAACGAAAAAGGAACCCCTGGAGTCTTCTTTCAGCTCTTTTTAGACTCTGATAATGTGAAAATATTGTCGAGAACTTGTCTTTTCAAGCACGTAAAAGTAAATGAATTGATATCTACTCAGTATAAGTTTAACCCTTTTACGGACTGAGATAGATTATTTACGAAAAAGGAATACCTTGGTCAAACATGACTAAAGAGGTTCTCTCAGATATTATTTAACACTTTTTCGGATCTAAGCGACAACTTTACGAAAAAGTACTTATCGAGTTTTCTTTTCGTCCTCTTTTTCAAACTCTCTAAAAATGAAAAAGGATCGGGTTGTCATTGTCATTAGGCTCGTTAAAACATAAAATAGCGACGGGCTTGTTGATCATGGCAAGAATCGAATTTCATTCATCTCTAGACTCATTAAATTATTAAATAGTGATACATTATTCGCCCAAAGGGTTGAACTATAGATCAAGAATATGTTATCCTAGTCAAGCTTGTTAAAAAATAAAGAGGTATTGGTCGACAAATGACCGGGGAAAATTTGGGAAAGTGAACAGAAATTTTTAAGATAGCAGATCGCTCTTGAACATGACACTTCACTCCATCACCGTGACTATTTGGGTTGGGTAATCTTCTTGACGGTTCATCATACCTTCACTTCAATTTTGTGTCAATGCTGCCAACTCATCTCAGTGTTGCCGATATGTTCAAGAGAAGTCATCCATTGAATACTCATCTTTCTGCAATACTCATAAACCTTCATTCTCATGATAGTCATCCCTGAACATTGCTATATAAATTCATACCTTTGTCTCCGAAATCAGTAACTCCCTTTTCGAAATAAGGTGGCTTCCTATCGACGACAAATCAATATCCAGGAAGTTCACTTAGAAACATCATATTCCAGTACTATGAGGCTTGTTACAGCATCGACAAGATCCTCGCTTCCGGATTTTTGACCGAAAGATTTTGTTTGGCGTTTGACATCAAATCATCTATTCACGCCTTACGAAATGTGTGGCAGTACCTTGAGGGCCATTGACATCAATGGTGGTTCTCTCGCATCTGTTAACAGCTCACATCATTGGCTGGTAATCAGACGATGTCTTTCCATGTTCGACTACAAATCATATATTCGCATGGCTAGACTTGTACTCGAATGAACGAGTGAACGAGATAAGAAGACCCTGGATCTAGTTTCATCCATCTGGGCTGCAATTTCAGGATTTTTGTACACATCATCTGTACGGTGACCTTACATACAGATCATCATCCGAACATGGGCCTATATCTGTAGGCATGTCTATATTGGGAAACATTCCAATGTAGATGAATTTCTGAATTATGTACATGTTATTAGATTGTTTATGTGTTGAACATGGGAATGCCTACCCTCAACAATTATGATCAAGAGGATATATCATGATGTAATGTATTGTAATATTGATGCAGGTCGCCACTCCGCTTCATCTCCAACCCATCACAGTGTAAATCATCTCAATCAAAATATTGTTTATTTTTATTCTGACTTCATGCTTTAGGGGGGAATTGTTATAGGTCAATTTGGGCACCATTCCCAATGGCCTGGTTAACTAGACATCATCCCTAGAACCGATGAATAGGGTCTATCATTCCCTATCATTTCAGTTGTTATATTCCCTAAGCCAAAGAACAAGACAAATCATTCATGACTTTCATCTAAAAAAGTTTCCAAGGTTTGAAGTTTATATTATATCATATGAGAGCTCACCAATGCTGCCTCTAAAGGGACTATGTGCGTTGCATATGCAATTAACCCCATTCCAGGGTGCTTTGCAAAGCACTTCCTGAAATTCATGAGTGCATTGGTCACATTGGGAGCGAAATTCTCATTGTTCCGAAATCTCCACTTGGCCAGTGCCTTCTAGAAGAGTTCACATGTGTCAAACTTCGAATCCATGTGTTCATTTGACATCTACAAGACTAGGAGCATGCCTTGCCTATTATTAGCAAGTCATTGATTGTAAAACTACCTTTAGCTCCTCTATAAATTGAACACAGATCCTAGTGCTTGGAAGGGAAGAATTTGAGTAGAGAAATGCTGGTGGAATTTCAATTGAGGAATTGATTTGAGTGACATGCTGCTGGAGAGATGTGCATTATGATGAGGCTGGGATGCTGCTCACCCATGGTGACACTAAATCAATCACTGGGTTGTAACCTCCCCTTCTATCCATTAATAAAGATTGATGTTTACTTTCCCACATATGTATCTATATAAGCTCATGTCTTTCATATTATGAGTTCTTATTTGATGCATATGGTTCATGTTTTATTGATTTAACTGAATAACTTGAATAGACATTTGTATTATTGCTATATTTTGTTGTTTAGTGTTCATCTTTGCAGAGAATATTTCGGCAACTTAGCTTAGATTTGAAGCTACAGAAAAAGTGACAGAAGGAGAATAGGAAGCGCTTGGACTCCAAGTAAGTTCTTTGATTTGTTCTGTGTGTTTATTTATTGTTAGGAAAAGCAATTACAAAGTCTTTAACCTGTTGTTCTAGATGAGCACTACATCTAGGGAAGAATGTTTTATCCGTAATCCATAATTCCTCATAACAATATTAAAATTGATATTGAAATTGTTAGAAACTTTAAATTTTGATAAATGATTTCATTTGAAATTCCAAACACTGATCACATTCAGCTTCATTTCATTTAGATGTCAAATCATGTCCGATATATCTTCATATTCCAAGTTCACTCAAACATTTTTTTTAAATTTGGATGATTTTAATTGTAGAGATTTATATCCTCATTTTTAATACGTAATGGTGATTTAAAGGTAGGGTTCAGATGTATTTTTACAATGACATCAGCAAATATTTTTTTAAAAATTAGACATGGCAACTAAATTTGAACATTTAATCCACTACAAATAACTAGAATTGTATTAAGGGCATATATTTTACAACTTTATCAGACCTATCCATTGGTCTTACTAAAGGAGAGGGTAAGTAGTTACTGCATGCCACCTATTATAACTACGTTGATGTGTTCCACCTAGGTGACACATAACATTTTTGAGTGTTGAACACTAGTGCATAATTAGGACCCACCTGCATGCATGCATTACACGTGCATGCTTCATTTCATTGAAACTCTAACTCGATTTTTTGAGGCATAAGCATTGGGTATTGAACCTCATCTTGCCCTGCTGCCCTTGTTGATTTACTCCAGTTTTGTCAACGGCTCCATCCTTGGCTTGGACATGCTGGTAACCCATATCCAGCAAGCTAGTAGGCTATACACCAGCCTTCCACCAGAATATTTTTTCTAGAAGAGCTCTTGGCGGTTACATGACAGCCCATGACACCGCCTCCATTGTTGAAAACATGCTCTCTGAATGGTAATGGGTTGTATTCTTTGATAAATAATCCCAAGTGCAAACCAATCTAAGGTGTGGGTTCTTACTCATCACAGTTACACAAGTATAATGTATTCTTCTTAAATTTTCATCATAATGTGGTACGGTTAGAGTTTCCCTTCGATTCTGGCAGCATTAATTCGAATTTAATTTAGTCTACACTTTGGTAGGTTTAGTTTTGAAATGGGTCTACTGACGTGGGTTAAAGGTTTATAGTTATCCACCATGCCAAGGCTAATCAGCACTAACACAAGAACCTATCGGAGTGTTATTTGTGTTATTTGTGTTTTAAGGCTCTTCCTGGGTGGCAGGAAGATTGGCCGAGATTGAAGATTATGTTATCGTTGTAGTCCTAACCCCAACACCATTTCCTTGGTTGGGTTCATTCTGCCTTTTCGTTGTAGATTTCAACTCTCCACCTGGAAAATTCATTTTCAATCGTTTATGGCAAGTATGTTAGATAACTCTTGAACTCCTAGGCTCCTGTCATCGCTTCCGCAACTCCAGCTATGCGCTCTGTTGCTTCCCTTGATTGTCTTGTGATCCTCGTTGTGTTATTCGTTGGCATCTACAATCGTGCCAAAAATGAATGGGCCAAAATACCTCCTTTATCCTTAGGGGTGAAACAGAGTCTCTAATTGACCTTATGGAAGCCTTTGTCGCCATTAGAGTTAGCCCACAATCAATTTTTGAGTAGATTTTCTACTTTAGCATAGGCATGGGCCGAAGGGATTAGCGTCAACCTTTTTAAATTGGGCGAGTGCTTATTTTTTGTTCTCCAGATCGACCTATTGATTAACCTCCCTCACTGGTTTACAAGAAAAACAAAGGGTTGAAGAAATTTGTAACTTATTAATTGCACCAATCAATTGCGCTGGAGCAGATAAATAAGTTATTAATTTCACAGACCAAATTCAATGGATCAAAGTTGTGCATTAAACAAATCCTTAACCCGTATGACCATCGGGGAGAAATTAAAAAAAAAAAAAATGAACTCGTACAACAATCTAGCATAACTTTGCTTATAAGAAAGGAATCAACGAGTAATTCCACTAATGGGACTGCTTGAAGGAAAATGCATAGGCATTGGAGCTCTCTTGCTACTAGTTCTAATCTGTGTGATCAAAGTGAGGAGAAACAATGGTAAAACTAAGGACAACAAGTAGAATAGGTTGATGCATCTGAATCTGCCTCCTGGGAATATTGAAGGGTCAGTGTTGGGTGGAACACTAAAATTATTGAAGCCTCATGTAGCTACTTCACCTGGGTCTTTCGTGCAAGAAAATCGTTCAAGGTATTCAACAATTTGATATCCATGGAGTTTGTTCTATTAGGTTGGATTAATTGGTTCTATGTGTTCAACTGGTTTTTCATTTGACACACTAGTTTGAAACAGGGCATAGGTCGAGGCAGAGGCTTTGACCGAGCTTATGGTTGAGAAAGTAGTAAGGAAATACATAAAGAAAGATAAAACTTTAGATTTTTTGAAATTTTCCTAAATTTAATCTCAAATAATTGTTTTCAGCTTTTGATGGATTTCTTGATTCTAGGTTTTGCAATGCTTGCTGCTCAAACTCATTACTTAACTAAATCTCTTTCAATATTTATCTTCTATTATCTCTCTGACACCATGTTTGGTTAGTTTGCAGGTGAATTTCATGGAGGAAAAGCAAATGATCAACAATGACTCCATTTTTTCAGATGTGAAAGTGTAATAGACATGTGTAAAGTGGGAAATTACGGTCGCTCTCGCTAGTACAGAGCCTTAACCTCAACCTTCTTTCATACAACATTAACCTACAACGTTAACCTCCATATAGGTAGGACACATTTTGTGATTTTCTTTTTTCCTTGTTTTTCCAAAATTAGTATGATGTCTCCAAATATATATTTCATTTCTGGTCTCGAATTTCAAAGTATACAGAAAGTGTATTTATTTCTTTATGTATTTCTTTATGTTGTCACTACATTAGTGTATATTCTCACAATGTATAATCCAGATAGTAACATTGCAAAATAGTATAATATAGACAATAACATTGCAAAATAGTAATACTAAATAGTAATAATTTGGAGTAATAGTAATACTAAATAGTAATAATCTAGAGGAGTCTAATTTTAATCCAGAGTAGTCTGATTTTTTTGCAAGACAACAATTTTTCAAAGCATAAATGACACTTTGCAAAATGAGCTTCTGACAAAGAGTTCTACCATTTTATTCAATGTTGCTTCAATGTGAAGCAACAGGACATGATGCAGTTGGGCTTCAGTGATCATAATCATTTAGGGTTATGGGTTCTGCAAAACTCCAATGCAATCTGCCTCCTGGCAGGTTGCCATATAGGGTTTTCTGAAGCGGCGGGAAAAACATGTAAAGCAAAATAACAAGCAACATACCAATACAAGACCAAAGAACAAGACTTAGAAGATTGTGGCCTCACTCAGTGAAGCCGCTTGTCCGAGGACTCAGAGATAATGACAGATAATGACAGGTGGGCAGAGTGCATGCAAATAGCTGCTTGAATCCACGGAATCAGGGGAAACATTTAATGTAAAATGTTTTAAATGTAGCATTACTGGAATATGAAAAAATGAATTGACAACAAGTTTTTTAAAACAAAGTTTTTGATACATAATGTGTATTTTCGATACAGAATTTTTATTTCGGAATAAGACCTCAAATATTTTGAAGCTTTTGATTCCTCAACTAAAACCCTCCTCGGTGTTTAATAGGCTAGACTGAGGAAAAAATGGACAAAAACATGTACAAGAAAATGTAGGCTAGTTTCAGTTTAAGCATCTAATTTCTTTTTAGCAAGTTCATATTCCAAAGTGTTTCGATTACAAGAGTCCTTGTAAGCCCTTTGGGCATGGACTAAAAAGGAAAAGATAAAGAACGAGTTAGATTGCTTTAACATTTTATTTTTATATTTAAAAATTAGATTGTTTTAACATTTTGTTTTTAAATATTATTTTAACATTATATTTTTATATTTAAAAATAATGAAGATAAACCCTTTTTCAAAAATTTCCCTAATTTATTAAAAAGAAAGATCAATAATTATACATAGATGTGAAATATAAATTTAATGTGAATATACATTTTAAAAAACAAAAATTATTTTAAATCTTCCAGAATATCGTGGTTAATTATTTCATCTAACAACAATTTAGCAATTCTCCACCACCTCCTTTCATTAATACATTTGTTAAAATAAATTTATTAATTTAAAAATATTATTTATCTTTTCTAACTTAACTCAATTGAAGTCTCAAGTAATAAAAGAAATAGCAAAACCAACCCATGTTATGACAAAGATTGTAAAAGTGCGAGGAGAGTAATTAAGGAAGATGTTGATGAATCTCTCAAAATTGACAAGATAAAAAACTAAAAAGCCCTAACTAAAAGGAAAAAAAGGCAATATATTCGTAAAATACAAGAGAATCTCTTACACCTCTCTATGGTGGCTCCTAAGAAATTCTGGAGGCGGATTCTAACTAGGAAAACTAAAGATAATAATAAAATTGCTTTACACGACTGGAATTCCTATCTTAAAAAGCTTTATGAATCTCCAAATGCCAGGGATAACTTTGAAACCCTTCTCACAACGAAAGAAGTTTTCTCATTTAAAGAAATTGAAGGTTACCAGGCAGAAATCTTAAAAATTGGAGGTCCTATCCTCATCCCCCACATCCACAAGCTTTTCAACCAAGCGGTCAAGAAAGGGTTCTCTAAACCTTGGACTCATAGCCTCATTATCCCTATTTTTAAAAGTGGGGATACAAATAACCCCTCTAATTATCATACAATTATGATCAGCCCTCTCTTAGCCAAGTTATATTGTATTATTTTGGAAAAGAAGTTGATCATTTGGCTTGAAAGTGAAGGTAAGCAGGCTAAAGGCTAAGCGGGTTTTAGAAGGCAACACTCAACAATGGACCACCTCGTTACGCTTAGGATCATTATGGAGGAATGCTGCAATGATAAATCCAATCTCTTATGTTGCTTTGTGGACTTTAAAAAGGCTTTCGATATGGTTCCTAGAAACAACCTATGGAATATATTAGAAGAGCTAAATGTTCCTTTCGAGCTAAGAGTGGCCGCTATAAGGTTATACGAGAATGTAATTGCCAAGTTAAAGAGCAATGAGGGGTGGTCAAAAGATATTAAGTGTAATATCGGAGTTAAACAAGGTTGCCCCCTCTCCCCTACCCTATTTGGCATTTACATCGACAAGCTAGAAGGCTGTTTAGAGGAGGCAGGATGTGCTGGCACGATCTTAGCTGGGAGAGTCATTATCCTTCTTCTCTATGCTGACGATATTGTTCTTCTCCAAGGTGCCCATCTGATATTGATAAGCAACTTAGACTTCTTAAGGATTTCTACTCTACCATGGGTATGTCTGTTAACACTAACAAAACAAAAGTTATGATTATCAAATCCAAGGACACTTACGCTAATTTTATGTATGACAATAGTAACTTGGAGGAAGTGTCTTCTTACGAGTACCTAGGAATTTATATTCATCACAAGCTCAACTGGAACTATAGCATTCAGAAAAGGATTAATGGGGGTTGGAAAGCTTATTTTGGTCTTGAAAATAATTGTAAAACGACAAACCTCGTAATGTGGGATAGAAAGAAGTCCCTCTTTGAAACTTTAGTCACTCCTATTATCTTATATGGATGTGAGGTTTGGGGTTGCAGCATCTCTAGAGAATCTTGAAGAAAGATTGAGCAAATCCAGAAGTGTTTTATAACGTATAACCTTAAAATTAAAAGCAATACACCCTATCCTATTCTCCTTATAGAAGTAGGTCTTTCCCCTATCGAGAGCCTAGCTATGACTAGGCTTCTATTGTACAAGCACAAGCTCAATAGCATAGGAGACCATAGACTTCCTAAGCTAGCTTTAAATTCCAGCCAAAAACACCTAAGGCTTAAACGAGGTTGGTATAAAGACACCAGGGCCTGGTTAAACCATTGGGAGATCGACAAGAATGTTGCATTGCAAACATTAATAACATTAAAAAAATTGTTACTTCTAAGTTCAAAGAAAAAATGTGGTGTGAGAAAGATCTAGCAGCTAAAAGAAAATTAAGATATTATAAGGAGGTCATCAACCCCACCCTAGAAGATCAAAAGTATCTCTTTGTTTTAACTAGCTCAAAGAAGAAAATTAATATAGCCAAGATTAGAACGAACTCTCCTGAGCTCCATAGTGAAACAAGTCGTTGGACAGTTCCTAAAACACCATGGATGGAAAGGATATGCCATCTCTGTGAGAATATGAACATCGAGGATGAAAATCACTTCCTCTTAGAGTGCCCCACGTACAACCACATTAGAACTCAATTTCATAATCTTTGTTGCAATACTGACCTTCCTAGCCTTTTAAGATGTCAAAATTATAGTGAGCTCGGGAGGCTTCTCTCCAAGCTTTTTGAGCATAGGAATAAAATCTTAAATCAAACTAAATAACTCTTTTCTTTAGGTCCAATAGACCAAAAATTGGTCTCAATGGACGTTAACCATCATCATCATCATCATCATCAAAAAATAATCTAAGATTTCAAATCAAAATTAGCACTCTTTTTACTTACTCTTATCTTCTATAAACCTCTTTACAACCTTAGTAAGTATATATTTAATTTAACCTTATTAAACATTTAATTTAAGTTCATTACTAGTTAATCCAACGGTAAACAAAACCTCTTTACAACCTTATTAAACATTTAATTTAAGTTCATTACTAGTTAATCCAACGGTAAACAAAATATTTCGTAAGGAAAAAATAAGTGGTACATTCTTATCCAGAAAACCCTTGAACCTTTCCAAGGTCGAGGGTTGACTTTTGGTTCAACGCTGGTTAGTGCGTGCGCTTCACGTAACTAGCTACCTTTTTTTTCAGAAGAAACGTAACTAGCTACCTGTAAAGTGATGGTTTGTTTCATAACATTTTATATTTGGAAAAGTTAAAATATTTCATATTTAAAATAATCTATGTTCATTATTTAAAAAAAAATGCTTTTTCAAAATACATATTTAAGTTTTATTATAGAAGTGTAAAGAATAATATCTGCATTATCCCAAGATGGGGACATATCAATGCACAGGTAAGCCGAAGAGAAAAATGAAAAAGAAATCTCAAATATTATAGGGTGCAGAGATGCAAAACCTAGGTCAAATTTTAAATGTTTTCTGAAATAAGTTTACATAATTCAATTTATTATTTCTAAGTACTATGGCTGGTCTTTTTAATAAGAATGATAAAAAGAGTATTATTTTTAAAATAAAATAAATAGATTAAAAATTAGTTTAAAAAGAAATAGATAAATATAATAAAAAAGAAATATAAAAATATTTAATTATATTTAATTAAATATTTTTATATAAAAATTAATATTAATATTAATATTAATTTTAAATTTATTAGATTTAATATAAATTTGTTGAAAATTTAAAAAAATTATATATGTTTTATATAATGATGATGATAGTGGTTAAAATATGTATATCAACATATTTTTATTTGTATTTATATTAGAATATAATTAAATTTCTTTATTAAATAATAAGTATTAAAAAAAAATTAATATATAAAAAGTTAAAAGTTACTCATATAATAATATATTTATTATTTTGTATGGTAAAAATATATATTAATATAATAAATTAACTTAAAAAATAAATAAATAGAAATTAACCATTGGTGTATATTTATTCCACATATAAATTAACTTGAAATACAAACTAAAACAAAAAGCCAAGTTAATATTAAATGTTAATAAATGAGATGTTCGGGATGACTAAATGCCATCTATGAAACTAGTTCAATAATAAAATGACTAAATGGCATCTATGAAACTAGTTCAACAAATAAAAAGAAGTTGAATTATCAAAACCAAACTTTGTTCTATAATATTAGCAAATTAATATCTAACTTTTAATTAGTGAAACACATTAAGCTAACAACTTCTTATTTATACTTATAGAACTTAGGTTTTAAAGTAGATGTGATTGGACAAATTAAAAGAGTTGGAATTAGAAAGAAAGCTTAGGTTTTAAAGTAGATGTGATTGGACAAATTAAAAGAGTTGGAATTAGAAAGAAAGCTTAGGTTTTAAAGTAGATGTGATTGGACAAATTAAAAGAGTTGGAGCTCTAAAGAAACCTTCATTATAAATTAAGCTAGCTAAGTTTATTTCTTAAAGCTATAGAGAACAAATTTATGTGATTTTTTTTCATATTAATTATAAATGCTATTGTATTACATGTATAATTTTATTTTAGAAATATTTTATATGTTGAATTCTTTGACATATATTTAATAAGTTATATATCTATATATTAATTATAAAATAAAATATAAGGAAATGAAAAATTGTGTGAAAATGTCACGAAAGCAAATAATAATATAATTGTTTAAGGATAATATTTTCATGATAATGGTTGTGTTTAAAAATCTTATGTCAATACAATGTTCTATTTTGTTAAAGAATGTCTATTGTTATAACATGTTTTATTTAGATTAAAGAAAAAATTAAATATTCACATATATTTCAAAGTGTTTAATTTTTCAAGATGTCACTATGGGTTAGGCTTCCTAATTTGTTAGCTCACATGTGGTACTACACATCTTTTAGGGTATTGAAGAATTTTTGGGTCGTTATCTTACTGTAGATGTCTCTCTTAAGAAGCTTGTCGTATACACTTATGGTTGAATTTGTGTTGAAATCAATATCAATAAAGAGTTGCATGATCAAATCAATTTAAAAATCAATGATTTTCATTGGACTCAAGCTTGGACTATGAAAATACAACTTTTCGTTGTTGCTTCTATCATCAAACATGCCACTAACAAAACTCTTGCTTGGTGTTTAATTCTCAAAACAAGTGAAACATCCACAGTTCCATATCTAAACGTTGGAAGCCCTGTAACCCTGCTCCTATGGACGACAAGGCCTTTACGTCAGAGAAGGATGATAAAGAAGATGATGATGAAATACATTCGGGGGACAAGGTCCAAGACATAAGGCCTCAAACATCTCCTGTGATTCCTAGTGTGGACCATGCTCCATTGGAAACCACAGAGATATTGAATAATAATGCTTCTGTAGGTATATTGAAATGAGCTCATGAGTCGTCTTCTTTGGATTTTGACAATGAATCTCTTTCAACGGGAAATGATTATTTGCATATCACTTTGATCAAACTACATTCGGAAGGTTGGGTCAAGGTTTTGAAAAGTAAAGGAAAGAATGGCCACCTTGAGGATCAACCCCAATTTGGGTGAGTCTCCTCTCTAGTTGTGTCTTCTGTCACTTTATGTTTACTTTGTTATTCACTGTACCATTCATCTCTACTTTGATATTGCTAATATAGGGCAAACTACGCTAAAAAAAAAAAAAAAGTGTAATGATGATTAATGATGTAATAAGAGTCATGATGACTAATGATGTAATTTTTTTGTTTGATCAATAGAAGTTTTAGGCTAACAAAAAAATGTAAAAAGTGTTTAAATTTTCAAAAATTTACTAATTTATAGAGTTTAAATTATTAGTGGTTGATGAAATCTTTATACAAATATTGAGAATTTTAAAAATTTATATAGTTTTTAAAAATTATTGGCAAATCTTTAAATAAATAAGTTTATTTTATAAAACTTTGTAAAATCATTTTTTTAATTATAATTGAAAATAGTATATTAAGAAATATATGCTTCAGGGCATAACATTACTTGAGATGGATAGTGTTGGTGTCCTATGATTTAGCAAATTGGTAGACCAAATACACAGGGTAACATCAGACCAGTCTTTGGAGTCCTAGGACCTAGCCTTCCTAGACTTAGAGAGGGCTCTCTCTATTTGTTTGCAAAGGATATGAACTTGTATTGCTTTAGATGGTTGATTTTAGGCTAGTTATTAAGTCAGGGGTTTGTTTGATTGTTTTGGTTGGGTATGATGATCAAGCAGAATAGATAGAATGAGAAAATCTCTAAGTCATTGGGCAATGGAGTCTATAAAAGTCATGAAAAGTTCATCAATGGATTGGGGAACATCACAGGGAAAATCTAACTTGGTCAGTGGATCTTTAAGGTTTTTAGGGGTAATGAGATGGACATTAATTGTAAGAATAAAAGTAGGACAAAGGGCAATCAAGCATCCTTTATCATGTACCTTTAACAAAAGGGACTTAAATATCATAAACATAAAGAGACAATCCATAGACAGGGAAAACCATAAATTCCTTGATTCAACTAAAGCAGATAATTATTCAAGACAAACATTCCAATGAAATACAACAGGCGAGAAACTCATTTAACTTCTAGTGATTTCACCTTCAAGGACAGAAAACATTTAAGACACACATATAATTGTAACCAAAGAAGAGGGAACACCTAAACATCTTTGATAATAGCTATGAAGATCTCTAAAACAATTATTTAAGCAAGTACAAAGGGTATGATCGAAACAAAACCTCTTTGGTAGACCTAAGTAATGATACTTTAGAGAGATACTTCAAAAATAGTGTCTTAGTGACATCAAATAAGCAAGGCTAGCCATAAATCATTCTTGATACCTACTGTATTAAACCATTCATGAAATAAACAAGCTTAGGGGGTCTAGACAGAAATTAAGAATTCTCTAAAATGTCCTAGCAGAGGAAAACATTAAGACAGTGAAGAACAAACAGAAATAAGGTGCCTTTAGAAACATTTCTTATCCTAAATACTTTGTTCTACTACAACATAGAAAGATGGAAACATAATGAAACAGGAAATAACAGTAACAGAATAAAAACACTTCACCATTAACCAAGCTCAGGGATCCTGCAAGCAAGCCTCCTCCATCAACAAACAAATCAAGGCATTCACAAGTTCCAAGACATCAATTTCTTTTCAATTTCCAAGAGACTATGTATTACTTCAAAGGGTCATCAAATGCCAACAAGATAATGAGTTCAAATGCAGTATTTATCTGCAAATGAGGAGGTGAGGCTAAGCTAGGGTTTGGGTGTCATTTATTACAGAGTTAATGAATTCCTTGCCTTGAAGAACATGCAAGGTCTAAGGCAGGAATGCCTGCAAATATTTCTTTAAATAATAACTCCTATCTTAAATTCTAAGGGAATATAGGTGAAATGTTTGACTTTAAGGCCTATTCATAACTTTTACAATAACGGCTTGGCAGATAGAAAATATCTCTGACTAGGTTCAATAACTGCCTAATGCTTTATTGAAGGAAAAAAAAGCACTAGGTGGCATAAATATCTTTGAAAGAAGTAACTGCCATAGACTTAGTCATTCGAATGCATTTCTGGGCTTAATCTGCTTCTGTTTTATCTTTAAATTTTGTATTATGCCTTTAAACTCTGTCTTTATACTTTGACTGTCTGTTTTTATTATGTTTCTTTTCCAACTGCTTTATCTCTGTCTGTTCATTTAATCTTTTGATTTATCCTTCTGATCTCTTTCCTTTATCCTTTAATCTTTGTTAATTGTTTGCCTGTATCCTTTAACTTCTGCTTTAGCTGGCTAATCTTCTGTTTTGTCTTTTGATTAAGGATTAGTCCTTTAATCTTTCAAACTCCTTCTCTTCACTGTTTCCTTTGACTATGTTTATCTTCTGTGTGCAAG
Source organism: Pinus albicaulis (assembly GCA_034641835.2). Taxonomy (NCBI): domain Eukaryota; kingdom Viridiplantae; phylum Streptophyta; class Pinopsida; order Pinales; family Pinaceae; genus Pinus; species Pinus albicaulis. The sequence continues at coordinate 24,931,124 of CM076583.1, read as the reverse complement.
GGAGGCTCTCCTTCATGGCAGGAGGGTTATTTATCCATCGATGATCACGTTTCATCGATGGAAAACATTGGTACAAGCCCTATGGCCATCATCGATTTGTTTTAAGCTACTGGATCATCATCCAGGCCTTCTCTTTAACTGAATTTGGCCCTGTGGAATATATTTCATATATTTCAGCCATTAAACCCTGCACAAAACACAATTTATTAATTAAAAACCTGCGAGGAGGGCACATGACTACATTTTATGTGGTTTTGGGCTGTCGGAGGGTGTTTACAGAGGAGAAAATGATGTGGGAGGCAGGGTTCCAAAGGCGAAACCAGCAGAAATTTGAATGGAGGCGGAAATTTTCGAAAAAAGGCGCAGAGGGCAAGCGGTTTCGAAAACCGGGAGTGGTTTATCGTGCGGAGAAATGATGGTAAGTGATTTTTGGTGGGAATCATGCGATATAGCCCAGGATGCGACATGTGGCAGGGCAAAACCGCCTATTTCACACTAGTCGGAAAATGTTAACCCCGACGCAATTATATATGCAATATGCGTTGGGGACCGTCAGATCTCGGGATGGGAGATCAACGGCTATCGCGCATTCGGAGGCAACGAGTAGGTGATCGGGCCAGCGGAAGTGGAGGACAGGTGGCAATGTTTCGTTGGATGGCAAGGTTAAGTGGAGGATGGGGCCCGGGGCCTTAATAAATTAACAAAAACACGTTAAGTTATAAGGTTTTGGGAAGGGCGCTGGGCATGGTGGAAGGTGGGGCCCAGTGTTTAATAAAACAAGGTTTATGAGCATTTTTATAAGGTTTTATGGGTTTTATGAAATGAGGGGCAGAGGATATTTTTATACAGGGAAGGGGCTTAGGGATAAGCGGAGGTTATGGCCATGTGAGCGTAAGAGGGTTGGGGTTTAGAAGAAAAGGGGCTTAAGGCCTATTTTATACAAGGGCGGGTTTTTTAATATAAAAAACAGGGGTTTTACATAAAATAAGAAGACTTGATAGGCTTAAGTTTGGGTTTCAAACAATGTAAAACTGGACTTTTACATTGTTTAATTCAATGCAAAGAGAAATGAGGAATAGGAATGTGCTTCATGAGGGTTTAGGAAAGGGGAAAATGGGTTTTTCAAAGGGAAAAAGGGAGTGAATGAGAGTTTGGGTAGGGTAGTGAAAGTGAGATCAGTAGGCCTAGAAAATGAAGTCTTTTTGGAGCAGTGAGGTGAACTTTACAAGGAAAAGAGGGAGAAATTTAGTGAAACAGTTTGACTTAGGATAATGAAGGCAGTGAGATTTATAAAACTCACAATATTTCACAAATCTTGTTTTTAGAAATCTAGGACCATTACTTAGTCATCTTCAGAATCAACAAAAATTACTGATGACTAACAATGGCTTCACTTGGGGAGGGCAGCTCCCTTTTTTGAGGTGTCCAAAACTTTCAGTTTATCAAATCTCTAAGTTTATGAAGACCAGTGCCTCTTCCATTGGGCATATTTTCCCTTCTTTTTATTTGTTGATATTTCTTTGAAGTGGTGATCTCAATAATCTGCAACACATGATTTCTTCAACTTCATTTCTACCTACCCAACCCGCTTGGCCTAACATTTTTTCTTCATTGAGTGCACTTGAACTGGAAAAATCTTGGCATTTTTATTTTGAAAACAAAAATAAACTATCTACTTCTATCCTTATTTCTTCCAAGAGTTGAGATTAAGCTAGTGAACTCTTTTATTCTCTACCTAGACTATTTGGCTGCGAAGACTAAGTCGTTTGGCAGTCTTGATTCTCTAAACTATTGACATAAAATTGAAAGCATGGTTCAAATCAGGATTAGGAAATTTGACTTACCATGGTTTGTGGCATTGGAACAAGCTGCACACAAACATTATTTTGCCTAAAAAGTAACTAGAAAGATAAGGGTTTAGATCTATCATTTGTTATGCATCCTCATCTTTCTCTTTGGTTCTGTTTTGAGCATCAGTATCTTTCATTCCCTAATCTATCCTTTTTTATAAGTCAAGGTTAAATATCTTTGACAATCAATTTTTAAACTAACTTATCAACATAAATTTAAACATGTTCAACCATGATTAGGCTAGATGACTGGAAAAGAACTTCTTTTTGAACCAGTAGTGGCATTTAGGCTTGCACACTTTCAACAATATTGTTTTTTGGTTATGGGGTTGTACCTCTTTTCAAATCTGCCCTCTTTTCCTTTTTCTGTTTTCTGAATTTTTGTTTTTTATGATCTCTTATTGTGCAATGTTATATATAATGAATGAAAAATTTGAAGCTAGGACTCTTGACAAAAATAGTGTTTGAGCATCCTACCATTGACAGGACCTCCAAATAACTCTTCTTCATTCAGCCCTAAGTTTTGCAAGTCCTTGTCCTTTAACCAGCTTGGTGGGTCTGATTTCTAAATCACACTCTAAGATAATAGAAATCCATTTTCCCCTTTTACCATCAGGGTCTTGATTTAGAATATCCTTGACAACTATATGTGGGACAAAAGCAATGATATGAGAGTGCAAAATGTAGACTCGGAAATCTTTCAATGCTTTTATCAAGGTTGAAGCTTGTTTCTCCATGATGTTATACTTGAGTGGAGCATCTATTAATGCTTTACTGAAAAAGGCTATTGGTTGCTCTTGGCCCATGTTATTCTTTTGCAACAACACTACAGCAATGGTGTGTTCAGATGCAAATGAAAAAATGTAGAAATCCTTGGTGAAATCAAGACTGATGAGAATTGGTGTTTGGGTGAGAGCTTGTTTCACTAGTTCAAATGACTGTTTGGCTCTTAAGGTCCATTTAACTCCTATCTTCTTTTTGAGCATTTTTGTGATATTTCTCAAAATTTCAGCAAGGTTGGGGATGAACCTTCTTAAAAAGTTGATTTTCCCAATGAAAGATTGCAACTCCTTGAGGTTTCTAGGATGGTTGATTCTCAGTATGCCTTCAATCCTTTTGGGGTCTATTTTGATTCCTTCTTCAGAGATTATGTGGCCCAGGAGTTTTCCTTCCTGGAGACCAAAGAGTGTTTTCTTGGGATTCAAGGATAAGCCATATTTCCTGCATTTCTCAAAAACTTTTCTCAAATGGACTAAGTGCTCTTTATCAGTTTTGGAGTAAATAGTGATGTCATCCAGGTAAATGATTATGAAATTGCATATGTCTTTTGAAAAATCTATGTCCATGGCCCTTTGGAATGTGGCCCCTGCATTCATCAAACCAAATGGCATTTTAATATACATGAATGTACCCCAGGTTGTGGTGAAGGCAATTTTGTGTTGATCACTTGGGAATACTAGCACTTGTTTGTAGCCTAAAAAACCATCCAAGAGTGATATTCTCTTAGATCCAACCACCTTTTGGAGTATGTGATCCATTTTAGGAAAGGGATAATTATCTTTCAGGGAGGTCTTGTTCAGATTTCTAAAGTCAATGCAAAGCCTAATCTCCCTGGTCTTCTTCCTAACAGACACAACGTTGGAAACCCACTCTGAGTACCTAAGGGGAACTATGATCCCAACATCATACATATTTTTGATCTCTTTCTCAACTAAAAGTAATAAAATAGGGTTTATTCTTCTTATTTTTTGTTTGAAAGGTTTCTGATTTTCCTTAAGAGGAATTTTGTGTTGAATAATGCTGGTATCATATGATTTCATATCTTTGTACCCCCATTGTTATAGGTCAATTTGGGCATCATTCCCAATGACCTGGTTAACTGGGCATCATCTCTAGGACCAATGACTAAGGGTCTATCATCCCCTATCATTTCAAGTTGCTACATTCCCTAAGACAAGAACAAGACAAATCAAGCATGACTTTCATCAAGCAAAGGTTTCCAAGGTTTGAAGTTTATTATATAGCATATGAGAGCTCACCAACGTTGCCTCTAAGTGGACTAAGTGTGTTGCATATGCAGGTATCCCCATGCAAGGCTTCTCTGCAAAGCACTTCCCGACATTCACAGGTGCGTTGGTCACATTGTGAGCGAAATTCTCATTGTTCTGGAATCTCCACTTGGCCAGTGCCTTCTAGAAGAGTTCACATGTGTCAAGCTTCGAATCCAAGTGTCCATTTGACATCTACAAGGTTGGGAACATGTCTTGTCTATTATTGGAAGTCATTGATTGTAAAATAACCTTCAGCTCCTCTATAAATTGAACACAGATCTGAGTGCTTGGTAAGGAAGAATTTGAGTAGAGAAATGCTGGTGGATTTTCAATTGAGAGTTAGATTTGTGTAACAGCTGTTGGAGAGATTTATACTATGATGGGGCTAGGAATGTTGTTGGAATGGTCACTTCAAATCAGTCACTAGGTTGTAACCTCTCCTTCTATCATTAATAAAGAATACAACTTACTTTTCCCTATATGCATCTGTATTGGCTTTGATTTTCCATATTGTAAGATCTTAGTTGATGTATATGGTTTATGCTTTACTGATTTAGCTAACTAACTTGAATAGACATCTGTATTATTGCTATCTTCTGTTGTTTTAGTGTTCTTTCTTGCAGGAAGAATTTTGCACAAACCACTTGAATTTGAAGCTACAACAGAAGCGATAGAAGGAACCATTTAGAAGTGCTTGGATTACAAGTAAGCTTCTAATCTATTCTGTGTGTTTGTTCCTAGTTAGGAAAAGAAGTCGTATAGTCTTTAATCTGGTGTTCTAGATTATCACCTGTCTAGGGAAGTGTGTTTTATCCATAATTCACAATTCTGTCCAACAAATTGGCGGCTCCACTGGGGAGAATTTCTCTTATTTATAGGTGTTTTAGCCTCTGATTTGCTTTGTTTATCCATCCAGTAGTTTTTATTCACAAAGATCAAACTTTTTGAAATATTAATTTTCAAAATAAGTGTGTTAAACAGTGGTGTTTTTCCTTATACACTGCACCCAACGCACTCTTGGATAGTACACAGTGCTTTGCATAGCACTGTCTCCCATTTAGGCCTGCATTGCAGAGCACTATCTCCCCTTAGAGACTGTCTTGCCTCCTGAAACCATCCAGATTCCCTTGAATTTGTCTTTGCAAATTGATTCATTTTGTTTTCTACTGTGCTTTGAAGAGTTTTAACCTCATATTGACCAGTGAATCTATATATTTCTTCCTCCTTTGAAAGAAAATTTGTTCAATGTTTGTTTAAAGCATTTTTCTTTATCATTGGCAAGTTTATTTCAAAGTATTTTTATTGTCACATTAGATCCATTTGCTTTTGAAAAAGTAAATTGTCGTAAAATATTTGTTTCCTGATAGGAGAAATTGTTGTTTCATTCCTCATTTTTCCTTCAAAAGAGAAATTGTTGTTTGTATTCCTCATTTCTCAAAAGTAAAAGGCATTTGATTTTTGTTGATTTAGTGTACTTAGTTTCTTTTCTGTATTCATAACATTAAAGGAACTCAAAAGAAAAATCTGCATTTGCATGTAGTGGTTTGTTTTTTTTTGCAAAAAGGAACAATTAGGAAATCTGCATTTAGTTTGTGTTTTCTGATTTGTTTGCTCACAAATTGATTTATCTTTCCCTCTAGTAGCTAGGATTTTCATTGAAAAACTAAAAGTGAAAGATTTCTTATCATTCTTAGTTGCATTTTAGGAATTTTCCAATACATCATCGCGGTGAACCTTTGAAAGGAAAATTGTTAAGAAAGATCAACATAAAATTAATCTCAATTTACCTAACAAAGCATTGGAACCATAACAATAACATTTAGAAGGTCTAGGCTAGAGACATGTTCTGGCGTTGTAAAACATAGCAGTTGTCGTTAACTTGTTTACGATACATTTCGAGTGTGATACCTCACTCCACATACGTAATTATATCGTAGCTCGTCCACGTACTTTCGGGTATATTGGGCGGTGTTACAGTACAATAAGTATAAAGGGGTGCTCTCACTGTGCAGTTTTGCATCAGACAACGCTAATATGGACTTGGGCATCCACGTACCTTCAGGTATATTTTGGAGGAAAACTTTTAGGTGCTATCCATCCATAGTGAACTAAGTCAACCGCCTTGTAAATTTTGATACACCGAACACAACATTCAAGGAGATTACTTGCCCGTACTTCTTGGTTCACTAGGAGGTATTCTGCAATTCACAGTTTCTTGGTAAACCCTTTTGCCTAGAATTACCCTTTTATTTTGTTTTCTTTTTTTGGTTAAAATAAATCAGTGATCATGGAAGAAAAAAATCCTTTCCCCCGTTGTTCACGTAGACTTGCGTTACTCCAGAAGTTACTTTTGGTAGGCGAAGGTGATCAAGATTTGTCGAATCAAGTACAATTTGTACCTCTGGTGAAACATCATTTTCCAATAAACCAGAGTTAGCTCAAGTTGTTTCTACACATCCCATTTCGTCTACTGTTGTCGAAACAGAGTCTTCACAGCTACTCGTGGTCATAATCCATCCAATCAGTGAGACCATACCTCTTGGACTCGACGTTGTTCAACCACAAATTGATCTAGATCATGTCTCTTCTTTGCCAGAACATCTAAATCCTGAAGTCGAACAACCGAAAGTTGTTCTTATCTTGGTCATCCCACAAATTTCTGTAGCCATTGGATCTCCCATATCACACAGTCAACCACCTGAAATATACTTTGGGCCTGACGATGAAATACTTCCACCTGCTTTAATTGCGATTGAAGAAATCCCACAAGATGATACACCTTTAACTCCAACTGATTTTGGGGAGGACCTTTACCTGTATGAGTCTGTTTCTCAATCGACACCCTCTACTTCTGTTGATCTTCCTCCTTTTCAAATTCTCGTCGATTCAAAAGGGTATACATTTGGTCGAGTAACCATGACTGAACCAACATCTTCGGTTGGGCCATCTGTTTCAATTACGTCAGCTCCCGCCCTAGCTACCCCGTCGATGTTTACAACTTCACTAGAGTCATATTTTCATGGTGGCCCTATGGTCCCATCAGGTTACAAATCATTATCTGGAATTTTCTCTGGTGCATCTTCAAATCCATGGACTTTACCAATGTCATCATACGGTATTTTAACTGGTAATCCTATATTAAGTACTGAACGACTTAATTCATTATACACATCAAGCAGGGCAATATTTTCTGTCTTATTATCCTCCTCATGCTAGGGGGCAACCTTTGGTCACCCAATATGACAGTACTCCGTCACTTTTTGGTCAATCTAATGTTGAAACAAATGTTTTTCAATGGCAGCACACTTTGCCTATCCAACCACAAATGGTTGTACACTCGTATCAACCGGTTCAACCTGTTACACCCACTTCATTACCACTTGTTAATACATATTTACCCTTGTTACAGAATCAAAATATTGTACATCAACCTTATCAAGCAGGTCCTTCAACTCAATACCATCAAATTTTGGGTCCACAAAATCCAAATCCTTTTGTTAATTTACAACAACCTGTATCCGGAATAATTTATTCACAAGATGGTCTACCATTTTATGGGATGTCACAACTGCAACCTGGTTATACATATCAACTGAATCCAAGTTATCTTAATTTTGGTTATAACATTGGTGGACAGACCCCATGGCAACCTCAGGCGCAAATGCCTCAAACTTCTTTTCAAAAAGTATCATATTCAGGTTTTGGTCAACAAAATCCTCAAGCGTTTACTATGCAAAACAACCCCTATCTAGGTTACCAGCAGCAGATTTCTTATGTTGGTGCTCAAAGGCTTGTTTCTCAAGAAATTCCATCTTACCCTAGCTATGCTCAACATGACCTTAATAGACAGTTTCCTTTTGTTGCAACCTTAGAATTACCAAATTTAAATCAGCTAACTAATGATCCAAATAATTATGCTCCTTGGTGGCTGGTGATACCTCACAAATTACCCTCAGATATTCCTAAGTTCAATGGAAACCCTAGAGAATATCCGTCGACTCATGTTATGACTTATCATTTATGGTGTTCATCAAATTCCCTGAATGATGATTCTGTTCGACTACGTATTTTCTAGCATACACTCACAAGTCCGGCTGCAAAATGGTACATTGAATTACCTAGAGCTTCTTTTGATAATTTCACAGCCCTAGCTACTGTCTTTTTGACTCATTTCCAATTACCCATTAGATATGAAACTGGAACAGAACTCTTGACCAGTTTCAAATAGACTAATGCTACTCACATCTCTAATCATATTCATGAGTGGTGTCGTCGTCGTCGAATGGTTAAGACCTTTGTTCCGGATCAGCTCCTGGCTGAATGGTTCATTAAGTCCCGATTACCATATATAACTGAGGATGTGGCTAAGGGTGGCGTCGTCACAGAAGAGCAAATTATCGCTCATGCCAAATATTTAGACTTGATTTATACTCAGTCTGGCACGCTCTATGAAAAAATTCCTAACACGCTGAGATATTCCTCCTCAATTAAAGGACTCTCATGCAAGCACACACCACACTACTGCATCTGATCCTGCTCCTACTTCCGAAATTAATGTTGTGTCATTTGAAAAAGGCAAAGGTGACAAGCAACCAGGAAGTAAGAAAAATGGGAAATTTAAGAAAAAGAAAACTTCTAACCCACAGGAAATATCATTTGATCAATCGTCTGGGCCTCAGAAACCTCGTTATCCATGCATAATATGTAATGAGGAACACTTTTTTAGGGATTTTCCTCACCGCGCTGAAGTCTCCAAAATCATCAAGACTTCTCATGCGTCAGCTGTGTTGCAGACCCATTTCCAAATCCGGACACAAACATGGTTGCTACGAATCCAACTCCTAGTTTCCAAGTGTTAATGTTATTTGTCACAAAACCCTCAACAGATATTTTGGTGTCAATGTGAAATAAATATTATGGTAATCAGGCCACTGATCAACCTACTACCTCAACAATGAATCCATTTACAAAATCAGTACCGCCTACTGATATTTCTAAATTGACAATCAAGCCACCAAAGGGAGTAATTCATAAATCGACATATAATCCTTGAGTAAGAGATGCACAAAATTATAATACAGTTGAATATTTGGATCAATCCCCTTCAACTATGTCTGCTCTTGAGGTATTACAAAATTGTCCCTCCCAAAAAAAGGCTTTATTTTCAGCTATTGGTGGAATTGATCCGACTGATTCTAATCTTGTTGACTTTAATCATACAGGCTATGTGCCACAACTACTAGTAGAATTAGCATTCTCCATACAAGTAAATGTTCTCAATAACCTTGTTCATCACACTATTATTGATGAGGGAGCATATACATGCATAATGTCTCTAAACTGTTGGAAGTCACTTGGCTCACCGCACTTATCACAATCATCAACGACGTTGAAGGCATTTGATGGGCATACATATAAACCTTGTGGTATTATTAATAACCTGCATGTTGAACTAGGGGGCAAAACAGTGAATATTGATGTTGAGGTTGTTGACAGACCCCTTGACTATAATATTTTACTTGGAAGGCCATGGGTATATGCAATTACTGCTATTGTTTCTACATATTTCAGAATGATTGCCTTTCTACATAAAGGTACAATTATAGTCATTAATCAAATATCCTTCTTTGCCTCTGCTTCGCAGGTAACTGGAAGTGTTTCATTCGTTCACATACCCCAACTAGAACTTCAGAACATTGGTGTAGGACTTTTAAAGGATTCCACTCTCATGGGAACCTTTGCATTACCGCCACCAGCGACGTCGGCAGAAATTGAAAGTATAGAGACCTGCTACATGATCTCTTCCACTCTATCTGGATTAAGGAAGAGTATGAGTGATTCTGATATTTCTACGCTGGATGAGTTTCTGCCACCTAGCCCTATTGAGCTGGCATAGCAATCAATCTATCTAGCTTAGGTGGCAAATCCAAAATCAGCGTCGCTGAGTGTTTGAGTTGATCGTTCCTTAGATTTTGGTACTCCATCTGATCCATTTTCCTCAATGTTCTTGACAGATGAGAATATTTTGGAAGCCATGATGTCAGAGGGAGAACCATGGGAAGATTATCATCATCGTTCCCATCTTCCTGATTATGAAGAAAATAATCTTAGCGAACTATATCACCCATCTATCAAAAATTTCTTTTCAAATTCTTTTCCCATTAATGCAATCGATTCCGAGCGAAATCTGTAAAATATTTAAGAAACGATTTCCACTGATATTTCGACCAAACTTAATGTTGTAGAGAATATTCATGTCGGTGTATCTTGTTCTCCATCAGAACTCGAATCATATCGCTCTCTATTTCGTGAATTTCGTGATGTATTTGCTTGGTCTTACGAGGAAATGCCAGGCATAGATACTAGTATAGTTGAACACACTATTAATATGTATACTGATGTCAAACCGGTACATCAATGGCTTCGTCCTGTTCATTCAAAGAAAGATGTTGCCATCAAAGCAGAAGTTGAAAAACTTTTACGTGCTAGTTTCATTTACCCTGTTCCGCTAACTGAGTGGGTTTCCAATATCGTTCCTGTCATGAAAAATCAAGGAACCATTAGAGTGTGTGTCGATTATCGGGATGTTAATCATGCTTGTCCAAAAGAAAACTATCCTACCCCCTTTATTGACCAGATTATTGATGATTGTGCTGGATGCGAAATATTTTCATTCATGGATAGATTTTCTAGTTACAATCAAATCAATATCTGCCCATATGATCAACATAAGACAGCATTCATCTGTCCCTGGGGAACATTCGCTTATAGGAAACTTCTGTTTGGTTTAAAGAACGCTGGGGAAAATTTTCAGAGAGAAATGGATTATGCTTTCAATGACATCAAGCATATTTTTCAACCGTATCTAGATGATTTACCAGCGCATTCATGAAATCGGACTAATCACCTGATGCATTTGAGAGCCATTTTCTTATGCTGCCGACACTACAACATATGCCTTAATCCACATAAATGTGTGTTTTGTGTTGGTTCTGGTCGATTTCTTGGATTCGTAGTCTCAAAAGAAGGAATTCGAGTTGACCCTTTTGTTGGAACACCTAATCCTACATGGGTAGGTGTGGAATGCGAAAAGTCACAATGGAGTCCAAGTGACCTTGGAATTTGAAACCAAGAGTCACACCATTGTATTATAAATGTACATCATGTATTATGGAAAAATAAGTGAGCTACACGCTTATCCTTCATTGTGTTGAGTTTCTTGTTGTGTGTGTGATTATATTTCTCATACACCATGTTTGTGCTTAACATGGTGTTTAACATGGTATCGGAGCTGAGAAGTTCATAACCAGCTCAACCTTGAGTGAGCCATTTGTGTTTATGGCCTGTGCATATCTGCAAAAATTCTTGGCATTTTTGCAGCACTCAGAGTTTCTGTAGCAGACATTTTTCAGCATTCAAAAAGTGGTTTTGAAGAAAAGCAGCATTGTGCATCTGAAGGTTTTCTCACTGCTCATTCCTCCTGCAATTTCTGCCTTTTAAATTCTGCATTTTGAAGAGTTGCTGGAATAGTGTTTCAAAGTGGGTTTCTGAAAGGAAAATTTCTAAGTTTTTCATTGGCATTTTCTGCAATCTACTGTTGTGTATTACTGCTTAAAATCCTGCTATACATTTACAAATTCTGCTGTTGTTTTAAAGTTGATTTCCTGCTCTCTGTTGTTTTTATATTAAAAAGTAATTAATTAATTAATTAAATTTCTCTGCAAATTGGTCTTTCGGCCCCCACACTACAGCTAACCGGCCCTCCCTCATTCTCCCTACGCTCCTCGGCCTTTCGACCTCTCACTGCTCCTCGATCACTCACGGCCCCTCAGCCTTTCTACCCTCACCCCTACACCATACCTGCAAACGCTACCTCTCAACCCTGCTCTACCCATCCCCCTACCTGCTAACCCGTTCCCCTACGCTCCACACTCCAGCCCTGCCATCACACAACTGCTGCCCCCTTCCACCCACCCCGCCCCCTTAACTCCACCCTCACAACCCGCGGCCCCCTCCTTATCACTCCCTCTACGACTCTCAAGCCTCCCCCCTCTCCCCACGGCCATTCCCCCTATCCACAGTACCCAGCCCTCCCATCCCTTAAACCCATCTCACGGCATCCCTGCCGGCTACCCGCTCCTCCGCTCCCTTACCACGACCCCCCTCCCTTAACCCTGGCTCCCCCTACGCTCTAAACCCCAGCTTCCACTCCCCACCCCCATATCAATCCATCCCCCTCACCTATACACTCCCCCCCCCTCTCGACCTTTCGGCCCTCCCCCTCACTGCACTATCACATCTGCAATTCCCTCACACTCGGCCTCCCTCCACGCAGACTTTGTCCAATTTTTTAATTTTTTAATTTTTTAATTAATCCCTCCTTTCCATTTTTTAAATTTCAGTTTTTTATTTTTAAATTCCTCCCTCTTTAATATATAAATAAATAAAAATAAAAAATAAAATAATAACATCAATCCCATCCCATTTAAATTTTCTATTTAATTCCCCTCCCTTTTCTGCCTTTTTTCCTTTTCTTTTAAATTCTCTCTTCCTTTTAATTCCCCTCCCACAATTGTAATTAACCCCCCTCCATTTCCATTTTAATTTTATTATTATTAAAAATCCCCCTTCCCCTTTTAATTAATTTCCATTTAAATTAATTAATTTTTTAATTAATTTTTAATTAATTAAAAAAAAACAGCAGAGAGAGAGGAAGAGAGGAAGTGCAGAGAGAAAACGAATAGCAGAAAAAGAGGAAATGACATGTGAGCAGATGGATTGAATACATAGTGAAAAGAGAAGTTTTGCATTGTGATTTGTGGCATTGATTTGAAGGGTGATGTGAAGACAAGTTTGCCATCATTTGTAAAACAACTATTTGAAGAAGAAAATTCAGCTGCTATAAAAAGATTCTTGCATAGTTGTTTTTGCTGCACATTTTTGCAGAAATATTGTATTGAGCTGACATTGTATTGCTTCTTCTTCATAGTTGCAATCAGTATTTGAGTTGTTGGAAAAATTGTTGATTGTCCTCCATCATTTGAGGAGCAGATTTTGTACTTTGAGAATTCCATAGTTGGAAGTTCTCTTGAGTCATTTGTATTTCTTGAAATTAAGTTGAATCAGATTGTACACGGGTGCATTTTCGGTTGAAGCCGACACCCTTTATTTTGAGCCTAAGTTGTTGAAAATGGCTAAAATCAATGAGGCATTAGAGTTGTTGAATAACCTCATTCATTCAAATGTTGATTATATGGTAAAAATGAGCAAGGATGCTCTTTGTAACATTCAAAGTTGTTTGCAAGATGCACAAGAAAAGATTGAGTTTTTACAGTTGGAAACTCAGCTTCAGCAAGACGAACTTCAGCAAAAGAGTCACCATTCTGACCTTGTTTCTGTTTAGAATATTATGAAGGACTCTCATCAGAAGAAAGAAGATAAAGTTGCAGATGATTCACATTCAGTTCCTTGCACTATAGCAGATGTACATGCAGATGCAACAACTCAGCCTCCACTTCTCAAGCCCATCATCATACCTTGGGAAGAGCTTGTCCACAGCAAGCACTGCACTGGTCTTGGATATGACAAGGATGTGTCCTTTCATATTCCAGAATACACCAAGCCCATCATATTTCAAAGTGCCGGATTCATGTATGACAGTTCACCTACAGTTGTTCCAGATCCTGCTCCACAACAACAACAACAGATTGAGAAATGCCAACACTGTGATCGAGTTGGCCATATGAAAGATCATTGTTTTGATCTTCATCCATGCAAGCACTGTGGTCGGCACACCCATTCTTCACACAGATGCTTCAGACAGAAGCCTCCTGCAAGAACAAAGATTCATCTTGGATGGATCGCTTCTTGGCAATGGGCATCAGCGGCCAAGAAGGTTTTTAAGACACATGTCAAAACTTGTTCACGAATATTGAGCAAACTTGCAGTTGAGTTTTCGCCATCATCTCACCTTGTCCCTGACAGGGGGGAAAATGGTGGTCATGTACAAGCTTCGACGTCAGATCAAGCGAGCCTGAGCCACAATCTCTCATTCCATGTTCAGAGTTGTAGCCAGCAGTTCAAGCGAGCCTGAGCCACAATTTGTCATTCCGGATTCAGAGATGTAGCCAGAGACACGGATGCCCATGAGCATGCCTTCGGTTGGTGGACAACCTTAAACCATCATCTTTGGTTGGTGGATAACCTAAAACCATCACAGGTAGTAGACCTCCCTTATTTTAGGTTGAAGGTCTCCCTTTCATATATGAGGGACACTTCCTCTAGCAGAAGCCTTCAACTTCTTGCCAGCTTTGGTTGAGTTCCAGGAAATGCTTCAAGCATTCCATAGTTGTTGGTAATCCTAAAACCATCACAGGTAGTAGACCTCCCTTCTTTTAGGTTGAAGGTCTCCCTTTTTTATGAGGCACAATTCCTCTAGCAGAAGCTTTTAGCTTCTTGCCAGTTTTGGAAGAGTTCCAGGAACTGCAAAAAGTATTGCATTCCAGTGTTGGTGGTCATCCTTAAACCACCTCTTCTTTCCAACATTTCAGAGAGTTGATTCAGCCCAAGTGCTGCCATGCATACTTTCCATATTTGTATTACAACTCTCTTCTTGGACTCACACATACCCCTTCGGATTAATGGGGGATGTTGGAACACCTAATCCTACATGGGTAGGTGTGGAATGCGAAAAGTCACAATGGAGTCCAAGTGACCTTGGAATGTGAAACCAAGAGTCACACCATTGTACTATAAATGTACATCATGTATTATGGAAACATAAGTGAGCTACATGCTTATCCTTCATTGTGTTGATTTTCTTGTTGTGTGTGTGATTATATTTCTCATACACCATGTGTGTGCTTAACATGGTGTTTAACACCTTTGAAGGTTCAGGCCATTCTTGATTTTCCTGCACCATCAAACGTACTTCAGATACAGAAACTTCAAGGAAAGGCTAACTTCCTAAGGAGGTTCATTCCAAATTACGCCAAAATGGCTAAAGGATTTACTCGACTCTTGTAAAAGGGGGTTACCTTCCACTGGGACCAAGTTGCGCAAGCTTCTTTTGATGCTATCAAGGAAAATATTTTCCGAGCGTCATTAATGTATCCCCCTAATTATCAAAATTATTATTTCCTATATATCGCCGCGGCTGAAATGACCATTGCTATGGTATTGGTCCGAGTAGAAGATGGAATTGAACATACGATCTATTATTTGAGTGGTAATCTTAATGATATGGAAGTTAAGTACTCATACGTAGAAAAGCTTGCCTTGGCAGTTGTTCAAGCTGTCCAAATATTTAACCATTATATCCTGCTCCAAAAAACAACAATAGTTTCGGATTGCAACCCCATGACTTATATCTTATCACGTCAATTGAAAATATTCAAAATGGATTTTCATTTTGCAGGAATTTGATTTGGAATTTATCAAATCCAAGTCAAAGAAGTCCTTAGTTTTGGCTGAGCTTCTCTGTGACCTTGCCTCTAATAGTACTGCAACTACGTCGGAACCATCAATTCCAGACGAATCTTTGTTTCTAATTGGATCATCTGATCCTTGGTATGGGGATTTCATCATTTATCTCCTGACCCAAAATTTTTGACCTAATACCTCTCACTCTGAATAGCGACATATTCGATACCAAGCCAAAGATTATATGATTGTCGGCGATACACTTTATCGTCGTGGCATCGATACAATTTTAAGAAGGTGCCTCACTCATGAGGAGATCGAAAAAGTGTTAAATGATTGTCATGTTGGGGCTTGTGGGGGACATTTATTTGGATATGCTACTGCACAGAAGATACTCCACGTCGGTTACTTTTGGCCTACTATTTTTTGAGACTGCATCCTCGCGGTCAGAAGTTGTCATGCGTGCCATATTTTTTATCGTAAGATCCGCAAACCGCCAGTGCCAATGCGTCATGTTGTCTCTGCGGGACCAATTATGAAATGGGGTATTGACTTCATGATCTGTAACCCTCGTTTGTCTGGGGGGGCATGGTTATATTATTGTCACAGTCGACTATTTTACCAAATGGGCCGAAGCGATGCCTACATTAAACAACACAGGACAAATAGCTGCATTGTTTTTTTTTAGTCATGTTATTGCATGGTTTGGGGTCCCACAGGCTATAGTTACAGACATGGGAAGCATTTTCGCAACCAAATGATGCCTGAATTGACTGCCAAGTTAGGATTGTCACATGATAATTCTACTCCTTATTATCCACAATCAAATGGAAAAGTTGAGGCTATTAACAACATTCTTAAATAAATGCTTCAACGAATGATAAGAGTTTGTAAAAGAAACTAGAATTTGATCCTGTACTCCGCCTTGTGGGTGTATCGAACCTCGGTGAGAAACGCAACAAGATTTACTCCTTTTCAATTTGTGTATGGTCTAGAAGCTATCTTACCAATCCAATGCAAAATATCATCGTTAAAACTCGCAATAGACTTGTTACCTGACACCTCATAAGAAGAAGCGTGTCTCCTTAACCTCATCGATATTGATGAAACACGTCGTGCAGCCCAATTGGCCAATGAAGCGCATAAGATACGTATAAAGGTGCAATACGACAAAAATGTCCAACCTCGCATTTTCTCAAAGGGCAACTTGGTCCTTCTTTATGATCAAGAAGCTGATGTAATAGGTACAGGAAATTTTGATCCATTATCGCATGGCCCCTATATTTTCAAAAGAGTTCTTGATACGGGTGCCTATGAGTTAGTTGATTACGATGGAATTCCATTGGCGTGGCCTAGAAATGGGTTTTATTTGAAACGTTACTATGCTTAATCATGAGCATAGCAATTTTTTGTATTATATTGTATATATGTTGTTGATTTGCATTCAATATCTTAATTTGTTTTTAGAGTTTTCTTGATGTTATTAATCCACTTTACATTTCATCGCAGATGTCTGAATCTTTTTGAAACCATTTGTTGGATACGCTGATGGTGCTAGTCGTAGTACGCAGAATCTATCCTCTATAGCGTGGGCCATTTTTGCTCTGAACGGCGAGTTAGTGAGTTTTCAAGGGATTTGTATTAGTATATCGACGAACAATATCACTGAGTATAGCGCGTTGATCGAACTTCTCTCTGATGCCATTTCATTTGGTATTAACCACATAATCATAAGGCTAGACTCACAACTTGTGGTATTACAACTCACTAGTATTTATACTATTAGAAATCCAACACTTTTTAGATTGTTCCTAAGAGTTTGACTTTTGGAAAGACATTTTGATTTTATTCAATATCAACACATTTCCAGAAATTTGAACACATTGACTGATTCATTAGCTAATCAATTTTTAGACAGACATTTGCAACATATGTAAAGAAAACATTCACATCATTGAATAGGATTGCACAATAAACATATGAAAAAACTGAAATCATATAGATAGATAGTTATAGGTTTTTACAAAAATTTGTGCCCAAGACACATTGGTCATCTGACCTCAAAATGTATGAAAATTTTCACAAGTAAACTAGTCGTGCTTGTGGTAACATGCTATAGATCTAGCTATCATACGAAGTAACCGCATCCAACAGTTAGGAAACCCAATAGTGTGTCGCTACAATCGCATAGGAAGCTCTTCGATCCGGCAATCCAAAATCCCGAAGGTCAAACCATCTTTGTGCTGCTGAAGTTCAGTCAGAGTCTCAGCCATATCAAGATCCTAAAGGACTGCTCTCCCGACAACCCTCTCTGCTGGCACATCTGCTTCGTGCTCCGGTTCCACTACTGGTTGAACACGACCAACATCTGCATTACATCAAACATTTAGTTTAGTCTTGGGAAAACATCAAAATATAAAAACATTGTATAAACCTTAGGAAAATTAAAAAACATGGTCAAAACATTCTTACCCATTTCACCCCACTGAGCGCCTTCTCGTAATGATAAATCTAGATCTCCTCGGAAATCAATGCCTGCGTATGCATAATCATCGAGGGCAATGATATGTCGCCGAAACCAGGCAAAGAATGCAGTAGAGAACACAACAGTCGATTGTCCTGCATGCCGACCCATGAGTTCTACCCATCTTTGCATCCGAGGATCTCTAGGACTAGTTATATCCAGTGTCACATGTCGTGGCTGCATCAGTGGAATCCTTTCCAAAGTGAAGGATATAAGGATAGAACCATAATTGAATTTCTTCTTCCTTCCTCCCTTTTCTTTATTCAGTTGTTCCTTTATTTGAGATAGAACGGCTTTAGACCAGTTGAAAACTTTTGGCTTCATAGACTCTAGCGCATACTGCATATATGATATATTCGCTACATGTAGTGTAACGGTGCTAGCAAGTTTAGCGATCGTGAAAAGGATAGTTCTCAAAGGCAACTCTCTGACATCCGGGATGTTTATTTTTCCATCTTTTCTAGTTTCTACCCCTGGATAGCAATATTTCAGAATATAATCCCTCACTGTCTCTCCTCCAACGGTAGACTTTGAGAGTGAAATGGGAAAACCTCTCCTTGACAAACTTGTGAGAAAATACACATCCTCAACTATTATGGGAACCACTTGTTTCTTAATATAAATGCCTCTATCGCCATATCCCGTGCTTGAACTAAAAACTCCAAGGGTTCTATTTGTTGCCTCATCCCAGACAATTTGAAGTACTTAAGTAGTCCACAATCTCTTAGGGCTCTTACGGTACCCGGATCATTCAAGGCAATCATATATTTTTCTTCATGTTCTCTTTCCCTCCATGTAATCGTCATTATAATCTGATGGAAACCTGAAATACAACCATAAGATCCATTAGATTCCATTCATTTCAAAAAACTAGGTCAATTTTGGGCATTATGAGAAAATCAAAAACTTATACTGCGCCCAACGCACTCCCTAATAAGAGACAATGCATTGCACATGCAAGTACACTTCATTTTACTTGCTATGCAACGTAGGTTTCGATATTCAGGGGTGTGTTGCCCTCATTTTGGGCAGAATTTACCCTAAGGGCCTTAAAACCCTAAAATTTGTAGAAATTGGAGATGAAATGAATACCAAAGGAAAGAGGAGGTTCATGGCACTAACCTGGAACAACGGTGACGAAATCCTTCCATAGAAACAATCACAATCAGCAGCTGAAGTTCGGGGCAAAATCAGGTTCAAAGCTCCAAAATGAAAATGGTAACTATGGAATGGTAAAAATGAATAGTGAAACTACTTTTAATAGTAATTTAATTATTTGCAAGTTAAATCTATTTCTATGACTATAGTTTTATTATGTTTTTATCATGAAACAGCTATTTTTAATCCATTTGATGTTGTTTTGAATAGGAAATACGACTGATGAATAGATTAGTCGTGACAGATTTATTCAAAGAATGACTTAACCACAAAGCATAATTTTTCTCCTTATTTTCGAGCTTTGTTAAAAAAAAAAAAATATTTGAAGTGCACTTTTATCTCTCTTTTGAGCTTCGATATAGTGAAAAAGGAACTCGTGGAGTCTTCTTTCAGCTCTTTTCAAACTCTGATAATGTGAAAATATTTCCAAGCACTTGCCTTTTCGAGCTCATAAAAGTAAATGAATTAATATCTACTCAGTATAAGTTTAACCCTTTTCCGGACTGAGATAGATTATTTACGAAAAAGGAATACCTTGGTTAAACGTGACCAAAGAGGTTCTCTCAGATATTATTTTACACTTTTTCGGATCTGAGTGACAAATTTATGAAAAAGTACTTATGGAGTTTTCTTTCGTCCTTTTTTTCAAAGTCTCCAAATATGAAAAAGGACTGGACTATCACTGTCATTAAGCTCGTTAAAACATAAAATAGTGAAGGGCTTGTTGATCATGGCAAGAATCAAGTTTCATTCATCCCTATACTCGTTAATTTGTTAAATAGCGATACTTTATTAGCCTGAAGGGTTGATTTATAGATCAAGCAAATGTTATCCTCCTTAAGCTTTTTAAAAAATAAAGAGGTACTGGTTGACAAATGACCAGGGAAAATTTCGGAAAACTAAGGAAAATTTCTTTATGGTATCAAGTCACTCTTGAACATGACACTTCCTTCACTCCATGTCCATGACTGTTTGGGTTGGGTAATCATCTTGACAGTTGATTCACACCTATGGTTCATCATACCTTCAATGTTAAGTCCCTATATTAATAGTGTAGTCCCTTATTATGTTAGTGTATCTCCCCTTATTGTTATTTTTGTACCCCTGTAACTCCCATATTGTTATTATTGTGCCCTTACATTATTATGGTTAGGTCAGCTAGGGTTACATTGTGGCCCCACTAGGATTACATTGTGGCCCCATGGAATCCTATATATAGAAAGGAGGTTTTGTCATTTGTATAATCCAAGAATTGTTCATTCATGTAATGTATTGTAGGTTTCCCCCTCGAATTGGCTTATTTCTAAGGCATTGATATCTCTTTTATTCTATTTTTGGAGCTGGTTTCACAACATTTGGTATCAGAGCTTTGGATTCTAGGGTTTCGTTGCTCCAAACAGGTCATCATGGAATTTTCGCTATAAATTTTTGCCTATGAAGGTTCAGAAGCTGAAATATTTAGAGTGTGAAGCCGAAATCTTGAGTAACATCATCGCAAAATTTCAGAGCTTGGTTCACAATATTTTTGGAGATATGATCTGTGGAAGTTAGGGATTTTTGCAGGCTCCTGAATTTCACTTAAAAAGGTCATCGCGGAATTTGCACTATAACATTTTTTCTATGAAGGTAAAAAATTCAAAAAAAATTAGAACACGAAGCCGAAATCCTGAGGAACATTTTCACAAAATTTCAGATCTTGGTTCGCAATATGTTCAGAGATATGATCTGTGTAAGTTAGGTCTTTTTCAGGCTCCCGAATTTCATCTCAAAGAGGTGATCGTGGGAAAATCTTCATAACTCTCTATTGAGCATCGGATTGGAATTCTGTAAAAAGCGACTAGAAGTACACAAACTCTAGTTTTCTGTCTATATATTTCAGATCCAAAGGAGTAAAAAATGACACGTGGCAAGTCATATAAGTTCTCTCTACTGAACTAGTCCATAATTAGGTCATTATGGGATATTGGACATAACTTTGTCTTGAAGAATCCAAATCAGGTTAGACCTATGGCATTCAAAATAATATTCATAGGGCTACATTAGGGTCAAATTTCAGCTATTGAATATCCAAAATCATAGAGATAATTCAGTTTCAATATCGAGCTCCTCAAAAGCAAGAAAAAAGTGTGTATTTGGTTTTTAAAATTGCATAACGTTTGTTTGAAAAAGCAGTTTGAAGTGATTCCAAGGGCATATTTTAGAATTTTTATCAGTATTGGGTTCTATAATGCCTCTAAAAAATAATTTCATACCCATTAAGCCCTCAAAAATCTATACTATGATGCATGAAGAGGAAGAATTACAGTATGAGATATCAAAATTACGGTACCAAGTGCAACAAGTTTCGATCTTACGAAGAGCAACCGAAGATGACATAGATGGTTTAAAAGCATAAATGGAGGCTAAGTTGGATGGTTTGAAGGATCAAATAATAACTAATATGGATGATAAATTATTGGAATATCACATCGAGCATCAACAACAATTTCTCCAACTTTCAAAGGATAACCTAACTTTGGTGCAGAATCTAATGAAACAACAAGAAGATCAACATCACATTGAAAGAAGTTATGAAGCAATCATAGAAACAAGAAATCAACAAGTAGGATCAACTTCAAAGTATCTCAGCAAGTGGAAGAACTTTCCTGTAGAAGATTCCAGATGGGAGGATGGGAATTTTATACAGAAGCATCAAGAAATAATCAAGCGTTGAGGACAACACTTGTTTGAAGGAGAGGGGCATGTTAAGTCCCTATATTAATAGTGTAGTCCCTTATTATGTTAGTGTAGCCCCCCTTATTGTTATTGTTGTACCCCTGTAACCCCCATATTGTTATTATCGTGGCCTTACATTATTATGGTTAGGTCGGCTAGGGTTACATTTTGGCCCCATGGAATCCTATATATAGAAAGGAGGTTTTGTCATTTGTATAATCCAAGAATTGTTCATTCATCTAATGTATTGGAGGTTGCCCCCTCAAAGTGGCTTATTTCTAAGGCGTTGATATCTCTTTTATTCTATTTTTGGAGATGGTTTCACAACATTCACTTCGGTTTTGGTTCAATACTCCCAACTCACCACAGTGTCACCGATATGTTCAAGAGAAGTGATCCAGTGAATAAACTCATCCTTCTGCAATACTCGTAAACCTTTATTCTCATAAATTTCATCCCTGAAAATTTCTATATCAAGTCATACCCTTGTCTCCAAAATCAGTAACTTTCGTTTCACAATAAGGTGAATTCTTGTTGACGACAAATCAATATCCAGTAATTTCACTTAGAAACATCAGATTCCAGTACCATGAGGCTTGTTACAGCATCAACAAGATCCTCGCTTCCGGACCTTTGATCGAAAGATTTTGTTTGGAGTTCGACATCAAATCATCTATTCACACCTTATGAAATGTACTGTAGTACCTTGAGGGCCATTTTCATTAATGGTGGTTCTCTCGTGTTTGTTAACATCTCACATCATTGACTAATAATCAAACGATGTCTTTCCATGTTCGACGACAAATAATATATTCGCATGGTTAGAGTTGTACCCGAATGATCGAGTGAATGAAATAAGAAGACCCTGGATTTATTTTCATCCATCTGGGTTGCGATTTGAAGATTGTTGTAAACATCATCTATATGGTGACCTTACATACAGATTGTCATCCAAACATGGGCCTATATCTATAGGCATGTCTACATTGGGAAACATTCCAATGTCGACGACTTTCTGAATTATGTACATGTTATTAGATTGTCTATGTGTTTAACATGGGAATGCCTACCCTCAGCAATTATGATCAAAGAGCATATATCATGATGTAATGTATTTTAAGATTGATGCAGGGGACCACTCCGCTTCATCTCCAGCCCATCACAGTGTAAAGCATCTCAATCAAATGTTTTTATTATTTTGACCTCATGCTTTAGGGGGAAATTGTTATAGGTCAATTTGGGCATCATTCCCAATGACCTGGTTAACTGGGCATCGTCTCCAGGACCAATGACTAAGGGTCTATCATCCTCTATCATTTCAAGTTGCTACATTCCCTAAGACAAGAACAAGACAAATCATGCATGACTTTCATCAAGCAAAGGTTTCCAAGGTTTGAAGTTTATTATACAACATATGAGAGCTCACCAACACTGCCTCTAAGGGGACTAAGTGTGTTGCATATGTAGGTAGCCCCATGCAAGGCTGCTCTGCAAAGAACTTCCCGACATTCACAGGTGCGTTGGTCACATTGGGAGCGAAATTCTCATTGTTCCGGAATCTCCACTTGGCTAGTGCCTTCTAGAAGATTTCACATGTGTCAAGCTTCGAATCCAAGTGTCTATTTGACATCTACAAGATTGGGAACATGTCTTGCCTATTATTGGAAAGTCATTGATTGTAAAACAACCTTCAGCTCCTCTATAAATTGAGCACAGATCTAAGTGCTTGGTAAGGAAGAATTTGAGTAGAGAAATGCTGGTGGATTTTCAATTGAGAGTTAGATTTGTGTAACAGCTGCTGGAGAGATTTATACTGTGATGGGGCTAGGAATGTTTCTCGAATGGTAACTTCAAATCAGTCACTAGGTTGTAACCTCTCCTTCTATCATTAATAAAGAATACAACTTTCTTTTCCCTATATGCATATGTATTGGCTTTGATTTTCCATATTATAAGCTCTTAGTTGATGTATATGGTTTATGCTTTACTGATTTAGCTAACTAACTTGAATAGACATCTGTATTATTACTATCTTATGTTGTTTTAGTGTTCTTTCTTGCAGGAAGCATTTTGCACAAACCGCTTGAATTTGAAGCTACAACATAAGCGACAAAAGGAAACATTTAGAAGCGCTTGGATTACAAGTAAGCTTCTAATATATTCTTTGTGTCTGTTCTTAGCTAGGAAAAGAATTCGTATAGTCTTTAATCTATTGTTCTAGATTATCACCTGTCTAGGGAAGCGTGTTTTATCCGTAATTCACAATTATGTCCAACACCAATGGAGACACATCTCCAAACTCTTTGAAAAGTTCAATATATTTCTGTTTTATATGAGTAGGAAGAGTTTTAGATAGTTTGATCATTTTGGGTTCTGTCATGCTGCCTATGTTATATTCTTCTACATTAGTTTCTGTAGGCTCCATCTTTGGTTTTTTAGCTACATCATTGAAATCAAAAATCTCCTCTAATGGTGTAAGGCCCCTTGGTATTGTATCATCTTTACATTGTAAAACCTCAAGGTCTTTTTGGTATAGATTTTCAAGTAATTCTACCTTATAAATATTTTCAAACTGGTTTATATCAGCAGTATAGGACAACTCTATTTTGTGGGCTTTTTTTCAGCAAAAAAATATTCGTCATGGCTTGAGCTAGGTGTTGGTACAGCGAAATCATTCTTAGATTGCAGAAAGTCATCAATGTGCTTATCACCCTCAAACACTTGCCAATAGTTTTCATTGTCAGACACTGCAGGCCAATTTTTCACTTTTACAGTGAATTGCTCATTTACATGAGGTTTTTGGCAATTGCTGGTAGTAAATGAAAGCTCATTTGCAAGGTTATTCTGAGCTCTAGGGATGAAAGTGAGTTCATATTTTTCAAAAGTTTTCAGGAGATCTAGGGCAGCATTCCTATATTCTATTAATCTTGGGTTTTTGGTTGAATACTCTCCTTTTATTTTCCTACTGATCAGCTTTGAATCTCCTTGGACTGATATTTTCTTGGCTCCTATGTTTTTAAGAAAATGTAAGCCAAGGAGGAGGGCTTCATATTCTGCAATTTTATTAGTGCATTGGAAATCAAGTTTGTAGGAATTTCCTTTGTTTGTATTATGTATCCATACACCTGATCTAGAACAAGCTTTGCCACAAGAGCCATCAAAGCTCATGTTCCAAATTGTTTCTATCTCACAGTCATTCTCATTTTTTTGTTCAAGGCTGCCAAAGTTTGAGTTGTTATGCTCTTCATTTGAGGACAAATTTGACTGTTTTGATGGGCTTAACTCTTTCTCATTTTCATTTTCTTGTTTGTTGATTTCATATTCATTATAAAAGATAAATGAATCAAGGTCTGAATGAATAGAATAAACATGAGTGTTTTTAGGCCTAGCTAGGCTGCTTACCATATATTTCATATGAGATTCCCTGTATAATATTCTTGTTTGGTTAAAGACTAGGATGGTAGCATAAGACATGCCCATTTGAAGGCTCCCTTGAAGTTTGGCTCCCCATGATCTGGATAGAAGCATGCCATACTTTGGGGGAATGTCAGCAACTACTGTCCATAACTAGACCCTTAGCAGGAATTGTGCCAGATTGACACATAAATCCTTAATTAGACCCAAACACTTGACTCTAATTGAATCAAAAGAATACAAGTCTTTGTAAGGTTTAGTAATTTCTAGGCCTAATCTCTCCATCACCACTTTTTCCATGAGGTTGTGGGAGGCACTAGAGTCTAGCATGGCATTGTGCAAGATTTTATCATGTATGTTCAAGTTGACATAGAATGGAGGGACATCTCCTTCTTGGTATTTTCGTTATACTTTAGGAACAAACAAAAATTTTGGTTTATCATCTGTCAAGTTTAAAGTATCAGTATCATTTCCTCTATTCAAAGCTTTCAAAACTTGATTTTTATATACATCCTGGGTCACTTATTCAGCTAAGGGTATGCTAATTTTGATCTTGGAAATTTCTCCCTCAAGGCTGAAAGGTGCTAGTGTTTTTGACATATTTACATATGTTTTGTCACATATAGTCTTTTCAGCAATTCTGATTTGATGAGTTTTATTAGGACTATTATTTTGGACAGATTTCTCAAGGCCACTAGTAGAAGTACTAGGGCAGCTTGGTTCAACACTTTTTTGGCTGGTTTTGTCTTTATTCAGATCATCTTTCTTAGCCACAGTGTTGGTACTATTTGTTGTCTTTTTCAAAGGATTTTCTGAGGTTTCCCTAATAGCAACTTCTGTATTATTATTCTCGAAGCACTCTTGGTTCTTTCTGCTCCTAAGATCATATTGTCTGTGGACCTCCATTATAGCATTTTCAAATCCCAATTGATAATATTCAGAATCCTCATGGTTGTTTTCAGTTTGGTCTGAGGAAAAGAATCCTTATTCTTCTTCCGTGAGAAAAACATCACCCTCACTATCAGATCCTATCAGATTTACATGATTTTCTTCCAACATTTTTGTCTCTCTTTCTTCTTCATCTACATAGTTATCTTGGAAAGGAGGCCTGATTTGTTGGTCATTATCTCTTTTTCTATTTTGAATAGGGTCTCTTCTGAAATTTGGATTCATGTTTCTATTTTGGGGATTTTCTCGATTCTCCCTAGGAGGCACTCCTTCAGTTAAGTTTATCCTTTCCATCATTCTTTCCTTTACTCTCACTAAGTTATCAATTTTGGCATCAAATGATGAGGCTGAGGCCATTGTTTCATATTTGTATGTAACTCTTTTTTCTAATTTCAACCTAGCTCTTTTCTCAATCAGATTTGCTTCTACACTTACAGCTCCCCTCTGCATATATTCTAAAGTTAAGGGGTCTCTTTCTCTTAGCTGATAGGCCATGTCCGGGCTAAAACCTTCTAGAAATTTTGCTAAGGCTAAGCCTAGTGGGGGTTTCATGTTTGGGGAAAGTGCATTGTAAACACTATTGAATCTAGTGCAGTAATCTTGGACACTTTCCCCAACATTTATTTTAAGGTTTCTATATTCTGAAAGGATTTGGAGAGGGTTCTTTTTAATCCATTTATTAATGAATGTTTGGTATAGAGAAGGGAGATCATGTATGTTGTTAGGAGTTAAGTTTTTAAACCATTTTTTGGCTTCTCCTCCCAACCTTTAGGGAAAATATCCTCATCTTAATGGTCTCTTCTTCTATTTCCATGTAGTCAAAGGCATCATTCATTTTATCTACATGTTGTTGGGCAGTGGTAGATTCAGTTCTAGTGAAGTGGGGAATTCTAGATTGATAATCATTTCGTAGATGAACCACATGTTGTGGTAACGCTAAGGGGGCATACCATGCCACCATGATGGGAAAAAATGGAGGGTTTACAAGAGGTGGGTTTGTGAGAGGGAATGTGGAATGAAATGGAGTGTTTTGAACAATAGAAGTATGGATGGGTGTGGTGGAAGTACTTGGACCAACAAACTGATTTTGAGCAGATTTGTTATGGAATGAGCTAAAGTGATGGAGAAGTTGAAAATCAGGAGGAGTAGAAGGAGAGGCTTCTCTACTAGAACTCTGCTGCAAATCTATGGGCTCAAGGTCAGTCTGGTCAATTTGATTATGTGACTTGGTTCTAAATAGGTTCTTTGAATGGTGCAAGTCAAACTGAGGATCTTTCAAGACTGTAAGGTGTTCAGGGAAAGATCTTTCTCTTTGAATAGTCCTAACAGTAGTTAAATTTCCAGCTCTAGAATTTTGCCACAAAATATTTTCTGGATCATCAACTATAGTAGGAGGATTAGGGTCTGGATGAGATCTGGTATTGATCCTTTGTGAAGCCAGATTTCAAACTCAAAATTTTGAGAGGCTGAAAGTTTGAGACTGTTTTCAGAAGGTTGGCCTCTCTCGGTGCTTAGTAAACTTCTATAATATGGGGCTAGGCTTCTAAACTTCTTAGGGCTGATTTGACACAATCCTAAGGAAGTCTAAAGAGAACTAGTGAAGTAATAGGCCTACTAGAGGCTAGTGGAGTCTCCAGGTGGATGTTTTTTGTTGTTTTGAGGATATATGTGTATGGTCCACCACCAATAAATGACAAAAACCAATCTAGGAATTCTTTTTTGTGTTTTCTGAGTTTCTTTATGGTAGCCCTAAGGTTTGTATGAGTATCCTACACCTAAATAATCATTTAGCTAAGATCGTGAAACAAAAAGAGTATATTATTGGCTATTAGTTGATTTTCTTGAGATTAACTGAGGGTTTAAATGATTCTATAAGAGTTTTTAGGCTATCATGTACTCGGTCCCACCATGATCGCCATTATGTTGGTGTCCCGTGATTTAGCAGATTGATAGACCAAATGCACAGGGTAACATCAGACCAGTCTTTGGAGTCCTAGGACCCAGCCTTCCTGGACTTAGAGATGGCTCTCTCTATTTGTTTGCAAAGGATATGAACTTGTTTGCTTTAGATGGTTGATTTTAGGCTAGTTATTAAGTCAGGGGTTTGTTTGATTGTTTTGGTTGGGTATGATGATCAAGAAGAATAGATAGAATGAGGAAATATCTAAGTCATTGGGCAATGGAGTCTATAAAATTCATGAAAAGTTCATCAATGGATCGGGGAGCATCACAGGGAAGATCTAACTTGGTCAGTGGATCTTCAAGGTTTTTAGGGGTAATGAGATGGACATTAATTGTAAGAATAAAAGTAGGACAAAGGGAAATCAAGAATCCTTTATCATGTACCTTTAACAAAAGGGACTTAAATATCATAAACATAAAGAGGCAATTAATAGACAGGGCAAACCATAAATTCTTTGATTCAACTAAAGTAGATAATTATTCAAGACAAAAATTCCAATGAAATATAGAAGGCAAGAAACTCATTTAACTTCTAGTGATTTCACCTTCAAGGACAGAAAAAATTTAAGACACACGTATAATTGTAATCAAAGAAGATGGAATGCCTAAAAATCCTTGATCATAGCTATGAAAATCTCTAAAACAATTATTTAAGAAAGTACAAAGGGTATGATCGAAACAAAACCTCTTTGGCAGACCTAAGTAATGGTACTTTAGAGAGAGACATCAAAAACAGTTTTTTAGTGACATCAAATAAGCAGGGCTAGCCATAAATCATTCTTGATACCTACTGTATTAAACCATTCATGAAATAAACAAGCTTAGGGGGTCTAGAGAGCAATTAAGAATTCTCTAAAATGTCCTAGCAGAGGAAAACATTAAGGCGGTGAGAACAAACAAAACTAAGGTGCCTTTAGAAACATTTCTTAGCCTAAATCCTTTGTTCTACTGCAACATAGAAAGATGGAAACATAATGAAACATGAAATAACAGTAACAGAATAGAAACACTTCACCATTAACCAAGCTCAGGGATCCTACAAGCAAGCCTCCTCCATCAACAAACAAATCAGGGCATTCACAAGTTCCAAGACATCAATTTCTTTCAAATTCCAAGAGTATATGTATTACTTCAAAGGGTCATCAAATGTTGAGATTGCAACAAGATGATGAGCTTAGTGGAAAGAAGTCGCCTTCACTAAGTGGGCCCGCAGGCTATTTTTGGCGGAAATCTATTTTTAGACTATGTCTATTTTTAGACATGTTGATCATGTTCTATGAGTTGCAGGATGCTATTTGTGGATGGTTGGTCAAGTCGGAAAAAATAGATGGACTTCTATTTTTAGATATATTGGGTGAAATCTATTTTTAGATTTCCAGTCTAAAAATAGATATGTCGAATATTATTAGCTCTTAATAATATTTGGACTATAAACATTATCTTATTCTCTTGGAGCACTTCTGTTAAGTGCACATATGTGGCACATGAGTTAACAGAAGGAATTATGTTATTCCTGAGGGTTAAGTGGAGCTATTTCATGTATACTTCAGTTAGAACTCATGTGACGGAGTTTGGTGGAGTTATTGAGGTAGTTGGTGTAGTTGTGTTCATTTTAACTGAGTTAAACATAGTTGAGCTAGTTGTATCTAGTCTAACTGATTGATACACTAGTGAAAGTGGTGTGAATTAATTATTAATTAATTCACTAATTATTAACTCATTAATCAACTAAAGAATACATCAGTTAACTACAGTGCATGGACAGTTTCAGTGGAGACCAGTGAAGAGGTAGGTGAAAGCGCAGTGTGACTATCAGTTGTGACTATACTGTTGCATGATTTGCAACAACCAGTGATTGGAGATGCCAATGATGATTGGGCAATCAAGGCTGGACCAATTCGATTTCATTCAGAGCCATTCTTCAGCAATGATTGCACAGTAGAGGCAGGCTATCAGGTGGTAGAGATTGGAGCATGTGATTTGCTAGATTGTGCTTGATTAGTGTGTAGCAATTGGAGATTATACTGAGAGCTTTGTGAGGAGCTTTGTATAATGATTGCTACATGATCTCTATGACATATAATATACATATATTTGGGGGTTTTCATATTTAAGATTCCCCATTAAATACTGTGTTCATATGTGTGATTGTTTATGGTTTTAATGTGCGCATGCGATTGTTTTTATTTACACAATTAATGATCAATGGTAGAAGAGATTATGTATTGTGCATGAAGTTAAAATAGTGTGTGATCAGGAGAATCTCGGTGAATAATATATCAGTTATTCAAATTTCTACATGGTATCGAAGCGATATTGATCATTGGAGCAATTGCAAAACATTGAAGTGGTTGAATTTTGTGCTGGTGGAATTCGAATTTGCAGCAGAGTTTTCTTGGTGTCGAAGTTGAGATGTCATTCAACAGATTGCAATTGGAGTATGCCCTTGAGGGCAGCTCGAATTATATTTCATGGAAGGACGGGATGGAGGCAGTGCTGGATGACAATGGGTTGAAGGAGTTCATAGATGCAGAAATTCCAAAACCTGCTTCTAGCAATGTTGCCGCACTTGACGCATGGCAAAAGAAGACAGCAAAGTGTCGAAGAATTCTGTTGGAAGGTGTAAAGGATCACATAGTGTCCAGCCTTCATGGTAAGGCTTCTCCATTCTTGATGTGGAAAGTGTTGAAAGACTTATTCCAAAGCAAGAGCGATCAAAGGAAGTTGGCGCTCAAGGATAAACGCAGGAACATAAAAATGGAGAAAGGCGACAGTATGCCCAAGTACCTCACGAAGTTCATACAATGCAGGGATGATCTGGGAAGTGTGGGGGTGACTGTAGATGATGAGGACTTGGTGAGCTTGGCTCTCCTTGGGCTTCCGAAGAGTTGGCATTCCTCTCAAGACTCTGTCAATGGTCGGGAGAAATTGCCAGGATGGGAGCGACTTTGGTCGGATCTTGTGCAAGAGGAGATAAGGTGAAGTACTAGGGACGGATCTTCATCAAAGAAATCAGATGAAGAAAATTGCGCTTTGGTTGCCAAAGAAAGGAAGTGGAAGAGCAAGAATAATGATTCTCAATCTGGTGCAAAAGGCAAGAAGCAGGACATGTCTAAGGTGAAGTGCTTTCACTGTCACCAACACAGACATTACGCCACTAATTGTCCACAGAAGAAGAAAAATAAGCAGGCTGCTAGATCTACAGCTGGAGAGGCCTTAGCCTCGCAGTTTGAGCTGGATTTTTCGCTGATCGCATGCTTGGTCTCAATTATGATGGGTTCAGTGTGGTTTCTTGACATTGGTGCGTCTTTTCATATGACCAGAGATAAATATTTGATTACTGATATGGATGAGAAAGATCTTGGAGTGCACATCGAGATGGGCGATGATGGTAGATACAGTGCGACCGGCATCGGTACCATTTCCTTTGAGAGGGAGTCTGGTAAACCCTTCGTATTGAAGGAAGTGATGCATGTTCCATAATTGAAGAAGAATATTATCTCTGTGGCAATGTTGGAAGACAAGGGATATGATGTTGTCTTTAGCGAGGGAAAGGCTTTCTTGTGCAGTAAGGCAACTGTTGAAACCCGAAGGATAGGGGTTCGAGTTAAGAACCTTTATCAATTGCAGGTAGATAGCTGCACAGCAATGGCAGGCAAGGCAGAAGGAGTGGTGCGCCGGGATGATGGCGAGCTGTGGCACCAGAGATTGGGCCACCTTCACCATGGAGCTTTGAAGATACTGCAGCAGATTTCTACTGGGCTTCCTAAGGGTACTCTTGCGCAGTCAGATCAGTGCAAGGGATGTACCTTGGGAAAATTTTTGAAAGCCACCTTTCACGAGAAGGATAGTCGCGCCACGACGATCCTTGAGAGAATTCACACAGACGTGTGTGGACCTTTCTCAGTAGCTTCGACAGCAAAGCACAAGTACTATGTGATCTTTGTTGATGATTATTCTCGGAAGTGCTGGATCTTCTTCATGCATAAGAAGAGCGAGACATACTCAAAGTTCTGTGAGTTCAAGGCGCTGGTTGAGAAGGAATCGGGGAAGCAGGTGAAGGCTCTTAGGAGCGACAATGGTGGTGAATTCATCTCTGGAAAATTCAAGGACTTTTGCAGCGCAGAAGGAATTCGAAGAGAGCTCATAGCACCTCATAACCCACAGCAGAACGGGGTTGCTGAGCGGAAGAACAGAACGATCGTGGGTGCTGCACGGGCGATGTTGCATGATCGGGGCCTACCCATTCACTTGTGGGCGGAGGCATGCAATAATGCAGTATATGTGCAGAACCGTTGTCCTGACAAGATACTTGGCATGAGTACACCCGAGGAGGCGTTTTCTGGTAAGAGGCCTGATATTTCCCATTTGAGGATTTTTGGTTCACCTGTTTACATTCATGTGACTAAGGATGCCAGGAAGAAGCTGGAGCCGACCGCAGAGGTTGGGATATTTGTGGGGTACACTGATACGCCCCACAACTATCATGTGTATTTTCCAGACAGTCGCAAGACTGTTGTGCAACGGGATATCAAATTTCAGGAGGAGAAAGCCATGAAGTGTTCGCTTGAGAGGGAGCCACACTTGCATGAAGATGAGGAGCTATTAGTTCCTAAGGATGAGTCTCAGGATGTGGATCAGCCACAAGAGGAGGTTCATGGAGTGGAAGAGACCACTAAGGCAGTGCCAACCATCAGAGGGCGGAAGCGCACTATATAAGTTGAGCGACTGGATCAAGATGCAAAGAAGGTTGTAGGAGCACCTACATCACAGCGCAGACAGAGACAGTCACCTGATCGGTACACTGGATACATGGCTCTTGTGAGCAAGTGTATCGTGACAGAGCCATCCTCTTTCGAGGAAGCTATGGAGGATCCCGCATGGGTAGATGCCATGGTGGAAGAGTATGATTCGATTGTCAGAAACAGTGCATGGGAGATTGTCCCAAGGCCGGAAGGGAAATCAGTGGTGGGTTCGAGATGGATCTACAAAGTGAAGCAGGCAGCTGACGGGAGTGTGGAGAAGTACAAGGCAAGATTTGTTGCTCGAGGCTTCTCACAGATTGAGGGGATCGATTATGAGGAGACCTTTGCACCTGTCGCAAGGTATTCTTCCATACGGACGATTCTTGCTCTCTCAGTGCAGATGGGGTGGCACATTCATCAGATGGATGTGAAGACTGCGTTCCTCAACGGAGTGATTGAGGAGGAGGTGTACATAGAGCAGCCCGAAGGTTTCAAGATCTTCAGCAGCGAGTCGCATGTGTGCAGGCTCAAAAGAGCATTGTATGGGTTGAAACAAGCACCTCATGCTTGGTACACACGGATAGACAGTTATTTCACCGGACTTGGATTCTCCAAGAGTGAGGCGGATCCGAACCTATACCAGATTGTGGTGGAGGGTAAGTTGCTGATTATTGTACTTTATGTAGATGATTTGATTTTGACGGGTGATGAATTGTTGATACTCTCATGCAAGGCTGATCTTGCAAAAGAGTTTGAGATGAAGGACTTGGGCCTCCTTCATTATTTCCTGGGATTGGAAATTTGGCAGCGTAGTGATGGATTGTTTGTGTCTCAAGGCAAGTATGCCCGGGAGATACTGGAGAAGTTCAACATGCATGGCTGCAAGCCTATCGACACTCCTCTTCCTGGTGGATGGAGGAAAGAGGATGCTACATCGGCAAAGGTAGTGGATGCCACTATTTATCGACAGTTGGTGGGGTCACTTATGTATCTGGTCAATACACAACCCGACATATGCTATGTTGTTAACCAGCTTTCACAAGCTATGGTTAAGCCTACCAAGCTCTACTGTAAGGCAGGAAAGCATGTATCGAGATATCTCAGAGGCACATTGGGATATGGATTATGGTACAGACAATCGGATGAGGTGAAGCTGTGTGGCTTCACGGATGCAGATTGGGCAGGGAGCCCAACGGACAGAAAGAGCACATCTGGAGGGATTTTCAATATCAGGTCGACAGCAGTTTCTTGGTACAGCAGGAAGAAGAGATCTGTGGCACTCAGTTCAACAGAGGCCGAGTATATGGCAGTGAGTTTCACTGCATGTGAGGCTATATGGATGAGGAAGATCCTGGTTGGGTTGCTCGATTCACACTTAGATCCTACTGTGATATATTGTGATAATCAGAGTTGCATCAAACTCTCGGTTAATCCAGTATTTCATGATAGATATAAACACATTGACATCCGGTATCATCATATCAGATATTGTCTGCAGTGAAAGATCATGTTACTTTCATACATTCCCACGGAGGATTAGGATGCTGATATCTTGATGAAGGCGTTCACCAGGAGCAAATTCGAATACCACAGGGGCAGGTGTTACACCATTTTTTGGTCATCTAACCCATTATCGTTAGATGAACCCAAGTACACCATGTAAGACCAATTTTACCCCAAGTAAAATTGCTTTCACCACATTTGTTTACATTTCTTGGTCATATTTAACCCAAAACAAGGTAATCAATTAAATAAATCATTATTTATTTAATTATTTCCTAAGAATAAGTTATTTAAATCATTATTTAAATAATATTCTTAGTTAAATTTGACTAAATCACATATAAATAATTAAATAAACCATTATTTATTTAATTAAATTCCCCTCATTTCCCTTAAATAATAAATAAATCATTTATTTATTTGTTATTTATAAATAAAGGAATTGACCCAAGTCAAAAACCCTTTTCCCTCCAACAAATATAATAAAATATTCCTAAAGGGTGATTCTAGAATTTGATTAACAATATTTTATTCATGCACCAAGTTCTAGAACACCCCAATATTTTGTTATAAATAGAAGGGTTTTCCCCATTCATTAGTCACCTCCATTGCATTAGATCACACTAGATCTACTCTTGGTCACCATTTTCATTTGTTTGCATTTTGAACTCCCATTGAGTTCCATGTTTGTTAGGGTTTTCCACATTAACCAAAGAGAGGAATTTTAGATTTGAAACAATGAGGACTTTCAAGAACCCATCCCACTGAGGAGAACTGGAAAACACCTTTCTTTTTTTCCTCTCAGGTGCCCCATTCTTTAATATAATATAAGATTCTTTTTATACATTGTTCTTGTCTTGTTCACTGGATGCATGGAGCCATTTTATATTTTATCTACTTAATGTCTTTTATGCTTAGATCTAATTTTATGCAGCAAACTTAAAGATATTTTGCAGCCATACTTGATGTTAGGGCTACTTGATATGCATAGCTAAAGTGATCTTTTACGACGAAAGAATCATACTAACAATTGGCGACTCCACACGGGTTTTCTTTTGCGACCACTATCGTTTTCTATTCTCCTGCATATCCAGTTGTTTCAGACCCTAGGGTTTCTCTTCAATCTTCTGTTTTTCCTATTTTTATGCTATTTTTTCCCTCTAAAACCCTCAAACATTCAAATTTCTCACTTCCGTGTGTTTCTGGCCTTCTTACGCAGGTGACAGACATCAGCCGCAGCTGAGACGACAAATTTTTCTGAAATCTGCCACCGAGAGAACCGGATATGCAAGTCGCACTTATCGGCCCAAAAAGTGCGACCTGAGCCTCAGGACGCACTTTTCTGCCCAAAATCTGCGACCTGGCCTGAAAACAGGCCCAAACCTGCGACCTACACTTTTTTCTGCAAATTTCCAGCACTTTTTCTGGGTTTTACTGAAGCTTCTGTCAAGGTTTTCCAGCCTCTGTCTCCACCTGTTCAGACCTGTTGCTGATCTATTTCACTCACCTAAGTGGGACTCTTGCCCCTTAGGGCTCTAGTTCCCTCCACTTTTTGTGGGAGAGTTTGTTGCTGTTTTCAGACGTCTGAATTTCCAGAAGTTTCAGCCTTCTTTCAGATCTGATACCTCCTGTTCAGATCCCCACAGGTCAGCTTTTCTTCCCTTTCTAAACACCGCCTTTCACTTTGTTTGGGTTCATTTCTAAGGCCACTACCTTGTCTCTTCCACTTTTCGCTGATCTCCTCCTTTTTAGCAGCAACCTTGCCTCTGCTCTTTGTTGCTCCCTGCACCATTTTCAGCAGATTTACCCTTTAGATCCCAATCCCTCCGGACCCTAGATATATTGGTCTCTTTTCAGCGTGCTTCGCCTAGTTTTTCCCTCTTATAGACTAGTTTTGAGAGACCCGCCTCCTTGGGTTCATTGCTGCCTTTTTAGTTTTTAATTTTCTATTCTTTCAGTCTTATTTACTGCAGATTTCTGTTCCATTACACAACACACTTTTTTCTTTTACTCTCAAAACTTCTGGGTTTAATCAATTAAAATTAACGCATGCCACACACTGACCCTAAGTGAAGAAGAGTCTGGTTAACACCGCCTGTAAAAGACTCTAAAATTAATCGACACTGCACCTCTTTACCCTTGTCGCGTCTCTCTTTTTCACCTTGATGCCCTTGTCGATCTTTCTTCTTCCCGCCATCATTGCGCCTCCAAGGCGTTTATCCCGGAGACTTCTTGGCCTTCACCCTCAGTTTCCGGTTGGTCGACTTCCTCCTTCCCATCGTCATCGAGTAAGCCCCCCCCGAGTCCGCACTCCGACTCTTCCTCTGATTGTTCGGGTTCTCCCCCTACTTCTGGTTCTCCCCCCTTTACCTTCACCACGTCTAGTTTAGGACCTAGCCCTAACCCTAGTTCTAGTGCTGGGTCTGTTTCCAGTGGAACCACTACGGGACCTACCTCGACTGCCCCATTACTCCCTTATATGGCCGGCCTCAGTCTCCCCGACTTCAATCAGCTTATCAATGATCCTATCCGCCACAATGTCAGTTGGCCTGCTATGCCAACCAAGCTCCCCTCCAACATTCCCAAGTTCGAAGGCCTTGCTAGTGAAGATCCCTCTAATCATATCCGATTTTTCCATATGTGGTGTTCCTCTAACTCCATCACCGATGACTCCATTCGTCTTCGCATATTCCAACGCACCCTTACCGGCGAAGCTTCCAAATGGTATGTTGATCAAGCCACCTCTTCCCATACCACTTTTGCGACCATTGCCCAAGCCTTTTTATCCTATTTCCAGCTCTCCCTCTGATACGACACTGGCACTGAACTATTGACCTTCTTTCATCAATCCTCTTCAACGCGTCTTTCCGCTCATGTCCAGGAGTGGCGACGAAGACGAAGCTTGTGTCGTGCTCCCCCCTTTTAAGATCGATTTTACATGGATTGGTTCCTTCGCTCTCTCTTACCTCCCATTGGCAAAGATGTCGCCTCCCATTTTCCCCAAACTGAAGAAGCC
This sequence comes from Pinus albicaulis, assembly GCA_034641835.2. Classification (NCBI taxonomy): domain Eukaryota; kingdom Viridiplantae; phylum Streptophyta; class Pinopsida; order Pinales; family Pinaceae; genus Pinus; species Pinus albicaulis. The sequence continues at coordinate 24,893,817 of CM076583.1, read as the reverse complement.
GCCCTTCAAATCGCCTTAAAATATGACCTTATCTATGCCCAATCTGGTTATGTTTATACTGTCCTTCCTGATCTCCCCAAGCCTGGGGGCACTAACGCCTCAGGGGCCTCTCACTCTGCTGACGATATCATTGGAGCCATGTCTCATACCTCTGCTCCACCTCTTATTCCCTATGGTTTTCCTCCCGAAGGGGCCAACACCTCCAACACCTTTCCCCCTCTCGGTAACATGTATCTAGGATTTGGCATGCCTCCCCCTTTTGCCCACTCTCCTGCTTACCTCAATATTTCCCATTCCCACCCTTACCCTTATCCGCAGCCTGGTGTCCCAGCTCCTCCAGCATTTGGACCTCCCGCTCCCTTGCCTCCTCCACCCCCACAGCCACACTTACTACCCCCTCTAGGGCACGTATTTGCGCAACACGGTGCGACTACTACTCCTCCTTCTCAACGGTGGAGGAGAGGCAATCCATCTACCTCTGGTAATCATGGACCCCATCCTTCTAGTATTGACCCTAACCCTGCTACCTAGCCACAGGGCTCCCAACCCAAGCCGGACAGGCTGCTTCGCACAAATAAGCCCTGTTCATGTTGTGGTGTGTTCGGTCACTACACTCATGATTGTCCCCTATTACCACAGATGCGACAGATGTGGGAGTCTCAGGCCACCATTCGGGGACAACACTCCTCTCCTCCTGTCCCCCCCATTACCTCTACCTCTCAGCCCATTTTGTTTACCGATCCTTTCCCTCAACAAGGATTTGTGGCTATTCAATCCCCTCATGCCCCGGTATCCACTCAACCTTCTCCTTATGGTTCCTCTTATTACCAGATTCTTATGATGTCCTCTGACCAACCTCTCACTGCTGACCTTAACCTTCAAACTTGGTCTCGTCAATACTCCTCACCTCTCGTACCGTCTGTCTCTGAGTCCTCATCATCAACTTCTACAGAGCCTCTATCGACACCCAATGGTCCCTTACAAATCCCTCCACCCAAAGTTGTGGTTCACACAAAAATTCCTAAGGGTCCATTACGCCGAAATGGTGCCTCTGGTCGGGCTGCCCATTCCTACAACATAGTAGATGATCTGGCACAATCTCCAGCTGCCATTTCAACATTGGAACTCTCCAGTCGTGTCCTTCTCAAAAGAAGGGTCTACTATCTGCCGTGGGTGTTGTAGATCCTGCTGATGACCTATTAATTATTTTCGACGCCCGTCAATCAGACCATCCCCCCCTTCCTCCTTCGGTTGCTTTCCAAATCCCAGTCAAAATCCGAAATGCCAATGTCACTCGATGTATTATTGATGAGGGGGCATCTACCTGTGTAATGTCCGCTTCGGTTTGGAAACAACTCGGATCCCCTGAGCTGGCCCCTTCCACAATCACCCTTCGTGCGTGGGATGGCCATGCCTCCCAACCCATTGGTATTTTTCGTAACTTCCCTATCACCCTTTCCGGTAAGATTGTCTGTGTCGACGTTGAAGTTATCGATGCCCCTCTCGACTACAATATCCTTTTGGGGTGTAGTTACACCCATGCCATGTCTGTCGTCCCATCCGTAGTCCACCGCAAGATGTTTTTCCCTCATAATGGCAAGATAGTCACCATTGACTAGTTGTCGTATCATGAACCTAAATCTCAGACCTCACCTGAGTCCACCATCTCTACTGTCACCAATAAGCAAATTTTCGATTCTTTGACCAGTGTTTCCCCTGGCGTCTACAAAGACTCCTCTTTACTGGGCACCATCCCCGGTCCCCCCCCCCCTCTCCTCCTATCTCTGATCCTAGCTCGGCGAATGTTTGCATGATGCAATCGTCTCAGGTTGCCCTCCCGCAACCTGCTCCGGCTAGTCAGCAACCTCCACCTCATTCGACTCACCCTGCTCCTAGCCCTTCACCTCAGCTGCTTCAAACTCTCCCACTGGGTCCTTCACCTCCCCCTCACACTCAGAAACCTCCTTATCCTCCCGCGTCGGTTCCCTCAGGCTTCCACCATTTAGGCGCCATCCCTCCTGGCCATTACTCCGCCGGTCAAATCCCTTTCCTTAGCCCTCCCCCTGGAGTCTATTCGGTTCTTGTCATGGCCACCCTTTCCCTACCTAATTTAACTTTTGGAATACCGGTATGGTATCTTACTCCTCCAACCGAAACCCCTCCTGGCCACCCTAAACCATACATTGTTGTGACACCAATTCAACCGATTCCCATTGTTCCTCCCACCGCTACAGTACCTCTAGCCCCGTCGAACGACCCTCCTCATGTTGAGACTGCTACGGGAAAGAAAAGAAAAACTCGCAGGGGGGCATCCAAAGATAAGGCCACCGCACCCGATCCTACTCCCCCTCCACCTGCCAAGCCTTGCGCCCTGTGTGATGCTATCAGTCACGCCACCTATACTTGTCTTGAGTTGCCCCGTATCCAACCCATGGTTAAAGTCACGTTCCCTGAACCGACAGCCCCTGAAACCTCTGTTTCCTCCTCACCGGTAACGAAGAACCCAAAGGCTCTTCGCACTAACAAACCCTGCACTTTATATGGTGTCCATGGCCATTATTCTCACCATTGTCCTCACCTCATGCATTACCGAGCCTCTTTAGAGGTCATTCGCGAGTATGAAGTTGAACAGAACCAATCTGCCTCGCCCATCCTTGCTCAGTATGCGTCAAGTTTACTTGAGGATCCCCTCGCTACCATTAACATCCCTCCCCCTGATGTTGAGATGTCCGAATCTGTTGCTCCTCTCTTGTACCTATCATCATCCGCCCAACCCTCGGAGTAAATCCCCTCTGTATCCACTCCGTCTGTTTCACCTGATCCCCCTTCAGCACCATTCTTGGGCTCTTCCTGTTTCGACCATCTTTTTACTTGCTCTTCTGTCATCTCCCCTGATGACCCATATGTGCGCCTTTCCTCCATGAATGATGATCTAGGTAGCTTTGCAGCATCTTGTGGTTTCCATCACCTTTCCCTCTCTTCACCTAACCCCGATACTCCCATCCACATCTATGATGTACGTCACAACATCAGTTCCCGATGCTCCTCACTTTTCTTATCTTGTGATGTTATTCCCTCGACCCTCTCGTCCACTCATTATATTGGTTATGCCGATGGCGCAATTCGTTATTCCCGCAACCTTGCCTCAACCGCCTGGGCCATCTTTACCCCTATGCATACCCTTGTTCTTGCAAATGGGGTCTGCATTGGTACCGCCACCAATAACCAGGCCGAATATGATGCAGTTCGTGGTCTCTTAGCTGACGCTCTCTCCCATCACATCCTTCATCTACACGTTTATTTAGATTCCCTGCTTATTGTCTTACAACTTAATGGCATCTACCGTGTGCATAATCCTATCATGTTTAGACAATATTTACGGGTGAGACTTTTGATACGTGAATTTAGATTTATTTCATTAAACCACATCCCTCGAAGTCACAATCACTATGTAGATCAGATCGCAAATCATGTTCTAGACTGGCATTTATCACACACAAGACAATAGCATCCACAAAATACACTTAAAATTCATCTATATATATAACATGTGTTTTAAAGTCCATATACTTTGAAACATATGACATGCCCATAGCATGTTACAAAAACCAATACTACAAAAATGGGGGGCACCACTTGCCCCTACATCACTACTAGGGGGCACCACCTGCCCCACACCTAATCACTCTCTGGAGGATCCTGAGCCAACGGCTCTGCTCCCGCAGCTCGTAGATCACGCACCGTCTACCCGAAAATCACCATGCGTTGCATGATCCCTCGCCATTCCGAGGGGAGCCCAATACACAGCTCTATGTATCGGTCATCTAAATCCTACCAACCACGCTCCGACACACAGTTCAGCAGTCCCTCACATCTACGACGGAGGTCCTCCATCAGTGTGGCCATCTCTTCATTCTGTCCTGTCCTCGATCCACTTGCGCCTGTAGCGCCTGCTGCAGCTGGTCGTCCCATATATCCAGCCGGTTTCACCAGAGCTATATCTGCATCCCAAACAATATAAGGATTAGCACCATGAATACTAGTCACAAACTATAAAAAGGAACTTAACAGGTTAGTTTCTTTTCACTTACCATCCGGTCCCCATACTTGACCAGGTGGCAGTGGCAAGTCCGGATCTCCCCAATAACTCATCCCACTATAGGGATAGTCGTCTATTTATAATGGCATCTGATCCCAATGGGCAAAGAACTCTGGTCGAAACACCCTCCCAACCGCCCCTCCTCCTCCTCTACTCAGTAGTCGTCCCCACCGACGCATCTGGGGCTCTCTCGGGCCCCCATCAGGCAACTGTATACGAGGTCGTAAGGTCAGGATCTTCTTAAAGAAGAAAGAGCACAATACTGTCCCATACGCACAATCATGATTCACTTGTCGCTTACATAGTGAAAACTGTCGTTTCAGCGACACCAACATCATCTGGGCCCACCCATAGTAGGTCCCACCCAACACACTCTCTACAATCATCATCTGCCCCCCAGTGATGTGATGGAGCGCCTGAATGCCCAAGATCCACAACACTGCTGCGGCCACTGCCCGGGTCTCCAACCTCTCTAGATCCCTAATAGATATCCGAGTCCCTTTGACTCGGACACTCGGTCGACAATGTCGCTCAACAAACTCCATAATGTTACGTCCCCGTGGTAACATTGGCTGCGTATTTCCCACCATCCCCAACGGCGGGAGACCAGTCAAGAAATACAAATCCTGGACCGTCAACTCGATCCTGTGCCCCTGCACTACAAACGCCTCATGATCCGAATCCCAATAACTGATAATCCGGGCCAACAAGGGCTCTCCAGCCCTCATCAAAGGGTTCTCCAAGAATTTCAAAACCCCATGTCTAGCCAGTGCATGACGAACACCCTGATCCGCATGGATCTCCGTCCGTAGTGTACCTAAGTCTCTCTCTCTCCACTTTATTCATATATCTGCCATATCTGCACAAAAACATCATTTTTGTCAGCCTCCAGATCAAAAAAACTGCATTATCTTACACCAAAACAGAATTTCAGCCCATAACAGCACTGAAACCTCCCACACCTAGCAGGTCGCACTTTTTGGTCCAAACCTGGGCCAGGTTGCACTTTTCAGGCCAAAACCTGCGTCCCAGGTCGCAGATTTCGCCCCAAAAAGTGCGACCCGACCGTAATGAGGAAGTAGGGGTAGTTTCTGGAATTTAAAACCCTAATCTGCAATTTCAATCCATCAAAAACAAATCTTAGGATTAGGCCTCTTACCTGCAACTGACAGATTGCAATTCCAACGGTTGGTTCGTCCGCTACGATCGCCGCAAGATTTAGGGCCTTCTCTCCTCTCCACATTCACCACAGCTACACAAGAAAATGAATGATTTTGCAGGAAAAATGCCCTATTAGAAGAAAACCCCTGTTTTTTCTTTCACCCGCTGCGACCAAACCGTAGCCCCGTTTGCCACACCGTCTGCACCGTTGGAAAGCTCTCACCGAGCACTCAAATGGGTATCTGTCAGTTTTTTATATTTTGATACTTCACCAGGACACATTTTGTCCATGAAGGCCCTTTTCATCTCTCCTCCAAATCGAATTTCTTCACTTACAACACTTGTACCTGGGGCACCACTTTGCCTCCTTACCTGTCTTTGTTCGTGTTGATTTTCATCATGAGACACCCTATTGTACTCATGTTTTCATGGTTCCCCATCGGACCTTTACTATATGGCAGCACCATCGAGTCGACCTTGTTTAGAGCATCCGAGTTGAGTCATCATCAGTCCCAGCGTCTATCTCATGTCCCTTTGTATCCCTCTATAGTTCTCCATCCTTCATTACTTGGTCCCCCTCTCGTGTTTCAAAGTATGGCCCTCAGCCCCATTGTCCCCTATCCCTCATGATATTGTGTCAGTCGCTGCCAAGCCATCCCTGATTTTTATGCCCTAACAAGGGAAGTCGTCCATCCGCCACTTAGTACCCCTCATTTCATCATCATTAGTGTTCGTCTGTTCGTCGCTCCACTATTTTCTCTCGTGCCTTAGTTGGGGTTCCCTTATTACCTCACCCATGGTGGACCTCCTTCTGTTGACATCAGCTCATTTATTCCAGAAGTCAGGTCTAGGGGGCAGTGTACCTTGGTTCGAGCTCTTTTCGGCCTGATCATGATCTAGATGGTTCAGTGATGCAGCAGCAACTATTGGTGATACCCAGGTGTGTGTGAGATGTCTCAACCCTCATGAGGGGGTGGCCCTGCAAGTAGCCCCCCACATACCCGGATGACTTCTTCATTCCAACACTTGATGCAGCTCCTCTCATTTGATGATATCGACCTTAGTCGCTTGCAGCACCTCTTCGATTTGCACGTGTCGGTCCGATTTCGCGAGCCCTTCCCCATGTGTAGGGGGCATTTGGTTGTATTAGTATCTCATGTACTACCATATTATTGTATAAGTCCTGACGATTATTCCAGGTATCGCATGTATGTGGGATTCATCATTCTTGATTTCTGGCCCATGATTAGGCCAGCACTATTTTTACTATTGTGTTCTGTGGTTTTCCAAGCGCCTCATTATTTGTACTATTGTCTCGGCGAGCATAGGTATGCCTCCCCCGCCGCCTTTCACATTGGTACCACATCATACACTTGAGACTTGTTGCACCTGTAAGTCTCATCTCCTCAGGGTCTAGTCCTCCACCACTTTAGATTACCTTACATTCCTCTCTTTCATTTCTATCTTGCTATTTAGTGATTCAGTTCTTACAACGTACTTCGGTCATACGATTTTCTCCTAACACTCGTACGTTGGGGGGCAATCTGTTACACCATTTTTTGGTCATCTAACCCATTATCGTTAGATGAACCCAAGTACACCATGTAAGACCAATTTTACCCCAAGTAAAATTGCTTTCACCACATACATTTCTTGGTCATATTTAACCCAAAACAAGGTAATCAATTAAATAAATCATTATTTATTTAATTATTTCCTAAGAATAAGTTATTTAAATACTATTCCTAGTTAAATTTGACTAAATCATTTTTAAATAATTAAATAAACCATTATTTATTTAATTATATTCTCTCATTTCCCTTTAAATAATAAATAAATCATTTATTTATTTGTTATTTATAAATAAAGGAATTGACCCAAGTCAAAAACCCTTTTCCTCCAACAAATATAATAAAATATTCCTAAAGGGTGCTTCTAGAATTCGATTAATAATATTTTATTCATGCACCGAGTTCTAGACCGCCCCAATATTTTTTTATAAATAGGGGGGTTTTCCCTATTCATTAGTCACCTCCATTACATTAGATCACACTAGATCTACTCTTGGTCACCATTTCCATTTGTTTGCATTTTGAACTCCCATTGAGTTCCATGTTTGTTAGGGTTTTCCACATTAACCAAAGAGAGGCATTTTAGATCTGAAACACTGAGGACTTCCAAGAACCCATCCCACCGAGGAGAACTGGAAAACACCTTTCTTGTTTTCTCCCTCTCAAGTGCCCCATTCTTTAATATAATATAAGATTCTTTTTATACATTGTTCTTGTCTTGTTCATTGGATGCATGGAGCCATTTTACATTTTATCTGCTTAATGTCTTTTATGCTTAGATCTAATATTATGCAGAAAATTTAAAGATATTTTGTAGCCATACTTGATGTTAGGGATACTTGATATGCATAGCTAAAGTGATATTTTACGGTGAAAGAATCATAGTAACACAAAAGGATAAGGGTGGCAACAGCAGGATAAGGGTGGCCGATAATCCTTATCTTGTTGAGAGGAGTAAGGATTGCAACAAGATGATGAGCTTAGTGGAAAGAAGTCGCCTTCACTAAGTGGGCCCGCAAGGCTATTTTCGCGCAAGTCTATTTAGACCGTCTATTTTGTGGACATGTCGATCATGTTCTATGAGTCGGGGCAGGGATGCTATTTCAGGATGGTTGGTCAAGTCGGAAAAAATAGATGGATTTCTATTTTTAGACATATTGGGCGAAATCTACTTTTAATAAGCGCCTTAAAAATAGATATGTCGAATATTATTAGCTCTTAATAATATTTGGACTATAAACATTATCTTATTCTTTTGGAGCACTTCAGTTAAGTACACAGATGTGGCACAGGAGCTGACAGAAGGAATTACACTATTCCTGAGGGTTAAGTGGAGCTATTTCATGGATACTTCAATTAGAACTCATGTGACAGATTTCGGTGGAGTTGATCGAGGAGTTAATGGAGTTGTGTTCAGTTTAACTAATCTAAACATAGTTGAACTAGTTGTATTTATTCTAATTGATTAATACACTAGTGAATATTGGTGTGAATTAATTATTAATTAATTCAATAATTATAAACTCATTAATCAACTAAAGAATACACGTTTAACTATAGTGCATGGAGAGACACAGAGGACCCGCTGAAGAGGTAGGTGAGTGATTAAAGCAGGACTATCAATTGTGACTACATCGTTGCATGATTTGCAACAACCACACGTTGATTGGAGATGCCAATGAGGATCAGCAATGGCGGCTGGACCAATTCGGAAGTTCATTCAGAAGCCATTCTTCACAGTTGATTGCGTTATAGAGGCAAAGCACGTAAGTGCAGAGATTGGAGCATATGATTTGCTAGATCGGGCTTGATTAGTGTGTAGCAATTGGAGATTGTACTGAGAGCTTTGTGAGGAGCTTTGTATAATGATTGCTACATGATCTCTATGACATATAATATATAGATCGTTGGGGGTTTTCAGCTTTAAGCTTTCCCATTAAATACTGTGTTCATATGTGTGATTGTTTATGGTTTTAATGTGCGCATGTGATTGTTTTTATTTCCACAATTAATGATCAATGGTAGAAGAGATTCTGTATTGTGCATGAAGTTAAAATAGTGTGTGATCAGGAGAATCTCGGTGAATAATATATCATTTATTCAAATTTCTACATCAAATGCCAACAAGATAATGATTTAAAATGCAGTATTTATCTACAAATGAGGAGGTGAGACTAAGCTAGGGTTTGGGTGTCATTTATTACAGAGTTAATGAATTCCTTGCCTTGAAGACCATGCAAGGCCCAAGTCAGGAATGGCTGCAGATATTTCTTTGAATAATAACTCCTATCTTAACTTCTAAGGGAATATAGGTGAAATGTTTGACTTTAAGGCCTATTCATAACTTTTACAATAACTTCTTGGTAGATAGAAAATATCTCTGACTTGGTTCAATAACTTCCTAATGCTTTATTGAAGGAAACAAAGCACCAGGTGGCAGAAATATCGTTGAAAGAAGTAACTGCCATAGGCTTAGTCATTCGAATGCATTTCTTGGCTTAATCTACTTCCGTTTTATCTTTAAACTTTGTATTAGGCCTTTAAACTTTGTCTTTATACTCTGACTGTATGTTTTTATTATGTTTCTTTTCCAACTGCTTTACCTCTGTCTGTTAATTTAATCTTTTGATTTATCCTTCTAATCTGTTGCCTTTATCCTTTAATCTTTGTTAACTGTCTGCCCGTATCCTTTAACTTCTGCTTTAGCTGGCTAATCTTCTATTTTGGTTTTTGATTAAGGATTAGTCCTTTAATATTTCAAACTCCTTCTCTTCACTGTTTCCTTTCATTGTTTTTATCTTCTGTGTGCAGGGGAGGCTCTCCTTCGTGGAAGGAGGGTTATTTATCCATCGATGATCATGTTTCATCGATGGAAAACATTGGTACAAGCCCTCTGGCCATCATCGATTTGTTTTAATCTCCTGGATCGTCATCTAAGCCTTCTCTTTAACTAAATTTGGCCCTATGGAATATATTTGTTGGAACACCTAATCCTACATGGGTAGGTGTGGAATGCGAAAAGTCACAATGGAGTCCAAGTGACCTTGGAATGTGAAACCAAGAGTCACACCATTGTACTATAAATGTACATCTTTGTATAATGGAAAATAAGAAAGCCTCACGCTTATCCTTCATTGTGTGTTGAGTCTCTTGTGTGTGTGTGTTTATCTTCTCATACACCATGTGTGTGCTTAACATGGTGTTTAACATGGTATCAGAGCGGGCGATTACTGGCCCTGCTCCAAATTGAGTGAGTCATTTGTGTTTATGGCCTGTGCATATCTGCATTTTTACAACATTTAGAGAGTTTCTGCAGCAGTGTTTTTGTCGCCATTCAGGAAGTGTTTTGGAGAAGGAGCCGCATTCAGAAATTGGCAGCATTCAGGCATTGGCTTTGAAGAAAAGGCAGCACTGCCCATCTGAAGGTTTTCATTCTAATTTTTTCCTGCAATTTCTGCATTTTAAATTCTGCACCAATTTGAAGAGCTGTTGGATACTATTCATATTGGGTTTCTAAAGAAGTTTCTGGTTTTTACTGTAAAAGAAATCTGAGTTTTTTCTGCTGGAAAATTCATCATCTCTGCATTTTCTGCAAGTCTCCAATTCCACTATACATTTAAAAATTCTGCTGTTGTTGTAAAGATTATTTCCTGCTCTCTATTGTTTTAAATTTAAAAAAAAAATTAAAAAGTAAAAAATTAAAAAATTAAAAAAAAAATTATATACAAAAAAAAAACATTTTCAGGCTCTACGGCCCTCCCCTCCTCACTATACTCTGCGCATCCCCCTCAACCCTGTGCCTACAGTGCTGCACCCTCACCTCAAACTACACTTCCCTCTGCCTACAGTGCTGCACCCTCCTCGCACTCTTCCTACGCTACTCCCCTCATACCCTTTCCATGCTCCCACCGCTCCATACCTGCAAACGATATCCTACCCAAACTTTTACAGCCGGCCCCTCTCTCTCAATGCAGCCACACTCAACCCACCTTACGCCCCAATGATCCCTACATCCACTCCCTCCTACGACGACTCCCCTCAAACCTGCGGCTCTCAACTCATACGCCTCCCTCTCGGCCCTACGCCCGACCACTACAGCATATCCGCGTCGGCTTCAATACACAGCTCCGTCAAAAATCTCACCGCGGACTCCCTCACACCCAACCTGTGCTACAACCCTTCATACCCTCAACCTATCTCTCCCACCACTCGAGCGCTTCAATACTCCACGAGGCCACGGCTCTACCTTGCCCACGCCTCTCCATATCTACCACAAGCCCTAACCCTTGACTCCACTATTCGCACTGCCACTCCCGCCTGCTCCCTAGACCTGCTACTCCCCCTCACACCTATTGCTCCCCATTCCCTCACCTTGGCCGCTCGGCCTTTCCCACACTCTTACACCCTCTATTCGACCTCTCCCCTTTTATTTTAATTTCAGTTCTTAATTTAATAAATTTCCTCTCATATTTTAACTAATTTCCTTCCTTTTAAATTAATTCCTCATTCCCATTTTCATTTAATCCCAATTAATTTATTTTTTAATTAATTTTTAATTAATTTATAAAAAAAAACAACAGAGAGAGAGAAAGAGCAGAAAGAGAGGAAGATGAGGAAATGAACAGCAGGAAATGAAGAGAAAATGGATTGAATACATAGACAAAAGTGCAGATTACATTATATGATTTGTGGCATTAATATAGAGGGTGAATTTTTGAAGAATTTCACATTTGAAGACAAGTTTTCCATCATTGAAAACAACTATTTGAAGAAGAAAATTCGGTGCATAGTGTTTTCAGCTGCACATATTTTGCAGAAATATTGTATTGCACTGACATTGTATTGCTTATTCATTCATAGTTGCAATCAATATTTGAGTTGTTGGATTGTTGATTGCCCTCCATCATTTGAGGAGCAGATTTTGTACTTTGAGATTTCCATAGTTGGAAAATCTTTGAGTCATTTGTATTTGTTGAATCACATTGTAAACGGGTGCATTTTCGGTTGAAGCCGACACCCTTTCATTTTTTAGCCTAAGTTATTGAAAATGACTAAAATCAATGAGGCATTAGAGTTTTTGAGTAACCTCATTCATTCCAATGTTGATGACATGATAAAAATGAGCAAGGATGATCTTTGTAACATTCAAAATTTTTTGCAAGATGCACAAGAGAAGATTGAGTTTTTGCAGTTGGAATCTCAGCTTCAGCAAGACGAACTTCAGCAAAAGAGTCACCATTCTGAACCTATTTCTGTTCAGAAGATTAAGAAGGACTCTCATCAGAAGAAAGAAGATAAAGATGCAGTTGATTCACATTCAGTTCCTTGCACTAGAGCAGATGTACATGCAGATGCAGCAGCCCGGCCTGCACTTCCTAAGCCCATCATCAGACCTTGGGAAGAGCTTGTCCACAACAAGCATAGAACTAGTCTTGGATATGACAAGGATGTGTCTTTTCATATTCCAGACTACACCAAGCCCATCATATTTCAGAGTGCCAGATTCCTATATGACAGTTCACCTGCAGCTGTTCCAGATCCTGTTCCGCTTCCACAACAGATTGTAAAATTCCAACACTATGATTGAGTTGGCCATATGAAAGATCATTGTTTTGATATTCATCCATGCAAGCACTGTGGTCGGCACACTCATTCTTCACACAGATGCTTCAGACATAAGCCTCCTGCAAGAACCAAGATTCATCTTGGATGGATCGCTTCTTGGCAATGGGCATCAGCAGCCAAGAAGATGTTTAAGACACATGTCAGAACTTGTTCTCAGATATTGAGAAAACTTGCAGTTGAGTTTTCGCCATCATCTCACCTTGTCCCTGACAGGGGGGAAAATGGTGGTCATGTACAAGCTTCGACGACAGATCAAGCGAGCCTGAGCCACAATCTCTCATTCCATGTTCAGAGTTGTAGCCAGCAGTTCAAGCGAGCCCGAGCCACAATTCGTCATTCCGGATTCAGAGATGTAGCCAGAGACACGGATGCCCATGAGCATGCCTTCGGTTGGTGGACAACCTTAAACCATCATCTTTGGTTGGTGGATAACCTAAAACCATCACAGGTAGTAGACCTCCCTTCTTTTAGGTCGAAGGTCTCCCTTTCATATGAGGAACACTTCCTCTAGCAGAAGCCTTCAGCTTAGCAGCCTTCAGCTTCTTGCCAGCTTTGGTTGAGTTCCAGGAAATGCTTCAAGCATTCCAGAGTTGTTGGTAATCCTAAAACCATCACAGGTAGTAGACCTCCCTTATTTTAGGTTGAAGGTCTCCCTCTTTTATGAGGGACAATTCCTCTAGTAGAAGCTTTCAGCTTCTTGCCAGTTTTGGAAGAGTTCCGGGAACTGCAACAAGTATTGCGTTCCAGTGTTTGTGGTCATCCTAAAACCACCTCTTTTTTCCAACATTTCAGAGAGTTGATTCAACCCAAGTGCTGCCATGTATACTTTGCATATTTGTATTACAACTCTTTTCTTGGACTCACACATACCCCTTCGGATTAAGGGGGGATGTTGGAACACCTAATCCTACATGGGTAGGTGTGGAATGTGAAAAGTCACAATGGAGTCCAAGTGACCTTGGAATGTGAAACCAAGAGTCACACCATTGTACTATAAATGTACATCTTGTATAATGGAAAATAAGAAAGCCTCATGTTTATCCTTCATTGTGTGTTGAGTCTCTTGTGTGTGTGTGTTTATCTTCTCATACACCATGTGTGTGCTTAACATGGTGTTTAACAATATTTCATATATTTCTGCCATTAAAACCTACACAAAACACAATTTATTAATTAAAAAACTGTGGGGAGGGCGCATGACTGCATTTTATGTGGTTTTGGGCTGTTGAAGGGTGTTTGCAGAGAAGAAAATGATGTGGGAGGCAGGGTTCCGAAGGCGGAACCAATATAAATTTGAATGGAGGTGGGAACTTTTGAAAAAAGGCACGGAGGGCAAGCGGTTTCGAAAACTGGGAGTTGTTTATCACGCGGAGAAACGATGGTAAGCGGTTTTTGTGGGAGGCATGCAATATAGCCCAGGACGCGACACGTGGCAAGGAAAAACTGCATATTTCATGAGGGTTGGAAAATGTTAAACCCAACACAATTATATATGCGATATGCAACGGGGACCATCAGATCTCGGGATGGGAGATCAACGGCTATCGTGCATTCAGGAGGCAGCGAGTAGGTGATTGGGCCAGCAAAAGTGGAGGACAGGTGGCGAGGTTTCGTTGGACGGCGGGGTTAAGTGGAGGATGGGGCCTGGGGCCTTAAAAAATTAACAAAAATGCGTTAAGTTATAAGTTTTTGGGAGGGGGACTGGGCATGGTGAAAGTTGGGGCCCAATGTTTAATAAAACAAGGTTTATGAGCCTTTTTATAAGGTTTTACGGGTTTTATGAAATGAAGGGGCGAAGGAGATTTTTATACAGGGAAGGGACTTAGGGATAAGTGGAGGTTATGGCCATATGAGCGCAAGAGTTTTTGGGTTTAGAAGAAAAGGGGCTTAAGGCCTATTTTATACAAGGGTGGGTTTTTTAATATAAAAAATATAGGTTTTACATAAAAGAAGAAGACTCGATAGGCTTAAGTTTGGGTTTTTAACAATGTAAAGGTGGACTTTTACATTGTTTAATTCAATGTAAAGGGAAATGAGGAATAGGGGTGTGGTTCATGAGGTTTTAGGAAAGGGAAAAATGGGTTTTTCAGAGGGAAAAAAGGAGTGAATGAGAGTGTGGGTAGGGTAGTGAAAATGAGATCAGTAGGCCCAGAAAATGAAGTCTTTTTGGAGCAGTGAGGTGAACTTTAGAAGGCAAAGAGGGAGAAATTTAGTGAAACGGTTTGACTTAGGATAATGAAGGCAGTGAGATTTCTAAAACTCACAATATTTCACAAATCTTGTTTTTAGAAATCTAGGACCATTACTTAGTTATCTTCAGAATCAACAAAAAATACTAATGAATAACAGGTAGAGTAAAAATTGAGACTATGAATTTATAGTTGTTCAAAACCCTCATATATAGCATGATTTTAACAACAAGACTTGCATATTGTGAATATACATTTAAAAAATTAATGTGAATATACATTTTTAAAAAAAATTGATTTTAAATCTTCCAGAATATCACAACGTGATTAATTATTTCAACTAACAATAATTTAACAATTCTCCACCACCTCCTTTCATTAATACATTAATGAAAATATATTTATTTTGTTGAGAACTTTTGGAGACATGTGTATTATGATTGAAGATCCCTTCAATATCGACGTTTCGGGTGAACACTTCACCCATCTTCAGAAAAGAGAAGTTATTCTTATGGTAGGAAGAGTGCAAATCAAGAGAATATAAAGGAAATTTATTAGCCTTGGAGGAGGTCAATGAAATATGATTTAAATTTGACTTTAAAATAAGGATTAAAAATTAAAATTAAAATTTCAAAATTTTTCAAAATTAAAATAATAACCATTTATTAGGGGTAAGGGAATTAGGGTAATGGATTAGTGATCTAACCATTAGGGTGATTAAAAATAATATAAATTAATTAAACTAAATTAAAATGAATGTTTACTAATTAATTTAAATAATTAATAATTTATTACGTGGATTAAGGATAGGATTATAAGAATATTTATATAAATGAATTAATAAATGACACTAAGGGAACTAGCCCTTAGGGAAAGGAAGGAGGGGGATTTAGGATTAAAACTAGAGGAATAATGAAAATTAAAAATAAGATAATGGAATATTTTAGAATGGGAGGATTATTATGGTTGAAGTTAGGATTGAAGGATGGGGCTATAAAAAAAAATTAAAATTAAAGATTAAAGATTAAAGCTAAAGATTAGAAATTAAAATAAAAAATTAAAAAATTCTTAAAATTAAATGAGAATTAGAATAATAATTATTTATTAGAGGTTAGGGTATTAGAGATTAATACTTGGATCTGCGGTGAAAAATTTCTCGATTAATACTTGGGTCTGCGGTGAAAATTCTACGGTGAATTCTGCGGTGCAAATTTTATCGATTAATACTTGGGTCTGTGGTGAAAATTTTCTTGATTAATACTTGGGTATGCGGTGAAAATTTTGCTGTGAATTTTCTCGATTAATACTTGGGTCTGAGGTGAAATTATACGGTGAAAATTTTGCGGTGAATTTTCTCGATTAATACTTGGGTCTGCGGTGATTTTTTTCTCGATAAATTTTCAAACCTGGGCACTTGAGGTCTGTTGTCCGGTTTGCTGATATTCAAGTGCACACATTCCTTATCTTTTTCTAATACATATCTGCTCATATATTCTCAAGTATGAATAATTCACCACAGCTACCAAACATTACCAAAGGTAGACCTAGCATAGTTACTCTACAGAGCCTTTATGAGTATATAGAGTCTTTAGAGAAACGTAGAGAAGAAAGAGAAGTCAAGCTACAAACCCAGTTAGAAGCCATGCTGGAAAACAAAGTCACATCTCTTGAAGACAAGATCCAAAAACAAATAGAAAATAAAATAGAACTATTGGAGAATAAAATGGAGGAAATGGAGACTAGGTTGCAGGTCATAGAAAAACAAAACCAAGATACGAACCAAACATCCCAGCAAGGAGATGTTGATAATATAGAGAGTCTTAAAATGAAGGACATGATTAAAGAAATAGAAGAAAAAGTTAACAACAGTCTCACCCTAAATAGTGGGGCAAGTTAGATATCAAACCAATTAAATATGGAATGAAAAAATTGATCGAATTAGACCATGAGTGTAACAAAAGGGCCTTGAACCTTATAATCTTCGGTTTCAAAGAGGAGGTAGACGAGGATACTTTAGTCATAGCCCAGACAGAATTACATAATAGATTACAAATTGAAACCACGTATCTCATAGAAGCAACAAGGTTAGGGAAATTAACTAAGAATAAAGGAAGGTTGATCCGAATAAAGGTGAGCTCCACTGACCATAAGTATGACATACTTAGTAAAACCTCATGTCTAAAAGGAACGGGAATATTTATAAATGAAGATCTCATTCCAGAAGATCAAGCAGAATTAAGAAAGGAGGTTCAAAAGGTAAAAGAAGCTAGGAAGGAAGGAAAATGGGCAATAATCAGAAATAGAAAAGCCGTTATTTGAGATAGAAACCAAAAATATAGTAATAAATAGCAATTCAACATGCTCCGAATTCTTTCTTGGAACTGTCGGGGCTTTCCATGGAACAAAGGCCCCAAGCTAAGTTGGATCTCAAATGACATTGATATTATATTGCTTGTTGAAACTTGGGAGCACGAAGAATCTAAGGTCCCTAACATAGATGGCTTTGCACTATGGTCTACTTGGAACAAGTGATCCTCCCGTAGAGGCATTGGGGTATAGCTTGCTACATTAAGAAGAACATCTCCCCCCATGCTAGGATTTATAAAAACGACCCTTACAACCAATATAGTTGGATTGAGATTACTGACATTAATGATAAAAAGACATACATATAAATCTGTTATTTTCCCCCCATCAATTCTAACTTCTATAAGAAAAAGAATCTAGATAAAAGCAGTCCTTACAATGGCTTAGAGAATGATATTTCTAGCCTAAGGAATGAAGGTAATATCCTTTTAATGGGTGACTTTAATGCTCGAACTTCAAGCAACCAAGCTATTCTTCTAAGCAATCATTCCAACCCCAATCCTCTTTAGTTAGATGAAGACCTTACTCTGGCTAGCCGGTACAAAAGGAGCTCTGAAGTCCTCGGGGATAATTTGTTTGGGTCGGAACTATTCAAGCTTTGTAGTGCTCAGGATCCCATAATTTGCAACGGTCTAAAGAAGTGGCCCAATTCTAGCCAGATGACCTGCATCCATGGGCTTGGAAGCAACGTGGTAGACTATGTTATTTCCGATCTCCCTTTATACAACGAAATACTAAATTTTGACATCTTAGACGACCATGAGCCTGACTCTGATCATAGGCCTTTACTCATCACTCTCAATTTTGGCATGCATAGAGATCCCATTGAATATAACCCTTATAGTCCAAAGAACTTAATCTTTGATAGAAACAAAAACGATCTCTTTCTAAATGAATTAAAAACTAATTTGCTTCCTTTATCTAGTATAGACAACATAGATGACCTCTATCATAATTTTACTACAACCCTCTCATATTCTATAAACAAGTTCTCAATTGAAGTCTCAAGTAATAAAATAAATAGCAAAACCAACCCATGGTATGACAAAGATTGTAAAAGTGCAAGAGCAATTAAGGAAGCTGTTGATGAATCTCTCAAAATTGACAAGATAAAAATCTACAAAGCCCTAAATAAAAGGAAAAAAAAGCGATATATTCGTAAAAGACAAGAGAATCTCTTACACCTCTCTAAGGTGGCTCCTAAGAAATTTTGGAGGCAGATTCTAACTAGGAAAACTAAAGATAATAATAAAATTGCTTTACACAGCTGGAATTCCTATCTTAAAAATCTTTATGAATCTCCAAATGCCAGGGATAACTTTGAAACCCTACTCACAATGAAAGAAGTTTTCTCATTAGAAGACATTGATTTTGGGGTTAAACACCTGGCAAATGGGAAAGCTAAAGACATTGACGGTTACCAGGCAGAAATCTTCAAAATTGGAGGTCATGTCCTCATCCCCCACATCCACAAGCTTTTCAACTAAGCGGTCAAGCAAGGGTTCCCTAAACCTTGGACTGACAGCCTCATTATCCCTATTTTTAAAAGTGAGGATACCAATAACCCCTCTAATTATCGGACAATTATGATCAGCCCTCTCTTGGCCAAGTTATATGGTATTATTTTGGAAAAGAAGTTGAGCATTTGGCTTGAAAGTGAAGGTAAGTAGGCTAAATACCAAGCGGGTTTTAGAAGGCAGCACTCAACAACGGACCACCTCGTTACGCTTAGAATCATTGTGGAGGAATGCCACAATGATAAATCCAATCTCTTATGTTGCTTTGTGGACTTTAGAAAGGCTTTCAATATGGTTCCTAGAAACAACCTATGGAATAGATTAGAAGAGCTAAATGTTCCTTTCGAGCTAAGAGCAGCCGCTATAAGGTTATACGAAAATGTAATTGCCAAGTTAAAGAGCAATGAGGGGTGGTCAAAATATATTAAGTGTAATATCAGAGTTAAACAAGGTTGCCCCCTCTCCCCTACCCTATTTGGCATTTACATCGACAAGCTAGAAGGTTGTTTAGAGGAAACAGGATGTGCTGGCACGATCTTAGCTAGGATAGTCATCATCCTTCTTCTCTATGCTGACAATATTGTTCTTCTCGCAAGGTGCCCATCTAATCTTGATAAGCAACTTAGACTTCTTAAGGATTTTTGCTTTACCATGGGTATGTCTGTTAACACTGACAAAACAAAAGTTATGATTATCAAATCCAAGAAGGACACTTACACAAATTTTATGTATGACAATAGTAACTTGGAGGAAGTGTCTTCTTACAAGTACCTAGGAATTTATATTCATCACAAGCTCAACTGGAACTATAGCATTCAGAAAAGAATTAATGGGGGGTGCAAAGCTTATTTTGGTCTTGAAAATAATTGTAAAACGACAAACCTCATAATGTGGGATAGAAAGAAGTTCCTCTTTGAAACTTTAGTCACTCCTGTTACCTTATATGGATGTGAGGTTTGGAGTTGCAGCATCTCTAGAGAATCCTAGAGAAATATTGAGCAAATCCAGAAGTGTTTTATAATGTATAACCTTAAAATTAAAAGCAATGCACCCTATCCTATTCTCCTTATAGAAGTGGGTATTTCCCCTATCGAGAGCCTAGCTATGACTAGGCTTCTGTTGTACAAGCACAAGCTCAATAGCATAAGAGACCATAGACTTCCTAAGCTAGCTTTAAATTCCAGCCAAAACCATCTAAGGCTTTAACGAGGTTGGTATAAAGACACCAAATTCTGGTTAAAACATTGGGAGATCGACGATAATGTTGCATTGCAAAACATTAATAACATCAAAAAAACTGTTACTTTTAAGTTCAGAGAAAAAATGTGGTGTGAGAAAGATCTAGCAACTAAAAGAAAATTAAGATATTATAAGGAGGTCATCAACCCCACCCTAGAAGATCAAAAGTATCTCTCTGTTTTAACTAGCTCAAAGAAGAAAATTAATATAGCCAGGATTAGAACGAACTCTCATGAGCTCCATAGTGAAACAGGTCGTTGGACAGTTCGTAAAACACCATGGATGGAAAGGATCTGCCATCTTTGTGAGAATATGAACATCGAGGATGAAAATCACTTCCTCTTAGAGTGCCCCGCGTACAACCACATTAGAGCTCAGTTTCATAATCTTTGTGGCAATACTGACCTTCCTAGCCTTTTAAGATGTCAAAATTATAGTGAGCTTGGGAGGCTTCTCTCCAAGCTTTTTGAGCATAGGAATAAAATCGTAAATCAAACTAAATAAATCTTTTCTTTAGGTTCGATAGACCAAAGATTGGTCTCAGTGGACGTTAACCATTATGATCATCATCATCATGTAATAATTATTTAAATTAATTAGTAAACATTCATTTTAATTAGCTTAATTAATTTATATTAATTTTCATCTCCCTAACGGCTAGATCACTAGTCCTTTACCCTAATTCTCCTACCCCTAATAAATAATATTATTTTAATTTTGAAAAATTTTAAATTTTAACTTTAATTTTTAATTCTTATTTTAAATTCAAATTTGAATCATATTTTACTGACCTCCTCCAATTGCTAATAAATTTCCTTTATATTCTGACTCTTCCTATCATAAGCATAACTTCTATTTCGTAAAGATGAGTGAAGTGTTCACCCCAAACATCCATATTGAAAATATCTTTAATGATAAGGCACAGATCTCCAGAAATTCTTAACAACTTAGTATATCTCACTGAACATTCACGCTTTAATATATTTATTATTTTAAAAATATTATTTATCTTTTCTAACTTAACTATAATTAAAAATTATTTCTAAGATTTGAAATCGAAGTTAGTAACGCTGGTGAGTGGGTGCACTTCACGTGACTAGCTACCTCTAAAGTGATGATTTGTCTCATAATATTATAGAGTAAAAATATCCCATATTTAAAATAATCTATGTTCAATTGGGAAAAAAAAAATATGATTTTTCAAAATACATATTTAAGTTTTATTATAAAAGTGTAACGAATAATATATGCATTATCCCAAGATGGGGACATATCACTGCATAGGTAAGCCGAAGAGGAAAATGAAAAAGAAATCTCAAATATTATACGGTGCAGAGATGCAAAACCTAGGCCAAGTTTTAAATGTTTTCTGAAATAAGTTTACATAATTTAATTTATTATTCCCAAGTACTATGGTCTTTTTAATAAGATTGATAAAGAAGAGTATTATTTTTAAAATAAAATAAATAGAATAAAAAATTAAGAAGAAATAAATAAAGATAAATATATATATATATATATATATATATATATATATATATAGTTAAATATTTTTTTTTGAGCTAGATAATATTACATCTTTATTATCATGTTCTTTAGATGTTTTTTAGATTAGGTTATTGGTAACTTCACATCAAAAAGTATTTTAAGAGAACAATCCATTATCATCTATCCAAAACCCATGGATATGTTTAATTAAATATTAATATAAAAAATAATTATATAAAAAATAATATTAATATTAATTTCAATTTTAAATTTATCAAATTCAAAAATTTTAAAAAATGTATTATTTGTATTTATATTCGAATATAATTATAATTCTTTATTAAATTATAAATATTATATATTTTTAAAATATATATAAAGTTAAGAGTTACATATGTGACAATATCTTTATTAGTTTGTATAGTAAAAACACATATAATAAATTTAGTTTAAAAATTAAATAGATGGAAGTTAACCATTAGTGTATATCTACTCCATATATAAGTAAACTTGAAATACAAATTAAAACCAAAGGCCAAGTTAGTATTAAATGTCAATAAATGAAGTTAGGTGACAGAAAATGACTAAATGCCATCCATGAAACTAGTTCACATAAATAAATAAAATGAGTTGAATTACTAGCAACCAAACTATTTGTTCTATAATATTAGTAAATTAATATCTAATGTTCAATTAATGAAAAAACATTAACCTAATAACTTCTTAGTAATATAGGTTAGGCTTTAAATCAGATGTGATTGGACAAATTAAAAGAGTTGGAGCTCTAAAGAAACCTTCATCATAAATTACACTAGTTAAGTTTATTTCTTAAAGCTATAGAAAATAAATTTATGTGATTTTTTTATATTAATTTTAAATGTGATTGTACTACATGGTTGTAACTTGTATAATTTTAATCTATAAAATATCTTATATGTTGAATTTTTTTGACATATAACTATATATAGATAATATTAAATAAAATAACATAAGGAAAAATGAAAAATTATGTGAAAATGTCACGAAAGCACAAAATAACACAATTGTTTAAGGATAATTTGTTTGTGATAATGGTTTTGTTTAAAAACCCCATTTCAATACAATGTTTTATTTTGTTAAAGAATGTCTATTGTTATAACTTTTTTTATTTAGATTAAAGAAAAAAATAAATATTCACATATATTTTAAAGTGTTTAAATTTTCAAGATGTCACTATGGGTTAGGATTCCTAACCTACAAGCTTACATGTGGTATTACACAATCTTTCAGGGCATTGGAGAATATTTGGGTCGTTATCTTACTATAGATGTCTTTCTTGGGAAGCTTGGTGTATACATATATGGTTGAATTTGTGTTGAAATCAATATTAGTAAAGAGTTGCATGATCAAATCAATTTAAAAATCAGTGATTTTCACTAGACTCAAGCTTTGGATTATAAAAATACTACTTTTTGTTGTTGCTTCTGTCATCAAACATACCACTTACAAAACTCATTCTTGGTGTTTAATTCTCAATAGAAGCAAAACATTTGCAGTTCCAGACCTAAACGTTGGAAGCCCTGTAATCCTCCTCCCATGGAGGGCAAGGCTGTTATGTTAGAGAAGGACAATAAAGAAGATGATGATGAAATACATTCGGGGGACAAGGTCCAAGACTCGAGGCCTTAAACATCTCCTGTGTGTACCATGCTCCATTGCAAACCACAAAGATATTGAATAATAACGCTTCTCTAGGTAAATTGAAATGAGCTCATGAGTCGGCTTCTTCAGATTTTGACAATGAATCTCTTTCAATGGGCAATGATAATTTGTGTATCACTTTGATCAAACTGCATTTGGAAGGTTGGATCAAGGTTTTGAAAAGTAAAGGAAAGAATGGTAGCCTTGAGAATCAACGCCAATTTGAGCACAACTCTCCTCTCTAGTTGTGTCTTCTGTCACTTTATGTTTACTTTGTTATTCTTTGTACCATTCATCTCTACTTTGATACTGAGTCATTATGGTAAATGATGTAATTTTTCCTGTTTGATCAATAGAATTTTTAGGCTTACAAAAAAAGAAGTAAAAAGGGTTTATATTTTCATAAATTTTATTAATTTATAGAATTTCAATTATTAGTAGGTGATGAAATCTTTGTAAAATGTTTAAACTTTTAAACTTTTATATAGTTTTTAAAAATTATTGGCAAATATTTAAACAAATAAGTTTATTTTATAAAGCTTGTGGAAAATCATTGTTTTTAATTATAATTGAAAATATTATATTAATAAATCTATGCTTAAGAGCATAACATTACCTGATATGTATAGAGTAAAAATTGAGGCAATGAGCTTCTCGCTGTTCAATACCCATGATATATAGCATGATTTTAACAACAAGACTTGCATACTATAGATCCTGGTAGTGTAAATTCTCCAATACATCTCTAATATCAAACAAAATTTAACTTCTATGTAATGTTAAGTCTAAGAATTTTGATAATTTTTTGCTTGGAGATTCATTAGCTCCATTGAAGGAGTGACCATGTTCAAATCGTGTACGAATAGGTTAGTGTTGCTTACAGAGTTGCCAATAGAAAGAGAGCAATGGGTTCAAAGCAACATACCTTAGACAACGTGCCAACTCCAACATTCATCTCCACATATCATGATATTACAGAATTGGCAGGTGACTCACCCTCTCACCTACAAGAAGGTTTATTATTATTATTAATTGGTCCACTATAGAGTTGTTTTATGACCAAACATGGACCACCATGTACTCATTCAAAAATTTTAAATGAGATTGAATCCTTTTAAAAAAGATATTGAACTTGAAATTTGTTATAGAGCAACCAAGATGAAGGTGTTGCGTTCTAATCTTGGAGTCCTATATTATGAATAGATAATGGAAATTGAGTGAGATGGACTGGAATAGCCCATAAAATAAGGCATAAGCCTCTACTTAGTGTTGTGGCCTACTCGAGATTTATCATGGACTTCAACTTTTCCACCAAGGCACATTAACGACCCTTAGTGCCCCTCATAAAAATATTTTTTTAATAAAATATGAAATAAACTAAAATTCACAAAACTTAACAAAATACAAAAATCAATATCTAAAATTTCCCAATATAACATCTATTAGATATTAATTCATTGTAATTATATATCTCTCGAGTACCCCATAAAAAATAATATTTTAATAAAAACAAAATAAATTAAATTTAACAAAAATACAGAATTTCAATCTCTAAAATTTCCATATATAACATCTATTATACATTAATTTATTATAATTATAAATCTCAAAATCTTATACCAAAGTTTTAATATATTGTTTATGTTTTTCTCTTCATTACACTCTTCCCATAGCCCAGAACATTAAGCATACACATTGGTTAGAGATATCCCTAAACTAATATGATAATAATATAACATAATATTCTTTATTAACATTTTTTTTTTTTACAAATTTTTGTAAATTATCGAAAACACCAATGTCAACATATTAATAATCACACAATTTTAATGAAATCCTAAAATGCTTAAAAGTTAATAAACGTACGGGAAAGTTCTGATTTTAATGATACCCACAATCTTGTGAAGTCCACAAAGTCCATCGATGTAATGCATGGATTTATTGAATCTAAGCTTCGCTTTAATGTACATGATGATATATAAGATTAGATGGTACCACCTGCCACCAATCACCGACCTAGGACATAGTGTTTATACATTTACTAACTTGGCATACATATTTTTTAGGCCTTCGGTTTGTTTTTTTTCAATTTAATTGGTTTATAATCGAGTAGATATTTGTTAGAGTTATTAAATAATCGAATAGATATTGGTTAGAGTTACAGTGGTTAGAGTCACAAGTTTTAGTTGTGAATTTTTCATAATTCAAGTGTTTTAAACATGTTTCAAGGTATTGAATCTATATATAATAAAAAATTGAATAATATAAGTCAAAATTTGAAAAAAAAAAATTCGTTAGATTTTAATAAAAAACTCTAAAACATATATATTAGTTAAACAACGGCTATATTTAGTATATATACGAATCATCAATATAGATATATTTAATTTAGTATTTATATTCTTATATATTAACTTAATTTTTTGATATATTTAATTTAATAATGATGACAATGATGATTAACATTCATTCTAGACTTATATGATTTACCAAACTTTAAGAAGGTAATAGATTAATTAATTATTTTTAAAATTAAATGATAAAGTAAATTTTGATTTTACAATTTGTTTATAAAAGATTAGAGTCATAGTAATTTAAAATGGTAAGAAGATTGGTATTGTGATAGATATTTTGAAACTAGAGTTAATTTGAGTATAAAAGGAGCATTTTAAGAGAAATAGCTTGTCATTTTCAACTCTCTTAATATCACAAAGATGAGAGTGTTTTGTGAGTCGTCCAACACCCAATTTCACTAGAAAACTCACGAGAGTTTTTTTTCATTTTAGTAATGTGTCATCATTACTTAAGTTATCAGTGATTTTGATTAGAGTTTGAAGCAATTTTGGGAAGTCTCTTGTAATCCATGTTGTTTATATAAGCTTAGAAATATAAGTATATACAAAGCTCTTATCAAAAGGAAGAAGAGGTCATGTATTAATAAGAGAGAAGAGAACCTTCTTTACCTTTCTAAAGTTGTGCCCAAAAAGTTTTGGTGGAATGTGCTTGCTCGTAAAACAAAAGATAATAATTTGATCCCCTTAGAGAATAGGGATATCTATCTTAAGAAGTTCTATGACTCCACGGACACCATGGGCATCATCCTTAACACTCTTGTAAAGGAGGACATCTTTTCTTTAGAAGATGTGGAGCTCGGGATTAAGAAACTTGCTAATGGGAAAGCTAAAGATGCTGAAGGAGACAAAGCTGAAATCTTCAAAATGAGAAGGTCTATCCTCATCCCTCATATCCACAAACTTCTCAATTTGGCAGTAAAACGTGGTTTCCTTAAGTTTTGGACATAAAGCCTTATTGTGCCTATCTTTAAAAGTGGGGACAAAAACATTCCATCTAACTACAGGACCATTATGATTAGCCACATTTTAGCCAAACTATATGGGCTCATTTTGGAAAAGAAAATTAGCCTCTGGTTTGAAAGCCATGGTAAAAGAGCTAAATGGAAAGTTGGTTTTAAGAGACATCACTAAACTATCAACCATCTTGTCACTCTTAGGATCATTGCTGAGGAGTATCAAAATAGTAAAATTGATCTCTTTTGTTGTTTTGTTGACTTTAAAAAAGCTTTCGACATTGTTCCTTGGGATAAGTTATGGAAAAGACTTGAAGAGATAATGGTTCATCATGAGTTAAGGATTGTTGTGATTCATCTTTGCGAGAATGTTGTTTCCAAGATTAAGACCAACGAGGGGTGGTCTAAAGAAATTAAATGCAATATCAGGGTTAAGCAAGAGTGTCCTCTATACCCTACCCTTTTTGGAATTGATGCAGACTAGCTGCAGAAATATCAGAGTATGCACGGAAACTATAGAGTTTACACTCTACACAACCTTGTTACCCGCATCGGGTTTGTTTTAACTTCGGGGCTCGTTAAACATCATATATACATATGGCGCAATCAACAACATTATTATAAACAAAACACATATAACCCAAAACAATTCGTTTTCACGGAATCTCTTACCGGAGGGTCCCACGACAAACCTGACCAATCAACGGCAATCGCAGATCGCACAATTTGTAGTTTAGATTTAACACTTAAACTTTAATCCTTGTGAATTGTGAAACTGCGCTGAGCTAACATGTGTCCTCCTCCTTTTCGCATCACAAATAAAACAGTTTACTTTGTGATGTCATAACACTTATTTCCTAAATCTTGCGAAGTATGAAATTGTTTTTCGACGCTGTGATCTCCACCATTGGATTAGTCTCAGATCCAACGATCATCATTGTCTCTCCACTCCTCACTTCACATCGCTGATAAAACAATTTAACTTGCGACTCTTTAACATTAAACTCGTTTCTATGCGAAGCACGATGGCTTTCAACTTGCGATGAGATCTCTCCTGTTGATCAATTTCAGATCTACGGCCCTCATCGTACCTACAATCTGATTGTCCTTCTGCTATATAACTTAATATATATGTGATTCATCAGATTTTAAACAAATAGTTTGAACAGAGAGCTCGATTGATACAAAACACTTGAAAATTAATAATAAAGGAATTTACAAAGCCAAGCCCTTGATCGGCTGGTTATTACAATTGTTTATGCTCTCTCTGCTCCGACCTCTCACAAACCTATTTGACACTGTCTCACTTTTTTCCACCTCTGCTCTCTCTCACACATATCTTATGTATTTATATAACAATCTGAAGCGGTCCTTCTTGCCTAAAATAGATTTCTGTTGAACCAATCCAACAAAAAAATTCTACTCTATTTCTAAGCTCATATCCTACTTGGCTCAATCTCCTCACAGGGAGAAACCAATTTCTATTTCTATTTCTAATTATTTTAACAAACCCAAACAAACTAACTTCTCTCATTTAAAACTAACTAAAATATTAACGGCTAATGTTTATCCGCCTCATGTTTAGCCACAACATGTGAACACCCAATCAAATCGCTGGCTAAGTATGGATGCTCCCGCATCAGACTCTCGGGGAAGAAAATATTGATCCATCAATGCTTCAGGATCTGTACTAAAATTATGTAACTATGTTGTTGTCATCCAACTGGCATCTTCCATAGGGTGTCCTTTCCATTTGACTAGATACTGATAGTAAGTTTGTCCTCTGGTCTTCTTTGCTGCTCTTTTCTCCAAAATGGCTTCCACTTCTTTCTTTTCTGTCTTTGGCATCTGTTCCTTCCAATTCAAAGTCTGGTCTTCCTCTTCTGTAGAGTCTTCTGGTAGCTCTTTCTTTGTTCCTTTGTATAGGTACAAATCTACAACATTAAAGATAGGCAATATTCCAATTCCTTCGGCAATTCAATCTCATATGCATTTGAAGAAAGTTTCCTCAAAATTCTACATGGTCCTATCTTTTTCATCTTTAATTTGTTGTAAGTCCTAACAGGAAACCTTTATTTTCTCGGGTACACCATGAATAGGTCACCTACTTGGAATTATTTTTTTTTCCTCTTCATATCAACTCTCTACTTGTATTTTCCACTACTTCCCTGCAATCTGTTTTTGACATCTTCCTATAGTTTCTGCATCTGTTCTGTAAACTTTTCAGCCTTTGTGCTCCTTATCTCTTGTTTTCCTAAATTTCTGAGCTCATACACACCTCTTGGATACATTCCAAAAACAATATGGAATGGACTCATCCCAGTACTTCGATTGGGAGTATCATTATAAGCAAACTCAACCTAAGCAAGTGTTAAATCCCACTACTTAGGGTTTTTCTACCCTAAGCTCCTCAATATATTTCCCAAGCTTCTGTTTACTACTTCGGTCTGTCCATTTGTTTGAGGGTGATAAGCTGAACTGAAACTAAGGTTGGTACCTAGTTTCTTCCATAGAATTCTCCAGAAATGACCAACAAACTTGGTATCCTTATCAGACACAATACTCACAGGAAATCCATGTAATCTTACAACTTTTGAAAAAATAGATTAGCAATATGTGTTGCATCACTAGTTTTCTTGCATGCAATGAAATGAGCCATTTTAGAAAACCTATCTACAACAACATAAACGAAGTCATTTCCTCTTTGAGTTTTTGGAAAACCCAACACAAAATCCATACTAATTGCATCCCATGGTCGGTTTGGTATTGGCAATGGCCGATACAATCCTGTATTTTGACTTATCCCCTTAGCATGCTGACAAATCCTGCATTTCTCAACAAATTTCTTAAAATCAGTTTGCATTTCTGGCCAGTCGTAAAAATCATTTACCTGAGCAAATGTCTTGTCTTGTCCAAAGTGTCCAGATACGTCTCCACTGTGTTTCTCCTTAATTGTGTTTTCCCTCATAGAACATTTGGGAATGCAAAGTTTATTACTTTTGAATAAAAAACCTCCTTGGATAAGATAATCCAACCACTGGCTTCTATTATGAACTACTGGGCTTTGCACAGCTGCATAAATTTACTTAAATTCTACATCTTCTTTATGCATGTCAACCATTTCTTCAAATCCTACAACACCATCTTGTAATTCTTGCATGATTAAATTCACTCTGCTCAAAGCATCGGCAACTTTGTTCAACTTACCACTTGTATGCTTAATCACAAAAGTAAAACTCTGCAAAAATTCTACCCATTTGGCATGTTTTTGATTCATTTTTGGCTGGTTGTTTATACATTGTAACACATGGTTATCAGAATATAATACAAATTCTTTTGGTAACAAATTATGTCTCCATTTTTTCAAGGCTTGCACAACAACATAAAACTATTTGTCATAAGATGAGTATTTCTTCTTTGCTTCATTCAGTTTCTAACTGAAGTATGCTATTGGTCTCTGTTCTTGACTTAAAACTGCTCCAATTGCAACTCCACTAGCATCAGTTTCAACTTGGAAAACTTTTTCAAAATCTAGCAAAGCTAAAACTGGTTTTTCTGTAATTTTCTTCTTTAGCAACTTAACGTTTCAGTCTGCTTCTTTTGTCCACTTGAATGGTTGATTAGTTCCCTTGATTGTTTCAATAATGGGTGCACAAATCTAACTATAGCTTCTGATAAATTTTTTATAGAAACTTGCAAGACCGTGAAAGCTTCGTACCTCAAATATGTTTCTTGGAGTTGGCCAATTCAAAATTTCTTGGACTTTTTCCGGATCCATTTTCAAGCCTTATTTAGAAACTACAAATCCCAAATAGACTAGCATAATTTCGGACCCACTTGCATGCATGCATTACACGTGCACCCTTCATTTCACTGAAACACTAACTCAGGTTTTTGAGGTGTAAGCGTTGGGTACTGAGCCTCATCTTTCCCTGCCGACCTTGTCTATTTACTCCAGTTTTTTCGACGGCTCCATCCTTGTCTTGCACACACTGGTAACCCATATCCAGCAGGCTAACCATCCACTAGAATATTTTTTCTGGAAGAGCTCTTGGCATTTACATGACAACCCACAAGACTGCTTCCATTGTTTCAAACACACTCACTGAATAATAATGGGTTTTATTCTCTGAGAAAGAATCCCAATTGAAAACCAATCCAAGGTGTGGGTTCTTCCTCATCACAGTTTCTTAAATTTTCATCATAATGTAGTACGGTTAGAGTTTCCCTTCGATTTTGGCAGCATTAATTCGTTTGTAATTTAGTCTACACCTTGGTAGGTTTATTTTTGAAATCGGCCTACTGACGTGGGTTAAGGGTTTATAGTTATCCACAATGCTCAGGCTAATCAGCACTAGCACAAGAACCTACCGGAGTGTTATTTGTGTTATTTGTGTTTTCGGGATCTTCCTGGGTAGCAGGAAGATTGGCCAAGATTGAATATTATGTTATCATTGTATTCCTAATCCAAACACCATTTCCTTAGTTGGGTTCACTCTACCTTTTCATTGTAGATTTCAACTCTCCACCCAGAAAATTCGTGTTCAATCATTTCTAGCAAGTATGTTAGATAACCCTTGAACTCTTAAGCTCTTGTCATCGCTTTCGCAACTCTAGCTATGCACTCTGTTGCTTCCCTTGATTGTCTTGTGATCCTCATTGTGTTATTCATTGGCATCAAAAATCGTGCCAAAAACGAAGGGGCCAAGATACCTCCTTTATCCTTAGGGGTGAAACAGAGACTCCAATTGACCTTATGGAAGCCTTTATCGCCATTAGAGTTATCCCACAATCAATTTCTACGTAATTATACAACAAGCATGTATATCTTGGATTAAATCTAATCTAACAATGTACTAAAGTTAAATACTGAATCGCTTCTACAAATATTTTGCAGAATTAAAAACACAATCGCCAATCACATGAAGCAAAGAAGAATTGATCCAGGTGGATATTGGTTGTCACCCGCCTATTCCATTTGGGGCCCCACCGTTGTCTCTTTCAGTTTTTTCAGTTTCGGCACCACTTACTATTTTTAGCAGTTTTTCAGGTCCTGAACTTCCGGAGCCATTTTGAGGCCCTGAACGACGTTTTTTGGGAAAACCGGGAGCAACATCGGTCCATGCAGATAGATCTTTCTAACGAGGTATGATTCGCATCAAACGGAGATCGTATGCCAAAGTTACGTCCCCAGGAAGTTGAAACACCAATTTACCCAAATGGGGCCCATAGTTTTGGCGCTTCATGTCCTAGGCTTAGGGTTTTGGATGTTTAGGGTTTCCCATTGTTTCTAAATAATAAATAGGCCCTCTAGCCTCATTGTAACTCAGTTCAGAAGCCTGTAGCCACCACATCTCTTTTCAGAGATAGCTACTAGCGCCCTAGCTAGTTTATTTCCATTCTGTCTGTAAGCAAATTTCAGTTCTTTGATATTAATGAAATGAAGTGATTTTTCCGATGCATCTTTGTATTTTATGGTTATATGTTTATTCTGTTGCGTTCCTGCATAAAACCAGATCAGTGATATCAGAGAGGTCTACTTTTTCTCGATCCTTCTTTGCATGTCCCCAACAAGGTCGGGGTATAAGGAGTTAGGGCTCGATCTGGTGGAACCATTACAAGATCAGCCTCACAAAACTTGACGAACGCCCATGGGGGACGAAAAGAAAGATGAGGGAGCAGGAGATCCTATCAAAATATTGCTCGAGGAGGCCCTCGAAAAACAAAGGAACACGATGATGGATAACTTTTCCCAGATCCTTCAACGGTTGCCCACCGGCGGTGCATCTGCATCCAGCAGCCACTCTGGAGGTGCGACTCCTTTTAAGGTACAAGTAAATTTTGACATTCCCATATTTGAGGGTCAAATAGATGCAGATGCCATAGATAGATGGTTGAATCTATTATAAGGATATTTCTCGGTTCATGACTTTTCCGACCGGGAGAAAATTATTTTTGCACTCCTAAAAGCTACCCCCCATGTCAAGGACTGGTGGGAAACCTACTGTGAGAACAAGGACCA
This sequence comes from Pinus albicaulis, assembly GCA_034641835.2. NCBI lineage: Eukaryota > Viridiplantae > Streptophyta > Pinopsida > Pinales > Pinaceae > Pinus > Pinus albicaulis. Next base: position 24,861,552 of record CM076583.1, on the reverse strand, counting down.
GACAGAACCCTCTCTGTTCTCGGCCGTACAAACTTGGAACTCTTTTCGAGACACCATCAAGGAACAATACTATCCCGTGGGGAGCTATGAGGACAAGTACATCCAATGGACCATGGTGCGACAACAAAGGGATCAAGATGTGCATGAGCTAACGAATCTGTTCCATACCCTACGCACAAAGTTGGGCATCAAAGATTCAGAGAAACATCTGGTGCTAAAGTATCGCAGTTGTCTGCACAGATACATTCAGGAGGAAATGGAGTTCCTCAACATCTCCTTTCTTGGTATGGCATACCGGTATGCTGCCAAGATCGAGCAGAAACTCAAACAGAAGAAGAGAGACTTTCGATCTGCGAATCAAAAGCAAGGGAAAGGCGCTCCAAAACCGCAGAACAAAGGACAGAGCCAAGGCATGGCGGCTCAAGATAATCTTTCGAAGCCATAAGCAAAGAACAACACCACAAAGCCAAAGAAGGACACGGGAAAGTGGTGTGAGTTCCATAAGAGCTCCACTCACAACACAAATGAGTGTCGGGCCAAGCAGTTGCTAGTGGCCGAGATGAGGGCTTCTGAGTCAGATGCATGCTTCGACTCTGAATCAGAACCTAACAAGGGGAATGAAAAAGGGAAACAAATTATTGATGCGGATCCCAACGCCACTGTTGCCACTACGAAGATCCAGAAGGAGGAACCGGAAGATCCAGAGGAGGAGGAACGTCTCTTCCACTCCCAGATGTGGGTAAAGGGCTCCCCGGTACAGTTCATTGTCGACAATGGGAGCGAAAAGAACCTCATTTCAGCAGACGTCGTGAAGCGGTTGGGCTTTCCGACCACAGCTCACCCACATCCATACACCATCGAGTGGCTTCACCAAGGACAAGATCTCTGCGTCAGCCAGGAGTGTCGCCTTCCCTATAGCATAAAGCCCTTCACAGATGAGGTATTATGTGACATTGCTCCTATTGATGTTTCTGATGTATTACTAGGAAAACCATACTTGTGGAAGCATCATGTTGTGTATGAGTCTCGGCCTCGTGTTGTTATTGTTACTTTGGGAAATAAGTTGTACAGGATACCAGAGGTACCATCTCCTACCGCTATCTCTTTGGTTACTGTAAAACAATGCAGTAAACTCATTTCCCAAACTAGGAAATTTTTTTTCCTGATGATCCGCCCCCAGGGCAAGAAGAAGACTATGGCCACGACCTCCAGACAGGGCTCCTCTGCACGACAACAACAAATGGACAAGGTTGTGGAGGAGTACGAGGACATCTTCACCTCACCCACAGGGGTTCCTCTGCACTGTCAGGTCAATCACTCGTTTGATCTGACCCCAGGTGCGCTGCTACCCAATGGACCGATCTATTGGCGCTCTGTTCTGGAGAACGATGAAATCAAGAGGCAGATTCAGCAGCTACTGCAGAAAGGTCACATCCGACCAAGTTCATCGCCCTGTGGGAGCCTGATCATGTTGGTACAGAAGAAGGATGGGATGTGGAGAATCTGCATTGACTATCGGGCGCTAAACAAGATTACTGTCTAGAATAGGTACCCGATCCCACGGATTGATGATTTTCTGGACCAACTCAAAGGGGTGAAATATTTCAGCAAGATCGACTTGAAGTCTGGGTATCACCAGGTACCAATTGAACCCTCCGATGTGTGGAAGACTACCTTCAAAGCCAAGGAAGGCCTTTTCAAATGGTTGGTCATACCTTTCGGGTTGAAGAATGCCCCCGCAACCTTCATGAGGATGATGGATGACATCTTACGGCCATTCACCAACTCATTTGTAGTGGTGTACTTGGATGACATTCTGATCTTCAGCCAGACTTGGGAAGAGCACCTCTACCACATCTGACAAGTCCTCCAAACACTGCGGCAACACAAGTTGTGTGCCAATTTGGAGAAGTGAACTTTTACATGACGTAACCAATATCTGGGATAAATTATTGATGAAAGGGGGGTGCATGTGGATCCAACCAAGATCCAAGTCATTCGGGATTGGCCAGCCCCAACCACTATAACAGAGCTTCACAGCTTTCTGGGTCTTGCTAATTTCTACTATAGGTTCGTGTTGGGATTCTCTCATATCACTTGGCCCTTGAGTCAAGTCACCAAGGGAGGAGCGAGAGCAAAATTCTTTTGGTCAGAATCTCAATAGAAGGCGTTTACGGAATTGAAAAATCACCTCTGTTCTGCCCCAGTGCTCACATTACCAGACTTGCAACAGCCTTTTGAGATCAAGATAGATGCCTCTGACTATGCTATTGGGGCGGTTCTTACTCAACAGGGACATCCAGTGGCATATCACAGTGAGACATTGTCTGACACAGTTCGCGAGTACCCCACTTATGACAAAGAAATGTATTCCATTGTGCAAGCTTGTCGACAATGGAAGCATTACATTTTGGGGAAGGAAAAAATCATCCACATAGACCACCGACCCTTGCAGTTCATACAAACACAAGGGAAGTTGCAGAATGATCGCCATCAGAAGTGGTCCACATATCTGCAACAGTTTCATTTGAACACCAATAATGTTGCAGACTGTCTCAGCCGACCACCTATCGTGGCGTTCACCACTGTTCTCAACTCTTGTGGGTTGAGACTTCTGATTGGTCGCTTCTCTACGAGAGCGACCCAGAATTCGGCCACACATACAAGGCACTCTTAGGGGGAACACAAGTTCCAAATTTTCACCTCCGAGATGCACTTTTATGTCACCTGGGACACCTTTGTGTTCCTTCAAGCGAGCGCGCCAAGCTGATATGGGAAGCACACTACAGTCAAGTCGCTGGGAATTTCGGGGTCGAGAAAATAGTAGCAGTACTATAGAAGTATTTCTATTGGCCAAACCTTCGAAAGGATGTTGGGAAGCACATCAGATCCTGCACTACTTGTGCCATTTCCAAACCGACCATCAAGAAGCAAGGCCTATATGCTCCACTACCTACCCCTAGTCGACCTTGGGAATCCATCTCCATGGATTACATGTCGGGCCTGCCTTCTACTAAGCATGGAAATGACTGTTTTTTCATGGTCGTCAACAGATTCTCGAAGATGGCCATTATGGCGGCCTGCAAGAAGAATATCACAGCAGAAGCCACTGCTAAACTCTTCTTTGAACGAGTGTGGGTGCACTTTGGGATCCCACAGTCTATCACATCAGATCAGGATAGCAGGTTCCTCAGCACATTTTGGTCCAGCCTCTGGTCAATGCTGGACACCAAGCTCACCATGTCCACAGCTTTCCATCCCCAAACAGATGGCCAGACATAGGTCGTCAACAGAATTATTGTACACATTCTTTGCATGTACAATTCCAATCATCCACGCACATGGGACGAGAGCCTTCCCTATGTATAACACAGTTATAACTGGGCTCTCCACAGCTCAATCAGCCACAGCCCCTTTCAGGTGGGCTTGGGATTCTAGCCACTATGTCCCATTGACGTAGCCATGCCATTTGCGGCTACTCAAGCCGATTCGGCTCATGTCCAGTCAGTAGTTGACAAAGAAAATAGCTTCATTGAGCACATTCAACACATCCACCAACAGGTTCATGACATATTGGACAAAGATAATGCTAAGTATAAGCAACGCCATGATCAACATCGGGTGCCACACAACTTCCAGGTGGGTGAATAAGTGTGGCTACATTTGCAGAACGAGCGCCTCACTGGACCCCACCGCAAGCTTCGCCCGCTCCAATACGGGCCATACACCATCACCAAGGCTGTAGGGAACAATTCCTTCGAGCTCAGTATTCCACCATTCCTTGGTCTGCACCCAGTATTCAATGTGGACCGCCTTCATCCTTACTTCCCGCCTCTACTGGACACCTCTGACATTGCAGAACAACTCACACCAACAGAGTTAAACCCAGACTGCATGGAACAGGCCACCACAGATTGTATCATGGAAATGAAAATCAAGAACACTCGCCAACACAATATCCAACTGTATTGGGTTTTCAAAGCTGGTCAACTCCTGCACCAAGGAAAGTGATTCACCAGGGATCAAGTTCAGCAGAAGTTTCCTCATCTCATGGAGGAACTTAATGCAGTGGGGACCATTGCTTCCTAAGGGGGGAGGAATGATCCAGGTGGATATTGGTGGTCACTCGCCTATTCCATTTGGGGCCCCACCATTGTCTCTTTCAATTTTTTCAGTTTCGGCACCACTTACTATTTTTAGCAGTTTTTCGGGTCCTGAACTTCCGGAGCCGTTTTGAGGCCCTAAACGACGTTTTTTTGGAAAACCGGGAGCAACATGGGTACATAGATTGATGTTGCTCACTCAAAATTTGTAGTCCTCGGATAGATCTTTCTAACAAGGTATGATTCACATCAAACGGAGATCGTATGCCAAAGTTACGTCCCCGGGAAGTTGAAACACCAATTTACATAAACGGGGCCCTTAGTATTGGTGCTTCATCTCCTAGGCTTAGGGTTTTGGATATTTAGGGTTTCCCATTGTTTCTAAATAATAAATAGGCCCTTGAGCTTCTTTATAACTCAGTTCAGAGGCCTGTAGCCGCCACATCTCTTCTCATAGATAGCTACCAGCGCCCTAGCTAGTTTATTTCCATTCTGTCTGTACGCAAATTTCAGTTCTTTGATATTAATGAAATTAAGTGATTTTTCCACTGCATCTTTGTATTTTATGGTTATATGTTTATTTTGTTGTGTTCCTGCATAAATCTGAATCAAGGAGCACCTCACTGGACCCCACCGCAAGCTTCGCCCGCTTCGATACGGGCCGTACACCATCACCAAGGCTATAGGGAACAATGCCTTCGAGCTCAGTATTCCACCATTCCTTGGTCTGCACCTAGTATTCAATGTGGACCGCCTTCGTCCTTACTTCCTACCTCTACTAGACACCTCTGACATTGCAGAACAACTCACACCAATAGAGTTAAACCCAGATTGCATGGAACAGGTGACCACAGATTGTATCATGGACATGTAAATCAAGAACACTCGCCAACAGAAGATCCAACTGTATCGGGTTTTCAAAGCTGGCCAACTCCTGCACTAAGGAAAGTGGTTCACTAGGGACCAAGTTCAGCAGAAGTTTCCTCATCTCATGGAGGAACTTAACGCAATGGGGACCATTGCTTCCTAAGGGGGGAGGAATGATCCAGGTGGATATTGGTGGTCACCCGCCTATTCCATTTGGGGCCCCACCATTGTCTCTTTCAGTTTTTTCAGTTTCGGCACCACTTACTATTTTTAGCAATTTTTCAAGTCCTGAACTTCTGGAGCCATTTTGAGGCCCTAAACGACATTTTTTGGGAAAACCGGGAGCAACATGGGTCCATGGACCAATGTAACATGGGTCCATGGATCGATGTTGATCACTCAAAATTTTTAGTCCTAGGATAGATCTTTCTAACGAGGTATGATTCACGTCAAATAGAGATCGTATGCCAAAGTTACGTCCCTAGGAAGTTGAAACACCAATATACCCAAACGGGGCCCATAGTTTTGGCGCTTCATCTCCTAGGCGTAGGTTTTGGATGTTTAGGGTTTCCCATTGTTTCTAAATAATAAATAGGCCCTCGAGCCTCATTGTAACTCAGTTCAGAGGCCTGTAGCTGCCACATCTCTTCTCAGAGATAGCTACCAGCGCCCTAGCTAGTTTATTTCCATTCTGTCTGTAAGCAAATTTCAGTTCTTTGATATTAGTGAAATGAAGTGATTTTTCCGCTGCATGTTTGTATTTTATGGTTATATGTTTATTTTGTTGCATTCTTGCATAAATCCGGATCAAGAATAGATCAAACCACAACACAGATAATTTCCTGGGGAAATCTTACATCTCAAAACCCCACTATCTTCTATTGTATATTCAGCATCGATCATGACACAATTACATACAAAATCTTCTCACAAGAAACCTCCAGTACTCAGCTAATTGTCCCACACTGTCATACATAAAACTGACCAATACTTAGCCAATTTTTAGCCTCCATACAGCCTGCCTTGCTTACGCAAACCCTGATGAATCCAATCCCTAAAATATAGGAATTTTGGCCTTCCTTGACTGCGCAAGTATCATGGGCACTCCAATGGGTGTTTGGTTGCATGGGTGCAACCCAATAATCCTACAACTAATAGTCAACCTCCCTTTCACCTAGATCTCAACTGGGTCTCCACTGGATCTGAGATGCATGCATCTAATAATAGTAAAACATTAGTTGCATGTGATACCACTGATTGTGAATTAAATAATATTTAATTCAGTTGATCTCTCACTAGTGTATCTTCAGTTACAACTAGCACAAGTGAATTTAACTCACTTAACTGAGTTAAACTAATTTACATCATGCATTAACTAATGCATCATTGCACTTTGAACTGTGTTACAACTAGAATTACTCTGCATGCCTCACCAACTACCTCTAACTCGAATTTCATGAATTAACTGAGTTTATCACACTCAATTAATTATTACAAGTTATTTTGAGATTATATTACATTTTATTGTCCATCTTAATTAAGGGATACCTAAAATAGACATGTAGCAAATTTAGCCCACACCAGTGTAGGTGCTACTAAGATCTGTGGTCCCACACTAGCATAGGTGTTGCTTGGACCTCCTGGTCCCACACTAGTGTAGGTGCTGAAATTTCTTTTTGAATCTCAACACTCCCTCTCAACAAGAAATGGATTATCATTCACCCCAATCATGCCTCTATGGTATTCGAATTTTCTCCTGGTGAGCACCTTCGTTGGAATATATGCATCCTGATCTTCCATGGGAATGTACTGAAGCAACATTATCTTCCTCTACACACAATCTCTGAGATGATGGTACCGGATATCTATGTGCTTGGAACTATCATGAAACATGGGATAATCGAGAGTTTAATGCAACTTTGATTATCACAATGTATCACTGTCGGATCCATCTGAGAACCAAACAAACCAACCAAGATCTTCTTCATCCAGATAGCCTCACATGCTTGACTTGCTGCCATGTACTTTGTTTCCGTTGAACTGAGTGCCACAGATCGTTTCTTCATGTTGTACTAAGAAACTGTTGTCGATTTGGTGCTAAAGATCCCTCCTGATGTGCTCTTTCTGTGTGATGGACTACCCGCCCAATCTGCATTCGTGAAGTCTTGAAGCTTCACTCCCTCTGTCTGTTTGAACCATATACCATACTCTAATGTGCCCCTTAGGTATCTCAAGACATGCTTCTTTGCCTTCCAAAAGAGCTTGGTAGGCTTAACCATAGCTTGACTTAGTTGGTTAACTGCGTAGCAAATGTTTGGTCTGGTGTTCACTAGATACATCAGTGAACCAACTAACTGCCTATAGACAGTAGCATCCACTACCTCTCCAAAAGTATCATCCTCTTTCCTCCAATTTCCTGGAAGAGGGGTATCCATGGGTTTGTGTTAGAAAATTATATATTACAGAGCAATGCAACACATAAAATATGCGAAAAATAAAAGCACACAAAACACATAAAACCAGAGAGACACAGATATACGTGGTTCACCCAGTTTGGGCTACGTCCACCTCGAACAGCCAGTCCTTCCTTTCTATTATCCAGCAAAAAATGAAGAGACAAAACCTATAGCAGATCCATTGTAATATCCTCTGTTCTCTCTCATAGTCTTCCTATCTGTTTCTCGCTCTGATAATACACACATAATATACAGCCGCAATACAATACCCTCATATATACAAGGGGGTTGCCTTTTAGGGCAAAAAAAAAACCCTAAACTAAACATAACTTCTACCGTCATATCATCTGCCTATGAACGACCCAGATTGACTAGAAATTACTATACTTTTACAAGGCAATTTTACATCTATTTTTATTTCGGCGCCGCTTCGAAACCGCCGGCCCGTGCCGCCGCGCCCCCCGGACCCCCCACGCGCAACGATTAATTATCGCGCATTGCCGCCCCTTTTAAGGTATAGGGGTCCAACAATGTCGCCCAATTATGCAAAATGAAAGATAATTGCCCACACCCAACAGTTTGCAGCTCTCCATGTGAAACTTACCCAATATCTCCTTTGCATACTTTCCTTGAAACACAAAAATTTCACCATCCCACTGCCATATTTCCAATCCAAGGAAATAATGAAGGAGTCCCATGTCCTTCATTTCGAACTCCCCTGCAAGATCCTCCTTACATGAGTGTATCAACTGCTCATCACCAGTTAAAATTAGACCATCAACACAAAGAACAATAATTAGTAGCTTACCCTCAACCACAATCTGGTACAAGTTTTCATCTGCTTCACTTTTGGTGAAGCCCAATCCATTGAAATAGTTGTATATTCGAGTGTACCAAGCACGAGGTGCTTGCTTTAGCCCATACGGTGCTCTTTTGAGTCGACACACATGAAACTCACTGTTAAAGATCTTGAAACCTTCAGGCCGCCCTATGTACACTTCTTCCTTAATGATCCCATTGAGAAACACAGTTTTCACATCCATCTGATGAATGTGCCAGTCGATCTGCGCTGAGAGTGAAAGGATGGATCTAATAGAAGAGTACCTTGCAACGGGTGAAAAAGTCTCATCATAATCGATCCCCTCGATCTCTGAGAATCCTCAGGCCACAAATTGTAGGAATTTACAGGGTAAGTTTCGTAGATCAAAAACCAAAGGTCACCCTCACAAACAGATCAAAAATAATTACACCAGTATTACCACGTGGTTAAAACCCTTGAAGAGGGAAATAGTCCATGGCCTGAGCCAACGCATCCACTTCAGGAAATTTATTAATATAAAAAGAAAAGTTATATATGTTTCTCTCATAAATGGTTACCGGAAAAATGACCCTCCATGCTCTTTAAATAGAGATCATGGACCAATCGGGTGCTAAGCCATGGATCAAGTGTTGTTAATACCGAGGAGTGAGTGAACCGTCAGATCACTACAAATCGTGACCATTGGATTATAATTTACAAATGTACATATTAAAGAAACACACTTTACCTAACTCTACACTAGACTAAATTATTCTTAACTATTTCCTATGTGTCGGAATATCCTAACACAAATTTGGCCTTGTGTTTCTCCACACTCCCATCAACAACTTCCTTTACCTTGTAGAATCACCTAGATCTAACCACTGATTTGTTGACCGGTCTTGGGACAATCTCCCATGCACTATTCTTGAAAATGGAGTCATACTCCTCCACCATTGCATCAACCCAAGTTGGTTGCTGCACTGCTTCCTGAAAGGAATATGGTTTAGTCACAATACATTTTCTCATAAGAGCTATGTATCCAGTAAATTGGTCAGGAGTCTGTCTCTATCGGCGCTGTGAAGTAGGGGCTCCTACATTCTCTGCAGCATCAAGTCTCAATCTATTAGCTTCCGTGGTGTGCCTTCTACCATTTCTGATGGATGGCTTTGCATTACTGTTTTCCTCCACTCCATGATCCTCTGCATGTGGTTGATCCACATCTTGAGGCTCATCCTTGGGAACCAACAATTCCTCCTTTGCATGCAAGTCCAGCTCCCTCTCAAGGGATAACTGCATGGCTTTCTCCTCATCAAATTTTATATCCCGTCGCATAACAGTCATTCTATTGTTTGGTAAATACACTCGATAATTATGAGAAGTTTTAGTGTACCCCACAAAAATCTTGATCTCAACTGTCGGTTCCAACTTCTTCTTGGCGTCCTTGGTCACATGCACATAAAAATATGAGCCAAAAATATTAAAGTGTGAAACAATAGGTTTCTTACCAGTGAAAGCCTCTTCAGGTGTACTCATGCCAAGTATCCTATGAGGACAAGGGTTCTACACAAATATCGCAGTTTTTCATTGATCAGGAGCTCAAATCTGAGTTTGGGAAAAAGCTCAAAAATGAAAGTGCTCAAATTGATTTGGAAGCTGAGCGACAGGATCGACCTCGGCGATACGATCCCAACACCGCGAACGGCACTGAAAACCGACGGTGTATGAAGAAGTTGTTGCACTTTAAAATCGCCTAATAACCTCAAATTTTGAAAGGGAATTTTTTAATTTTATGTGTTGGGAAAATTTTAAATTTTTATTAAGGTTTAATTAATAAATTAAAATTATATATTGATTAATATTTTATATGGTTAATTAATCATATATTATATTATTTTATATATGTTTTAATTAATTCTTAAAAACCTTATTAAAAATAAAAATAAAATACCACACATATAATTAAAAATTTCGAAATTATTACAAAAACACATTTCTAAAGTTTAAGTAAAGATGGAAAACCTTTACATTCATTTGAAAAAGGTGAAAGTTCACGTGGTGTGTAAAAGTCAAAGGTTAACGTGGGCTATGGAATGGTATATGTGTTTGAAAACACGTGATTCAATATGTGGTGGAGCGGAGTTTGTTAAACTTTCATCCTGGCGGGCTATACGGAGTTCCCATGTGATCACTCATACATCACATTAAATGCTAGCAGTTATGGTCTCGCCGAATTTGGAGCCCGCCCACCAGTTTAGGCGGTTTTTCCAATCTTATCTCCACTTAACTAAAGTTGGCCCACCTTTTGTGGGATTTTTCCCTAACATTGGGCAAAATACAGTTTGGGACATATCTTTCACATGGGAGATCCTTTTGGAGTGGATTTTTTTTTTTATTTCGGGTCTCTTCGACATTCTGGACTCAATGGAGCAAGTCTGAAATCTAACAAAGGTCATGTTCATAGGTTTAAGCATCGAAGAAGATGAAGGAGCCATTAGGGCCTAGAAGGAGAAGGCTGTATTTTGGATTGTGTTTCTCTGTTTAAGGTAAATGAATAGGAATTATTAGCTATTTCATGCCTTTTGAATCTATTTAGATGGTTTTTAGAGCCTGTTAACAACATTAGAAAGCCGAAAAGCTTCATTTAAGTTCTAGAAGCCATTTTCCAAACAGAGTGTATAGGCGAAACCGGAGCAGCCGGAGGCCGTTTTTGATGAAACAAAACTCTATCTTGACTATTTCAGTCATTCTGGAACCAATGGAAGTGGTTTCAAATCATTTTGAGTACTTATATAGCTCGAGAAGTTGATATGAAGTCGTGGGTAGCCCTGGGCAAACCGTGGAGGAGAGCCATTTTTGGGGATGTTGTGCTTAATGTAAGCAATTTATCAGTTGGTATTTGATGTATGATCATTATTGGATGCAGAAGTAGTGGTTTCAGGAGTAGAAACAGAAATATGAGGGAGTTTGTGCCATTTAGAAGCTCAGAGAAGCTTAGTGCACCGACAAAAGGTTGTGTGTCCATGGAAGCCTAAAGCTGTTTGCAGGAATTGGACAGCCATTAAAGGGATTTAAAATGGCATTCTCAGCCATTTGAATCATTCTTGTATTCATTGTGGTTAATTTTGGAGCTTGTAAAATAATTTGAAGGCATTTGGTCCATATCTTTGGGCCATATCTTTCACATGGGAGATCCTTTTGGAGTGAATTGTTTTTTGTTTTAGGGTCTCTTAGACATTCTGGACTCAATGGAGCAGGTCTGAAATCTAACAGAGGTCATCTTCAGAGGTTTAAGCATCGAAGAAGATGAAGGAGCCATTAGGGCCTAGAAGGAGAAGGCTGTGTTTTGGACTATGTTTCTCTGTTTAAGGTAAATGAATAGGCATTCTTAGCTATTTCATGCCTTTTGAATCTTTTTAGATGGTTTGCAGAGCCTGTTAAGAACATTAGAAAGCCGAAAAGCTTCATTTAAGTTCTAGAGGCCATTTTCCAAACAGAGTGTATAGGCGAAACCGGAGCAGCCGGAGGCCGTTTTTTATGAAACAAAACTCTATCTTGACTATTTCTGTCATTATGGAACCAATGGAAGTGGTTTCAAATCATTTTGAGTACTTCTATAGCTCGAGAAGTTGATATGAAGTCGTGGGCAGCCCTGGGCAAACAGTGGAGGAGAGCCATTTTTGGGGATGTTGTGCTTAATGTAAGCAATTTATCAGTTGGTATTTGATGTATGATCATTATTGGATGTAGAAGTAGTGGTTTCAGGAGTAGAAACAGAAATCTAAGGGATTTTGTTCCATTTAGAAGCTCAAAGAAGCTTAGTGCACCGACAAAAGGATGTGTGTCCATGGAAGCCTAAGGCTGTTTGCAGGAATTGGACAGCCATTAAAGGGATTTAAAATGGTATTCTAAGCCCTTTGAATCATTCTTGTATTCATTGTGGTTAATTTTGGGGCTTGTAAAATAATTTTATTACCTTAATCCCAAAGATTCTAGTCATGTTGACGAAGCTCAAAGGATATGTAGCCCAAGAGTTGGGGTGAACTCCTATATTATATTGTTGTTGTGTTTTGTTATTCTATGGCTGAATTATGTTGCTGATATACATGATAAGTTTCAGCAAAAACAAATAAACTTAAAACACATAAACAGAAGAAAAGACATACACCTCTTCCAAGCAAAAATTCTGCATAATGTCAAGTTTGAGTAAGGTCATTTTAATTAAGTCTGAGTTTTTACTTCTATTATTTCTTTAGGCAAAGTCTGTAAGAGGGCCAGGTAGCCTCTGGATTCATCCTTTCTTTGAAAGGTGACATATCCGGTAAATGCCCCTACAATCTATCTCTGTATTAGAAATATGAAGTTCTCACATTTTCAGATTTAAAAGTTGAAGTATTTGCACTCATTTACATAAATGAAAATGGATACCTTGCACCCTTTTCAAGTACCTTGCATTTTCAGATCATTCATGCTTCCGCCCATCGATGCATCGGGAGGCATTAATCATGCAACATTGCTCTTGCTGCACCCATGATCGTTCTATTCTTTCTTTCAATGACCCCATTCTGCTATGGGTTATGAGGCACTATCAGTTCTCTTCGAATTCCTTCTTTTCTACAGAAGTTATTGAATCCGTTAGAGATGTATTCTCCACCATTATCACTCCTAAGAGCCTTCACTTGCTTCCTCGACTCTTTCTTCACCAGCGCCTTAAACGCAAGAAACTTAGAGAATGTTTGATCTTTCTTCTTCGTGAAGAAGATATAGCACTTACGAGAAAACTCATCAACAAATATTACATAGTACTTATGTTTTGATGTCGAATCAACAAAGAATGGTCCACACATGTCTGTGTGAACTCTATCAAGGATCCCCGAAGCTCGGTTCTCCTTCTCATGAAAGGTGGCCTTTACATATTTTCCCATAGTACATCCCTTGCATGTGTCTGACTACGCAAGTGTACCCCTGGGAAGACCAATAGAAATCTGTTGCATGACTTTCAAGGCTCCATGGTGAAATGGCCCAATATTTTGTGCTATAGTTCACCCTCATCCCGACTGACCACTTGATCTGCCTTGCCCATCATTGATGTGCATCCATATACCTCCAGCTTGTAGATATTCTTAACTCGAATCCCTATCCTCTTGGCTTGTCCTATGGTTTTGTGTCGCAAGAAAGCTTTTCCATCACTGAAAACAACATCATAGTCTGAGACTAAGACTAAATTTTTCTTCAAACCTCGTACATGCATTACATATTTTAATTGAAAGGGTTTACCTGACTACCTCTGGAAGGTAATGGTACCAATCCCGGTAGCACTATACCGCCTGTCATTGCCCATTTCAATATGCATCTAGAGATCCTTCTCCTCCAACTCACTGAAATTTTCCTTGTCTCCCGTCATGTGAAAGGAAGCGCCATTATTCAAATACCCCACAAATCCTAATGCACTTCACACCATGCATGCGATCAATGAGAAGTCAAGCTCAAATTGCGAGGCCAAGGCCTCACCCGCTATAGATCCTCCGACCTTCTTGTTCTTCTTCTTTTGTGAACAGTTAGTAGCATAATGCCCATGCTCATGATAGTGAAAACACTTCACCTTGGACATGTCCTGCTTCTTGCCATTTTTGGACTCAGATTTGCAATGGAATTTCTTCCCCTTCCCCTTCTTCAACTTGGAAGCCAAAGCACAATCTTCTTCAACTTCATTCTTAGATGAAGATCCATCTCTGGTGTATTGTCTGAACTCCTCCTGCACCAAATCCGACCACAGTTGTTCCCAATCTGGAAATTTTTCCCTTCCATTGACAGAGTCTTGATAACTTTGCCAACTCTTGGGAAGTCCTAGGAGAGCCAAGCTCACCAAATCATCATCAATGACAATTATACCAACGCTCCCAAGTTCATCCCAAAATTGGACAAACTTTGTTAGATATTTTGGCATGGAGTCGCCCTTCTCCATCTTGATCTTCTTGAATTTATCCTTGAGTGCTAATTTCCTATGGTCGTTGTTGCTCTAGAATAGATCCGTCAAAGCCTTCCACATTGCATATGGTGTGGCTTTCCCATGGATTCTTGAGACAATGTGGTCTCGTACTCCCTCCAATAGGATCCTCCTCGCCTTTGCCACTTTCTTTTTTCATGCATCAAGATTTGCAGCATATGTCACAACGGGTTTAGGAACATCAGTGTTAATGAATTCCTTTAATCCATTGTCTTCGAGTACTTCCTCCATCCTGTCCTTCCAAGAAATATAGTTTGAGCTTCCCTCGAGTGCATACTCCAACCTCAAGCCATTGAAATCCATTGTGATCCTGAATCAGTTGTATCACCAAGAAAGTCTTTCTGCAAATTCGAATTATATCCAGTCACAAACTTAGCTCCTGCTTCACTTCTGCAATTTCATGTGCTCTGATACCATGTAGAAATTATACAACAAGCATGTATATCTTGGATTCAATTTGATCTAAAAATGTACTAAAGTTAAATACTGAATCGCTTCTACAAATATTTTGTGGAATTAAAAACACTATCGCCAATCACATGAAGCAAAGAAGAATAGATCAAACCACAACACAGATCATTTCTAGGGGAAAGCTTACAGCTCAAAACCCCACTATCTTCTATTCTATATTTAGCATGGATCATGAAACAATTACGTACAAACTCTTCTCACAAGAGCCCTCCAGTACTCAACTAATTGTCTCACACTATCATACATAAAATTGACCAATACTTAGCCAATTTACTGCCTCCAGATAGCCTGCCTTGCTTGCGCAATCCCTGATGAATGAAATCCCTAAAAGATAGGAATTTTGGCCTTCCTTGACTGCGCAAGTATCATGGGCACTCCAATGGGTGTTTGGTAGCATGGGTGCAACCCAATAATCCTATAATTGATAGTCAACTTTCCTTCCACCTAGATCTCAACCGGGTCTCCACTGGATCTGACATGCATGCAACTAATAATAGTAAAACATCAGTTTCATGTGAGACCACTGATTGTGAATTAAATAATATTTAATTCACTTGATCTCTCACTAGTGTATCTTTAGTTACAACTAGCACAACTGACTTTAACTCACTTAACCGAGTTAAACTGATTTATAACATGCATTAACTAATGCACCACTGCACTTTGAACTCTGTTACCACTAGAATTACTCTATATGCCTCACCAAATACCTCTAACTCAAAATTCATGAGTTAACTAAGTTTATCACACTCAGTTAACTATTATAAGTTATTTTGAGATTAGATTATATTTTATTGTCCATCTTAATTAAGGGTTAACTAAAATATACATGCACCAAATTTAGCCTACACCAGTGTAGGTGTTGCTAAGACCTGTGGTCCCACACTAGTGTAGGTGCTGCTTGGACCTCCTGGTCCCACACTAGTGTAGCTGCTGAAATTTCTTGTTGAATATCAACAAGCTTTTCTACTTTAGCATAGACATGGGCCGAAGGGATTAGCGTCGACCTTTATAAATTGGGTGAATTCTTATTTTGTGTTCTCCAAATCGACCTATTGATTAGCATCCCTCATTGGTTTATGAGAAAAACAAAGGGTTGAAGCAGTTTGCAACTTATTAATTGCACCGATCAATTAGGCTGGAGCAGATAAATAAGCTATTAATTTCACAGACCAAATTCAATGGATCAGAGTTGTGCATAAAACGAATCCTGAAAGCTCTGCCTCTCTCTAACAAAATATGTCTATCCCTTTTCTCTCGTTCGTATGTCATTGCATGGGGAACCCATATGGCGATCAGGGAGAAAGAAGAAAAGTTTGAACCTGTACAACCATCTAGAAGAAATTTGCTTATAAGAAAGGAACCGACGATTAGTTCCACTAATGGGACTGCTTGAAGGACAAGCCATAGGCACTGGAGCTCTCTTGCTGCTAATTCTGATCTGGGTGATCAAAGTGAGGAGAAACAATGGTAAAAGTAAGGAGAACAAGCAGAAGAGGTTGATGCATCTGAATCTGCCTCCTAGGAATATTGAATGGTCAGTGTTGGGTGGAACACTGAAATTATTGAAGCC
Organism: Pinus albicaulis; assembly: GCA_034641835.2. NCBI lineage: Eukaryota > Viridiplantae > Streptophyta > Pinopsida > Pinales > Pinaceae > Pinus > Pinus albicaulis. The sequence continues at coordinate 24,845,276 of CM076583.1, read as the reverse complement.
TCATGCAGCTACTTCACCTGGGTCTTTCATGCAAGAAAATTGTTCAAGGTATTCAACAATTTGATATCCATAAAATTTGTTCTGTTAGGTTGGATTAATTGGTTCTACGTGTTCAACTGGTTTTTCACTTGCCACACTAGATTGAAACAAGGCATAGGTAGAGGCAAAGGCTTCGGCCGAGATTATGGTTGAGAAAGTAGCAAGGAAATACATAAAGAAAGATAAAACTCCAGAGTTTTTACAATTTTCCTAATTTTAATCTCAAATAACCGTTTTCAGCTTTTGATAGTTTGCTTGATTCTAGGTTTTGCAATGCTTACCTCTCAGACTCACTACTTATTTGAATCTCTCTCTTTCAATATTTATCTTCCATTATCTCTCTGACACCATGTTTGGTTGGTTTGCGGGTGAATGTCATGGAGGAAAAGCAGATGATGAACAATGCCTCCATTTTTTCACATGTGAAAGTGCAATAGACATTTGTGAAGTGGGAAATTACGGTCGCTCTCGCTAGTATAGAGCCTCAACCTCAACCTTCTTTCATACAACGTTAACCTCCATACAGGTAGGACACATTCTGTGATTTTCTTTTTTCCTTGTTTTGCCAAAATTAGTATGATGTCTCCAACTATATATTGCATTTCTGGCCTCAAATTTCATAGTATGCAAAAAGTGCATTTATTTCTTTATGTATTTTTTTATGTTGTCACTGCGGTAGTGTATATTCTCACAGTGTATAATCCAGACAATAACATTGCAAAATAGTAATACTAAATAGTAATTCTCTGCAGTAATAGTAATACTAAAGAGTAATAATCTAGAGTAGTCTAATTTTAATGCAGAGTGGTCTGATTTTGTTTTGTAAGTCAACAATTTTCAAAGCATAAATGGTGTTTTGCAAAATGAACTTCTGACAAAGAGTTCTACCATTTTATTCTATGTTGCTTCAATTTGTAGCAATAGGACACAATGCAGTTGGGCTTCAGCGATCATAATCATTCAGGGTCCCAGGTTCTGCAAAACTCCAATGCATCTTGCCTCTTGGCAGGCTACCATATAGGGTTTTCTGAAGCGGCATGGAAAACGTGTAAAGCAAAATAACAAGCAGCATAGCAATACAAGACCAAAGAATAAGACTTAGAAGAGTGTGGCCTCACTCAGTGAAGCCGCTTGTCCGAGGACTCAGAGATAATGACAAATAATGGCAGGTGGGCAGAGTGCATGCAGATAGCTACTTGAATATGGGGAAACATTTAATGTAAAAAATTTTAAAGGTAGCATTACTAGAATATGAAAAAATGAATTGACAAGTTTTTTAAAACAAAGTTTTTGATACAGAATGCGTATTTCAGCCTCGAAAAGAGGCCAAATAAGACCTCAAAGATTTTGAAGCTTTTGATTCGTCAACTAAAACCCTCCTCAGTGTTTAATAGGCTAGGCTGAGGAAAAAATGGACAAAAACATGTACAAGAAAACTTAGGCTAATTTCAGTTTAAGCATCTGATTTCTTTTTAGCAGGTTCATATTCCAAAGCATTTCGATTACAAGAGTCCTTGTCAGCCCTTTGGGCATGGACTAAAAAAGAAAAGATGAAGAACCAGTTAGATATTTTTAATATTTTAATTTTATATTTAAAAATTAGATTATTTTAACATTTTGTTTTTAAATATTATTTTAACATTTTATTTTTATATTTAAAAATATTGAAGATAGACTTTTTTTCTAAAATTTCCCTAATTTATTAAATAGAAAGATGAATAATTATACAAAGATGTGAAATAGAAATTTAATTTAAATATACATTTAAAAAAACAAAAATGATTTTAAATCTATCACGTGATCAATTATTTCATCAAACAACAATTTAGCAATTCTCCACCACCTCATTTCATTAATACATTTGTAAAAATATATTTATTAATTTAAAAATATTATTTATCTTTTCTAACTTAACTCTAGTTAAAAAATATTTCTAAGATTTAAAATCGAAGTTAGTACTCTTTTTACTTAGTTTTATCTTTTATAAACCTGTTTACAACCTTCCTAAGTATATATTTAATTTAACCTTATTAAATGTATGTTTAATTTAAGTTCATTACTAGTTAATCCAACGGTAAACAAAATATTTCATAAGGAAAAAAAAAGTGATTCATTCTTATCCATAAACCCCTTGAACCTTTCCAAGCTCGAGGGTTGACTTTTGGTGCAACGCTGGTTAGTGGATGCACTTCACGTGACTAGCTACCTCTGAAGTAATGATTTGTTTCATATTATTTTAGATTTGGAAAAGTTAAAATATTTCATATTTAAAATAATCTATGTTCATTTAAAAAAAAAAAATTGCTTTTTCAAAATAGACATTTCAGTTTTATTGTAAAAGTGTAATGAATAATATCTCCATTATCCCAAGATGGGGACATATCACTTCACCGGTAAGCCGAAGAGGAAAATGAAAAAAAAAATCTCAAATATTATACGGTGCAGAGATGCAAAACCTAGGTCAAGTTTTAAATGTTTTCTGAAATAAGTTTACATAATTCAATTTATTATTCCTAAGTACTATGGCGGGTCTTTTTAATAAGAATGAAAAGAAGAGTATTATTTTTAAAATAAAATAAATAGATTAAAAATTAGTTTAAGAAGAAATAGCTAAAGATAATAAAAAAGAAATATAAAATTATATAATTATATTTAATTAAATATTGATATATGAAATAGTTAAATAAAAATTTAATATTAATATTAATTTCAATTTTAAATTTATTAGGTTTAATATAAATTTGTTTAAAATTTTAAAAAAATTATATAGTATTTTTTATGATGGTGATGATGATGATGGTTAATGTGACCAATTTTTGGTCTATCGGACCTAAAGAAAAGAGTTATTTAGTTTGATTTAAGATTTTATTCCTATGCTCGAAAAGCTTGGAGAGAAGCCTCCCAAGCTCACTATAATTTTGACATTTTAAAAGGCTAGGAAGGTCAGTATTGCAACAAAGATTATGAAATTGAGCTCTAATGTGGTTGTACGCGGGGCACTCTAAGAGGAAGTGATTTTCATCCTCGATGTTCATATTCTCACAGAGATGACAAATCCTTTCCATCCATGGTGTTTTAGGAACTGTCCAACGACCTGTTTCACAATGGAGCTCATGAGAGTTCATTCTAATCTTGGCTATATTAATTTTCTTCTTTGAGCTAGTTAAAACAGAGAGATACTTTTGATCTTCTAGGATGGGGTTGATGACCTCCTTATATTATCTTAATTTCCTTTTAGCTACTAGATCTTTCTCACACCACATTTTTTCTTTGAACTTAAAAGTAACAATTTTTTAATGTTATTAATATTTTGTAATGCAACATTCTTGTAGATCTCCCAATGGTTTAACCAGGCCCTGATGTCTTTATACCAACCTCTTTTAAGCCTTAGGTGGTTTTGGCTGGAATTTAAAGCTAGCTTAGGAAGTCTATGGTCTCCTATGCTATTGAGCTTATGCTTGTACAACAGAAGCCTAGTCATAGCTAGGCTCTTGATAGGGGAAAGACCCACTTCTATAAGGAGAATAGGATAAGGTGTATTTCTTTTAATTTTAAGGTTATACGTTATAAAACGCTTCTGGATTTGCTCAATCTTTCTCCAGGATTATCTAGAGATGCTGCAACTCCAAACCTCACATCCATATAAGATAACAGGAGTGACTAAAGTTTCAAAGAGGAACTTCTTTCTATCCCACATTATGAGGTTTGTCATTTTACAATTATTTTCAAGGCCAAAATAAGCTTTCCACCCCCCATTAATCCTTTTCTGAATGCTATAGTTCCAGTTGAGCTTGTGATGAATATCAATTCCTAGGTACTTGTAAGAAGACACTTCCTCCAAGTTACTATTATCATACATAAAATTAGCGTAAGTGTCCTTCTTGGATTTGATAAGCACCTTGCGAGAAGAACAATATCGTCAGCATAGAGAAGAAGGATGATGATTATCCCAGCTAAAATTGTGCCAGCACATCTTGCTTCCTCTAAACAACCTGATATATAAAATGTATATATAAACATATTTTTATTTGTATTTATATTAGAATATAATTAAATTTTTTTATTAAATAATAAGTATTACAATTTTCTTAAATATATAAAAAGTTAAAAGTTAAATAATATATTTATTATTTTATATAGTAAAAATATATATTAATATAATAAATTAACTTAAAAAATAAATAAATAAAAGTTAACTATTGGCGTATATTTATTCCATATATAAAAGTTAACTTGAAATACAAACTAAAACCAAAAGTCAAGTTAATATTAAATGTTAATAAATAAATTTTTCTAGAAAATATCATCTATAAAACTAGTTCATATAATTTTAAAAAAAAACTAGTTCACATAAAGTTGAATTATCAAAAACCAGACTATTTGTTCTATAATATTAACAAATTAATATCTAACGTTCAATTAATCAAAAGACATTAAGCTAATAACTTTTTACTAAGTTAAGTTTTACATTAGATGTGATTGGACAAATTAAAAGAGTTGGAGTTCGAAAGAAACCTTAGGTTTTAAAGTAGATGTGATTGGACAAATTAAAAGAGTTGGAGCTGGAAAGAAACCTTTATCATAAATTAAGCTAGCTAAGTTTATTTTTTAAAGCTATAGAGAATAAATTTATATGATTTTTTTTTCATATTAATTATAAATGTAATTGTACTACATGGTTGTATAATTGTATTCAATAAAATATTTTATATATTCAATTCTTTAACATATATTTAGTAAGTTTTATATCTACATATTAATTATAAAATAAAATAAAATAAGGGGAAATGAAAAATTATGTGAAAATGTTAGAAAAAGCACATAATAAGATAATTGTTTAAGGAAAATCTTTTCGTGATAATGGTTGTGTTTAAAAATCTCATGTCAATACTATGTTCTATTTTGTTAAAAAATGTCTATTGTTATAACGTGTGTAATTTAGATTAAAGAGAAAATTAAACATTCAAATATATTTTAAAGTGTTTAAATTTTCAAGATGTCATTATGGGTTAGGCTTCCTAACTTGTTAGTTCACATGTGGTACTCCACAATCTTTTAGGGCATTGGAGAATTTTTGGGTCGTTATTTTACTGTAGATGTCTCTCTTAGGAAGCTAGGCATCTACACTTATGGTTGAATTTGCGTTGAAATCAATATGAATAAAGAGTTTCATGATCAAATCAATTTAAAAATCAGTGATTTTCATTGGACTCAAGCTTTGGACTATGAAAATACAACTTTTCGTTGTTTCTTCTGTCATCAAACATTGCACTTACAAAACTCTTGCTTGGTGTTTAATTCTCAATAGAAGCAAAACATCCACAGTTCTAGATCTAAACGTTGGAAGCCTTGTAACCCGCTCCTATGGAGGGCAAGGCCTTTATGTCAGAGAAGGACAATAAAGAAGATGATGATGCAATACATTCTGTTAGGTCTCTGTAATAAGCAAGATTGGCAAAAGTCCGATCACAGAGTTGACATCATTTCAACCAACTTTGGGATTCTAGGATCTAGCCCTCTTGAATCCGGAGAGGGATCTCTCCTATATGTACAAAGATGGATTTGTCTTTGAAGTTTAGGGTAATGATATTAGGCTAGTTATGAAGGCCAAGGGTTTTGTTTTGTTTTGGATGGTTGAGCATGGAATGTTACTTGAGGGGAAAGTTCTAAGTGCAAAAGCTTCAAAAGTGAGAAGTTGCAAGTGGATAGAACAGCTATGGCTAAGAGATAGATATAACGCTGGTTTTTAGTCCATTGGGCTATGGAGTCATATCTGGGCTTTAATTTAGCAACAACATCAAGTGTGATCCAAGGGGCAAGTCATCTATACCACAAGATTATTGAGATTAGAATGATGAAATGGAAACAATAAAGTGTTGGAGGGGTGGAAACTGATAATAATTTCTCAGAGGATTTATAGTCAGTCCAAACAAGAAAATCCTCTTAAGTAACTGTTTAAAACCAACCAAGTGCAGGGCTAACCATTGACTCCTTGGGCAAGTCTGTATTCAAGCAGCTTAATTGACAAACAATCCAGTAATCCACACAATTACCTTCAGAAAGTATGAAAACACACAAGAAAAACAGAGTGTAACTTAAGATCAGATAAAGTACTTTTAAACCTAGTCTGCTTTCAGTCAACACCAAGGGAAACTTTCAGAATCTGCCTTTGGAGAAAAGAATCTAGGAATCAGGGCAAACCATATCTTCTCTAGTCTAACTTTAATAGCAAATAATGGAAATCACATTGAAGAACAATGTTTAAGCAAATAGAAGGACGAGGGAACGCCTACATTCCTAACTGTTTAAATTGTATTGAATCATTCTTAAATAAAAAAATCTGAAGAAAACATTAAGATAAAGATTTCTCAGCCAGAGAAGGTGACTGATATACAGTAGGTCCTAACTCTGTTTAAACTGTTCTTTACAGCATAAAATGAACAATATGGCATACATAGAAGGGAAACAATTGACAAAGAAAGAAGCACTTCACCAATAATATAGACCAGGATCCCAAGAAACAGCTTGTTATTGATGTCAAACCGGTTACAGTCTTCAATTCCAATGTTTCAGTTCAGCAATCATCTTCACTATTCAGCCTAACTACTCTATCACAAACAGAGCTTCAAGGGCCAGTGAACGCTATGTACAAATAGAAGTCTCGAGCTCTAGTGTATTTCAAAGTTCTGCAACCAACAATTTCTCATCTTCTTCTGAGGTATTTATAGAAGAATGAGGAGGTGATCTGAGAAAAGATCTCTCGGGATAATTAATATAGGTTCAAGACTTCTCGGCCTTTTGAGGGGCTCAAGGGAGAAATTTTACAGGTGGATCACTGTATTAACTTTTTTACAATAAATATCAAAGCTCGGTGGGAGCTTTATTTGACTTTGAGGCTCTGTACGCTGTGTGGAGTAACTCTGCAGATATTTTTTCATTTATTCTCTTGCGGAAGTAACTCCTTGGCTGCACTAGAGGTGAATATCTGATTTTCTTCAATAAGCTCGACCTCTGTTTGAATGCTTTGAGGCAACAGGTGGAACCTGTGGTAGCTGAGGAATCAATTCGCCTCAAATGCAGCGGTGGAAGTCTTTTCTGCCTGACAGATCTTTTTGATTTTCTTTAAACTGTGTTTTGAGTTGGGGATTAGGCTTTTGATAACCGTCTTAGCCATAATCCCCATAAAACTGTCTTCAATCTCCGTTCTGTGGTGCTCTGTCTTAAAACTTATACTCTTTAACTGTTTTTGAATAAAACAGTGTCTTGTTGATGTGCAGGGGCAGCACAGGCCATTTACTTGTTATCAACGCTCATGAAACGCTGATAAATCAGTGGATTCAAACCTGCGAATGGTTCTGTTTAATAGCCCGAAGGCGCAGGAAACGTCTCTCTCGGCCTTCGGCCTTTCTTAATAACATAATGGAAAATCATAGAAATACCTGCAAAACACAAAACAATTAAGAAATCCTGCGGAAATAGGTTTAAACTGCTTCAGATGGCGGGGGAGGAGCGTAGCCATTGGATAAAAATATCTAACGGTGGAGATCAGCGCAAAACAGGCAAAGGAGAACGGGGAGAAGAAATAAGGCGGGGTGGTTTTGGACCGTCCGATCTGGACACGTGGACGGTCCAGATCTAATCGGAGGATCACAATCGGAGGGGAGGAACAAAGGGTGCGATTTGAAAATGTCGATGCGATTGCACGATCAGGGAGACTTGTGAGACCAAGCGATGATCGTTGGATTAGCGGGAAATGGACGGACGGGATTAAATCGGAGCAATCGCAATCGGGGAGCACGGAAGAGAGGATGCGATTGAAACTTGCGATTGAGCGCTGGCCGTTGATCTGAGGACCAGATCAACGGCGGGGAATGAATCGGAGGGATCACAATCGGAGGTGGCAGGCAGGTGCATGCGATTACACAATCGGGGAAAGTCGCGATGCGATTTGAAACTCTGAGGTGATTGAGCGAGGGCCTTTCGATCGGAGATGATCAACGGTGGAGATGGAACAGGATGAAACCCTTTCATACATACGAAAACCAAATTTTTTACAATAAAAACAAGTTAAAATGGGTCGGGCGGAAAATATATAAGTAAAGTTAAAAGGCGCCCGATTGCGGGGCCGTGGGATATATGAACTGTAATATGCCCGGGAGTATATATAACAAGGGCCTAATCGCAATCGGAACTGCGGGCCTGGTCTTTTCGATCAACCCATTGAAATTTCCCCGATTGCGATTGCGCGATCGGTCTTTTCGATCAACCCTTTAAAGTATTTCAACATGTGTTTTTAAGTTTTTAACTTAAAACATTCGGAAAGTGGGTTTTTGGATTTACAAAGGAAAATATTGATCGGAGAGGGATTTTTTCAATGGTTTTAGCGCCCGGTTGCGGGCCCACGGGTTAAATGAAATAACGATATGATCTGTAGTTTATGACAAAGGGGCTAATCGCAATCGGAGTTTTGAAATGGTTCACAAACATGCACACTTGAATCATTCCGATGCGATTAGCGCTTCATGGGTTTGGCGCTTGGTTCCAGGGAAAGGGCATGTGGGGGGAAGTGGTTTAGGACTTAGCCCAAGGGGCTTACGTCCATAGCAATAAAACTTTGATTTTTATGAAAAATTTCAAGGATTTAAATGAATTTGGGGGTTTCGGTAAGGTTTTTAAAGTAAGTTTCAAACCTTATAAAGTGGTCTTTACGAATGGAAGAAGGAAATTCATAAAAACAAAGGGGATTTTATGGAGACAAAGGGAAACAAGTGAAGGTTAATTTTGGAGTGGGGAGGAAGGGAAAATGATGGTTTTTTCAGCAGTTTTTTTTCTTTTTTTTCTTTTTAGCAGAAATTTTAGAGTATAAAATGGGACAGCAAATGAGGATTTGGGACAGAGGCATGAGGCCTTAAAGAGACTTCAAGAGCCAACAATTTTTAGTGATAAAATTTGTTCCTTGGAGGCTCAGAAAGATCTTAGCCACCTTTTGGTATAACAAAATATTATAGGTGGCTAACACATTCGAGGGACAAGGTCCAAGACTCAAGGCCTCAAACATCTCCTATGATTCCTATTGTGGACCATGCTCCATTAGAAACCATAGAGATATTTGATAATGCTTCTCTAGGTATATTGAAATGAGCTCATGAGTCGACTTCTTTGGATTTTGATAATGAATCTCTTTCAACGGGCAATGATAATTTGCATATCACTTTGATCAAACTGCATTCAGAAGGTTGGGTCAAGGTTTTGAAAAGTAAAGGAAAGAATGGCCGCCTTGAGGATCAACCCCAATTTGGGTGACTCTCATCTCTAGTTGTGTCTTTCACTTTATGTTTTCTTTGTTATTCTTTGTACCATTCATCTCTACTTTGATATTGCTAATATAGGGCAAACTATGCTAAAAAAAATGAGTCATGATAATAAATGATGTAATTTTTTTTGTTTGATCAATAGAATTTTTAGGCAAAAAATAAATAAAAGGTGTTTAAATTTTCAAAAAAATTATTAATTTATAGAATTTAAATTATTAGTAATTGAAGAAATCTTTGTAAGAATATATAGAATTTTAAAAGTTTATATAGTTTTTAAAATTATTGGCAACCCTTTAAATAAATAAGTTTTTTTTTTTATAAATTTTTGGAAAATTATTTTTTTAACCATAATTAAAAATATTATATTAAGAAATATATGCTTAAGCGCATAACATTACCTAGGATGGGTAGAGTAAAAATTGAGACTATGAATTTATAGTTGTTCAAAACCGTGATATATAGCAGGATTTTAACAGCAAGACTTGCATATTGTGGATATACATTTAAGAAATTAATGTGAATATACATTTTAAAAAAATGATTTAAAACCTTCCAGAATATCACAATATTACAACGTGATTAATTATTTCATCTAACAATAATTTAGCAATTCTCCACCACCTCTTTTCATTGATACGTTTGTGAAAATATATTTATTTTGTTGAGAACTTCCAGAGACCCATGTATTATGATTGAAGATTCCTTCTATATCAATATTATTTCGGGTGAACACTTCAGGAAAGAGAAGTTATGCTTATAATAAGAAGTGTGCAGATCACGAGAATATAAAGGAAATGTATTAGCCTTGGAAGAAGTCAATGAAATATAATTTAAATCTAAATTTAAAATAAGAATTAAAATAAAGATTAATATTTAAGAATTACAAATTTAAATTTAAATTTAAAAAATAAATAAAACAAAATTAAAATAATAATTAATTATTAGGAGTAAGAGAATTAAGGTAATGGATTAGTGATTTAGGAAGATGAAAAATAATATAAATTAATTAAACTAAATCAAAATGAATGTTTACTAGTTAATTTAAATAATTAATAATTTATTAAATGGGTTAATGATAAGATTATAAGAATATTTATATAAATGAATTAAATAAATGATATTAAGGAAGCAAGCTCTTTGAAAAAGAAAAGAGTGGATTTAGGATTAAAAAATAATAATAATTAAAATTAAAAATAAGATAATAGAATAAATTTAATACAAGTAAAACCGTGTATCAATATACTTTGTGTTTTTATGAAACACCTCAATTTGATACACACTATCAAATTTAAGTTCATACTAGTTAATCCAACGGTAAGCAAAATATTTCATAAGGAAAAAATAAGTGATACATTCTTATCCATCGATCCCTTGAACCTTTCCAAGCTTGACGGTTGACTTTTGGTTCAACGCTGGTGAGTGGGTGCACTTCACGTGATTAGCTACCTCTAAAGTGATGATTTGTTTCGTAATATTATAGATTTGGAATAGTTAAAATATTCCATATTTAAAATAATCTATGTTCATTTAAAAAAAACACATGCATTTTCGAAATACATATTTAAGTTTTATTATAAAAGTGTAATGAATAATATCTGCATTGTTGAGATTTCTTTTAAATTATTTTTGGAGAAAAATTTCATGAATGTGACAACAATAGGATTTGTTGCTAAATTGACTCCATGTAATCCTGATGTGGAGTTAATGCATCTTATATTTGTTGTGAGTGAATTTATGATTCAGTTTCTACTCCCAGCTATAAAATGTAAGCCCATAGAGGCAAATGAGCATGATGAATGTGACGTGAGTGGAAGAGATGTGCAGATGCAAAACTCTGCTATTGTAATCCTCCTTTCGCTGAATGAGATTGCCGATGCCCTGTTTGGTGGACGTAGCCCAGATTGGTTGGGTGAACCGCGTTAAAATCTTCTGTGTCTTCATGTTTGTTGAATGTTGTGTGTATTTGTATTTGATGATTTTTTAGTTCCCACTGTGTTTAATTACTCCAACAATTGGTACCGGAGCTGTGAGCCGTGAGCGAAGAAGCAGAGCCATGAGTCGTGGAGGCTGCATTTGTTATCGATATGTCTGCTTTTTGCGTTAACAAGTTTGATGTCAGCATTGAGTGATTGATGTTTGCGTTCTGTGTTAACAAGTTTGATGTCTGCATTGAGTGATTGATGTCTGCGTTTTGCGTTAACAAGTTTTTCCAAAGCGCGTTGATTCACAGAGCGTGAATTGGTGAATGCACATTGCATGAGCAGAGCGTAAGAAAGCTGTGAGCTGCCGTCGAGTGGGTGCCAGTCCGAGAAGGCTGCCGTGTGGAAGAGCCGTTGTTTCTAAATTGCATGAAGACTTGCGTTCAGGCTACAGATCTAACGTGGACTGTGAAGACCTGTTACGTGAGGCCGGGTTTGCTGCGGTGGAGAGAAGAGAAGAGTCGTGACCGTTGAACTGTCGAAGCCGTTGAGCCGTGCACTGCAGATTTAGAGCTGAGTTCACCTGCATGGAGAGCCGAGTTTGGAGAAGGTTGTTGACTGTTGAACTGAGGCAGCGTTGAATAGTGCGGTGGACTGCGTGCATGGTAGCGTTGAACGGTGGTGAAATACCATTTAAAATAAAAATCGGTTTGCACTTTTTTTAAAAACTATTTAAAAATCAATTTGTTGCACTTTTTTAATTTTCTATGGCTTCTTTCAAATCGATTTACATTGAATTGCAATAATTCAATTTGTATTTAAAAAAAATGAAATCGATTTGTTTTCTTTTTCAAGTTTTAAAAAATCGATTTGTGTTCTAAATTTCGTATATCGATATTGTATATTGATTTGATATATCGATTTGTATATTCATTGTATATCGATTTGATTTGTAATGTGCCATTATAAGGGCCAGGCAGAATATCTAAACCAGCGGAAATAACATTTCAAGTATCCTAAAAATCACTTGTTGTTGATAAGTGCTGTGAAGATTTCCTTCTGCTGGGTAAGAAGACAAATTAAGCTATGTCAAAAACATAAAGTGCTCGGTTTGAGATCAAGAAGTTCAATGGAAAAAATAACTTCAAGATCTGGAAAGTTAAGATGTATGATCTAGTACTCGTGCAACAAGGCATGGCGAAGGCACTGTTGGGAAAAGCCAAACAACCTTACACCATGACAGATAACGAATGGAGTGACATGGATGAAAGAGCACTGAGCGGCATTCGATTGTGTTTGGCGGATGATGTTTTGTTTAACATCGTGTCAGAGAAAATAGTTGCTGGTTTGTGGACAAAGCTTGAAAAGTTGTACATGACAAAATCCTTAACAAATAGGATTCTTCTGAAGCGACAGTTGTACAGCTTGTGCATGAAGGAAGGTACATCAATTACTGATCATTTGAATACCTTTAATACTCTCCTGGTGCAATTAGAAAATATAGAAGTAAAATTTGAATCAGAAGATAAAGCTATAACTTTATTATGCTCATTGCCTGAGTCATGGGATCATTTTGTTACTTCTATAAGTCTTAGTTCATCAGAAACCCTTGAATTTGATGATGTTGTTGGAGCTTTGCTGTCTGAAGAAACAAGGAAAAGGTCAAATTTAGAAACCTCTACATCAGAAGCAATGATGGTCAGAGGTCGTTCTAAAGAAAGACGCTTCAGTAAGCACAACAACTCGCGGTCAAAATTGAAAGGGAAGAAGAGTAAGCTAAAGTGTTGGTTTTGTGGCAAATCAGGACATTTGAAGAAGGACTGTTGGAAGAGACAGCAAACATCCAAAGGAGACTCTTCGACAGACAAGAAAGAAGCAAACACGACAGATACAGGTTCGGCATCCGTTTCAGGTATGAGTGATGAAGTGTTATCAGTTGGTTTGTCTAATCATGATCAACATTGGTTATTAGATTCTGGTGCGTCAAATCACATGTGCATTAATAGAGAGTGGTTTAAAACTTATAAATCAATCAATGATGGAGTTGTTTACATGGGAAATTATGTCTCGTGTAATATTATGGGAATTGGAAGCATCCAGATTAAAATGTTTGATGGGACAAATAAAATTCTAACTGATGTAAGACACGTACCTGAACTAAGAAAAAACCTCATTTCACTAGGAGTACTAGACACAAATGGATATAAAACCTTTATTCAAGGTGGAGTAATGAAAGTTTATAAAGGAATTTACTAGTAATGAAAGCAAAGAAGGTTGGAAATCTTTTTCAATTAGAAGGAAGAACAGAGTCAGATCATGCTTCTACAGTATCTGAAAACGACAGTAATTCTATTTGTCTATGGCATCAACAGTTGGGCCATATGAGCGAAAGAGGATTAAAAATTTTATCTGATTGTAAGTTACTTCCTAGTTTAAAATCTTCTAAGTTAGATTTTTGCAAACATTGTCTATTTGGGAAACAAAGCAAGCAGAAGTTTAAAACTGGAAAACATACTAGTAAGGGAATCCTTGATTATATCCATTCTGATGTTTGGGGTCCATCTTGTACAACTTCATATGGAGGATTGTCATATTTTGTATCTTTTATTGATGATTTCTCTAGAAAAGTGTGGGTCTATATGTTAAAGAAAAAGTCTGATGTATTCACAAGTTTCAAACAGTTTAGAGCATTAGTTGAAAACATCACTGGAAGAACCATTAAATGTTTAAGAACTGACAATGGTGGTGAGTTTACTTCAAAGGAATTTGATAATTATTGCAAGGACGTTGGGATCGAAAGACATAAAACCACAGTATATACTCCTCGGCAAAATGGAGTTGATGAACGCATGAACAAGACTCTCTTAGAGAGAGAGCAAGAAGTATGCTTATTAACGCCAATTTGTAGAAGGAATTGTGGACAGAAGCTGTATCTATGGCTTGCTATTTGATAAATCGACCACCATCAACTGCAATAGGATGAAAAATTCCTCAAGAGGTATGCAAAGGCCATCCTTGTGATTATTCTAAACTGAAATTTTTTGGTTGTGATGCATATGCTCTAGTTCCAAAACATCAACATTCTAAATTAGATCCTAAATCAAAAAGATATATCTTTGTTGGATATGATGATGGGACTAAGGGATACAGGTTGTGGGATCCTACTACTCACAATATCATCATTAACAGAGATGTTAAATTTAATGAATCTTCACTTGAAAATCCAGATGTAGATGATAAATTGGAACAGGATAATGTACCTAAGCTTCAACACATTCAGTTTGAAACTAGTTCAAATACTGATGATACTTCAGATGAACAAGTTTCAGATGCAGATCATGAAGAAGTTCCTACAGATAATAATCAGCAAATTGTGGAAGTACCAGAAACATCTTTAAGGAGGTCTACGAGAATCAGACGTCCTCCTAAAAGGTATGATGATTGTGTTACTTTAGTTTCTTTAACCGCTAATGATGATGAACCTTTGTGCTACCAGGAAGATGTAGAAGGTTCTAACAGTGGTAAGTGGAAAGAGGCTATGAAGGACGAGATGAAGGCATTAGCCAAGAATGCCACATGGGATCTGGTGGAACTTTCTAAAGACAGAAAACTGTGGGATGTAAATGGGTTTACAAATTGAAAAAGGGTGTTGATGATACAGAGGACAGGTACAAAGCAAGGCTGGTCACAAAAGGTTTTTCTAAGAAATCATGCATTGACTTTCATGAGATATTTTCACCAGTTAAAAATTGTTTCAATTCGGATTGTGTTAGCATTAGTTGCTTTACTTGATTTAGAATTACAACAACTAGATGTTAAAACTGCATTTTTACATGGAGATTTATATGAGGAGATTTACATGGAACAACCTAAAGGGTTTGTTCAAAATCGCAACAAGAAATTTGTCTGCAGGCTCAAGAAATCATTGTATGGTCTAAAGCAGTCGCCTCGACAATGGTACAAGAAATTTGATTCTTTCATGATGAGTCAAAATTATATAAGAAGTGAATATGATCATTGTGTTTACTTTAAGAAATTGAGTAATGGCATGTTCATTATCGTAGTGTTGTATGTTGACGATATGCTTTTAGCAAGCAAAAGCATAACAGAGATCAATAGGTTAAAGGCTCAGATGGCTAGGATGTTTGATATGAAAGATCTAGGAGCAGCAAGACAGATTTTGGGCATGGAGATTTTTCAGAGACAGGAGCAATGGTAAGCTGTGGCTATCACAAAAGAAGTATATTGAGAAAATACTCTTGAGGTTTGGTATGAACAATGTGAAGCTTGTTTCAGTCCCTTTTGCTTCCCATTTTAAACTTTCTTCAAGTTTATGTCCTAACACAAATGAAGAAAAGGAATATATGTCTCGAATTCCATATGCCAATGTAGTAGGTTGTTTGATGTATGCGATGGTTTGTACTCGACCAGATATTTCACATGCAGTTGGGGTTGTCAGCAGGTATATGGAAAATCCAGGAAAAGAACGCTGGTCAGCAGTGAAATGGGTGCTTCGGTATCTGAGAGGCACAAGTGATTATTGTATCACTTATAACAGAAGTAGTGAATTTGTTTGTAGATATGTTGATTCCGATTTTGCAGGTGATTTGGATAAGATAAGGTCAACTTCAGGATATGTCTTTACTCTTGCAGGTGGAGCTATTAGCTGGATGTCAAAGCTACAGAACATTGTTGCTTTATCCACTACAGAAGCAGAATACATAGCTACTTCACATGCTTGCAAAGAAGCGGTTTGGTTGAAAGGTTTGTTTGGTGAGTTTGGTAGGTTGCAGGACAACATCAAGTTATTTTGTGATAGTCAAAGTGCAATTCACTTGGCTAAAAATCCGGCCTATCGTAGTAAATCAAAGCATATACCTATCAAGTACCATTTTGTAAGACAGGTTATCACTAAAAGGGGAGTCTCTCTTGAAAAAGTGCATACAAAGGAAAACTGTGCAGACATGTTCACGAAACCAGTTTTGTTCGAGAAGTTACGATGGTGTCTGGTTTCTCTTGGCTTGCAGAAAAGATAAAAATAATAATGGAACAGGGTATCAGGCTAATTGTTGTCAAGGTGGAGATTGTTGAGATTTCGTTTAAATTATTTTTGGATAAAAATCTCATGAATGTGACAACAATAGGATTTGTTGCTAAATTGACTCCATGTAATCTTGATGTGGAGTTAATGCATCCTATATTTGTTGTGAGTGAATTTATGATTCTGTTTCTACTCCCAGCTATAAAATGTAAGCCCGTAGAGGCAAATGAGCATGAGGAATGTGAGGTGAGTGGAAGAGATGTGCAGATGCAAAACTCTGCTATTGTAATCCTCCTTTTGCTGAATGAGATTGTCGATGCCCTGTTTGGTGGACGTAGCCCAAATTGGTTGGGTGAAACACGTTAAAATATTTTGTGTCTTCATGTTTGTTGAATGATATGTGTATTTGTATTTGATGAGTATTTAGTTCCCGCTGTGTTTAATTACTCCAACATGCATTATCCAAGATGGGACATATCAATGTATAGGTAAGTCGAAGAGGAAAATGAAAAAGAAATCTCAAATATTATACGGTGCAGAGATGCAAAACATAGGTCAAGATTTAAATGTTTTCTGAAATATGTTTACATAATTTAATTTATTATTCCTAAGTGCTATGGCTGGTCGTCTTTTTAATAAGATAAGATTGATAAAGAAGAGTATAATTTTTAAAATAAAATAAAAATTAGTTTAAGAAGAAATAGATAAAGATATAAAAATATATAAAAATATTTTTTTTTTGTGTTGGGTAAGATTACATTTTTATTATTATGTTTAGTATATATTATTTTGATTGGGGTTGGAAATTGAACTCATGACTTCATATCAAAAGGTGTTTTAAAAGAAATTTTAATCACCATCTATCCAAGGTTTATGGACATGTTTATTTAAATATTGATATAAAAAATAACTAAATAAAAAAATAATATTAATATTAATATTAATTTCAATTTTAAATTTATCAGATTTAATATAAATTTGTTCAAAATTTTCAAAAACAGAATATTATCTGTATTTATATTGGAATACAATTATAATTCTTTATTAAATAATAAGTATCATATATTTTTTAAATATATATAAAGTTAAGAGTTAATATGACATTGTCTTTATTATTTTGCATAATAAAAACACATACTAATATCATAAATTAACTTTAAAAATTGAATAAACGGAAGTTAACCATTAGTATATATCTACTCCATATATAAGTCAACTTGAAATACAAGTTAAAACCAAAAGCCAAGTTAGTATTAAATGTCAATAATGAGGTTATAAATGAGGTTAGGTAACATAAAATGACTAAATGCCATCCATGAAACTAGTTCACATAAATATATAAAAAGAAGTTGAATTGTCAAGAACCAAACTGTTTGTTCTATAATATTAGTAAATTAATATCTAATGTTCAATTAATGAAAAGACATTAAGCTAATAATTTCTTATTAATATAGGTTAGGTTTTAAATTAGATGTAATTGGACAAATTAAAAGAGTTGGAGCTCCAAAGAAACCTTCATCATAAATTACACTAGCTAAGTTTATTTCTTAAAGCTATAGAAAATAAATTTATGTGATTTTTTTATATTAATTTTAAATGTGATTGTACTACATGGTTGTAATTTGTATAATTTTAATCTATAAAATATCTTATATGTTGAATTCTTCGACATATATGTAGCAAGTTTTATATATAGATAATATTAAATAAAATAAAATAAAATAAAGAGAAATGACAAATTATGTGAAAATGTCACAAAAGCACATAATAACACAATTGTTTAAGAATAATTTGTTCGTGATAATGGTTTTGTTTAAAAATCCCATGTCAATACAATGCTTTATTTTGTTAAAGAATGTCTATTGTTATAACTTTTTTTATTTAGGTTAAAGAAAAAATTAAATATTCATATATATTTTAAGGTGTTTAAATTTTCAAGATGTCACTATGGGTTAGGATTCTTAACCTATCAGTTCACATGTGGCACTACACAATCTTTCAGGGCATTGGAGAATATTTGGGTCGTTATCTTACTATAAATGTCTCTCTTGGGAAGCTTGGTGTATACACATGTGGTTGAATTTGTGTTGAAATCAATATTAGTAAAGAGTTGCATGATCAAATCAATTTAAAAATCAATTATTTTCACTAGACTCAAGCTTTAGACTATGAAAATACTTGAAACATAAACTGATTTACTTCACATGGAAATGCAAGGAGTTAAATTTTTTATACAAGCTACCCACGGGTAACTATTCAAAACACTATTAAATATTCCTTACACATCATTAGATAGAATGTTCACCAGTTCATAGTGTAACCTTAGTTTAAGAATGGTAGATTGCTTAACCTTTAAGCACCTCTATTGTAGTACATTAACATAAAACTGTATGATGTAACCTTGCATTCATTTCATTGTTCTTGTAGTCATCACATACTTGACATTATGAACATCACAACAAGGAAGGAATCAACATCATCAACTTGACACAATAATCAATCACATCATTGAACACCAATATACCCTGGAAACCCTATAGGGTGAAACCAACAAACATTTAAGTTTATTATTAAACACTCATGAGGGTGTTCAACCCTCACTCAATGGCTTATAAGGGAGACCATCCCATAACCATCGTTATAAATCTTACAATGAAATATACAAAGATCTAGCTTAAAGCCATTATAATAATTATGAAAACATTTACCCACTAGTCTTCATATCTTCATATCTTCATATCTTGGTGGCATGGATGTACTTACAACGTACCAACGCACAATAGACCATCATGCAGCTCGCACTCATCTGCATGAACCATTAATCATTTACCTGCCACCATGTTAAGCATAATATTTCCTTCTCATAAGTCACCATCATTTCCTGTCATTAATGTCATCAACAAGCTTGTATGGCATGATTAGTTTAATCCTCAATCAATAAATAATCAATCTTTAAGTGATCATTTAACACTTATTCATGTGCATATATGAGATGTGAATACAGTATCACAACATGCTTTCTTCTAACATCTCTACCTTAGTGTGAGAAATTAATTATCAATTCATGTCAAATAATCCCCACATTATTATGACACTTCTCACACACGCTCACATTCGTACAAGACAAATCACTACAATTGTCCATGATTTCCTTCAATGAAAAATGACACAATGTGCATTCATGTTACTTAAACTTTAACAGAAGAACCAACCCTTCAGCTATTGCTTTTGGAGCATGCAAATATAATAAAGCTAACATGTTGAATGTTGTTCCTATGCATGCAATGCATATAGTTTCCAAAAGAGTCTTCCCCAAGGGGTTCTTAACACAAGAGAGCATGTGAACACATATTTTCTTTTTTGTAAAACTAATGCAATTAAAGCATACAAATACATGTCTTCTTTTTTCAAAATTTTATACTAACAATCTTTTCCAATATATTCTAGCACAACATGCTATCTTTTCCCACATACAAATATGTATATTCCTTCCAATGAAAGGTAATACAAATATTGCAAGCATATGCAGAAACTAACATAATAGTTATGATAGCATAAAGTACTCACATACAATTTTTCGAATTAAATATAGCTCAATTAGATTTCTATCCAAGCAAGGAACATAACTCTCTAACACAATGACTATTCTTTATGCATGCAAGAGCTTATCACAATAGCTCTTCTTTAATGTATGTAACACAAATTCCCTTCTTGGAATTACACATCATTAACTATTCTTTTTGTGTAAACATATACATAATTTTTTCTCAAAAGGAATTTAATATAACTTAGTTTCTTTATGTAGTTTCTCATGCTTCCCTTTCAAGAAATTATCATAGATAACCATATTTATGCACAAAACTAGGAAACACTACGAAGGTTAGCTTAACCTTGTATACATCCAAATCAAGAAGTCGACATGCACTCTTTTCAAGAAGTTATTATTTTCTAGTAAGAACAACATATATAAAACAACATTATATTTTCCCAAGTAGAAATTATTCTTTTCACACAAGCTTCAACATGATCTTTCCCAAAGAAACAATTATGTGAAAACTATTATGGGTTTTTCATGACTTTTATTCCAAGAAAAAGTCATTAATTTTATCTCCCAATCCATGAAATATATTCATGAATTACCCTCTTTAATCTGTATTTGTTTTCAAGAAATAACTTGCATTTCTTATCATTTCATACACCAGTATGAAATCACTTTTAAAAAGGAGCATGCATCTTATCTTTTCTTATATATGATGCGTTTATATATATAAAGACAAGCAAAATTATCTTTTATCTATTACATGTACATATATTTTCTTTATCTTATTTTTATACAACGTTCGCGTGCATTCAACTTCATGGATTTTGTATCATTAATATGTATTTTCCATTACTTCATGCAACTATATCTATATATAGCTATATTTATTTCCATAAATATATCATATTCTCTTAATATTTCCATGCAAGAATGACATATGTAACAAAGAACAGCAACATGATTTACTTCAAAGATTATCAAGAAATACCTATGCTTCTAAAAAAATAATGTAGTTACTTATCTCTTAGTAAAATGTATCTCGTCAATACCTTTTGTAGTCAAGAGAAAACTCTAATACCTTCTGTAGTCAAGAGAAAACTCCATTCCTTTCAGTATTCCAAGATTTGGAAGGCCACTGTTTTTTTAATTACGATTGGCAGCATCAAGAATTATGTGATGACTACCAAGGAGAACGATCAAATTCTTACGACAACATTATTTTATTGTGTGAAATTCGAACCTTTGGTTTTGAATATCGGCTCCCTTCCACACCAGCCATGCCATATGATCCTTGCAACAAATTAGAATTGCTCTCAGGCTAGAAACAACTTCACACTCTAACATCGCAAGCAAGATTTCTTCCCTGATCATGCAATCATCCCTCAAATCTCCACAGCTAAATCAATTTGCATTACATGCATAGATTCAGACATACACCATCTTACATCTTAGGGAGTTAGGCCTCATCTAATTTGCGGTTATCTGCCATTAAATGTCGTGGAGTCCATTTCCATAATTTTTTTCCCCTGTTCCATGTGGTTAGGAAACGAAGCTTCATTCCCAGATCGAAACTCCCAAAAACTGTTTACTTCCCCAAGAAATCTCCAGTAAATAACGAATACCAAAGGTTGTTATCAAGAATTTGTTTTCAACCGATTCTTGATTAAACAATTTAAGTAAGATTGATTTACCATGTGTAAATGCATAAAGTTGAGTAGGTATGTTACATACTCCCCCCCTTGAAGAGAACATCGTCCTCGGTGTGCTTTTCTCACTGAAACTTAAACTTATACTCATGATATAATAATATAAACAACCCAAAGGGAGTCCTTCCCCTTCACAATGAAACACTTTCATTTCCTTAAATGGCATTAATTAAAATAATAATGTTTTTATCCATAGTCATAAGCATGTATAGCTCAAAAAAATATTCCATTTTCATTTTTAACCACCTACCCACAATTCAAATTCATAAAAATATAGAAAAATATCTATACCAACTTACCATTACTTACCAATTACTATTGGAAGTAATGATGAGTTTTACACAAGCTCTCTTAGAATGGTTGAACAACCCATCAACACTCCATGGAAAGAGCCTCTAATGTATGACTAACAAATTCAATCACATTAGTGAAATAGTTTCAATCAAATGAAATACTTGCAACTATCAAACATTCATGCAATATCAAGAGATGTTTTAATCAGAGTACTTCCACAAGTACTCAGAGAGCACCAACCCTCTAATCAATGCATCACATGCATATTGTCTTAGCTTCTACTATATACATCTACACAGTACTTCTGTTGACGAGGTTAATCCCCTCTGCGGACAGAGGTGATCCCTACTAGCCCAGACTGGGTCTAGCAACAATCGAACACGCTACAATGCAGGTTCCTAATTGCAAATAAACCGACTTGCGATGAAGGCTTACCTAGAATCCAATGCTGTCGTCTGTAGAAGAGGTAGTGTTCCTGTTCCTCAGCTCTGGTAGATCACAATCCTCACGATCTCCGTGATCGGACACCTGCACACGCAAGAAATAGAACAAACGCAAGCATAAAATCTAGTATACACAACTATATGTCAGTCGAAGAAGACATAACTCATGATCATAATCAAGAAAAAGAGTGGAACCATAACCAATAGTTGCTTATTATTAATTCATCAAAGGAAGAATACAACCATAGCTACGACGCTGAATTCTCCTTTGGCAGGTCATCAGCAGAACATGTCTCGATAAAGCCTGTCTGGGATGGGACAAGCCTCTCTCTTCGGATATTTGACAATAGTCTCCTTGCTTGGATTTGGCCTTAAGGGAATGAATCAAGGCTCTTGCAGCTTAAGGCTCTTGGGAACTTGAAGATTAACTTGCAAAGGAGATGAGAAAGCTTTTATAGATGAAGGAAAGGGAGTTGGGATCCCTATAATCATGGGATTGGCCCTGTCATCAAGGAAGCTTCCATGAGAGGTGGCAAACCACTTCCTCTACATGGAAATTCGTAGCCAAACCTCCCAACTCAAGATAGATACCAGTTTATGAATTGGTTAGGACGAAACTTCCGCCATTTATTTTTTAAAAACACTCCTTAAAATGGCTGGCACAAGTGTGACTCTGAGACAGAGCGCCAATTGGCGCACCCTCTTTGAAGGATTTCCCCCATTGGCGCGGGTACTGAACTAGCTGCCCGCGCCAATGCAAAAAGGGGTGTTTTTAGGGTTTTTTACAAGGAGTTGTATTCAGGGCAATGAAAGCTCATGTTCAAAGGGATGTCATGAAAGTGTTTTCAAGCTTTGTCTCTGCTCACAGGTCACAGAATGAGCCCTCCAATGTGTGGGATGTGGAATGGCAGGGACGGTGACAAATTGTTGTGTAACAGATGCCCCCTAAAGCATGAGGCCCGAAAGAGAGAGAGGGGTGAAATGCTTTACGAGAACGCGTCCAACTGAAAACACTGCCGTTGGAAAACCTGCGTAGAGAAGCGCAACTGACATCTCAGATACATGATATATATATGTGGTATGGGCGCAGCCATCCATAAAAGAGTATACAATAATCCAGATCCAAGGCATGGGCGCAACCATCCAGAGAGGATCGATAAATAGAATTAGGTATGGTCGCAGCCATCTAATTAGTGAGTCATGTAACTAATCAGAATAATCCACAAAATTGTAGCCTAGATTGTAACAGACAGAAATCCAGGGTCTTGCGCTCCATCTCGACCCGAACAGAGTACAAGTTCAAGCATGTGAATATGTGAGCTGAAGTCGAACATGCAAGAACATCGCCTGATTACCAGCCAATGATGAAAGTTGTTAACAGACGCGAGAGGAACCACCAATAATGACAATGGCCCTCAAGGTACTATAGGTACAATCTACGACATGTGAATCAGTAAGTTGGTGTCGAACACCCGTAGAATCACTCGATCGGAGGCTAATTATGAAAACCTCACGTCGAACGCGAAGAACCTGCCATTGAGGCATGCAGGCTCCAAGGTACAAAAAGGGAGTCTCTAGATCAGCTTCCCGGATAATGAGCTGAAGTTGACAGGAAGTGACCTTGATCGAAGGTGGGACATAGTGTTTCCCACATCATCGACACGAGACAGAGGAACATAATGTTTTTTGTGAATCAGGATCAGATGAGAATCAGAGGAAGGTTGGAATTTTGCAGAGGTCAACTTCTCTTGAACATATGGCGACACGATAGTGAGTTTGGCAGTATTTGACATCAAGAGATCAGAGGTCATGGCGACGAGGCAAAGAGAAGATGAGAGGTAAAAAGGGATTACCCAAACCCACAAAGGAAAGTGAAAAACGAGATGAGATGTCCCCAACCCGACACGAATGCAGACAAGTGCCATGTTCAAGAGCGACATACTGCCGACATGACAATGATTCTGGTTCCATTTTTCCCCACCATTTCTGGCGAGTACCCCAATTATTTTTTATAACAAGCTTGAAGGGGATAACATATGCTTGTAATATAAATCTGCCCTTCGGGCGAATCCATCCTAGTACATTTAACGAGCCCTAGGAAGGAGCAACTCGAATAACGTCATTACGACTGAATCCGATGTCATCAGGGTTTAACGAGTCTGACAATGGAAGAACTCGGCGTCTTTTCATGTTTAGAGAGTTTGAAAAGACAGCAGAAAAGTAAACACCAACAGTCCCTTTTCGTAAATAGTTTCTCATATCCGAAAAGGAAGAAAACAATATCCGAGAAAACCTCCTAGTCGCGATAGGCTAGGGTATTCCTTTTTCGTAAATAATCTATCCCAGCCCGAAAAAGGGGTAAACGTATACTGGGTAGATCTCGCTTCGTGACCACTTTAAGGATATCGAAACGACAAGGGACTCGAGATCTTTTCATGTTTAGAGAGTCAGAAAAGAGTTGAAATATGACTCCAAAATGACTTTTTCGTGTATTTACCGAGTCCGAAAAAGTATAAAATATAACTCATACCACCGTGTAAGTCACATAAAAACCTGTCGCTGCACATTAAAGCAAGTGTAAAACCCATTTTTGACAAAATATATTAAATTATTAAAGAGAAATAACTTTTAAAACCTAATTTGAGTTCAAAAAGTTATAAATACGTCAAATGGTAAAAACAAAATTACTTTTACTATTTACCTCACTTGGAGAGCAGCAGTGGTATGTTTTGTGTGCAAACTTCTGACGCTGATTGTGACCGATCCGGGCTACCATTCAGATCCTCGTTTGTTCCAGGTAAGAGGTGCTTCCTTGTACTCCATTTTGATCCATTTTTTAAAGATTTCCATTACTCATTAGATTTCTGTGAATTTTTTTTTGAAATTCTAGGGCTCCGCCCATTGGCATGGGTATCGGGCACGGACCCGTGCCAATGGGCTTTTACATACAAAGGGCCCGCGCCATCTGGTGCAACTGTTAGGGAAACAGCCGCGCCAACGGCGGAAACCAAATTTCCGCCCAAAATTTCTGAATTGTAAGTGATTCAAATGAATTTTTAAGCATGACAGAGATCTAATAGAGGTTTTGGATCATGTTGATGCAGGTTACTCAGGCATAATGGTTATCGAGTGGAAAGAGAGGGAGCACGAGGAAGAGGATGAATTAGCCATGGAGAATGAAGCCTGTATGACTGCACTCAAGAATTGCGGGCTTAAAAAGTTTTTCCTGACACCTTGCTTACGAGCTCAACCTGAGCTTCTACAGTACCTGGTCAGTACTTGGGACGAAAATAAAGAAGTATTCAAGCTTCGAGACCAGGTGTTGGAACTGGAGGTTTTCAACGTATACTTCATAGCCGGATTGTCGCGCAAAGGCCCGGTACCTATATTGACAGGCAGCAGACCATCTGGTGAAAAGATGGAGCAAGTGATGGCGAGAGTGTGCCCAGGGGCACGACTGGGATTAGGAAGCAGGAAGGTGGATATCCACACTATCCCCGACCTAGCACTCAGGGTGGTGCTACACACCATCACGCGGGCTGCAGGATCGCAAGCACCGCACGAGGCAACAAAAGCCCAACTCCTACTAGCCGCTGAGTGTATGAATCTGACACTGTTTGATTGGGCTACTGCAGTGACAACAAATATCAAGAGGCAGCTCACAAGATGCAAGCAAGTCAAACTTAAGCAGTTTGGATACGGTTCCATTCTGGTATCGTTCATTCTAGAACGACTACCTATCTTTTAGGGCCAAGGGGCCATTGTAGCTGAGCCGGTACCAAGAGAGCCGAGGATGGCTCGCTGGGCAACACTGATGCCTAGATCAGGAGGAGGTCAACAGATGTCTTGGAGGCCAGCGTTTTTTGGATGGTTACGGTGCCAGTTGATTGTGGTCGAGCTATGCGGGGACCGATTTTACTGGAGACCCAGACCTTCTGCTCCCGGAGGGGGGCGACTGGGACGAGGAGTTGGGTATGACTCTCTTTTTATGATTTTTATGTTTTATGATTTTTTGGGTAATACATGTTCGTTCTAATAACAGTTTTATGTGTATGCAGATGTAGGCCCAGAGAGACCTGTCGGTATGTCTCCTATCGCACGGAGAACTCATCCCGCAGCTGACCCTCAAGCAGAGGGTGTCGAGGGGGGAGAGTTAATCCAGAACCTTGAGGGAATTTCTCGAGGGATTCCAGACTACGCCTGGTTGGTAGATGTCCCACTAGCATACCAGAGACATATGGTGGGAGTGCCTAGTCGCCTCCACCGTCTTCTGAGACGCCTAGTGCGCGCAGTGACTTGTTATCATGAGCACCATGCAGATTAGACACCTAGGGCTCTTTTTCATGCATATTTTTTGAGAGACATGTCATCTCTGGATGTATTAAGACGAACATGTATATTTTGATTTTATGTGATGCACACTATGTAAACATTTCGACACACATATATATATACATATCTATTTCTGGATGGATCTCTTTACATGTGATGATGTTTTTTATATGCCATGCAAATATATAATACAATGTTATCTTAATGTATCAGTTGCATAACAAACGACCCAACGAAAAAGTTCACACAATGTATCTAATCACACATTTTATTTTTATGCAAGCTTAAAAGCACACATGGACACACATATGAAAATTATGCTTGAAATAAGGAAAACGGGCATGCCCCCCAGCATGTTGTCTCAATTTGAGGTACATGCCCCCCAAGCTTCAGTCCATTGGAAATGGAGTGAAGGTTCAAAACACAAGAGATTTGATCTAAAGTTAACAAAACTCAAATTGAACAGGCTCGTGTTTCATTATTTTAATGAGGTCGACACACTTAAAAGAACTGTCCTCGTAGCGACTTGTTTCATTGTTTTTAGGAGCTTGGCACAAGAGGAGGAACTATGCTCCGAAGAGCTTGTTTCATTTTTTAAGGAGCTTGACACAAGAAAAGGAACTGTGCTCCGTCAGACCTGATCATGATGAACAAGAAGTCAGGGCTTCCAAGAGTTCCGCACCAGGTGGGAGGACAACATCTTGGAAATCAGGACCCAATGCTCCTAGTACAGTATGCACGACGGCATCATCACTGAGCACAGGCACGGGGTAGCTAGCCACATAGTTGACCTACGGTGGGGCAAATACAACGGGTGGGTAAAAACCAAGAGGGGATGATGGCGGGCCAGTTGCCACATCTGGACCAAAGAACGAAAGTTGATCAATGGTCACGATCCGTCCTTCATGCGGAAAACAGACCACATGAAAAAGGGAGGAGACAAGCGCTCCCATGGCATAGGTGTAATCGCGCCCCAAAAGCAAATTGAAATCCAAGGGGCCTGCAACAACTATCACGTCCATATGGACTGTTTTTCCTCCCAAAGTAACAGGTAACCTTGGAAGGATCCCCAACGGTTGACTCGTTCTTCTGTTAAATGTCAACAGATTCTGCATAACAGGTGCAAGCGGCGGCGAACCGAAAGCTTGCTAGGTAGTTGAGGATAGAATAGAAACAGAGGTGACTTCGTCTATAATGGTGCTGGGTACGACTAGACCAAAAGCCTGTACTGTGATCTCGAAAGGCACATAATACGGAAGGCGGTATCCCGCAAATCGATTCCAATCAAAGGAAGCGACCAAACTACTCGGAGGGGCTACCATCGAACTGAGAAGGTCTTCCCCTGGTGTTACAGAAGAAGGAGCATCCTCCGCGACCTCCATCTCAAAGGTGGGAGGAGGATCCTCCGGAACCTCCATCACGGGCGGCGAAGGAGCAACTCCTTGAGGTATAGGGACAGGAGAATCTTTCTCCAAGTCCGAAGAATCTGAAGAGACCAGAAGGACATGGGGGATGTGAGGTCCACTCTCGACGGAAAAGACCTAGTGCACCGAAGACGGAGCCAGCTCAACCGATCCCACGACCAATGGTTGGTCAGGAACGGATTCCTGAATTTGAATTTCCGAGGGAGTGGGATTGACCAAGGATGACTCTTGACCAATCATAGGATCAACTAGTGGAGGACTCAAAGAAATTTGTTTATAACCAGCCGGAAGGCGTGGTGTAGAAACAGTCAAGTTGTCCAACACTCGCTTGGCTTCATCCATATAAGGACAAAGGTGAATGGAATGGTGCCCTTCACACAACTTACAGGGATTAGTAATCTTACCCTGCTTCTTAGGAGTCTTACCAGCACTAGCTGGAGATGTGCCCCCAACCTGACTCCCGGCAGCCAAAGGCAACGGCGGACGACCGTTGGACCATGCTTCAAACACCTTGGGAATGCCAAGGCAATCTCGAAGAAGATGGTCTCCCGTGCACAACATGCAAGGGAATTTGACTTTCCGGGGAGGATCGGAAGGCTTATCAAGAGGAAATTTTTCAGAAGCAATAGCTGCACTTTTAACCTCTCGCTTATCAGACTTATTCTTCTTTGTCTTCTTCTTCTTCTTCTTAGCCACCTGGTTACTCGAATCTAGACTTTCACTAGGAGAAGTAGAAGAGGAGGACGCAGAAACAGGCGAAGAAGGGGAGAGGTCCACCTTGGAATCAACATGATGTTGTTCAGGTGGAGGAACTAATTTAACAGTAGCCGAGACATTCGGAACCACAGAGGTTGAAAAAAACCAAACAGGCAAGTTAACCCAGGAAGGGACAACGTCGCCATGTAAGGAGCACCAACATTCCCAAAAGGAGGAAAAAGACCAGGATTCCCCTCAGAGGGGATTCCTTGGTTGGTGAACTCTGGAAAATTTGCCATCAAAAACTCAAAACCGCACACGGGTTAAAAACCAAGGCACACAATCAGACGGCCAACAAGCAAACTCTAAAAGGGCGTGTGATCGCAGGTGATTTATTTTACCACATTGAAACTTAGGAACTTCACCGTTTCATGTTTTAAGAGTCGAGAAACGGATGAAAGGTGACTCTATCTCTTTCAATTTTGAGGCAAGCGTGAAAGGACAAGCACTTGGTGATCCTTTCAAATTTAAGGAGTCAGAAAAGATCAAATGACTACTCTGGAATACTAGGCAAAGGGTGTACCAAATAACCTTGAACTACAATATACACCTTGGTTTCAAAAATGAAAGAGAAATCAACCAAGGACTTTCCGTACGTGCAGGCAATCTCCCCGAATGCTATGTCCGGTGTATCACGGACATAGGGCGGAAGACTCAGCTTCCTATAGATAAAGGATAGAAACCTAGTGGGGTCTCCCTTTATATACGCGACGGTACGGGGAGCACAAGTATGTACTAGTGCTGTCTAAAGCCAAAAGGCGAACGACAGCTACTAGGTTTTAAGATGCCGGAACACGTCCCTAGCCTAGACCTCTAAATGTGTTTCGTTAAATTTCAATGCTACCTTAGTGTAAATTGAGTAAATTTTAAAGTTTATCTTCAATTACGTTTCAGTTTTCAGGCCCTAGCGAATGTAATGTCTCAAAATCTCCTAAATGCAAACTATATGCCACAGTATATCATTCCATTTGATGAAAGCTATCTACGAGAGAGTTAAGGGCTTTTCACACAACAATAAAATGATTAGAAAACAACCAATGATATCTCTAATGCAGCTAATGGAAACTAAAAACTTTTCTTTCAAAGTTACTAATCACTAATAACACCAAAAAGATTTTGATTCGCACTAACTAATCAAGAGCAAAAGAGATCTTTTTTTTTGTATTTTCAATGTTTAAGAGCTAGACGCACTAAACAAACTAAAAACTAATGAAAAGAGCAATTTGAGAAATGACGATAAGAGAGAAAAAACAAGCAAATTTCACTCAATATCAATCACAATCAGACCTCAAATCGATCAAAAGTCCCTCAAAACCAAGAAAATCCCAAAGACTCAAATGAGCCGTGTGATCTAGGCCCAAAATGAGACAAGGCGGAATTTGAATGGAAAAGGAATCAATCACTCAAATAGTGCAATAAAACGATAAACAATTGTCAAACGAATGCATGGAAGCAATCACAAAGTTGACTGAACCGAAAACCAATAACTCCCAAGGGAGGCTCGACTCACAAAAGCACCTAGATGCCCTAGGGCTAAAATGTAAAATCGATGGAAATGGGCAAACAACCAAAGGATGGAGGTTACAGTCAGTCAAACAAAGCTCCAGTACACTCAAGCAGTCGTAAAAACAAGACAAAAATCACAAATTAGTCCTAGAGAGCTCAAAACACAGAAAACCCTAATACCTCATAGGATTGGCGCGACTATGAGGTTGAAATTAGCGCCAGAATGGAATTGGCGCGGGTGATACACAAGCAACCTGCGCCAATGGGCGCGACTGTCAAGCTAAAAAGCGCGTCAGGCGAGTTAACTATGCAAAAATAAAAAAAACAAGCAATCCCAGACACAGACCAGTGATGACAAGGCTAAAACAAAGCCAAAAAAATAGAAAAACAAGCCCAAAGAGCTGACCAAGCAAGCAAGGCCAAGAGTTGACCGAAAATACAAGACAACACTCCAAGTCGTTCAGTTTATAAACTAAACCGGAGATTGACTGAAGCAGCGTTGATCTACTTCGCTAATGCAGAGCAAAAGCATTTCGAAGGCTATTTGGCTGTACTTCAGGCTCCGTCTATAGCTTACAAAGCAAACAACAAGTTGATTCCCTAGCGGAGTCACCAAATTGTTGAATAGGTTAATCCCCTCTGCGGACAGAGGCGATCCCTACTAGCCCAGACCGGGTCTAGCAACAATCGAACACGCTACAGTGCAGGTTCCTAATTGCAAATAAATCAACTTGCGATGAAGGCTTACCTGGAATCCAACGCTGTCATCTGTAGAAGAGGTAGTGCTCCCGTTCCTCAGCTCTGGCAGATCACAATCCTCGAGATCTCCATGATCGGACACCTGCACACGCAAGAAACAGAACAAACGCAAGCATAAAATCCAGTATACACAACTATATGTCAGTCGAAGAAGACATAACTCATGATCATAATCAAGAACAAGAGTGGAACCATAACCAATAGTCACTTTTTATTAATTCATCAAAGGAAGAATACAACCATAGCTCCGACGCTAAATTCTCCTTTGGCGGGTCGTCAGCAAAACATGTCTCGATAAAGCCTGTCTGGGATGGGACAAGCCTCTCTCTTCGGATACTTGACAATAGTCTCCTTGCTTGGATTTGGCCTTAAGGGAATGAATCAAGGCTCTTGCAGCATAAGGCTCTTGGGAACTTGAAGATTAGCTTGCAAAGGAGATGAGCAAGCTTTTATAGATGGAGGAAGGGGAGTTGGGATCCCTATAATCATGGGATTGGCCCTATCATCAAGGAAGCTTCCATGAGAGGTGGCAAACCACTTCCTCTACATGGAAATCCGTAGCCAAACCTCCCAACTCAAGATAGATACCAGTTTATGAATTGGTTAGGACGAAACTTCTGCCATTTATTTTTAAAAAACACTCCTTAAAATGGCTGGTGCGAGTGCGACTCTGAGATAGAGCGCCAATTGGCACACCCTCTTTGAAGGATTTCCCCCATTGGCGCGGGTAATGAACTGGCTGCCCGCGCCAATGCAAAAAGGGGTGTTTTTAGGGTTTTTTACAAGGAGTTGTCTTCAGGGCAATGAAAGCTCATGTTCAGAGGGATGTCATGAAAGTGTTTTCAAGCTTTGTCTCTGCTCACAGGTCACAGAATGAGCCCTCCAATGTGCGGGATGGGGAATGGCAGGGACGGTGACAAATTGCTGTGTAACAACTTCAAAAAGTACTCAGAGAGCACCTAGCTCTCGAATTGTACCAATGGTCAATAAATGCACCATGGACATATCCTAGCCTCTACTAAGACATTCAAACAAATTAGTAATAAAATAAATGAACTTATACATTCAGTAATTCATTTTCTGAGTGCTAAGCTCCTTTCCTCTTAATATATACATAAGATATTTACACAATCATATAAAAATTCATTTTAATATAACACATAAATGATTACTTAACTTGTTCCACTATGAGAACCAAAATGGTAAACAAAATGCTCCTCCCAACCCATGGGAGTTGGTTTCCACAACCAAATCGAGTAATTTTCACATCTACACAGTTATTTGACAAAATACCATTCCAGGTCCAGTATGGATTCCTCTTGGCAACATCATGCCTATTCCTCTGACAGCATCCCGTCTATGAGGAATTTTGGACCTCCTCCAACAGGCTCCAAAATCAATAGAGTTACCTCAGCTTTTCCCCTCTTCACCATCTTGGCCAAATCTTTTCCCTTTATGAGATCATATATCTCTAGGGAGAGGATATCCGAGCAGGTAAGCGCCATCAAACCCTCCGGGCAGGAAACCACCGTCAACCCAAGGCCTTCTAGCCTTTCACAATTGTTGATAACTGTCTGGCATGTTAAATTTATCTTTTAGCATTGTTTCCCATAGTAAATTACATAATGAGCTATGTACACATTATACATAAAGAAAAAGAAAATTTATATACTTCATACATCATACT
Organism: Pinus albicaulis; assembly: GCA_034641835.2. Classification (NCBI taxonomy): domain Eukaryota; kingdom Viridiplantae; phylum Streptophyta; class Pinopsida; order Pinales; family Pinaceae; genus Pinus; species Pinus albicaulis. The sequence goes on along the minus strand of CM076583.1, from coordinate 24,812,515 downwards.
TGGCCCTCCACATGGGTCCAATGATATCTAGATTAACAGGAAACATGACTAACATACATGTGTTGTACATTATTATTTCCCAAATAGAAAAATCATGCACATTATAACATGATACTTTAACATTTATTGTTGCAATTTTTACATGGCACTATTTTACTTTCACAGGTTTTCTGTTGCCATTAAGCTACCCATGCTTAATTTCAATCTCATCAATGACACTAATCATGAATATGCATTGTTAAAAAACAAAAAAAATCACTTTCAAATTAATTTTAGTTTCATGATGTTGTCATGCATACAATTATATACAAATATTCATTAATGTGTATATATCAATAATGATTAGGGTAACTGTCGTATGGGTAACAGTCCAATATTTTTCCAATTCCACTAGTTTACTGTTACCAACAATCTGACACATGAAGCAACTACTTGTTCACCACTTGAAATAATCTTTAATAAAAAACCATTCATGCATATAGGTTTTATTAGTTAGTCATACAGCACTAACTAATCAATGTCACTAATAATATTAATGCATCCATGACACGACTCATTCAAAAACTAGTCATTCGACAACTAGTCATTATAGTCAAGTCTCACTACTTGACCTTGTTGCACTGAAAATTGTCATCCTGACATTCTGTTATATGTATGAGCTCATTATCACTCATACTTCCTCCTTTTCAAGTCTAACATATCAGTTCTTCATATCAAGCCTTGAAAATAAGAGAAAAGTTCCTAAAAATCTCCTTAACTTTGGTATCGCACTTTCTCTTTGTCTTGCATGTGGTCCCGCACCTAATGTTCATGACTCTTGCGTACCTGAACGCACTTTCTCTGTGTTATGGGTGTGGACCCCTGTAAAATATTAAAAATGTGCAAGTGAACTCAAAAAGCTCACTTTCAGTAAATTCTAGAAGCCTCTAGAAAGAATCTTGCGGTGGCAGAACCGCTCTTTTGAGGTTCATGTATCCCTTACCTTAAGGAGCTAACCCCTTGATGTGAGGAGCTTATCCCTTTGAAGGAGGATTCTATCCCTTCATAGTTGGAATTGAAACCTCCTCTTTTGCACTATAAAAAGAGGCATTGGGTAGCTTCAAGGGGAGTTCAAGCTTTAGAATTATTTGAGGTTAAGTGATGTTGGGATTCAGACTCATTTAACTGAGATTTTTGTGAGGAGAGATCACATACCTCTATCTGTCTCGGTTGGAAGAGTGCAAGGCTTGTCAAAGTAGAGGAGATTCCTGCTTCAGACCCCGAGAAGACATGTTCAACATCAAGGCTAAGGTTGTAAGGTTCTCTTTATTCAAAGTTAATACAAATGAATTCATTTTTCTCAATAAGTTGTTAATTAACTGTTTATTTCATGGATTCCTTGATCACCATGATAGGCATGATTTATAATATTTACTATACAGGTGCTATTTAATGTTTGCTTGTTTGTGACTGTAGGTTTATCAAGATAACTCCTTCAAGTGACCGAGGGACAACTACTTTGAACAAGCATTGGATTTATGGTAAGTCCTTAACACCTTTATAGTATTCTTTTGTAAATTGCATATGTTTAGAGAAAGATAGGTTTATTTGGTTGTTTGTTGCTAGATTACTTTTTGGTACTAGGGAGATCGATCTTGTCCGCAAGATTGATTAATCTGCCCAACAGACCTATTGTGTATTTTTAACATCTGAAAGGGTTCATTCAATTTCATTTTAAAACACTCTATCATCCTCTTCAAGGACTTTCCCTGTCTTTTACATTCATGCATTAGTTTCACACACCATCAGTATACATATTCATGAGTAGTGCATGGTAGCTTTAATTATGCTTATTAAATGTATGAGTAATATGTCATTTACCCAAATGTTAATAGTCAACTCTCACTTTCACTAGTGAGTACTCAAGTTATTCATAAGTACAACAAAGGTTTCATTGTCTTTTATCCTCAACAAAATTCCAATATTATGAAAATCGTTTTGCAACAACATTTATTACTTTTTACTCTTCACTGTAGTTATAAACATGAATCACACATCTCATGTCAAGAGTAGACTACTGCATATATCATTCAATATGTAGATTGCTAGAATCATATATCAATCAATATGTAGCTGATTTCTACAATCATACCCTAAATTATGTCCATTAGTAGCATACCTCAATTTATTTTCTCTTAACAAATCCCAAAGGCACCAGTGTTGCAACCTTTAGCTCTGATACCACTTGTAACATACACCGATAAGCTCACATGGAAATGCGAGGAGATAAAGGAGTTAAAAAAAATTATACAAGTTACCCACAAGTAACTTATCCAAATCACTATTAAATATTCCTTACTACTCATTAGATAGAATGTTCACCAGTTCATAGTGTAACCTTAGTATAAGAATAATAAGTTGCTTAACCATTAACAACCTCTATTGTTGTACATTAACATAAAACTGTATGATGTAACCTTGCATTCATTTCATTATTCATGTAGTCATCACTTACTTGAAATTATGAACATCACAACAAGAAAGGAATCGACATCATCAACTTGACACAATAATCAATCCCATCATTGAACACCAATATACCCTGGAAACCCCGTAGGGTGAAAACCAATAAACGTTTAATTTTATTGTTAAATGCTCGTGAGGGTGTTCAACCCTACTCAATGGCTTATAAGGGAGACCATCCCTTAACCATCGTTATAAATTTTACAAGGAAATATACAAATATCTAGCTTAAATCCATTACAATAATTACGATAGAATTTACCCACTAATATTCATATCTTCATATCTTGGTGGCATGGATGTACCTACAATGGACCATCATACATTGGATCATCCTGCAACTCACACTCATCTGCATGAACCATAATCATTTACCTGCGACCATGTTAAGCATAATATTCTCTTTTTACAGGTCACCATCATTTCCTGTCATGGACGTCATCAACAAGATTTTATAGCATGATTAGATAAAGCCTTAATCAATCAATAATCAATCTTTAAGTGATCCTTTAACACTTATTCATGTGCATACATGAAATGTGAATACAATGTCACAACATGATTTCTTCTAACATCACTACCTTAGTGTAAGAAAGTAATTATCAATTCATGTCAAAATAGTCCCCACATTATTATGACACTTCTCGCACACGCTCACATTCGTACAAGACAAATCACCACAATTGTCTAGGAATTCCTTCAATGGAAAATGACAATGTGCATTCGAGTTACTTAAACTTAAACAAAAGAACCAACCCTTCTGATATTGCTTTTGGAGCATGCAAATATAATAAAGCTAACACGTTAAATGTTGTTCCTATGCATGCAATGCATATAGTTTCCAAAAGAGTCTTCCCAAAGGAATTCTCAACACAAGAGAGGATGTAAACACATGTTTTCTTTTCTGTAAAACTAATGCAATTAAAGCATACAAATACATGGCTTCTTTTTCAAATATTATACTAGCAATCTTTTCCAATTTAGTCTAACACAACATGCTATCTTTTCCCACATACAAATATGTATGTTCTTTCCAAGGAAAGGTAACACAAATATTGCATACATATGCAGAAACTAACATAATAGTTAAGATAGCATAAAGTACTCACATATAATTTTTCCTAAGAAACATTATAACTCACTATTTCTTCTATCCATGCAAAGAACATATCTCTATAACAAAATGACTATTATTTGGCGCATGCAAGAGCTTATCACAATAGCTCTTCTTTAATGTATGTAACACAAATTCCCTTCTTGGAATTACACATCATTAACTATTATTTTCATGTAAACATATACATAATTATTTATGTTGAAGTTTGCAACAAGAAACAGTGAAGGAGGCATCCTAAAACATCATCCTTGATCCTAGTTGGAAAATAATCACCTAAACTAGGTGGGGCCCACATAGGCTATTTTTAGGTGTATTTCTATTTTTAGACATGGTGAGCATATTCTATATGTAGCAGGAGGCTATTTGTAGATGGTTGGTCAAATGTGAAAAATAGATGAGATTCTATTTTTAGAATATTGGGCGAAGTCTATTTATAGATCGTTAATCTAAAAATAGATGCATGTCGATTTTTATTAGCTCTTAATAATAATCAGACTCTAGACAACAACTTATTCTCTTAGAGTACTTAATTTCAGTATACAGATTTGTCAAATCAGTGGGCTGAAGGAATTACGCAATTCCTAAGGGTTTACTGGAGTTCATGCATGGAGGACTCAGTTAGAACTCAAGTGGCAGAGTTATGACAGAGTTGGAAGAGTAGTTTATGGAGTTGTATTCAGTTTAACTTAGTTAGACTTAGTTGAGCTAGTTGTATCTAGTCTAACTGAATGATACACTAGTGAGAGTGGAGTGAATTAATTATTTAATTAATTCACGAATAATAACTCATTAATCAACTGAACAATACAGCAGTTAACTACAGTGCATGTCAGTTCCGGTGGAGACCCAGTGGAGAGATAGGTGAAAGGGCAAGATAGACTATACGTTGTGACTACTAGTGATGCATGGATTGCATCTACATATACATTGGAGTTGCCAATGATAATAACACAGTCAAGGAGATTGGGATTGCATCGAATTGGTCTTTGTAATCAGCTTGGATTGCGCAATGGAGGCAGGCTAGCAAGAGGGCAAGATCGGTGCATGGATTTGCATGATTGTTCCTGATTAGTGTATGACGATTGTACTGTATTGAGAGCTTGTGATAAGCTTTGTATGCTTTGTATGAGATTTTCATATGATCTCCATGATACATAATATTATAGTTGGGGTTTTTAGCTTCAGGCTTTCCGGGTAAACAACTGTGTTATGTGTGTTTTTATTACTTCATGTGTTTTGCAATTGTTGATTAAATTTCCGCAAGAATTATAGTGGAAGGATTTTGTATTTTGCAAGAAGTTAAATATTGTGAGATCAGGAGAGTCCGGATATATACATGCATATTGTATATAATTTCTACATGGTATCAGAGTTGTATTATAGATTTTCCACATGGAATGAGAGCAGGAATTTTTGGGTGCGCGAGTTTGCAAAGAATATCTGAAAATTTGGTTGAAATATTGTCAGAAACAAATAGCATGTTTGGATTCCTTGCGAAAAAATACCCAAATTGAAAGAAAAAAAATCGGTCGAATCGGAGCTCGGATGAGGAAGATATCATTGATTTAAAATCAGCTCTTTTTGTTAGAAAATTTTGCGACGGCGGGACAATTGCAATGTGCGCGAGCCAAGAATCTACATGCACTGAGGTACAAGATGCATGCAAAGCTTTGAGGAGCAAAGCAGAGGTTAGTGACTTGGTGGTTGAGAGGGAGCCTCTCAACATACAACCCGTGAGACTAGCTCGAAGGTTGTGGAGCGACCTGACCTTAGATACGAGAAGAATCTTCTCTCGTTGATATAGATGGGATTTCTCAGGCTTGAAGTTATTTACCTGGGAAGTGTGAAAGCCATGCAATTGAAGCTTGAGAGGGAGCAAGATTTGCATGCTGGTAATATTGAACCTCAAGATGTGGAGCAGCCACAAGATGAGGATCATGGAGTGGGAGCAACCACTCATGCAGAGAAATTTCGTGCCAGATGGGCAGAGGGAGTGCATGCAGCTATACGACCAGGTGAGAGGTGGGGCGACATGCATGAGTAATCCCAAGAGGATATTTTTGGGCAGGATTCATTGTGATGGTGTGGACCTCATAAATTGAACCTAGCTACGAGGTGCCCACAGAGCAGCAGTAGCATGATCAGTTGGATTGATGCAGGCAGATCAAAGTGACAGTGTCAGATACTGGAGCGCGGTTCAGAGTTGACAACAAGTGCAGAGTGCATGGGTGTAGAGTTCAACAACGCAATGGTTCCTGAAGACATGTGCAGTAATTAAGCAGATGTCGAAGACTTTGATGACAGATGCATTATACTGATTGAGTTGTTTGGAGCCTTTCAGTTTCAGAAGTGTTGCAGCAAGAGTTGCAGAGCGGATGCATGGAGTTACAGGGCACTTGCAAAGGTTGCAGGGTGAATGCATGGAGTTGCAGGTCGCATGCAAAGACAGTCCTTTCTTGTTGAGAGGGAGTGTTGAATTTTGCAACAAGAAACAGTGAAGGAGGCATCCTGAAACATCATCCTTGATCCTAGTTGGAAAATAATCACCTAAACTAGGTGGGGCCCACACAGGTATTTTTAGGTGTATGTCTATTTTTAGACATGGTGAGCATATTCTATACGTAGCAGGAGGCTATTTGTAGATGGTTGGTCAAATGTGAAAAATATATGAGATTCTATTTTTAGAATATTGGGCGAAGTCTATTTATAGATTGCTAATCTAAAAATAGATGCATGTTGATTATTATTAGCTCTTAATAATAATCAGACTCTAAACGACAACTTATTCTCTTAGAGCACTTAATTTCAGTATACAAATTTTTCAAATTAGTGGGCTGAAGGAATTACGTAATTCCTAAGCGTTTACTGGAGTTCATGCATGGAGGACTCAGTTAGAACTCAAGTGGCAGAGTTATGACAGAGTTGGAAGAGTAGTTTATGGAATTGTATTCAGTTTAACTCAGTTAGACTCAGTTGAGCTAGTTGTATCTAGTCTAACTGAATGATACACTAGTGAGAGTGGAGTGAATTAATTAGTTAATTAATTCACGAATAATAACTCATTAATCAACTGAACAATACAGCAGTTAACTACAATGCATGTCAGTTCCAGTGGAGACCCAGTGGAGAGATAGGTGAAAGGGCAAGATATACTAAACGTTGTGACTACTAGTGATGCATGGATTGCATCTACATATACATTGGAGTTTCCAATGACAATAATGGAGTCAAGGAGAGTGGGATTGCATCGAATTGGTCTTTTTAATCAGCTTGGATTGCGCAGTGGAGGCAGGCTAGCAGGAGGGCAAGATCGGTGCATGGATTTGCATGATTGTTCCTGATTAGTGTATGACGATTGTACTGTACTGAGAGCTTGTGATAAGCTTTGTATGCTTTGTATGAGATTTTCATATGATCTCCATGATACATAATATGATAGTTGGGGTTTTTAGCTTCAGGCTTTCCCGGTAAACAATTGTGTTATGTGTGTTTTTATTGCTTCATGTGTTTTGCAATTGTTGATTAAATTTCTGCAAGAATTATAGTGGAAGGATTCTGTATTTTGCAAGAAGTTAAATATTGTGAGATCAGGAGAGTCCGGATATATACATGCATATTGTATATAATTTCTACAATTTCTCAAAATGAAGTTAATATAACTTAGTTTCTTTATGTATTTTCTCATGCTTCCCTTTCAAGAAATTATCATAGATAACCATATTTATGCACAAAACTAGGAAACAATATGAAGGTTAGCTTAACCTTGTATACATCCAAATCAAGAAGTCGACAAGCACTCTTTACAAGAAGTTATTCTTTTCAAGTAAGAACAACATATATAAAACAACATAATATTTTCCCAAGTAGAAAATATTCTTTTAACACAAGCTTCAACATGATATTTCCCAAAGAAACAATTATGTGAAAACTACTATGGGCTTTTCATGACTTTTATTCCAAGAAAAACTCATTAATTTTATCTCCCAATCTATGAAATATATTCACGAATTACCCTCTTTAATATGTATTTGTTTTCAAGAAATAACTTGGATTTCTTATCATTTCATACACTAGTATGAAATCCCTTTTAAAAAGGAGCATGCATCTTATCTTGTCTTACATATGATGAGTTTATATATATAAAGACAAGAAAAGTTATCTTTTATCTATTACATGTACATATATTTTCTTTATCTTCTATTTATGCAAAATTGCATTCAACTTCATGGATTTCGTATCATTAATATGTATTTTCCATTACTTCATGCAACTATATCTATATAGCTATATTTATTTCCATAAATATATCATATTCTCTTAATATTTCCATGCAAGAATGACATATGTAACAAAGCACAGCAACATGATATACTTCAAAGATTGTCAAGAACTACCTATGCTTCTAAAAAAAGAATGTAGTTACTTATCTCTTAGTAAAATGTATCTCGTCAATACCTTCTGTAGTCAAGAGAAAACTCCAATACATTCTGTAGTCAAGACAAAACCCCATTCCTTTTGGTATTCCAAGATTTGGAAGGCCGCTGGTTTTTTACTTACAATTGGCAGCATCAAGAATTATGTGATGACTACCAAGGAGAACGATCAAATTCTTACGACAACATTCTTTTATTGTGTGACATTTGAACCTTTGGTTTTGAACATCGGCTCCCTTCCATGCCATCCATGCCATATGATCCTTGCAACAAATTAGCATTTCTCTCAGGCCAGAAACAGCTTCGCACTCTAACATCATAAGCAATATTTCTTCCCTGATCATGCATTCATCCCTTAAATATCCACAGCTAAATCAATTTGCATTACAGTGATAGATTCAGATATTCACCATCTTACATCTTCGGGAGTTAGGCTTCATCTAATTTGTGGTTATCTTCCATTAAACGATGTGGAGTCCATTTCCATTAATTTTTCCCCCGTTCCATGTGGTTAGGAAATGAAGCTTCATTCCCAGATCGAAACTCCCAAAAATTATTTACTTCCCCAAGAAATCTCCAGTGAATAACGAATACCAAAGGTTGTTATCAAGAATTCGTTTTCAACCAATTCTTAATTAAACAGTTAAAGTAAGATTGATTTACCATGTGTAAATACATAAAGTTGAGTAGGTATGTTACAATACTACTTTTTGTTGTTGCTTTTGTCATCAAACATACCACTTACAAAACTCGTTCTTGGTGTTTAATTCTCAATAGAAGCAAAACATCTGCAGTTCCAGATCTAAACATTGGAAGCCCTATAATCGTCCTCCTATGGAGGGCAAGGCCATTATGTTAGAGAAGGACGATAAAGAAGATGATGATGAAATATATTCGGGGGACAAGGTCCAAGACTCAAGGCCTTAAACAAATTTTCAAATTATAAATGGTGTTTTGCAAAATGAGCCTCTGACAAAGAGTTCTACCATTTTATTCAATGTTTCTTCAATGTGTAGCAACAGGACACGATGCAGTTGGGCTTCAGTGATCATAATCATTCAAGGTTCCAGGTTCTGCAAAACTCTAATGCAGCCTTCCTCTTGGCATGCTACAATATAGGGTTTTCTGAAGCTGCGGGAAAAACGTGTAAAGAAAAATAACAAGCAACATAGCAATACAAGACCAAAGAACAAGACTTAGAAGAGTGTGGCCTCACTCAGTGAACTCTCTTGTCCAAGTCTCTTGTCCGAGGACTCAGAGATAATGACAGATAATGACAGGTGGGCAGAGTGCATGCAGAGATCAAAGAACAAGACTTAGAAGAGTGTGGCCTCACTAGTGAAGTCTCTTGTTCGAGGACTCAGAGATAATGACAGATAATGACAGGTGGGTAGAGTAGATAATGATAGGTGGGCAGAGTGCATGTAGATAGTTGCTTGAATATGGGGAAACAGGGGAAACATTTAATGTAAACAGAGATAATGACAGATAATGATAGGTGGGAAAAGTGCATGCAGATAACTGCTTGAATATGGGGAAATAGGGGAAACATTTAATGTAACATGTTTTAAAGGTAGCATTACTGGTATATGAAAAAATGAATTGACAACAAGTTTTTTAAAACAAATTTTTTGATACAGAATACATATTTTTTATACAGATTTGAAGCTTTTGATTTGTCAAATGAAACCCTCCTCACTGTTTAATAGGCTAGGCTGAGGGAAAAATGGACAAAAACATGTACAAGAAAACTTAGGCTAGTTTCAGTTTAAGCATCTAATTTCTTTTTAGCAGGTTCATATTCCAAAGCATTTTGATTACAAGGAAGCATCTGCTTTCTTTTTAGCAGGTTCATATTCCAAATTTATTTTTAGCAGGTTCATATTCCAAAGCATTTCGATTACAAGAGTCCGTGTCAGCCCTTTAGGCATGGACTAAAAAATAAAATATTTTTAGCATGTTCATATTCCAAAGCATTTGGATTACAAGAGTCCTTGTCAGCGCTTTAAACATGGACTAAAAAAAAGATTAAAAAACTGATTAAATTGCTTTAACATTTTATTTTTATATTTAAAAATTAAATTGTTAAATTGATTTAACATTTTATTTTTATTATTAAAATTAGATTGTTAAATTACTTTAACATTTTATTTTTATATTTAAAAATATTGAAGACTTTTTTTTTCTAAAATTTCCCTAATTTTTTAATAGAAAGATCAATAATTATACAAAAATGTGAAATAAAAATTTAATGTAAATATACATTTAAAAAAAATAAATTTAAATCTTCCAGTGGTTAATTATTTCATCTAACAACAATTTAGCAATTCTCCACCACCTCCTTTCACCTCCTTTCATTAATACATTTGTAAAAATATATTTATTAATTTAAAAATATTATTTATCTTTTCTAATTTAACTCTGCTTAAAAAATATTTCTAAGATTTCAAATCGAAGTTAGTACTCTTTTTACTTACTTTTATCTTTTATAAACCTCTTTACAACCTTAGTAAGTATAAATTTAATTTAACCGTATTAAACATTTAATTTAAGTTTATTACTAGTTAATCCAACGGTAAACGAAATATTTCACAAGGAAAAAATAAGTGATACATTCTTATCCATAAACCCCTTGAACCTTTCCAAGCTCGAGGGTTGACTTTTGGTTCAACGCTGGTTAGTGGGTGCACTTCACGTGACTAGCTACCTCTAAAGTGATGGTTTGTTTCATAATATTTTATATTTGGAAAAGTTAAAATATTTCATATTTAAAATAATCTATGTTCATTATTTTAAAAAAAATGCTTTTTCAAAATACATATTAAAGTCTTATTATAAAAGTGTAAAGAATAATATCTGCATTATCCCAAGATGGGGACATATCACTGCACAGGTAAGCCGAATAGGAAAATGAAAAAGAAATCTCAAATATTATACGGTGCAGAGATGCAAAACCTAGGTCAAATTTTAAATGCTTTCAAAAATAAGTTTAGATAATTCAATTTATTATTCCTAAGTACTATGGCTGGTCTTTTTAATAAGAATGATAAAGAAGAGTATTATTTTTAAAATAAAATAAATAGATTAAAAATTAGTTTAAGAAGAAATAGATAAAGATAATAAGAAAGAAATATAACAATATTTAATTAAATATTGATATATAAAATAGTTAAATAAACCATTAATATTAATAATAATTTTAATTTTAATTTATCAGGTTTAATATAAATTTGTTCAAAATTTTAAAAAATTATGTACAGTATTTTTTATATAAAATGTATATATCAGCATATTTTTATTTGTATTTATATTGGAATATAATCAATTTTTTTATTAAATAATAAGTATTATATATTTTTTTTAAATATATAAAAAGTTAAAAGTTATTCATGCGATAATATTTTTATTATTTTGTATGATCAAAACATATATTAATATAATAAATTAATTTAAAAATGAATAAATAAAAGTTAACCATTGGTGTATATTTATTTCACATATAAGTTAATTTGAAATACAAGCTAAAACCAAAAGCCAAAAGTCAAGTTAGTATTAAATGTTAATAAATAAGATGTTCTAAGTAATAGAAAATGACTAAATGCCATTGATGAAACTAATTCACATAAATAAATAAAAATGTTGAATTATCAAAAACCAAATTATTTGTTCTATAATATTATCAAATTAATATCTAATGTTCAATTAATCAAATGACATTAAGCTAACAACTTCTTACTTATAGACGTTAGGTTTTAAAGTAGATGTGTTTGGACAAATTAAAAGAATTAAAAGAGTTGGAGCTTGAAAGAAACCTTCATCATAACTTAAGCTAGCTAGCTTTATTTCTTAAAGCTATAGAGAATAAATTTATGTGATTTTTTTCATATTAATTATAAATGTAATTGTATTATATGGTTGTATAGTTTTATTTAATAAAATATTTTATATGTTGAATTCTTTGACACACACACATATATAAAATAAAATAAGAGGAAATGAAAAATTATGTAAAAATGTCATAAAAGCACATAATAACATAATTGTTTAAGGATAATCTTTTCGTGATAATGGTTGTGTTTAAAAATCTCATGTCAATACAATGCTCTATTTTGTTAAAAAATGTCTATTGTTATAATTTGGTTTATTTAGATTAAAGAAAAAATTAAACATTCACATATATTTTAAAGTGTTTAAATTTTCAAGATGTCATTATGGGTTAGGTTTCTTAACGTGTCAGCTCACATGTGGTATTGCACAATCTTTTAGGGCATTGGAGAATTTTTGGGTCGTTATCTTACTATAGATGTCTCTCTTAGGAAGCTTGTGTATACACTTATGGTTGAATTTGTGTTGAAATCAATATCAATAAAAAGTTGCGTGATCAAATCAATTTAAAAATCAATGATTTTCATTGGACTCAAGCTTTGGACTATGAAAATAAAACTTTTCGTTGTTGCTTTTGTCATCAAGCATGCCACTTACAAAAAACTTGCTTGGTGTTTAATTCTCAATAGAAGCGAAACATCCATAGTTCCAGATCTAAACGTTGGATGCCCTGTAACCTTGGTCCTATGGAGGGCAAGGCCTTTATGTCAGAGAAGGATGATAAAGAAGATGATGATGAAATACATTCAGGGGACAAGGTCCAAGACTCAAGGCCTCAAACATCTCCTGTGATTCCTAGTGTGGACCATGCTCCATTAGCAACCACAAAGATATTGAATAATAATGCTTCTCTAGATATATTGAAATGAGCTCATGAGTCGACTTCTTCGGATTTGGACAATGAATCTCTTTCAACGGGCAATGATAATTTGCATAACACTTTGATCAATCTGCATTGGGAATTTGGGTCAAGGTTTTGAAAAGTAAAGGAAAGAATGGCAGCCTTGAGTAGCCTTGAGGATCAACCCCAATTTGGGTGACTCTCATCTCTAGTTGTGTCTTTCACTTTATGTTTACTTTGTTACTCTCTGTACCATTCATTTCTACTTTAATACTGCTAATATAGGGCAAAATATGCCAAAAAAAAGGAGTCACGATGATAAATGATGTAATTTTTTTTGTTTGATCAATATAATTTTTAGGCTTAAAAAAAAGTAAAAAGTGTTTAAATTTTCAAAAAAAGAAAAATTTAATTTATAGAATTTAAATTATTAGTAGTTCATGAAATCTTTGTAAGAATATTGAGGATTTTTAAATTTTATATAGTTTTTAAAAATTATTAGCAAATCTTTAAATAAATAAGTTTATTTTATAAAACTTTGGGAAATCATTTTCTTAATTATAATTGAAAATATTATATCAAGAAATATATGCTTAAGAGCATAACATTACCTGAGATGGGTAGAGTAAAAATTGAGACTATGAATTTATAGTTGTTCAAAACCCTGATATATAGCATGATTTTAATAATAAGACTTGCATATTGTGAATATACATTTAAAAAATTAATGTGAATATACATTTTAAAAAATTGATTTTAAATCTTCCAGAATATTGCAAAGTGACTAATTATTTCATAAAACAACAATTTAGCAATTCTCCACCACATTTTTTTATTAATACATTTGTGAAAATATATTTATTTTGTTGAGAACTTCTGGAGACTTGTGTATTATGATTGAAGATCCCTTCAATATCGACATTTCCAGTGAACAATTCACCATCTTCAAAAAAGAGAAGCTATGTGTATGATAGGAAAAGTGCACATCAAGAAAATATAAAGGAAATTTATTAGCTTTGGAGGAGATCAATAAAATATGATTCAAATTCAAATTTAAAATAAGAATTAAAATAAAGATTAAAAATTTAAATTTAAATTTTTAAAAAAATATCAAAATTAAAATCATAATTATTTATTAGGGGTAAGAGAATTAGGGTAATAGATTAATGATCTAGCCGTTAGGAAGATGAAAAATAATATAAATTAATTAAGTTAAATTAAAATGAATATTTACTAATTAATTTAAATAATTAATAATTTATTAAGTGGATTAAGGATAAGATTATAAAAATATTTATATAAATGAATTAAATAAATGATACTAAAGAACTGAATGTTACAGAAAAGAAAGAATAGATTTATGATTAAAAAGAAAAAAATAATTAAAATTAAAAATAAAATAATGAAATAAATTTAATACAAGTAAAACCGTGTATCAATGTACTTTGTGGTTTTAGGTGAAACTGTGCTTTGTGTTTTTATGAAACACCTAAATAAAATAAGTGATACATTCTTATAAATCGATCCCTTGAACCTTTCCAAGCTCGACGGTTCACTTTTGGTTCAACGCTGGTGAGTGGGTGCACTTCACGTGACTAGCTACCTCTAAAGTGATGATTTGTTTCATAATATTATAGATTTGGAATAGTTAAGTATCCCATATTTAAAATAATCTATGTTCAATTAAAAAAAAACATGTTTTTTCAAAATACATATTTAAGTTTTATTATAAAAGTGTAATGAATAATATATGAATTATCCCAAGATGGGGACATATCACTGCATAGGTAAGCCGAAGAGGAAATGGAAAAGAAATCTCAAATATTATACGGTGCAGAGATGCAAAACCTAGGTCAAGTTTTAAATGCTTTCTGAAATAAGTGTTTACATAATTTAATTTATTATTCCTAAGTACTATGGTCTTTTTAATGAGATTGATAACGAAGAGTATTATTTTTAAAATAAAATAAATAGAATAGAAATTAAGAAAGAAAGAAAGAAAGAAAGAAATATATATATATATATATAAAAGTTGGGTAAGATTACATTTTTATTATCATGTTCAATATATATTATTTAGATTGGGTTATTAGTGATTTCGCATCAAAGAGTACTTTAAGAAAACAACCCATCATCATCTATCCAAGACTTATGGACATATTTAATTAAATATTAATATAAAAAATAGCTATATAAAAAATTAATATTAATATTAATTTCAATTTTAAATTTATCAGATTTAATATAAATTTGTTCAAAATTTAAAAAAAAATTATATTAGCTGTATTTATATTAGAATATAATTATAATTTTTTATTAAATTATAAGTATTATATATTTTTTAAATATATATAAAGTTAAGAGTTAGATATGTGACAATATCTTTATTATTTTATATAGTAAAAACACATATTAATATAATAAATTAATTTTTAAAATTAAATAGATGGAAGTTAACCATTAGTGTATATCTACTCCATATATAAGTCAACTTGAAATACAAGTTAAAACCAAAAGCCAAGTTAGTATTAAATGTCAACGAATGAAGTTAGGTGACAGAAAATGACTAAATGCCATCCATAAAACCAGTTCACATAAATAAATAAAAATAGTTGAATTATCAGCAACCAAACTATTTGTTGAGTTGAATTATCAACAACCAAACTATTTGTTCTATAATATTAGTAAATTAATATCTAACAAATTAATATCTAACATTAATTGCATTCAATTAATGAAAAAACATTAAGCTAATAACTTCTTAGTAATATAGGTTAGGTTTTAAATTAGATGTGATTGGACATATTACAAGAGTTGGAGCTCTAAAGAAACCTTCAACACAACACAAATTACACTAACTAAGTTTATTTCTTAAAGCTATAGAAAATAAATTTATGTGATTTTTTTATATTAATTTAAATGTGATTGTATTATATGGTTGTAATTGGTATAATTTTAATCTATAAAATATTTTATATATTGAATTTTTTTTGACATATATTTAGCAAGTTTTATATATAAATAATATTAAATAAAATAAAATAAGATAAGGAAAAATGAAAAATTATGTGAAAATGTCACTAAAACACATAATAACACAATTGTTTAAGGATAATGTGTTTGTGATAATGGTTTTGTTTAAAAATCCCATATAAATACAATGCTTTATATTGTTAAAGAATGTCTATTGTAATAACTCTTTTTATTTAGATTAAAGAAAAAATTAAATATTCACATATATTTTAAAGTGTTTAAATTTTCAAGATGTCACTATGGGTTAGGATTCCTAACCTATCAGCTCACATGTGGTACTGCACAATCTTTCAGGGCATTGGAGAATATTTGGGTCATTATCTTACTATAGATGTCTCTCTTGGGAAGCTTGGTGTATACACATATGGTTGAATTTGTGTTGAAATCAATATTAGTAAAGAGTTGCATGATCAAATCAATTTAAAAATCAGTGATTTGCACTAGACTCAAGCTTTGGACTATGAAAATACTACTTTTTGTTGTTGCTTCTGTCATCAAACATACCACTTACAAAACTCGTTCTTGGTGTTTAATTCTCAATAGAGGCAAAACATTTGTAATTCTAGACATAAACGTTGGAAGCCCTGTAACCCTCCTCTTATGGAGGGTAAGGTCGTTATGTTAGAGAAGGACGATAAAGAAGATGAAGATGAAATACATTAGGGGACAAGGTCCAATACTCGAGGCCTTAAACATCTCCTATGTGTACCATGCTCCATTGTAAACCACATAGATATTGAATAATAACGCTTCTCTTGGTATATTGAAATGAGCTCATGAGTCGACTTCTTCGGATTTTGACAAGGAATCTCTTTTTTAATGGGCAATGATAATTTTTGTATCACTTTGATCAAACTGCATTGGGAAGGTTGGATCAAGGTTTTGAAAAGTAAAGGAAAGAATGGTCACCTTGAGGATCAACCCCAATTTGAGCACAACTCTCCTCTCTAGTTGTGTCTTTTGTCCTTTATGTTTACTTTGCTATCCTTTGTACCATTTATTTCTACTTTGATATTGAGTCATTATGGTAAATGATGTAATTTTTTTTGTTTGATCAATAGAATTTTTAGGCTTACAAAAAAAAGTAAAAAGTGTTTAATTTTTCATAAATTTTATTAATTTATAGAATTTCAATTATTAGTAGGTGATGAAATCTTTGTAAAAATATTGAAATTTTTAAAATTTTATATAGGTTTTAAAAATTATTGGCAAACCTTTAAATAAATAATTTTATTTTATAAAACTTGTGGAAAATCATTTTTTTAAATATAATTGAAAATATTATATTAATAAATCTATGCTTAAGAGCATAACATTACCTGATATGTATAGAGTAAAAATTGAGGCAATGAGCTTATAGCTGTTCAAAACCCCTGATATATAGCATGATTTTAACAACAAGACTTGCATACTATAGACCTTGGTAGTGTAAATTATCCAATACATCTCTAATATCAAACAAAATTTAACTTCCATGTAATGCTAAGTCTAAGAATTTTGATATTTTTTCGCTTGGAGATTCACTAGCTCCATCGAAGGAGTGACCATGTTCAAATAATGTACGAATAGGTTAGTGTTATTGACAGAGTTTCCAATGGAAAGAGAGCAATGACTTCGAAGAAACATACCTTAGACAACGTGCCAACTCCAACATTCATCTCCACATATCATGATATTACAGAATTGGAAGGTGACTCACCCTCTCACTTACTAAAAGGTTTTTTATTATTATTAATTGGTCCGCTATAGAGTTGTTTTGTGACAAAACATGGACCACCATGTACTCATTTAGCCCATAAAATAAGGCATAAGCCTTTACTTAGTTGTTGTGGCCTACTCGAGATTTATCATGAACTTCAACTTGTCCACCAAGGCACATTGACGCCCCTTAGTGCCCCCCATAAAAAACATATTTTTTTTAATAAAATATGAAATAAACTAAAATTCGCAAAACCTAACAAAAATACAAAATTTCAATCTCTAAAATTTCCCATATAACATCTATTATACATTATATAACATATATTATACATTAATTTATTGTAATTATAAATCTCAGAATTTTATACAAAAGTGTTAATATCTTGTTTGTATTTTTCTCTTCTTTACACTCTTCCCTCGCCAAAAACATTAAACATACACATTAGTTAGAAATATCACTAAAGTAATATAATAATAATATAACATAATATTCTTTATTAACATATTTATGTTTTTTACAAATTTTTAAAAATATGAATCATTTATAATTATAAAAAAAAAATTTAAAAAAAAAATTAATTAATTAAAATTTAAAAGAGTAATAATAATAAACTTATTTAAAATATAAATTATTATCAAAAACACCAATGTCAAAATATTAATAATCACACAATTTTAATGAAATCTTAGAATGCTTAAAGGTTAATAAACGTACGGGAAAGTTCTGATTTTAATGATACCCACAATCTTGTGAAATCCACAAAGTCCAATCTGTGAAGTCCCATCGATGTAATGCATGATTTTATTGAATCTAAGCTTCGCTTTAATGTACATGATGATATATAAGATTAGATGGGAAGCAATGTCATATCATGAGGACAATGTGAATATGACTAAAGAGGATGCCAAAGATAAGGAGAAATCGAATAATTCAAAATCACCTCTAACACAGACCCCACATGATTCAAATAGATTAGTAGGGTACACTTACTAGTACCATTCAAGGTACCACTGCCACCAATCACCGACCTAGGACATAGTGTTTATACATTTACTAACTTGGCATACATATTTTTTTAAGCCTTAGGTTTGTTTTTTTTTCAGTTTATAATCGAGTAGATATTTGTTAGAGTTACTAAATAATCGAATAGATACTGGTTAGAGTTCCAAGTTTTAGTTGTGAATTTTTCATAATCTAAGTGTTTTAAACATGTTTTAAGGTATTGAATCTATATATAGTAAAAATTTGAATAACATAAAGAAAAAAAAAAAATCGTTAAATTTTAATAAAAAAAACTCTAAAACATATATACTAGTTAAACAACGACTATATTTAGTATATATACGAATCATCAATATAGATATATTTAATTTAGTATTTATATTCTTATATATTAATTTAATTTTTTGATATATTTAATTTGATAATGATGATAATGATGATTAACATTCATTCTAGACTTATATGATTTACCAAATTTTAAGAAGGAAATAGATTAATTAATTATTTTTAAAATTAAACGATAAAGTAAATTTTGATTTTACAATTTGTTTATAAAAGATTATAGTCATAGTAATTTAAAATAGTAAGAAGATTGGTATTGTGATAGATATTTTGAAACTAGAGTTAATTTGAGTATAAAAGGAGCATTTTAAGAAAAATAACTTGTCATTTTCAACCCTCTTAATATCACAAAGATGAGAGTGTTTTGTGAGTCGTCCAACACCCGATTTCACTAGACAACTCACGAGAGTTTGTTTTTATTTTAGTAATGTGTCATCATTACTTAAGTTATCAGTGATTTTGATTAGAGTTTGAAGTAATTTTGGGGAGTCTCTTGTAATCCATGTTGTTTATATAAGCTCGGAAATATAAGTATATACAAAGCTCTCATCAAAAGGAAGAAGAGGTCATGTATTAATAAGAGAGAAGAGAACCTTCTTTACCTTTCTAAAGTTGTGCCCAAAAAGTTTTGGTGGAATGTGCTTGCTCATAAAACAAAAGATAATCATTTGATCCCCTTAGAGAACAGGGATATCTATCTTAAGAAGTTGTATGACTCCACGGACACCATGGGCATCATCCTAAACACTCTTGTAAAGGAGGACATCTTTTCTTTAGAAGATGTGGAGCTCGGGATTAAGAAACTTGCTAATGGGAAAGCTAAAGATGTTGAAGGAGACCAAGCTGAAATCTTCAAAATGAGAAGGTCTATCCTCATCCCTCATATCCACAAACTTCTCAATTTGGCAGTAAAACATGGTTTCCTTAAGTTTTGGACATAAAGCCTTATTGTGCCTATCTTTAAAAGTGGGGACAAAAACATTCCATCTAACTACAGGACCATTATGATTAGCCACATTTTAGCCAAACTATATGGGCTCATTTTGGAAAAGAAGATTAGCCTCTGGCTTGAAAGCCATGGTAAAAGAGCTAAATGGAAAGTTGGTTTTAAGAGACATCACTTGACTTCAACCATCTTGTCTCTCTTAGGATCATTGCCGAGGAGTATCAAAATAGTAAAATTGATCTCTTTTGTTGTTTTGTTGACTTTAGAAAATCTTTCAACATTGTTCCTTGGGATAAGTTTTGGAAAAGACTTGAAGAGATAATGGTTCCCCCTGAGTTAAGGATTGTTGTGATTCATCTTTGCAAGAATGTTGTTTCCAATATTAATACCAACGAGGGGTGGTCTAAAGAAATTAAATGCAATATCAGGGTTAAGCAAGAGTGTCCTCTATACCCTACCCTTTTTGGAATTGATGTAGACTAGCTGCAGAAATATTAGAGTATGCGCGGAAACTATAGAGTTTACACTCTACACAACCTTGTTACCAGCATCGGGTTTGTTTTAACTTCGGGGCTCGTTAAACATACATACATACATATGGCGCAATCAACAACATTATTATAAACAAAACCAATATAACCCAAAACAATTCGTTTTCACGGAATCTCTTAGCGGAGGGTCCCACGACAAACCTGACCAATCACCAGCGATCGCAGATCGCGCAATTTGCAGTTTAGCTTTAACACTTAAACTTTAATCCTTGCGAATTGCGAAACTGCGCTGAGCTAACACGTGTCCTACTCCTTTTCGCATCGCAAATAAAACAGTTTACTTTGTGATGTCTTAACACTTATTTCCTAAATCTTGCGAAGTGCGAAATCGTTTTCTGGTGTTGTGATCTCCACCATTGGATTAGTCTCGGATCCAAAGATCGTCATTGTCTCTCCACTCCTCACTTCACATCGCTGATAAAACAATTTATCTTGCAACTCTTTGACATTAAACTCGTTTATGTGCGAAGTGCGATGGCTTTCAACTTGCGATGAGATCTCTCCCGTTGATCGGTTTCAGATCTACGACCCTCATCGTACCTGCAACCCGATTGTCCTTCCGTTGTATAACTTAATATATATGTGATTCATCCAATTTTAAACAAATAGTTTGAGCAGAGAGCTCGATTGATACAAAACACTTGAAAATTAATAATAAAGGAATTTACAGAGCCAAGCCCTTGATCGGTTGGTTATTACAATTGTTTATGCTCTCTTTGCTCTCGCCTCTCGCACACCTATTTCACACTGTCTCACTTTTTTCCACCTCTTCTCTCTCTCTCACATATCTTATGTATTTATATAACAATTTGAATCGGTCCGTCTCGCCTAAAATAGATTTCTGTTGAACCACTCCAACAAACAAATGCTCCTCTATTTCTAAGCTCATATCCTACTTGGCTCAATCTCCTCGCAGGGAGAAACCAATTTCTATTTCTATTCCTAATTAATTTTAACAAACCCAAACAAACTAACTTCTCTCATTTAAAACTAACTAAAATATTAATGGCTAATGTTTATCCACCTCATGTTTAGCCACAACATGTGAACACCCAATCAAATTGCTGGCTAAGTCTGGATGCTCCTGCATCAGACTCCCGGGGAAGAAAAGATTTATCCATCAATGCTTTAGGATCTGTACTAAACTTTTGTAACTCTGTTGTTGTCATCCAACTGGCATCTTCCACAGGGTGTCCTTTCCATTTGACTAGATACTGATAGTAATTTTGTCCTCTGGTCTTCTTTGCTGCTCTTTTCTCCAAAATGGCTTCCACTTCTTTCTTTTCTCTCTTTGGCATCTGTTCCTTCCAATTCAAAGTCTGGTCTTCCTCTTTTGTTGAGTCTTCTGGTAGCTCTTTCTTTGTTCCTTTGTATAGGTACAAATATACAACATTAAATATAGGCGATATTTCAATTCCTTCTGGCAATTCAATCTCATATGCATTTGAAGAAAGTTTCCTCAAAATTCTACATGGTCCTATCTTTTTCATCTTTAATTTGTTGTAAGTTCTAACAGGAAACCTTTCTTTTCTCGGGTACACCATGAATAGGTCACCTACTTGGAATTATTTTTCTTTCCTCTTCATATCAACTCTCTTGTTGTATTTTCCACTACTTTCCTGCAATTTGTTTTTGACATCTTCCTATAATTTCTGCATCTGTTCTGTAAAATTTTCAGCCTTTGCGCTCCTTATATCTTATTTTCCTAAATTTCTGAGCTCATACACACCTCTTGGATACATTCCAAAAACAATATGGAATGGACTCATCCCAGTACTTCGATTGGGAGTATCATTATAAGCAAACTTAGCCTGAGCAAGTGTTAAATCCCACTGCTTAGGGTTTTTATAGACTAAGCTCCTCAATATATTTCCCAAGTTTATGTTTACTACTTTGGTCTGTCCATCTGTTTGAGGGTGATAAGTTGAATTGAAACTAAGGTTGGTACCTAGTTTCTTTCATAGAATTCTCCAGAAATGACCAACAAACTTGGTATCCTTATCAGACACAATGCTCACAGGAAATCCATGTAATCTTACAACTACTGAAAAAAAAAGATTAGCAATATGTGTTGCATCACTAGTTTTCATGCATGCGATGAAATGAGCCATTTTAGAAAACCTATCTACCACAACATAAATGGAGTCATTTCCTCTATGAGTTTTTGGCAAACCCAAAACAAAATCCATACTAACTGCATCCCATGGTTGGTTTGGTATTGGCAATGGCTGATACAATCCTGTATTTTGACTTCTCCCCTTAGCATGCTGACAAATCCCGCATTTCTCAACAAATATCTTAAAATCAGTTTGCATCTTTGGACAGTCGTAAAAAGCATTTACCTGAGCAAATGTCTTGTCTTGTCCAAAGTGTCTAGATACGCCTCCATTGTGTTTCTCCTTAATTATGTTTTCTCTCATAGAACATTTGGGAATGCAAAGTTTATTACTTTTGAATAGAAAACCTCCTTGGATAAGATAATCCAACCACTGGCTTCTGTTATGAACTACTGGGTTTTGCACAGTTGCATAAATTTCCTTAAATTCTACATCTTCTTTATGCATGTCAACCATTTCTTCAAATCCTACAACACCAACTTGTAATTCTTGCATGATTAAATTCACTCTACTCAAAGCATCGACAACTTTGTTCAACTTACCGCTTATATGCTTAATCACAAAAGTAAATCTGCAAAAATTCTACCCATTTGGCATGTTTCTGGTTCAATTTTGGCTAGTTGTTTATAAATTGTAACGCATGGTTATCAGAATATAATACAAATTCTTTTGGTAACAAATTATGTCTCCATTTTTTCAAGGCTTGCACAACAACATAAAACTTTTTGTCATAAGATGAGTATTTCTTCTTTGCTTCATTTAGTTTCTAATTGAAGTATGCTATTGGTCTCTGTTCTTAACTTAAAACTGCTCCAATTCCAACTCCACTAGCATCAGTTTCAACTTGGAAAACTTTTTCAAAATCTAGCAAAGCTAAAACTGGTTTTTCTGTAATTTTTTTCTTTTGTCCACTTGAATGGCTGATTAGTTTCCTTAATTGTTTCAATAATGGGTGCACAAATCTGACTGTAGCTTCTGATAAATTTTCTATAGAAACTTGCAAGACCATGAAAGCTTCTTACCTCAAATATGTTTCTTGGAGTTGGCCAACTCAAAATTTCTTGGACTTTTTTTGGATCCATTTTCAAGCCTTATATAGAAACTACAAATCCCAAGTAGACTAGCTCTTCCTTCATAAAACTGCATTTCTTCAAATCTATTAGCAACTTCTCTTTCTGTAAAGTTTTTAGAACCAATTTAAGGTGCTCCAAATGCTCTTCTTTACTTCGACTGAAAATTAGAATATCATCAAGATAAACAATTACAAACTTGCCTGCATATTCCTTCAAGACTTCATTCATTAATCTCATGAATGTGATGGGTGCATTAGTGAGCCCAAAAGGCATCACTAACCACTCATACAAACCACTGTTTGTTTTGAAGGTAGTCTTCTCTAATCTTTATCTGATGATAACCACTCTTCAAATCTATCTTAGTAAAATATTTTGATCCACTCAAGAAATCCATTAAATCATCCATTCGTGGTAAATGAAAATGATACCTTATGGTGATTTTATTTATGGCTCTGGAATCTGTGCACATGCGCCATTCACCTCCTTTCTTTGAACTGAGTGTTGTTGGTAGAACACATGGACTAAGGCTCTCTCTTATCAATCCCTTATCCATCAACTCTTGCACTTTGTCTTCCAACTCCTGCATTTTCTTGAGGATTTAATATGTATGTTGCTTTATTCGGTAAACTTGCTCCAAGTATTAGATCAATGTGATGAATAATACTCCTGATTGGTGTTAATGTACTTGGCAACTCATCCACAATAATATCAGCAAAATTATTCAACAGACTTCAGATTTTTTCAAATAAATCTTCTAAATTTGTGGAAGTCAGAATTACCTTGGGTCTTCCTACAACTTCTGCATTTTCTTGAGAAGTTAATATGTATGTTGCTTTATTCGGTAAACTTGCTCCAGGTATTAGATCAAAGTGATGACTAATACTCTTGATTGGTGTTAATGTACTTGGCAACTCATCCACAATAATATCAGAAAAAATATTCAACAGACTTCGGATTTCTTCAGATAAATCTTCTAAATTTGTGGAAGTTAGAATTACCTTGGGTATTCCTACAACAGCAAAATGCATCTCCTCATCCTTCTTTATTTCTTGCAACAGTTCTCTCCCACTCATCAGCATAACATTGTTTCCAGGTGTTTCTTTGTCAGCTTCGTCCTTCAATGGTAGCAGTGTGTGTTTGTTTCCATCCTTCTCCAGAGTATAAGTGTTTCTTCTGCCATCATTTATGGCTTTCTGATCAAACTGCAAAGGTCTTCCCAACAATATGTGACATACATCCATCGACATCACATCACATAATATAACATCCTTGTAAGTACCAATCTGAATCTCTACCTTACATTGTTCTGTCACAATAATTTGATGTCCTTTTTGTAGCCATGATACCTTATAAGGAGTAGGGTGTATTGTTTTTACCAATCCCAACTTGTCCACCATCTCTGTAGAAACAAGGTTATCATTGCTTCCACTGTCAATTACCACTTTGCAAAATTTACCTTTGGACTTGCATATAGTCCAGAATAGATTCTTCCTTTGAGCTGGTTCTCTTGCTTATTTTTCAGCTTTAAGCAATACCCTTTTCAATAACAAGGATTCTCCTGCTTCGAGTGGTTCCTCTTTACCTGCAATCTGAGGAATTTCTTCCTTTTTTTCAGCAACATTCACATTTCTCTGGGTTGTTGAATTATTATGAGGACAGTCCCATGACCCATGTCCCCATTCACCACATGTAAAGTATTGAATATCTCTTCCTTGGCCTCCACCTCTGGGTACAAACCTTCCTCAACTAGAGTCTCCTCTCTGTGGTGATCTGCTACTTGAACCTCCTACTTCATTCTAAGAATGTTGAAATATTGGTTTGAATGTTCCTCTTCCTCTTGCTGAATTCTTTCCTTGATTGCTCTGACTTTTCTTTCTCTGTATCTTCTCTTCTGCTTTTAAGGCTGCCTGGTAAGCATCTTCAATTGTCTTCATATTTAATAGACTGATCTCGCCCTGGATATCATACCTCAAGCCATTTATATACCTGGCTACTTTCTCAACATCATCCTCTACATGTCCAACTCTGATATTCAGCTTATAAAATTCCTCTGTATATTATTTCACTGTCATTCCTTTTTGTTTCAAATTCTGTAATTGCTTAAAAAGATTTAATTGATAATACTTGGGCAGGAACTTACTTTTTAATTTTCTTACCATTTTTTCCCATCGCTTAATTTTGGGCTTTCCTTTTCTCTGTCTGGATACTTGTAACTCCTCCCACGATACAGCTGCATGACCCTTTAGTCTAGTAGCTGCAAACTTCACTTTCCTTTTGTCTTCAACTTCTTCAAATTCAAAGTACTTGTCTAATGAACTGATCCAGTCCATTAACTCCTCCATATTGAGATTCCCATCATACAAAGGTACATCCACCTTTTTTCTTCCAGTTTCCTTAATCAACATTTTTAGCATTTTAGTTGTGTCATATTCTGCTTCTTCTTCTTCCTAGGAAGTTTCCTCTGCTGCGTTGACATCTCCTTCTTCAGTTGCTCTCCTCTGACGAACCTCTACTGTCTCCATTCTTGTACGAATATGTCGAATCTCATTCATCAGAATTGCAATAGCCTCTGGTTTTCCATGACCTATGCCAACTCCTCTCCTGGGTGGCATATTTTCTCCAACTTTCAAGAAAAGACTCAAGTCTGCTCTGATACCAAATGATGCAGACTAGCTGCAGAAATATCAAAGTATGTGTGGAAACTATAGATTTTACACTCTACACAACCTTGTTACCCGCATCAGGTTTGTTTTAACTTTGGGACTCGTTAAACACACATACATACATATGGCGTGATTAACAACATTATTATAAACAAAACACATATAACCCAAAACAATTCATTTTCACGGAATCTCTTACCAAAGGGTCCCACGACAAACCTTACCAATCACCGGTGATTGCAGATCGCACAATTTGTAGTTTAGCTTTAACACTTAATCTTTAATCCTTGCGAATTGCGAAATCATTTTCCGGCGCTGTGATCTCCACCGTTGGATTAGTCTCGGATCCGACGATCCCCGTTGTCTCTCCAATCCTCACTTCGCATCGATGATAAAACAATTTAACTTGCGAATCTTTAACGTTAAACTCGTTTATGTGTGAAGTGCAATGGCTTTCAACTTACGATGAGGTCTCTCCCATTGATCGAGTTCAGATCTACAGCCCTCGTGGTACCTGCAATCCGATTTTCCTTCCGCTATATAACTTAATATATATGTGATTCATCAGAGTTTAAACAAAAATTTGAACAAAGAGCCCAATCGATACCAAACACTTGAAAATTAATAATAAAGGAATTTACAGAGCCAAGCCCTTGATCGATTGGTTATTACAATTGTTTATGCTCTCTCTGTGTTGAGATTGCAACAAGATGAAGAGCTTAGTGGAAAGAAGTCGCCTTCACTAAGTGGGCCCACGGGCTATTTTTGGCGCAAAGTCTATTTTTAGACATATGGATCATGTTCTATGAGTTGCAGGATGCTATTTGTGGATGGTTGGTCAAGTCAGAAAAAATAGATGGACTTTTATTTTTAGACATATTGGGCGGAATCTATTTTTAGATTGCCAGTCTAAAAATAGATATGTCGAATATTATTAGCTCTTAATAATATTTGGACTATAAACATTATCTTATTCTCTTGGAGCACTTCGGTTAAGTGCACAGATGTGGCACAGGAGCTGACAGAAGGAATTACGCTATTCCTGAGGGTTAAGTGGAGCTATTGCATGGATACTTCAGTTAGAACTCATGTGACATAGTTTGGTGGAGTTGATTGAGGAAGTTAATGGAGTTGTGTTCAGTTTAACTAATCTAAACATAGTTGAGCTATTTGTATCTAGTTTAAATAATTGATACAATTAGTGAGAGTGGTGTGAATTAATTATTAATTAATTCACTAATTATAAACTCATTAATCAACTAAAGAATGCATCAGTTAACTTCAATGCATGGACAGTTTCAGTGGAGACCAGTGCAGAAATAGGTGAAAGAGCAGGTTAACTATCAGTTGTGACTATACTGTTGCTATTTGCAACACACAAATAGGTGGAGTAGCCCATGAGGATTGCACAGTTCAAGCCAGGTGGTTTATCTATTTAATGAAGCCATCCCATAGCATTAATTACGCAATAGAGGCTGGCTATCAAGTGGCAAAATATTGGAGCATGTGTTTTGCTAGATCTAGCTTGATAGTGTGTAGAAATTGAGGGTGTGCATGAGAGCTTGTGAGGAGCTTTTGTACTATGATTGTTACATGATCTCCATGACATATAATATACAGATAGTTGGGGGTTTTCAGCTTTAAGCTTTCCCATTAAATACTGTGTTCATATGTGTGATTTTTTGTAGTTTTAACGTGTGCATGCAATTGATTTTATTTCCGCAATTAATGATCAATGGTAGAAGAGATTATGTATTATGCATGAAGCTAAAATAGTGTGTGATCGGGAGAATCTCGGTGAATAATATATCAGTTATTCAAATTTCTACATGGTATCAGAGCAATATTGATCATTGGAGCAATTGCAAAACATTAAAGCGGTTGAGTTTTGTGCTGGTGGAATTTGAATTTGCAGCAATGTTTTCTTGGTGTTGAAGTTGAGATGTCTTTCAAAGGATTGCGATTGGAGTATGCCCTTGAGGGCAGCTCGAATTATATTGCATGGAAGGACAGGATGGAGGTAGTGTTGGATGACAATGGGTTGAAGGAGTTCATAGATGCAGAAATTCCAAAGCCTACTTCTAGTGATGTTGTCGTACTTGACGCATGGCAAAAGAAGACAGCAAAGTGTCGAAGGATTCTGTTGGAAGGTGTGAAGGATCACATAGTGTCCAACCTTCATGGTAAGGCTTCTCCATTCTTGATGTGGAAAGCTTTGACAGATTTATTTCAAAGCAAGAGCGACCAGAGGAAGTTGGCGCTCAAGGATAAACTCAGGAACATAAAAATGGAGAAAGGCGACAGTATGCCCAAGTACCTCACGAAGTTCATCCAATGCGGGGATGAGCTGGGAGGTGTGGGGGTTATTGTTGATGACGAGGACTTGGTGAGCTTGGCTCTCCTTGGGCTTCCGAAGAGTTGGCATTCCTATCAGGACTCTGTCAATGGTCGGGAGAAATTGCCAGGATGGGAGCGACTTTGGTCGGATCTTGTGCAAGAGGAGATAAGGCGAAGTACCAGGGACGAATCTTCATCAAAGAACTCTGATGAAGAAAATTGCGCTTTGGCTGCCAAAGAAAATAAGGGGAAGAGCAAGAAGCATGCTTCTCGATCCAGTGCGAAAGGCAAGAAGCAGGACATGTCCAAGGTGAAGTGCTTTCGCTGTCACCAACACGGACATTACGCCACTAGTTGTCCACAGAAGAAAAATAAGCGATTTCCTAAAACTATTGCGGCTAGAGAGGGAGCCTTAGCCTCACGGTTTAGTGGATTTTTCGGCGATGCATGTGGTCTCAAGTATGAGCGGGATCGGTGTGGTTTCTTGATAGTGGTGCGTCTTTTCACATGACGGGGAGATAGATATTTGTTTTGCGAGTACGGATGAGAAAGATCTTGGAGTGCACATTGAGATGGGCGATGATGGTAGATACGATGCGGCTGGTATCGGTACCATTTCCTTTGAGAGGGGAGTACGGTAAACCCTTTGTATTGAAGGAAGTGATGCATGTTCCGGGGATTGAAGAAGAATCTTATCTACTGTGGCCATGTTAGAAGACAAGGGATATGATGTTGTCTTTAGCGAGGGAAAGGCTTTCCTACCGATGAAGCGGTGAGACCGGAGGATGGGGGCTCGAGTTAAGAACCTTTATCAATTGCGAGTAGATGGGTGTGGGGGTGGCGAGCAAGGCAGAAGGAGTGGTGAGCCGGGATGATGGCGAGTTGTGGCACCGGAGAGTGGGCCACCTTCACCATGGAGCTTTGAAGATACTGTAGCAGATTTCTACTGGGCTTCCTAAGGGTACTCTTGTGCAGTCAGATCAGTGCAAGGGATGTACCTTGGGAAAATTTGTGAAAGCCACCTTTCATGAGAAGGATAGTCATGCCACGACGATCCTTGAGAGAATTCACACAGACGTGTGTGGAACTTTCTCAGTAGCTTCGATAGCAAAGCACAGGTACTATGTGATCTTTGTTGATGATTATTCTCGGAAGTGCTGGATCTTCTTCATGCAGAAGAAGAGCGATACATACTCAAAGTTTTGTGAGTTCAAGGCGCTGGTTGAGAAGGAATCGGGGAAGCATGTGAAGTCTCTTAGGAGCGAAAATGGTGGTGAATTCATCTCTGTCGAATTCAAGGACTTTTGCAGCACAGAAGGAATTCGGAGAGAGCTCACAGCACCCCATAACCCACGGCAGAATGGGGTTGCTAAGCGGAAGAACAGAACGATCATGGGTGTTGCACGGGTGATGTTGCATGATCAGGGCCTACCCCTTCACTTGTGGGCGGAGGCATGCAATACTGCAGTATATGTGCAGAACCGTTGTCCTCACGGATACTTGGCATGAGTACAGGAGGCGTTTTCGGTAAGAGGCTGATATTTCCCATTTGAGGATTTTTGGTTCACCGTTACATTCATGTGACGAAGGATGCAAAGCTAGCGGGTTGGGATATTGGGTATACACCCCACAACTATCGTGTGTATTTTCCGAAAGTCGCAAGGCGTTGTGCGACGGGATATCAAATTTCATGAGGAGAAAGCCATGAAGTGTTCGCTTGAGAGGGAGCCACACTTGCATGCAATGAGGAGCTATTATTCCTAAGGATGAGCGGGATGTGGATCAACTACAAGATGAGGTTCATGGAGTGGAAGAGACCACTCGGGCGGCGCCAACCATCGAGAGGGCGGACGCACTTCCGGCTCAAGATGCGAGAGAAGGTTGTAGGAGCACCTACATGGCATCACGACCGTATGGGGATACATGGCTCTTATGAGAAAGTGTATCATGACAGAGCCATCCTCTTTCGAGGAAGCTGTGGAGGACCCCGCATGGGTAGATGCCATGGTGGAAGAGTATGATTCGATTGTCAGAAACAGTGCATGGGAGATTGTCCCAATACCGGAAGGGAAATCAGTGGTGAGTTCGAGATGGATCTACAAAGTGAAGAAGGCAGCTGACGGGAGTGTGGAGAAGTACAAGGCAAGATTTGTTGCCCGAGGCTTCTCACAGATAGAGGGGATCGATTATGAGGAGACCTTTGCACTTGTCGCAAGGTATTCTTCCATACGGACGATCCTAGCTCTCTCAGCGCAGATGGGGTGGCACATTCATCAGATGGATGTGAAGACTGCGTTCCTCAACGAAGTCATTGAGGAGGAGGTGTACATAGAGCAGCCCGAAGGTTTCGAGATCTTCAGCAGTGAGTCGCATGTGTGCAGGCTCAAGAGAGCGCTGCATGGGTTGAAACAAGCACCTCGTGCTTGGTACACACGGATAGACAATTATTTCAATGGACTTGGATTCTCCAAGAGTGAGGCGGATCCTAACCTATACCAGATTGTGGTGGAGGGTAAGTTGCTGATCATTGTACTTTATGTAGATGATTTGATTTTGACAGGTGATGAGTTGTTGATACTCTCATGCAAGGATGATCTTGCAAAAGAGTTTGAGATGAAGGACTTGGGCCTCCTTCATTATTTCCTGGGATTGGAAATTTGGCAGCGCAGTGATGGACTGTTTGTTTCTCAAGGCAAGTATGCCAAGGAGATACTGGAGAAGTTCAACATGCATGGCTGCAAGCCTGTTGATACTCCTCTTCTGGTGGATGGAGGAAGGAGGATGCTACTTCAGTGGAGGTAGTGGATGCCACTGTTTATCGACAATTGGTGGGGTCGCTTATGTATCTGGTCAATACACGACCCGACATATGCTATGCTGTTAACCAGCTTTCACAAGCTATGGTTAAGCCTACCAAGCTCTACTGGAAGGCAGGCAAGCATGTATTGAGATATCTCAGAGGCACATCGGGATATGAATTATGGTACAGACAGTCGGATGAGGTGAGGCTATGTGGCTTCACGGATGCAGATTGGGCAGGGAGCCCAACGGACAGAAAGAGCACATCTGGAGGGATTTTCAGTATCGGGTCGACAGTAGTTTCTTGGTACAGCAGGAAGCAGAGATCCGTGGCACTCAGTTCAGTAGAGGCCGAGTATATGGCAACGAGTTTGGCTGCATGCGAGGCTATATGGATGAGGAAGATCCTGGTCGGGTTGTTCGGTTCACACTTAGAGCCTATTGTGATTTATTGTGATAATCAGAGTTGCATCAAACTCTCGGTTAATCCAGTATTTCATGATAGATCTAAACACATTGACATCCGATATCATCATATCAGAGATTGTGTGCAGCGGAAGATCATGTTACTTTCATACATTCCCACGGAGGATCAGGATGCTGATATCTTGACGAAGGCGCTCACCAGGAGAAAATTCGAATACCACAGGGGCAGGATAGGGGTTGCAAATAATCCTTATCTTGTTGAGAGGGAGTGTTGAGATTGCAACAAGATGATGAGCTTAGTGGAAAGGAGTCGCCTTCACTAAGTGGGCCCGCAGGCTATTTTTGGCGCAAAGTCTATTTTTAGACTATGTCTATTTTTAGACATGTGGATCATGATTCTATGAGTTGCAGGATGCTATTTGTGGATGGTTGGTCAAGTTGGAAAAATAGATGGACTTCTATTTTTAGACATATTGGGCGGAATCTATTTTTAGATTTCCGGTCTAAAAATAGATATGTCGAATATTATTAGCTCTTAATAATATTTGGACTATAAACATTATCTTATTCTCTTGGAGCACTTCAGTTAAGTGCACAGATGTGGCACAGGAGCTAACAGAAGGAATTACGCTATTTCTGAGGGTTAAGTGGAGCTATTGCATGGATACTTCAGTTAGAACTCATGTGACAGAGTTTGGTGGAGTTGATTGAGGAAGTTAGTGGAGTTGTATTCAGTTTAACTAATCTAAACATAGTTGAGCTATTTGTATTCGGTTTAACTAATTGATACAATTAGTGAGAGTGGTGTGAATTAATTATTAATTAATTCACTAATTATAAACTCATTAATCAACTAAAGAATGCATCAGTTAACTTCAGTGCATGGACAGTTTCAGTGGAGACCAGTGCGGAAATAGGTGAAAGAGCAGGTTAACTATCAGTTGTGACTATACAGTTGCTATTTGCAACACACAGATAGGTGGAGAAGCCCATGAGGATTGCGCAGTACAAGCCAGGTGGTTTATCTATTTAATGAAGCCATCCCATAGCATTGATTACACAATAGAGGCTGGCTATCAAGTGGCAAAATATTGGAGCATGTGTTTTGCTAGATCTAGCTTGATAGTGTGTAGCAATTGAGGGTGTGCATGAGAGCTTGTGAGGAGCTTTTTTACTATGATTGTTACATGATCTCCATGACATATAATATACAGATAGTTGGGGTTTTCGGCTTTAAGCTTTCCCATTAAATACTGTGTTCATATGTGTGATTGTTTGTGGTTTTAATGTGTGCATGCAATTGATTTTATTTCCGCATGTAATGATCAATGGTAGAAGAGATTCTGTATTGTGCATGAAGCTAAAATAGTGTGTGATCAGGAGAATCTCGGTGAATAATATATCAGTTATTCAAATTTCTACACTCTTCTCTCGCCTCTCGCACACCTATTTCACACTGTCTCACTTTTTTCCACCTCTGCTCTCTCTCTCACATATCTTATGTATTTATTTAAAAATCTGAAGCGGTCCTTCTCGCCTTAAATAGATTTTTGTTGAACCACTCCAAAAAACAAATGCTACCCTATTTCTAAGCTCATATCCTACTTGGCTCAATCTCTTCGCAGGGAGAAACCAATTTCTATTTCTATTCCTAATTAATTTAACAAACCCAAACAAACTAGCTTCTCTCATTTAAAACTAACTAAAATATTAATGGCTAATGTTTATCCACCTCATGTTTAGCCACAACATGTGAACACCCAATCACATTGTTGGCTAAGTCCGGATGCTCCTGCACCAGGAATTTACATCGATAAGCTAGAGGAGTGTTTGGAAACTATGGTTGTAATGACCCCGAGCTTGTCGGTATAGTCATTACTCTTCTCCTTTATGCTGACGATATCATTATTTTAGCCAGAAGCCATGGTGACCTCGACAAACAACTTAAGACTTTTCATGATTATTGCTCCAAGATGGGTATGTCAATTAATACTGACAAGACTAAAGTCATGATAATTAAATCCAAAAATACCAAGCATGGTAATTTCGTCTATGATAACAATTACTTGGAGTAGGTTTTTTCATACAAATATTTAGGTATTGACATTCATAATCAACTCAACTAGAATTATAGCTTTGAGAAAAGGATTATTGAAGGTTGGAAAGTTTATTATGAGTTTGAAAATAATTGTAAGTCAGTTGATATTTGGAATTGGAGTAAAAAAAGGTTCCTCTTTGAGACTCTTTTCACTCCTATTATTTTATATGGATGTGAGGTTTGGGGTTGCAGTATATCTAGAGAGTCATGGAGAAAGATAGAGATAATTCAAAAGCAATTTATAACCTACAACCTCAAGATTAAATGAAATATCCCCTATCATATCCTTTTGATCGAATTTTGTCTTTCCCACATTGGAAGCATGACTATGTTTAATTATTTGATGTATAAGAAGAAGCTTTACAACATGGAAACCAAGAAACTTCCCAAAATTGCTTCTAACTCTAGCCAAAACCCCCACCTTCGCCTCAAGCGTGGATGTTATATGGTTACCCAATCTTGGCTCAGCCACTGGGGGATAAAGGAGGAGATCATCATGGGGAATAAGGATAGTATAAAAAATACTATTACCTCCAAATATAAGGATAAGTTGGAGGGAAAAAAGGAAGCTAAGGTATTATAAGGAGGTGATCAACTCCACCCTTGCTAACCATAATCATCTCTTTCTCTTGATTAATACTAAGAAAAAATTAACATTGCAAAGATAAGAACTATTTCTCATAAGCTTCGAAGTAAAACCAGGCGGTAGTCTATTCCCAAAACTCCCTGGGACAAAAGAATCTGCCACCTGTGCAATACTAAGATGGTGGAAGATGAAAAACACTTTCTCTTACTCACATCCACTCTCATTTCCAAAAAAATTTTCACGCTTCCAACCTTCTTGACTTGTTAAGCCAACCAAACTATAATTATCTTGGAGCGCTTATTTCCCTTCTTTTTTAATCATAGAAATAAAATTTTAAAGAGTCACAATTAATCTCTTACTTTATTAAGATCTAATAGACTGCATTGGTCTTAATGATTGTTAATCATCATCACCATCATCATAATAAGCATTATTCTTGTACATTAACTTCATATTATAACATTGTTGTTAATGAGTAAAGACTTATTTTTATATAAAAAAATACACTACGACCTATCACCTTTAAATTATAACTTATAAAATTATTTTGAAAATTATGTCATTTTTGTTTTAAAAATGTTATAAGCCAATAACAATATTAAAAAGTTTTATTTATTTTACTTTATTAATATGATGATTATGATTAACATCCTTTGACATTATAGATGTTGTATATATATATATATATATATATATATATATATATATATATATATATATATATATATATATATATATATATATATATATATTCAAAAAAAAATGTTTCAAAATTATATTAATTTTGATAACTTATCAATTTAGGAAAGATAATATTATAATATATATTTTTAATTGAATTTTAATGGGAATATATCTATATATATAATTATAACTTATAAAATTATTTTGAAAATTATGTCATTTTTGTTTTAAAAATGTTATAAGCCAATAACAATCTTAAAAAGTTTTATTTATTTTACTTTATTAATATGATGATTATGATTAACATCCTTTGACATTATAAATGTTGTAATAATATATATATATATATATATATATATATATATACACAAAAAACATTTCAAAATTATATTAATTTTGATAACTTATGAATTTAGGAAAGATAATATTATAATATATATTTTTAATTGAATTTTAATGGGAATATATATCTAATATCTTTGAAAAAAATATTTTTAAATTGTGAAATTATATAAATTTTATAATACAAATTTCATATAGAATTAAAAATTTACATGCACTATATCTATATTCATATATCAAATTCACATTATATTATTTATTGATGATGATGATGATGATGATGATGATGATGATGATGATGATGATGATGATGATGATGATGATGATGATGATGATGAACGTCCACTAAGATCAATGTGGTCTATAGACCTTTCAAAAAAAAAAAAATTGTGATTCTTCAAAATCTCATTTCTATGATAAAAAAAAAGGGAAAGAAGCACACCAAGATCACTATAGTTGGGCTGACTTAGCAAGTCAAGAATATTGGAAGTGTGCCAGAGGTTAGGGAAATGAGATTGGATGTGAGTAAGAGTCAGCAAGTGTTTTTCATCTTCCACCTTCTTAGTATCACAAAGCTAACAGATTCTATCGTCCCAAGGAGTCTTGGGAGTAGACCACCACATGATTTCACTACGAAGCTCGTGAGAATTAGTTCTTATCCTAGTGATGCTCATTTTTTTCTTAGTGCTAGTCAAAACAGAGAGATCATTCCACTTATCAAGGGTGGGGTTGATCACCTCCTTATAATACCATAGCTTCCTTTGACACTATCCTTGCTTCCTATGATGATCTCCTCCTTTATCACTAGTGGTTGAGATAAGATTGGGCATCTTTATAATACATATGTCTTAAAATTTATTATAATACTTAATTAATAATAATGACAACTATTATTATTATTTTTATGATGTGGATAAGTAGACTTTTATTCTTATTAAATATTCCTATTTATTAAATAATATTATTTTGGTGATTTAAGCGATTTAGATAAAAAAACCTTTTATCTTTATCAAATATTTATAGATGTTATGTTTTTAAATATATTATATGTGGATGATTAATATTCCTTAAGATGTTCTATCAATCTTAAGATAGTAAGAGATTACTTTAAAAAAAATTGCATTTTTTTGTGTTATAAAGTATTAAGAGAGACATTTCAAGATTACCATAATTTTGTTGACTTAAAAGGTCAAGAATTTTGGTAGTATGATAAATATTTGAAAATAGATCCATTGTGAGTATAAAATGGACAATATAAGAGAGTGTTTTTCATCTTCAATCTTCTCAATGTCACAAAGGTAACAAACTCTTTTATGCATGATGTTTGGAAAATTGACCAATGCTTAGTTTCACTATGAAGCTCATAAGAATTTGTTTTTATTTTAGCAATGTTCATTTTCTTCTTAACATTAGTCAAGCCAAAGATATTTTTGATTCTGGAGACTGGGGTTAATCACCTCCTTATCATATCTTAATTCCTATTTTCCCTCTAACTCTTTAGATCACCTTACTATTTCTCCTTAAAATTTGAAGTAATTATTTTTTTAATATTATCCTTATTCTGCAAAATAATCTCTTCCTTTATACCTCAATGGTCTTTCCAACACTATGCATCATTATGCCATCCCACTTGAGACGAAGGTGGGTGTTTTGGCTAGAGCTATAACTAATTTTAGGAAAAATTTTGGCTTTCGTGTTGTTTGAATTCTTTGTATACATAAGATACCTAGTCATAGACATGGTTTCAATGAGAGAAAGGCTTGCTTCAATCAAGAGCATAGAACAAGGAGTATTTTTTTTAAATCTTGAGATTGTAAGTTATAATCTACTTTTGGATCTATTATATCTTCTTCCATAACTCTCTAGAGATACTACAACACCAAATTTACAACTATATAAAAATAATAGGAGTGACGAGAGTCTCAAAGAGGAGTTGTTTTTATTTTTTGTCCAAAGATTCATTGACTTGCAATTGTTTTCAAATTCATAGCAAGATTTACATCCTCCATTTCTCCTTTTCTCAATGTTATAATTCCAATTGAGCTTGCAATGGATATCATTTCCAAGATATTTTTATGAAGGAACTTCCTCGAAGTAGTTATTTTCATATATGAAAGTATCATATGTGATTGTTTTAGATTTAATTATCATGCTTTATTTTTGTTAGTATTAATAGTCATACTCATCTTAGAGCATAATCTTGGAGGATTCTTAGTTGCTTGTCAAGATTTTAATGGTTCCTGACCAAAAAAACAATATCAATAGAATAAAGGAGAAGAGGTATGACTATACTAGTGAGTCTGGGGCCAAAGCAACCAACATCTTCCAAACATTCTTCTAGCTTATTAATGTATATGCCTACAAGGATAGCATATAAGGGACACCCTTTCTTGACTTTGATATTGCATTTAATTACTTCCGACTAACCCTCAATGGTCATAAGCTTAGAAATAACCATCTCATACAACCTTGTCACAACAACCTCAACATGACGAGAGGAACCGTAATATTTTACAACGTCTTTCATAGTTTTGTCTTAAGATTTGTGTCAAAAAGCTTTCTAAAGTCATCGAAACAACAAAATATATTAGTTCTATTATTGTGCCATTCCTCTACAATGATACTAAGAGTAACAAGGTGGACCATAATTCAATGATATCTCTTAAATCCAACTTGGCCTTTAACTGTTTTACCATGGATTTCTAGCCATAGGCTAATCTTCTTTCCCAAAATAATTCCATACAACTTGGCTAAAATGTAGTTCATCATAATGGCCTTATAATCAGAGGGAATGTTTTTATTCCCACTTTTAAAGATAGGCATAATGAGGCTCTACATCCAAGGGTTAGGGAAACCTTGCTTCACCATCAAATTAAAGAGCTTAAGTATGTGAGGGATGATGATAGAACCTACCATTTTAAATTTTTTAGCTTTGTAGCCTTCAATATCATTAACTTTCCCCTTAGTGAGCCGCATAAACCCAAACTCACTATAATTTACATGAAATATGTCATCTTCTATATGGGCATTCAAAATTGTGTCTGTGGCATTTGGGATTCATGAAGGTTTTTAAGATAGGAATTCTAGTTCTTTAAGGGAAACAAAGTACTTTCTTTATTTCTATGAATTAGAATTCCCCTCCAAAACATTCTAGAATCAAATTTATATAGTGTATCTTGTATTTTATTTATATAGTACATTTTCTTCCTTTTAATATGAGCTTGGTATGCATTTATCTTATCAACCTTCAAAGATTTAATTAGGAGTTATTGGCCATGTACATGTCAACAGTTCAAGAAGCAGGGTATAAAGCAACAACCAAATATTTTTAGTCAATTTCATCATTGTAATCCCAAATTTTGCCTTTGTATTGTAAAAATGATTCTAGTATGACTATTAAGCCATGTAACAACACCTAGGTAATCCTATGATTCTTTTCAAAGGGTTTCACTCTAGGGAGTCTTTTAACCTCCCAAAATTATATGTGTTTATAAACATGGATAATTGGTAGAGTTTTTCTCCCAAATATACCCCAAAGCTTGGGTGGAGCTCATTGACAATGTCTTAGGTGAGTCCTAATGTTAATTGAGTCTATGTATTTTTCATACTAGATCATGTGTCTTGTCGTAGAATTTGGTTGAGTCTTAAGTGGTCTATGTCTATGTGTATTTCCCCTTATAAGGGTTGAATTGTTGTTTTGATGTAAAAGTGTGTTTAGAAAGATTTTTGGTGAATGGTTCCTCATAATTCAACCACCATTACCAAAATATTTTTTAGATACACTTAGAGGGTGGAAAAACAACTGATCCCCTCTTGAGTCTTTTTAATTTTAATTTTTGGAAAAAAATAAAATTTAATTAACCAGAAATTATCTAAAAAATAAAATGAAGGGAAATTAATTACCCTCCAAGTGGAAAATTCATCAAAATATATTTAAGGCTATTTTCAAGGGAAAATAATTCAAGTCAAAAATAAAATGCCTCATTTCCAAGATAGAAGGACCTAGTCCAGAAATTTGTTGGACCCAAAAGATTAATTCCTCCAACAAATCGAATTTTTGGGCCAAGCTGATGATTATTTTGCACAAGTAATGAAAATTCTATTTTTTGAAGGTCCTCCATGGTTCATAAGTCAAGGTTTGACCTCTCAAGCACAATGGACAAGGAAGGTCGATTTTTTTTGGAGATTTGTGCCATCTAATCAAGGGATCAAATATTTTCCTCCAAGATCAAACCATGGATTGATGAAACTAGCCATTATTCCACTTGGAGGGGTTATTCACTCTCATTTTTCTACATAAGGAAGCTCTCAAGCTCCTCATGCTATCAAGATCTCACTAGATCAATTTTTTTTGTACTGAGCTAAGCTATGCTGGAATTTTTGCATCAATAAAAAGACTTTGATGCCTAGAGTAAACACTTAGAAGTTGGTAGATCTAGCAGGCATCTCTAAATCTATGGTCTATTTGTGTGAATCGAACCCCTATGAAACTAATGATATATATTTAAAGCGTGTAGAGATATTTTCAAGTAATTCATCCCTTGGGGAAAGCCCAAGTTCATGGACTTTGAGGTGATCACATTTTTTTTGTACCCTAAGCTTATCTAATGAATCTATTGTGCATAGTTTGGGTTTGTACATTAAAGTCAAAACTATTTCCATCAAATTATCTTGAAATTCATTTGGGCTTAAACTAATTATTTTCTAATTAGAGGTAATATTTTATTGTAGACCATTGTAAACAATTTGTAAATTGTAAATTATACCTAACCCTTGTAAATTATTTTTCTCATTTGTAAATAATAATCTTGGGGTTTTATTTTAGAAATTTCTAGATCTCGTGTCTTGGGCTCTATTTATTCATCTTGAAGGTGCTAAAGGACTAAAATTTCAAAGAGAAACTCAAGTGTGAAGGTCCTAGCCCTCACCTAGCTTAGACGACTAGGGTTTGGAGGCATTTCAGCCTTGGAAGGAGTCGCCCAACCTGAAGGAGGAAGTCGTTCGACCAAGAAGGGTTGATTTTGGGTCTAGACACCGTATACTACAAGACCCAAGTGATAATTTTGCAACATACAGCCTCCTTGAGGAAGTCGCTAGCCCTAAAGGGTTTTTCTGCTGTTGCAATTGGGGTTTTTCTTGAGCATTTCTCTTCTGGAGTTGTTTTGAAAGTGGGTTCTCAAGGGCAAAGTCATTTTTGGACATTTCATCAATATTTTAAGGCTATTTTTTCCAAGCTCCAATGATTAGAGGCCATTCTTGGCCTAGCCGCAAGGGTTTGAGGGCTAAAATCCTGAGCCACAACCCATTTTCAGCTTCCACAAGAGGGTTGCAGGACTAATTAGTCCTTTAAGCCTTGGTTGTAGTCCTAGAAGGGTTCAAATTTATCTTTTCAAGTGATTTGAAGGGTTGCCACTAGGCCGCAAGCCTCATTGGGCTTCCTAGGCCAAGACGCAACCCTTGGAGGGCTCGATCTATCCCAAAAATTTGTTTTAAGGCTAATCCATTAGTGTTTCAAGTCTTCTTAGAGGGGTTACAAGGTTAAAACTTCCAAATTTCAAGCCCTAGTCTTGTTAGTTAGTGTTGTACAAGCTTGATCCATTATTTTCATAAGTTTTTGGGCTAATGATTTGTGATTAAAGTGGTCTCAAAGGTCTGATCCTTGTGTTTCAAGCTAAATTTTGTGAGTGAAGGTGTTGGAAGAGGCATTTCTCTCTCATCTCCAAACTTCGCATATGCCTAATGGTTTGCTTCTATTGTCCTCATCCTTCTCATCTCACTAATCACATTTACATCAAATATGAAGTGTTTATAGCAATGGAATACATGACTTAAGTAGTGACACATAACCATTAACAAGGGGTCTTAAAACTAATCTAACTAGCCTCAAGGTCCTAAAATAACTCACTAATAAGCACAAGAGGAAATTTATCATTGATTGGTCTCATTTGCAATTGAAATATTGGATTGTCATTGTTGTTAAAGATGTCTGGTCAATTTTTAATTAAGAGCTTAAGACTAAATTCTAATAAACCTAACAAGTCTAAGAATCATTTCATAATTGTTGGAGGTCTTATAATTGGAATTGTCATTTTTTTCAAGTGGATTTTTGGACTGTTATTGTATAATTTGTTGACTGATCTATAATAATGATTTATTGCAAAGGAACTCTCTAATTATCTTAAGTTACATCGGTGTATTGATAACAACCTTCCATTGCATCCATTGCGTCATTCTTGCATCATTGCACAACATTTCATTAACA
Organism: Pinus albicaulis; assembly: GCA_034641835.2. NCBI lineage: Eukaryota > Viridiplantae > Streptophyta > Pinopsida > Pinales > Pinaceae > Pinus > Pinus albicaulis. The sequence goes on along the minus strand of CM076583.1, from coordinate 24,770,774 downwards.
TTAGAATAACTCTCCCTCTCCCTCTCTCTCTCTTATTGTGTTAGAGTTGTAATTGCATTTAGCATATTGAATCTTTGCATAGCATATCATATCATAACTATTCTCATTGACTTGCATTTGCATCCTTGCTTTGTCATTATTGCATTCTTGAAAATCACGGTTAGCAATCTCTATACTTTCTTATGCTTGTTATGAATTGTGCTTAAGAGAAATTGCATCTTGTATCTGATTGTCTTATAGCACAAGTAAATGTGAAAATATTGTTTTTAATTGTTGAATAACAAAATAATATATTTCTCTCATTGTTGTGCTCCAAGTTTGTCTCTCAAGAAGAATCTAATAAGTTCTTGAAGTAATTAGAATTCTTAATTGTGTTTCATTGGAATTTTTCATCGTGCTTCATTTGAGATAGTCCTCCAATTGCTCTCTAAGTGCTTTATCTAATCGCTCTTGTATTGAATACCATTATAAGCATTTGGATCTCAAGTAATTTGTCTTGTTGAATTATTTAATTCTCTTAATAATCTCATTGAAACAATCACTCATATCTTGCATTTTCATTCTAAGTTAGAAGTGCATTTCTAAAACATACCTCCAAGCATAAGCTTGGTTGTAAGAAGATAAGACCACCTTCTTCAAACAATTTGAGGACTCTAGACCCTCATTCGCAGTTAACATATGTAACCTTGCAGTTCTCTTGCGGGCAATCCCTTGTAGGAACAGAGGCATCTAGGTGGTTAGAACCCCAAGGGAGGTATCATTAATGAGGCCATAGCTTCCTTCCTTTAAGCTTCTCTCTACAACTTGTGTTCGAGACTAGTTATAAAGGAATTGAGGAGAACGAATCATTTAGATTAGAAATATAATTAAAAATAACAAAGAGTTCACATCTCACATAGCTTTAGGTCATGCACTTCATATAGGATAAAACTTGCATATTGCAACAACTGTTCATCCGGTTACTTTGTAATCTAATTCATATTTTACAAGTAATTAATTTCAAAGGCACTGGTATTTGACTTGTAATATTAAGGAATTTGATGAAACCGTGCTTAATAATCATACTTGCCTCTTAATTTCAACGAAGTTGCTAGGCCATTCAGTTATGTCTCCTTAACTTGTTGGCTCCCAACAAGTTGTTCATCATCTCATCCATAAAGACTACCCCCCTTACCCTACATTTAGGAGACAACTTAAATGGAGAGGGATAGGATTAGAGTGACAACCCCTACCCTGAGCATTATCACGATTCCGTGTACAATTTGGGCGACAACAAGAACAATTTTACAATCATTATCATACTAAAAATTGGTGATTTATTATTTTTTTATATGACATCGTTATAAAAAACTTGTTAATATGACATTTTTATAGAAAACTTGTTCATAAGTATGGAAAGAGTTATAGTAAAATTATGATAGAGGTTTTAAATATTATGTTTATAGATTAGAAGTGTAAATCTGTATTTAAATAGTTAGAAAAAAGCCATTTTATTTTTTTTTCAAAAAATTAGGTATCTTTTCATTCTTACAATTGCGTAACAAAGTTTAAAATTGAAGTTAAATATCTATAATCGTCGTTATCTATGACTTGGTCTTTAAAAAAAAAAAAATTCTGAATTTTTAAGATTAAGATAAATGGATGCACACGCCATCCCTTACCTCATAAGAAAATGAATGCTTTACCAGTGACCAGATTTTAAACGCCACCCCTTGGCCTAAAAAAATAAATAAATGCTTTACCATTCTGACCAGATTTTAAAGATTAACGCTTTACCATTCTGACCAGATTTTAAAGATTAAGATAGAATGGATTCATGCCATTGAAATCCATTAATCGTCATCACTCTTAAAGATTAAGATGGAATGGATTCATGCCAATGAAATCCATTAACCGTCATCAATGTTATCCTTACAGAGCTTATCAATAATTCCATGCATTATCTCACTCTTAAAGATTAAGATGGAATGGATTCATGCCAATGAGATCCATTAACCGTCATCAATGTTATCCTTACAGAGCTTATCAATAATTCCATGCATTATCTCTCCAAAACTGTTCAAGATCTTAAGGGTTTAGATGGATGGATTCACGCCACTGAAGTCCATTCAGGCGTCATCACTGATATCCACTGAACGCAAGCATCATCCGTGCAAAACCCATAAACCAATTCGCTGATTAGACCTCATGACAAATCATCTATCTAGTTAAATTTGTCTGCCCGGTTCTTCCCTGGTGGTGGATAGAGTCGGTTACGGACAACCCGGTTGAACTACCAATAAGCATGCCCTAAAGTGCCTTTCACAAAGGAGAGCAGTACAGCATACGGAGTTTCCGTCCAGGTACTTGACTACGACTCAAGCAAATACATAATTTCCCTGTCATACAAAATTGACTCTGTAATCCATGTGCATTGATTTTCTTAATACAATTGCAAAATGTAGTGTTGCCATTGCTCACCCTCTCACATCAAAGATAAGGATGAATTTTTGTGGGTACTGGTGGGTCACTACCGAAAAGATAAGGCTCCCAATATTATAAGACATGCATGGCATAGGTGTGATAGCCGGCACAGTAATCACTGATAAGGATAAAACTTTAAGTAGAATTCTTGAAATATGGATGCTAGTCATTTTGTCTAATGTGGTATTGGAGTCCCTGATCACGACATTCATGTGAGTTTCCAGGAAAGTGGGAGGAAGGACAGATGTGGGGTCAACGGGGTCACAGACCGCTTGGGAGTCGTTGTCAATTCGAATATACTTCAGGAGTAGGTGGAATAATCCACCGGGTATGCAGGGTTTTACTGGGTAACATCTATAAGAGGTAATCAGTGAATTGAATCAGAGAGGATTGCCACACAGATTAAAAGTGCCCTCGTAGTTTTGGGATTAAGTGAAGCAGCAGGAAGGTAATACCGTAATTGTATGGCAGCAAAGTTGCAGATGCGAGGCTCTTCTGGTGGAATTATCAGAGGATTGAACAAGATCTGGGGTAACGTTAGAGATCCTACAGGTGCTTACGTTGCTGCAAACACTGCCATTCCAAGCTCCAGGTATGAAAATTTTTCCTTTATTTCAGTACCCATATCTGTTTTTATTTGTGGGGACTGTAAGTTGTATATAATACATTCTTCTCTGTTGTTGTGGGTTTGCAGTTGCTACTTATAAGTTATAGTCATACAATACCATTTTCTTGATTGTTATGGGTCTGCAATTTTGGCTTTCTAAGTGTAATATGTCTGCATCCATAAATTTGGAAGAATTATTTTCTTATAAATTTGTAAGAATTGAACATTTCTATGTCTATTATCATGATTCGGAAGAATACATAAACGGCAACCTGGCTATGGATGGTGTATGGCATACTTGTGGGCCTTCATGTTCATGTACAGGCTTATCAAAATTAGACTTGCTTTTAAGTTGGCGAAGATTAGGCTCAGATGCAATTCCATTCTTATTAGGCATCCACATTCTCCCTGGCTTAGGAGCTCTGTACTGGTCACTTACAGAATTTAGAGTGCAATGTTGCATAGATATTGTTTAAGAGAGACTGGAAACAGTAGGATCTCTTTGGAGTGAGTTTTTCATTCTTCTTTTGGGAAGATTCTCTTTGATTTGATGGGCATCTTTCTTAGCAGCCTTTGTGTGAATTGAAACCAATTTTCGGTCAGTGAAGCTCATGGCTTAAATTTAATTTCATGTTTATTGGGTATCCACGGGCTTACTGTGACTTGGGAGATCTTTACCAGCAGCTTACGGAATTTAGCCTGCAATGTTTCATGTATATTGTTTAGTCTGCTCACAGTAGGATCTCTTTGGAGGGGGTTTGTCCTCCTTCGTGAAGGCAAATTATCTTAGATTTGAAGGGTATCTTCCTAGAAGCCTCTGTGTGAATTGATAGCTTTCAAATATGACATGTATGCATGTTAAGAGACAAACACCAAAAAGCCTGAAAGTAGAGAGAGAAATAACTTGACGCCCTGGGAAAGAGATATAAGAACAAGAGATAAGACTCTTGAAGGAGGCATCCTCAACCTCTTTTTACAATAGAACAAATGTACAAGATGAGATGATTCTAAAGCTTGGTATTCGTAATATATATGTACTCTACAAAGATTACAATTACTATTTGTAAGATCCCAAATGTTAAAAATTCCAACAGATCTATGACACTCAACAAGAACAAGAACACAGACAGGGTCAAGAAATGCATCTCTTTATTTATATTATTAGCTAGAGAAAATAACACATGCTTATACAATAGGATTGGAACCCCTGCAAATGGCATGCACGGCTGCTTAAAATTGACAAATCTAAGACACTGAAGCCCACTTGTGAAACCTAGATGGATCCACCACACAAATGTCACCACGGGGTTTTTGTCCTAGGATCAAACTAGAGCTGGCCATGCCAAGTTCTCAACAAACACACAATAAGAAAGACAAACTCAGGATGATCAAAATGCCTAGCTCTGATCCCTTTAATAGGCTTGAGGGACTCTCTAGAAATATTATTTTATTATTTTCCCTTGAAAAACGAAGACAAATACTATGGGCAGATCCCATGGACAAATAGCATGGTAAGTACCATGGGTAAATTCCGCCATTTTGACCACATCAAGAAAAGGGAATATTACACTATTAAAGGGTCTAGCCAATGACATTAATATAACTAAAAGCTATATTATTAATAACTCAATATCCAGGGTTTTTAATTGGGGCTTTCTCTAGGGCTTAACACTGCAGGAAACGAATCCATAGAAAATTTACCATGAGTCTATGAAATGGCCCCCAAAATGTACTTCCCCGCTTGTTTTTTCAATAGAATGGGCAGGGAATTGTTATAAGATGAGAGAAAATTTGAAGGATGGAAGTCTACCTTAAAGTTTATAAATCTTGGTGAATCTTACTACTCGCTAATATGCAAATTGTAAAATGTTTGATAATGCTTTTGTAAAAATATTTAATTTTCTAATTATTTTATATTAGTTTATATAAAATTTTGGTGATTTTTAAGTTAGAATAATTTAATACTCTAAATTTTGAGCGAATAATTTTTAGGAAAAATGAAAATTGACGAATTTTTTTTTGAAAAAAAACATGGAAAATTAGACCACTTGCGAATGAATATCAGCCCTTAAAATTTTCCCCGTGTTTGAAGACCCTTGAAACAGTTGTACAGGGAGCATAAAAATACTAATTCTCAAGTAACATCAATAGGTCAGGGAAAGAAAAAGAAAGTCATGGACATTGCTAATGTCTAATTGTTTCTGTTATTGTTTTGCCCTTTTTTTTTGAATTGGAATCTCTCAGCAAAAAAATTGTCTGTAAGGTGAAGGACCAATTGTTAATGTTGGTCTGATTGCTTTTGGTTGTATTTTTTGGGGTCCAAAGCAAGCTTGGCAGGATCCTCCCTCTTTCCCAGGATATCCTAATGGAGGGAAGCTTGTGGGATTCCCCCTTCTTCCCCATGATGCATTCATGGAAGGCACCTCAACTACCAGTGACAATAGTGGCTGGTAACCCTGCAAGACTTGACCAGATTTGGACCTGTGAACTCTGTGAGACTTGACCAGATTTGGACCTGTGAACTGTGGCCTCCCTGTCAACAACTGCCTTAGGGGGACATTTCAACTGATTGAGCTGATCCCTGGGGCTGGTTTCTTTTGATATTATCTTTCTGTCAGTCTGGAAAGTTATTTCCTGAGTCCCATATTATCTTTTTACAAATTGAAGATCGAATCTCTCTAATTACATCTACTTTTAGTAAGTCAATCTTGTTTCTGAGCTGAATGTGGATGTATTCAATATTCGATCGTCTGCCAATTCACTTTGTTGACAGAGCTAGAACTCAATCTTGTGTTTGAGATAGTTGTAAGCAACGTCGTAGGGTCCTATTGTACAAGAATTTTTGTTTATATTAGTTGTAAGCATTGTGGAAAATCGATTGCATAATTGCTAGACATGGGCTTTTTCTTTTGTCAAATTCTAACAAAGTTTATTCTTGCGGTCAGAGGTTTAAGGCTGTCATATTCTCATTATTACCTTACTATACATGGTGTAAATCATAGGTGGATAATAATGGCTATTTCCCTGCTGTAAGTTGTAGATGCATGATAAAGAGAGTGGGGTATCTATTTTCAAACCATATTAGATGCCCCTTGTAACAGGGTTTCAGAATCCAGTCCCGTTTCTCAGTATACTTTTTTGTGACTTCTGCAATAGATCGCGATATGGATTTTTTCTCCAATACTTTCAGAAGACTGAACACCTTTCTGATTATGCATGTGGACTTTTGCAGGAAATGTCTGCATTCATCGGTGTATGAGAAGAACGAAGATGATGGTCTTCATCTGAACAGGGTCCCAGAGGATGTGATTCAACCCGAGTCTCAGAAGAGCTGGGTACCACATCCAGAAACAGGTGTTTTTGGTCCTCCAGAGGAACGAAATTGGAGAGGTGGAGACCATCTCTCTTCTGATGAGAAGAGTGGTGAATCTGTTCTTGAGCAACAGGTCTGGTACCGACCCTTGGAAGATGTTGAGAAACAGCCTTACAGCTGATCGTTGAATGGATATAGCTCATATCTAGATATAGTATATGTTTGAGAAGCTGGAGTGATATAGGGTCCGAGTTAATTTCTATGCTCATATATTAGCGTCCAAGACATTTGTGGTATATTAAGCTGTTGTATTAAAGGTTCGACTTCGTTTGTTAACCTGGACATATTATTATAAGTTTTCTCTGGAGAATTTGTGTGTAGATTCAGCTTTCTTTGCTGAATGAACATTTGCTGTCAGATTTTACTGCTATCTATCTGACTGTAAATAGCAGTAAAATGAACTACTTATTAATACAATTTGCTGATTTTTTTCATATGCTATGACCCACAACCTAATTTTATTGAACAGTTTTTGAGTAGTGAATTTGTTAGGACAGATTATACTTCATACACTTCAAGAGTATATATATACCACATCTTAACTCTCTTAGCCGATTTGAAATCTTGGCTCGAGGCAACAGCCTGGTTGTACATCCATTCTATACTATGTTGTTATTGGTTATTATAACATAAATGTTGGATAGATTTCCTTTTAGCTCTAGCCAAAAGTAAAATACTGAAGTGTTTGCCTCCTTTATCTCTTACCCAGTGTTGGTCTACATGGTATTACCCATGTTATTCATCAATATGGTGAAGTTTCAACTCTTACAGGAAACATACCTGGCGTAGAAGCTCAGTCTATCTTTGCAAACGCCCAGTCAAAATGGAAAACTGCCATTGATTTGACTTTGTTTCATCCCATTGCACTGGGCCTAAAGCATGGGAGATGGAGTACCTTATATCCTTGTACCATGAGGCACTGTTACAGGTTTGGCAATCGCTGTTTTATTTTTTTTCAAGTGGTATGGACAAGCATCTTTCTGCCAGCTTCTATATGATATTATAGGTTTCTCAACCTTGAATTTAAGGCTATGCAAGGTTTGGATCGTTCTGTTTATATGAGTCTTAACTAAACAATTAAGTTATTTTTGCAAGCAACGTTTGATTTTAAGCTTCAGCCTTCAATATGATATTATAGGTTTCTCAACCTTGAATGTATGGATATACACGGTTTGGATCATTCTGTTTATGTGAGTGTCAACTAAGCAAAAAAAAATTGGAAGCAAGGTTTGATTCTAAGCTGGCAAAGTTCAGAGCTCAAATGTAACTCCATGTGTATTAGACACCCATGCCTTGGAATGGGAGGTCAGCATAGCCTCCATAAGAATTTTAAATGGCATGGCTGCACCTGATTCCTATAACGAACTCTCCATCTTTGTGTTTTCAAGGTGCTATAGTTTGGTTCAGGTACATTCCTTGAAAAATCTTATCAATAATATACAAATCTGGTTTGTGTTTCGTTCTTCTTCGTGCCAGGTTTTATCAATTAATGACATTGTTTGGCTTCCGCCAAATTTATCTCATTAGTGTGTTTATGAGCAATTTGCTTTTCATTTACGTCATTCTTCTTATTAGAATGATTTAGTCTATCTTGAAGGAAAACCAAGCAAAAGGCAGCCGAGGCAGTTTTCTGTGGATTATAACTCTGGCTCTGATAAAGTATGGTTGTTTGTCATTGGTTGCTTGATGTTACTTATATCTGTATTGCATGTTGGAATGGCCAGGAAAACTAACTGTTTGGATTTTTTGTGATGATTTGGGTAGTTGATCTCATAAATATATATAGCCAGACACGCACCGATGTTAAGGTACTGTGCCTGAAATCGTAATCTACTCTCTATATAGTCTTTTCCACTATTAACAGTTTCTGTTTCTGTAATTAAGTTATAATTTAGGAATGAATTTGACTTGTCAATCAATATTGTTGTTATGAGTTAATCCAGATTAGTGTTGCATGATCCAAGGTGGAACCGCGTCCCGTACCGATCCTTGGGTGATCCTCCGACGGAACAACGGATCCAAAAATCAGATCTGCGGTTCCGCTGTTTTGAGGCGATTCTTGGAAATCTGGAACCACCCAAGCCCAATTTGTGTTTCCAAATTCCCGATCCACGAATCTAGAAAATGATCTGTTGGGAATCCGTGGAGGTTCGGGCATGGATCTGCGTAGATCGCTAGTGGATCCAGAGGGAGATGGACGGTTCTGTGGGGTTCTAAATTTTTTTAAAAAATTTTCTTTGACTTGAGTTGGGTTGGGGCTTCCCGGACACTCCCAAGGTGCTCCCTTGATGCTCCTTAGATACTTCCTAGATGCTCTCTCTTGGTAATGTTAAATTTTTTAAGTAAAAGAGAGGCTGTCCTTTCTTTCATTTTCAACCTTTTATTTAAATTTTTAACATTACCATGAAATAACTCAGGATGTTTGAGAGTGGTTCCAGCATCATCGGACTTCATATGGAGAAAATATAATTTTCATATCCTATTCAAAATTCAACGGAGTTAATAGTTTTCAAGAATTCAGGATGAATGAGATTGTGGCTTTTCATTAGATTATATCATGTATGAGGGTATGTGATTGCCATTTAATCAAGAGCACCAGGCCTTCTATGTGCTCATGTACCCTAGTGTTCGTGGTGTTAATTGTTGAACTCCTTTGTCTTGGCCTTAGCGAAAAATTATAATCAAGTCAAAATCATTGATCAAGCATGTTAAGCTTTTTCCACCATATTTTAAGACTTGGATTAGGTAGTTTGATTAGAATTGGGAAATGTTGACTAATATCCCTGGACAATCGAGGTAGAGGCAAAGGCGAGACAAGAGGAGAAGAATCTACATTCTAGATGGTTGATGCTCGAATAATTAACCATTGATGTACAATGGATGCCATATCTATCTTGATTTGTATACAAATATGCTTGTTTTCATATATTCTACAACTAGTTTGGCATTTTGGATGTTTTTTCTAATATAAATGCAAATATATATATATATATATATATATATATATATAGTAGACAGTTCTGAGACGCTTTGCTTCTTAGATTTTTGGGAAATGACGCTTCTGCATATCCGCTTCCAAAAAATGTCTCCGCTTCGTACAACATTGATCCGGATCATAATAATTGTTCACTGATATTTTTCTGATCCTAACATTCTGGAGGACATATTACATCAAGGCTTCCCATACCTCCAACATTGACTTTTGAATGTTTAAATAAAAAAATAATTGGTTTTGTTAACCCCTAATCCTAGGGATAGGTTGAAATTGTAAATTAGTGTAAATAGAAAATACAGAGAGGTGGAAGGTGAAGAGACATTGGGATATGAATCCCAAGAGTCTCACCTCAATGTATATATTTGTATGCACCCTTTAATGCAAACACAATTCAATTTTGCTAGAGTTACTTCCTGGCCTGACATAGCATTAGAGCCAACTCCATTTTTGGCTTCCCTACCCTTGTAACTCTCTCCTCCATTTTGCAAAACTGTCTATGCTATATTGCTGCCGCATTCTCTGCCCTTCTACCAATTTTTTTGCAGTCTGCCAATTCCCACTGTGCTCTCCACAGTTTATCAATTTCACTGAACGCTGTGGACTCATCATCAACCACTGCTTGGTCTCCAATTCGCAGTCCATTCCTCATACTCGGCATACATTGCTTTGTATGCAACTTCATACCAATGCGTTCCATGCACTATCAGCCCACTCCACCTCTACGCTGCCTCTCATTCATTCGACCCCAACACCACCATATCGACTGCTCTACACTGCCATATCGACTTCTCTACATCTTTGCATATCCCGACTTCTCATACAATCAAGGTTGTGCTCTACATTGTTGTCCTCTCCACACTTCAATGCACAACCTCTCCATACACAATCGAAAACAGCGATCCTGCTCAGGGTCCATGCATATCTTCAGTCGGACCTTCTTGTGGCACTTACTCCTATGCCCCTCAACTCACCTCCTATGTAATACGGGCCTCACCTCCCTGTAATATACTCGTCGTGGCTCGACAGTGCCGCTGCGCGCTCAGCGTCAAACTGTCGCTCGGCGTCACCTCCCCACCTGCATACATCGTTGTCTCCATACAACACTCCCACCACCATCAACTTCTTCCACACCGGCCCTCACAACAATATAGTCCATACGCAGAGCCTTACGCTGCTCCTCCCCAGCCTTACGCTACTCCACATGCGCCCTCCACCCCGCTGGACCTCCCCCATACATACCTTCCCCATATAAAACCTCCCCAATATCCCACCTCCCCTAGATAAACTTTATACCCCATATATACCTCTTTTTTATAAAACATTGTCCTCACAACAATACAATCCATACACTGCAAACTCCTCCCCAGCCTTAAACTACTCCACGTGCGCCCTCCACCTACATGGACCTCCCTCATTCCCTACATCCCCCATACATACCTTCCCCAGATAAAATCTCCCCAATATCCCACCCCCCCCAGATAAAACCTCCCCTATATACTTTCTATATCATACATACTTCCTTTTTATAAAACATCGATTTTTTTTTTTTTACAAATTAGCACATAATTGATTTTTTTACAGTGTTGGCATAGTGGCAGCAGAGTGATTTTTTTTACAGTACATATTCAGAATGCATCCACTCATATCTATTGTGGGAGTGGTTCTCACTGGCAAGAAGAACTATCATGAGTGGTCTCGAAAAATTAAGCACACTTTCATTTTTAATGAGTTGTAGAAAGGAATTTGTGAAGGAGACGGAGAAAATGCAGCTGCAAAGCCTACATAAGACAAGGAGATTTCAATTTGGGACAACCAAAACAACAAGGCCTATGCCTTGATTGCAACATCTGTAAATGAAGAGGTAAGTCGTCATATTACACCATTCTCAAATGCTTATGAAGCCTTGAAGAAGCTGAATGAACTCTGTGACTCACACTCAACTTGAAGTTGTTCAATTGATAATTAAACTATTCAGTCTTGAATTGAAAAATGATGACCCTCTTGCTTTTGCATCAGAAGTGAGATCTATCATGCATGACATTTAAAATACTAGTATTGAAATAAACATACCTCTCATAGCTTATGTCAAGGCATTATATCCCACTAACTCACATTATCTTGAATCATTGCAAGCAAGTAGAAACCTCAAGGAGATTACTTTTGACTCCCTTGAGAAGAAGTTTGTAGAGGGAGAAAATAATTTTGGGAAGAAGACAACTCCTTAGTCTTCTGAAGAAGTTGTATGTCTTGCACATAGAGAGAAGAATCATGCTCAATATTTTTCTAGAGGGAGAGGTGGTCGAAGAGGAAGAGGGAGAAAAAATTTCAGAGGCAGGGGGGGCAGACAATTTCAAGGAGAAAAGTCTGATCTTCATTGCACACGGTGCAATAGAGATGGACATGATGCATCCACATGTACGCTGCCTTGGTAAAGAATTGAGCAGGAAAGAAATGAAGCCAAAGGTAAAACTCATGACAAAGAGAAAGGTAAAGCACCAATCCGTTCATTATGTTGTGGCACATTGTAATATTGGAGTAACTGAAGACTTGTCTGACGCTTCACTTGCTTTTTGAGAAAATGATTGGTTTCTTGATTAAGAAGCAACATGCCACATGAATTTTAGAAAATATTTTTTTTAAGGAATTCACTGACAAGGTTGATGGAGCAGTATACTTTGCAGACAAATCAAAACTCAAGCCATCGGAGCTTGGCACAATCAGGCTTAAATTGCCTGGTCTTCCAGACTTTCTTCTACGTGAGGTTTTATACCTCCTAGAGTTGATGAGAAATTTGTTGTCTTTGGTCCACACTTGCTAGCAATGACACTCCATTCATATGTTTGATACAAAGGTTGAGTTTAGAGAAGCATCAGATCACTCACTTGTCATGACGGGGATAGAAGAAGAAAGACTTCTAAAGCTGCAAGGTATCTCTGATCGTGCACAAAACTTTGCATTCAATTCTCACTATGATGAAGGTACATTTCCATCAAGTCTTTTATGGCATGCTAGATTTGGACACTTGAACTATGACAACCTTCGATTGTTGAAGAAAAATGGTGTTACGAGTTTGCCTACAATTCCTAGGAAACTTAAGCAATGTGATGCTTGTATTCTAGGAAAGCATAACAAACAATCTTTTCATGATTCACATTCCAGAGCACATAGAAAACTTGAGCTTATTCATTCATATTTATGTGGCCTCATGCCTGTTCCTTTTGCAAATGGCAATAAATATATGATGACATTTATTGATGACTACCCCAGAATGTGTTGTTTACTTATTGAGGAACAAATATGATGTTTTTCAAACATTCAAGAACTTTCATGCATGGATTGAAAATGATGCACGAACTCATATTGACACTATTCGCACTAATAATAAAAAAGAATACACTTCAAATGAATTTGAAAACTATCTTCGCCGACATGGTATCAAACCTCAAACAACCATGCCTTACAATCCCCAACAGAATGGTGTAGCTGAAAGAATGAACAAGACAATTTTAAATATGGTACGTTCCATGATGTTTTTCAAGAACGTAAAATTGATGTTTTGGGCTGATGCAATTCTATGTGTTGTGTATATAAAGAATAAGTGTCTTTCTAATGCAATTAGAAACAAGACTCCTTATGAATTGTGGCATGACCACATTCCTTCGCTAAAGCATCTCAGGGTCTTTGGTTCCACCTATTATGCCTTGATACCTAAGGAATAAAGAAACAAACATGGTACATGGAGTCGTAAGTGTATCTTCTTGGGGTATTCAAATACCTCCAAAGCATATCGTCTCTATGATGAAGTTAATAAGAAGTTTGTACTATCTAGAGATATCATATTTCTTGAATCTTCCAAGACTGACAATGTTGTTGAGCGACAGCTTGATCTCGTGGATAGATTCGGGCATGCAAAGTCATTTCAAGAATTTGATAATCAGATTCCACATCTTGAAGGGGGGATTCTTATACTGAATCAATTTTTGGAATCTTCTTCTGAAGCACTCTCTCCCCCACATGAAGATGCAACCATGGATGACACTTTGAGTGATGTGATTGACAAAATTGGGAGACTGAATCTTGATTCAACTCCAACTCAGTCAGTCGATCAATCTGGGCCATCTCAGAAAGGTCCTCCAAAATAGCTGACAAAGACACTTGAAAATGTTCGTCTTAATGAGGTTGGAAAGACAGGAACAAGAAGTTCCACCAGGAAAAATGGAGGTGATGTAGATGATTTTGATTCACCTGTTGATATGGATGTTTCTTATAATTGTGAATTGAATTTGTCTACATATTTTTAACCAATTTCCTTCAAAGGAGTTGTTTCTCATGATGAATGGAATGAAGTGATGCAGAAGGAATATGATACCTTGATAAAGAATGACACTTGGAAGCTGGTTGATCCTCCATTGGGAACCAAACCAATTGGCTGCAAGTGGGTCTACAAAAACAAGTACAAAGCTGATGGCTCACTTGACAAGCACAAAGCCAAGCTTGTGGCAAAAGGTTTTGCACAAAAATAAGGGGTCGATTATGAGGAGATATTTGCCCTCACAGTGAAATGAGCTACCATCCATACACTCTTTGCCTTGACATCTTTGAACGGTTGGAAAGTCCATCAGATGGATGTAAAAACTACTTTCTTGAATGGAGATCTAAAGGATAATGTTTTTATGTCCTAGCCAGAAGGATTTGTTGTGAAGGGCCAAAAACACAAAGTATGCAAGCTTGTAAAGTCCTTGTATGGCCTCAAGCAAGCATTGCGAGCTTGGTATGCGAAGTTAACTTAGCATCTTTTGAAACTTAACTTCAAACATTATGATCTTGATGATGCAAATTTGTTTGTCAAGAAAGTATATCTTGTGGTGTATGTAGATGATCTTTTGATGATAAGGAATAATGAGACCTATATTGCATCCATAAAGAAGGAATTGAGGAAAAGTTTTGAAATCACTGATTTGGGCTATGTTCACTACTATCTTAGCATTGAAGTAACTCAACATTTTAAGTTTATATTCCTCTCTCAGGAGAAGTACATTGGAGATCTATTGAACAAGTTTGGCATCGCTGAGTGCAATCATTTGACTACTCCAATGGAACAAAACTTGAAGCACACATCCATTGAAGGAAAAGAATTTGAGGATGTGACAAAGTATAGACTTGTAGAAAGTCTCAACTACCTGACTATTCCCAGACCGAACATTTCGTTTGTTGTTGGAATCTTCTCCAGGTTTATGCAAAAGCTTTGTGAGAGACATTGCTCTGCTACAAAAAGAGTTTTAAAGTACTTGAAAGGGACTTAAGACTTTGGACTTTGTTGCACTGTGAATACGACCACTTTTTAACACTTATTTCATCCATTTTTACTCTTCTTTATCATGTCATTTATTACATAAATCTATTTTATAATGATTTATGCTCTTATGGATGAATATTATTTCTTCTCCTTTATTTTTAATAAATTGATGATTATTATGCATAATTTTATCAATGATGGTTTATTAATATATTTTGTAACATCACTCACCATTTTAGCGTCCAAGATATTTGCCAGATTGTAGATTTGATCTCCAAATCATCATCAAATATTCCAACTCAGAAATTCACTGGAATAAGAAGTGATAGTTTTACGGTTGAGATTCTGGGCAAATGAAGAAGAATCTGGAAAATTTGGAACATGGGTTTTGTCCAGAACGGACCAAATTAACTTTATGAAAAACAGTTTGCCCAAATTCGGCCTGTATTGAGAGAAACGCAGGGTTCTTGAGCACGATTTTCTCATATTTTTGGTTGCGGCCGTCCTCCAAATCTCAGCTGCAAAGCCAAATTCGCCTTGCTCTTGTTGAAAGATGGATGGAAATATATTTTCTTGTTGATCAATTGGTTAGAAACAATCCAATATTGTTATGAGAGATCATATTTTCTATTTAATTTCTCCTCTCTCTGATTATAAAAGGAGAGCATGTATTATGTATTGGAGAACAATGGATGATTATTGAATTCCTTTTGTAACACTGTAATTCCTTGACTCTTGTGATCAAAGAGCAACTGATGTAAAAGCTATTCATGTTTGATTAATACAAAAGCGCGTTCTCGTTCCATTTCTCAAGCTCTGAAGTAAAACCCAGCGGCGTTTCACTGGTGGTTGAGGGCCCGACCCTGGCGGATCGATCTGCTGTTTGTATCTCTATCTTTTCATTATTGTTGTGAGATAGTTCATATTTTCTTTTATTACAGTTTGCAAGTTAATCGGTTTATTGTTTAATTGCTTTGATATCAGTGTGTTATATTAACGAATCGCGTTGTTGTTCTTTTATTATTTAACAAGAATCTCAACACTATATAATTTATCTTGTTAATACCGTAATAGAGCTTCGCTATTCTATTTCCATTATGGTTTCATTCCACTCACTGTTTTGTTTGATTGATATTCATTACATAGTGTTGTTCAATAGGATTGGTTATTCGATTCCATTAATTAGAGTTTGTTGTTCAGATTTATTAATTAGGATTCGTTGTTTAATTCCTTTAATTACAGTTTGCTGTCCATTTACTTTACTGCTCATTTCTGTTGATTAATTGCAAAGAGTTTGCTTTTAAAGAGTTTTCCTAGTTTACTTTCAATCACAGTTTTAGTTCAATTTCTATTTCCTTTTAATTGCTTTAAAGTGGGACTGTCAACTGTAGAGAACATTGGTTATTACTTCCTCGTTCCCAGATTGATTGTCTTGTTCCGGTTTGATTTCAATTGCATCAATTTCTAGAGGAATGAGTTATTGCTATTGTATCTTCGATTGATGTTCGCTGAGTGAATAGTTGTATTTCAGAGCATTTGAGTTTATGTTGTTGTAGTTAGATTTCTTTTTCAAGCATCCATTTACTCTTACATTTAGAACACTGTACTACATATTGAAGAGCATTACTCTTGGATAAATCACTGCCTCAACCTGAGTACACTCTTGAAACAAAAATTCGTTTCCAGATTGATAATTAATGTAGGATAAATAGGCGTTAAAAAGACCCCTGTTATACCTCAACAGACTCAAGTATACACAAGTGGGAAAATTCAGCTTGATTGGATACTCTGATTCAGAATTTGATAGAGACAAAGAAATTGGGGTATCTACTTTAGGTTATACTATGAGTCTTGGATCAGGAGCTTTCTTCTGGAGATCATGCAAATAATAAGTTCCAATAGATTCCACAACTGAGGCAGAATATGTGGCAGTAGTTGAAGCAACAAAGGAAATTGTGTGGCTTAGGAAAATTTTAGAAGATTTGCAAATGAAACTAGTGAATTCAACTCCACTCATGATCGACAACACTTCTATGATAAAGTTGGCCAAGAACCCAAAGTTCCATGATCAAACGAAGTACATCAATACAAAATACCATCTAATTCTACATCATGTTGAGGCCAAGAAAATCCATCTACGCCATTGTTCCACAAATGAGTAGATTGCACACATCTTCACTAAAACACTTGGAAGAGAAAAGTTCGAAAGGTTCAGAATGATGCTTGGACTCACCGACATCTCTTTAGATTAAGGGGGAGAATGTTGACACCTAATCCTAGGGATTGGGTGAAATTGTAAATTAGTGTAAATAGAAAATAAAGAGAGGCGGACGTTGAAGAGACACTAGGAGATGAATCCCAAGAGTCTCACCTCCATGTATATATTTGTGTGCACCCTTTAATGAAAACACAATTCAGTTTTGCTGGAGTTAACTCTTGGTCTGACAGGTTTGTTGTTGAGAGAAATTCTAATTCAGACAACTCAACTATAATTGGTAACATCTTAGCAAAAAAATTACTTTGCTGTTTCTATGGGCCCTTACAGATTTTAGGATATGGAAATAATATTTTTAATTTGATAAAAAACAACTTTTATTTATTCGGTTGAAATCTTTTGTGAAATTTCGGCTCATTGTGATAAGTTTAAGAAGGGTAAACATATCCTAGATAGAGGATTATTACGGTGTGCCTTAACATATTGACCCTTGCTAAGTCCCAAGTTATTGATATTTATGGTTTGTGGGCCATTGAATATACTCTTAGGCTAAGAAATTGGATTCTTCCTCCCCACATGTGTCTCGAATCCTGCGTGTCGGACATGATTCTTGAGGGACACATGTCCGATTCGTGGGTTGAGTGTGTCCAAACACGAGGGATTCTTGGACCTAGTGAATTTGATTCTCGAGCATCGTGTTATGATTTTGGGACACATGTCCCTCTCGGAAAGCATGTCACATCTCTTTAAAAGCCCGATTTGGGCTGCTTTCTCTTCATTGTAATGTCTCTCTCTTGCTGTGGGTATAGGGGAGCAAGTAGCTAAGGGTTTAGGAGTGTTTTGGAGGTGATTCAAGTAACCAGTTGGTGCATTTTGCTTCCATTTTTTTTTCCGGTTTTGTGATGCAGGAGCATCGGCATTAGCCAGAAATGTGGAGGATTGTCCACATGTTGGGGCTAATCACAGTAAAATTCATTAACTGTTTGGTCGAATTCGGGATTACTGAGAAGGATAAAACTTCTCAAACAGTTTGTTATCGAGAGCTCAGAAAATATGTAGACCGTTGCATATGTGTACGAAATGCTTTGCTGAATTATTAAAAGTGAGATTTTGTTTATGAATAAATTTCATATTGTGTGAGTCAATGTATGAGAATTCTAGAAGACCATGTTTCGATTTTCTTCAGCGGTGATAGAAGTAGAAGAATTAAATGCTTAATTTAGTTGTAAAGATCCCGTGAGAAAACTGAAGTAGTGAGCCCGTATGCAGGAATTTCATTACCCAGAAACTATGAAATAAACCCTTTCTCGCAGTGCGTTGTTTTGTTGTGTATCGATTTATGATGATCATGGGAAGTCGTAGCGTTGTTTTTGTCATGGTATCGATTTAGCGATGGGGGAATTCGTTATTTTAATTTCAATGCAAGATTTCCGTACAAGCCAACAATGCTTGCGTACCTATGAGTATTGAACCTTCGTTAACAAAGAGAATTGATTTAAATTAAGTGCTTGAACTTCGGTGAGCGGATTTCGGCTGTAAACTACCTCTCCATTTTGAAATAAATCGGTTCTGAAGATATCGTAAGGATTTTGGAAATTGAGTCGGATCCAGCAGTTTCGCATCGGAGCGTAGTAAGTGTTAAACTCTTGTGGTATTTCGAATTCAAGGTGGAAAATTGATTCGATATTGGGTCAATCAGCTCCGGGTGTCAATCCATAGTGTTGTGTTTTAAAAAATAGCCATTGGAAAACCGCTGATTGAGACCACATCGACGCAGATTGAAAGAGGTATATATTGAAGTTGTGTAATATTGCATTGAAATGGTTAAAAACGCAAACTTGGGCGCATATTGTATCTCCAGAGTATAAATGAGTTTAATTAACCAGATCTGTGGAGCATAAAGCTTCGAATGTTTTAATAACAGGGTTATATCTCAAACGTGGAACAATTCTGTTATTGTAAACCCACTGTTGAATAAATCGCTACAGCAAAGTGAATCGATTCTAATCGACTTAAATTCTTCAGCGCAGAGAGAAGTTAGGTTGAAAGATTGTAATTCGTGTGTTCGCTGGAGTCAATTTCCAGTTTGACGCAGCAATTTGTGAAGATTTGAGCTTCGCTGGAGTTTTAAGGTGTTGAAATCTCAGGTATTAAAAACTTCATCGGATCATTCAGATTTGAAGTTGCAGGATTGTATATATATAAAATGGTTATAAAAAGGCACAGTTTCAGAAGCTATATTGGATCAGAGGTATAAAAATTATAAACGCTGGCAATTTCTTAATTGGGTGAAACCATTTTTGATTGTGATATAATTCTGGTTTGGAAGGCGCAGTTCAATTTGGAACAGAGGTTTTGCAATCAACTTCAGTTAATGTCAATTTGTGAAGTCTGTATATGTATCGATCCTTCAAAAAGAAAGGATTGAATCGAAAGTTCGATTCGAATCAGTATTAGAACCTCAGCTTGATGAGTGCGATCTTATGGAGGGCGCCATTGTTTTAAGGAGAATCTGACTGAACTAGTGTGTAAAAGTATTTGTGAAATTGCCAGGATTTGAAATTTTAGAACTAAATTTTGGAGATGTATTTTTACATGCACAGGTGTTGAAAGATCTTGGGATTTGCAGGCTAGCCCTGCGTCATTTTGGTATTGGAGCTTGGCTCTGTTGAAAGAGTGAAGACGGCAGCAATATAGACCAAGAGAAGTTGTGAGGGAAGAACCAGATAAGTTCTTAAAAGCATAATAGAGAAAGTTCTTAGAAGTGGCAGTGAACTTGAAGAATCCAACAAGAGATTGGACAAAGAAGACAATTGAAGTGTCTTCGAAAGAGAGAGTGAGAGATTGCAGAAGCCTAGAGGGAGCAAAGGTGTTGCTCAGGAGAAGATTCCAGATAGGGGATCGTGCTTACCAAAAGACTGAGTGAGGAGAGCTTAGTGAGGTAAGATTGCAGTAAGGAGGACTTACTGTTGTAGAGGCTTGTTGCAGAGGAGTGAGAAGCTCATGGAAAGAGAGGAGCAGAAAATGACTACAGATAGTCATAGCGGAAGTTCACAAAGAAGCCACAGCAGAAGGGAAGATGCCAAGGCAAAAAGCATGAGGATGAGTCAAGAAGAGTTTGACCGAGAGAAAGCTGAGATAAATTTCTAGATTGGAATATTGATAAAGATGCTGCAGAGAAATGTTAAAGACCAGAAGAATGGGTGGACCATGAGGAAAAGAGTAAAATGGCAAAGACTACGGGAAAGGAGAAATCAACAAGTGAAGTTAGAGATAGTAGAAGAATTGAGAAAGATTGAGCAGATATTGAGTGCTCAAGAGGAATCAGAGAAACTCAGAGAAGCAGAGGTAGAATTGGAAGTTTCCATTTGCAGACCAGAACAAGGTGAAATGTTGGGGGAAGAGGATAATGAGAGGTCAGCTGAAGATCTCATGGACTATTGGCAGAGTTCAGAACAATTCGAAGATATGTTGACAAAGGAAGCAGATGAGGCAATGAAGCCTTGTGATTTTGATTCTTATAGTTTGTGTATGTTTGCAGGATATGCAAAGGATGATGGACAGCCTGATGAAATTGTCACAACCAGGAATGAAGCTCTTGAGGTAAAGTATGATGGTGAATCCCTTTTAGAGGAAGAAGGCGTTGATCTATTGAAACAGAAGGAGTTCATAGATGAAATCCTGTTTGGTGTGAAACAGTTAGATGAGGTTGATATAGGCCAGAAGTCTAATGACAATTCCATAGTGGTACTACAAGAAGGTAAACCAATGAATTTGTTTAATGGAATTGATGAAAGATGCTTGCAATATGATAATGTGGAAAACAGGTCAACTCAGGAGGATTGCCAAGAAAAGAATGAAGTTGAGAATGGAAATTGTGACGATCTGCTAGAGAGATTTCGTAAGGAAATATAATACTTGGAGAGATTACTCAAGGAACCTAAAGGAGAAACGAAGCTTACAAAACCCGATGGAGGAAAAGGTGTGGAAGATAGCATTAATAAATATGATGTTAAAATCACAGAAATTGAGCAGCGATTATTTGAAGGTGAGATGAAAGATCAGGAGCAACAAGGAAGTTACGTCCTCAGAGGCATGAAGGAGACAGAAATATTAACTCAGCAAGATGAATATGGAAGTAACCAGAAATTTGGAAGGAATGATCAGCTACATGAGAGTGAATTTGAGAAAGGCATCAAATTGCAGAAGTATAGAAGCTGGAAGCAGAATGAAGAACCAGAAATTGGTCTGGTAGTACAAAGAAAGATAATTGAAGATCGAAGATACAGATGGAGACTGAAGAAAAGGGTGAAGTGGAAGCTATTGCAACGGAGGTTGAATGGAAAACTGATGAACGAATTCAGGAAGCTTGAACAAATTCATATTGATTTGAAGTCAACGCAAGAAGGATCCGCTGAAATCCAAGAGATTTATGATGGAGGATTGGTGCTTGAAGCATCAAAAGAAAATGGAAGATATTGTATTTTGAAAACTGAAGGTTGTTGTGTGTTTGCAGGTCACATTGACTTGAGGAAAGACAAACAGTTATTGAAGACTGTTGAAGAAATGACTACTCATAGTCATATGCAGAATAAGGAGGATGGCAAAAGAATTTTTGAATTCAAAGGATACACTGAGTCATTGAAGATCATTGGTCTTGAAGAAAGCCAGAGTGAAGGAGAATTAAAGACAGATATTGCGGACAATGCAGTTAGTAAAGATGGTGCAGGACTTTTGAGAGAACTTCCAGATGAGATGGCAGATTTGTATAAGTCGAATCTTTTGATGAGGAAGCCAGGTAAAGAATTTGTGTTTATTGAGTTGATTAATTTTGATGAAGATTTACATGCAGGAAAAGGGCAATGTGAAGTCAATTTGAACCAAGAAGAACAGATCGGATTAATGGAAGGTATGCTGGAATTTGAAGCAAGGAATGATGAAGTCATGAATGGGAAACCAGAAAAAGAACCTGGGAAAAGGCATTTGTACATTTCAAAAATGTATATGGAATATTTTTGGCACAAAGATTATGATGTTCTAATTCAAGAACACAATCAGTTGCAACAGAATAGTATTCAACACATGAGAAGTGAAATGGACAAAGAATTGGATGAGTTGTGAAAGCTCATACTACAGCATTCCAGTAAAAGAAATGCAGGACAAAAAAAGAAAGGAAGATTGGCCGGAAGAAATAGTACAGGTGAAGGGAATGGAAAATTTCAAATTAGAGTGAGAAAAACAACAGCAAAATATGTGAAAAGGACAGTAGCAGATAGTGATGCATTACAACATAGTGGACAGAGACTTGAGGGACAAACAACAACAACAGTAACTAAGGACAGACTATCAAACCGAATATGGGATCCAGGAGGACACAGAACAGAACTGCATGATCAGGAGATCATGGTTAATTTAAACTTCGGGAGTCTGATGCAGGAGCATCGGCATTAGCCAGCAATGTGGAGGATTGTCCACATGTTGGGGCTAATCACAGTAAAATTCATTAACTATTTGGTCGAATTCGGGATTACTGAGAAGGATAAAACTTCTCAAACAATTTGTTATTGAAATAAGTATGAGATTGCCTTATTTTAAATTAGAGATAAGATTTGTTAAACAAGTGTGCACGAGAGCTAGTAAATAGGGAATTCTGTTAGAGTTTTAAAAATAGAAGATTATGTTATCGATTTGTTAGCAGAATTAGTGGAAGGATTAATGAGAGGAAATTGTAATAAGCGAAGAGATCTTTGCAGAGAGTGGGGTGTTCTTGTGTGGTCAAATTTGCAGAGATGTGTGTGTGGGTTTTTTTTTGATGGAGCGAGAGCTCAGAATATATGTAGACTGCGTGTTATGTGTAATGGAAGTCGTTTCTTTTATGTAATTGGTTAAAAAGCAGAGATTTTGTTTTATGAATAAATTTCATATTGTGTGAGTCAATGTATGAGAATTCGGGAAGACTATGTGTCGATTTCTCTTAGTTATGATAGAAGTGGTAGTGATCAGTGTTTTAATTTAGTTGTAAAGATCCCTGTGGAGAAAATCTGAAGTAGTGAGCCTGTGCGTGTGAAATTTCATTACCCAGAAAACTATGAAATAAACCCTTTTCAGAGCGTTGTTTTGCTGTGCATTTGATTTATGATGATCGTGGAAGTCAGAGCGTTGTTTCGCTGTGTATTCGATTTAAATGGTTGTGGACTGTGTTATTTTAATTTCAATTGCAAGATTTCCATGTTGAAGTCAAATCTGGCGTTGTTTAAATCTGTGAGTATACAAGCTGTTAACACAGAGAATTGATTTAAATTGCGGTTGGAATCAGTAAGCGGACTTAAGTTAAACTACCTCTCCATTTTGAAATAAATCGGTTCTGAAGATATCGTAAGGATTTTGGAAATTGAGTCGGATCCGGCAGTTTCGTATCGGAGCGTAGTAAGTGTCAAACTCTTGTGGTATTTCGAATTCAAGGTGGCAAATTGATTCGATATTGGGTCAATCAGCTCCGAGTGTCAATCCATAGTGTTGTGTTTTAAAAAATAGCCATTGGAAAACCGCTGATTGAGACCACATCGACGCAGATTGAAAGAGGTATATATTGAAGTTGTGTAATATTGCATTGAAATGGTTTAAAACGCAAACTTGGGCGCATATTGTATCTCCAGAGTATAAATGAGTTTAATTAACCAGATCTGTGGAGCATAAAGCTTCGAATGTTTTAATAACAGGGTTATATCTCAAACGGGGAACAATTCTGTTATTGTAAACCCACTGTTGAATAAATCGCTACAGCAAAGAGAATCGATTCTAATCGACTTAAATTCTTCAGCGCAGAGAGAAGTTAGGTTGAAAGATTGTAATTCGTGTGTTCGCTGGAGTCAATTTCCAGTTTGAAGCAGCAATTTGTGAAGATTTGAGCTTTGCTAGAGTTTTAAGGTGTTGAAATCTCAGGTATTAAAAACTTCATCGGATCATTCAGATTTGAAGTTGCAGGATTGTATATATATAAAATGGTTATAAAAAGGCGCAGTTTCAGAAGGTATATTGGATCAGAGGTATAAAAATTATAAATGCTGGCAATTTCTTAATTGGGTGAAACCATTTTTGATTGTGATATAATTCTGGTTTGGAAGGCGCAGTTCAATTTGGAACAGAGGTTTTGCAATCGACTTCAGTTAATGTCAATTTGTGAAGTCTGTATATGTATCGATCCTTCAAAAAGAAAGGATTGAATCGAAAGTTCGATTCGAATCAGTATTAGAACCTCAGCTTGATGAGTGCGATCTTATGGAGGGCGCCATTGTTTTAAGGAGAATCTGACTGAACTAGTGTGTAAAAGTATTTGTGAAATTGCCAGGATTTGAAATTTTAGAACTAAATTTTGGAGATGTATTTTTACATGCACAGGTGTTGAAAGATCTTGGGATTTGCAGGCTAGCCCTGCGTCATTTTGCTACATCATTTTGCTTGTCCATTTTGTTTACATGCCAATGCATTTTTTTTCTTACAATATTCATGGCTCAATCAAGGGAAACAAGGGGAAAAAGAAGGGGAAGAATGTACCCATTGGTAACTCCTCCCCTTTTCTAGTTTCATCAAGGTCTGTGAGTGCTCCCCCTATTGGAAGTGACACTACTACAACAACTTCAAATGTTGAGAGAAAAATAAATTTAGAAATACAATAGGCTAAATAAAGTAAACATCCCTTGTAGAAGTATGTCACAGGAGATCAAGGGCCAATCAACGTTTTAAAATGAGGAGGCAATGTTCTTTGGACATGCATCTATTGCAACAGTGCATTCAAGAGCAGCTATTTCTGTTTGAAAGCAGATTTGTTGGGCTTACCAGGTTGTGGAATTGGAGCATGTGCAAATGTGTTTGTAGCTAAGAGGAAATAAATGGAAAGGGAAGCCAATGCTGGTGTGGAAAGGGTGGCTGCATCATTTAAGAAAAACAAGAATGAGGATCCCCTTCTCTCTCTCTATATGTGTGTGTGTGTGTGTGTGTATGTGTCTTGTTTCGTAGGGTCTACGTGCCTCATGTCAGACACTCGAATTTGCGAGGACATATATAACATGTCCTACATGTACTTTTCTGGCGGTCTACGTGCTCGTGTCAGACACTCAAATTTTCATGTCCCATGTCCCCGTGTCAGGTGACTTAGCTCTAGGTTATAATGTCATTGAGTTTGTTGGATATTGGGAATAGCTCATACCACTCTTATCGATTCACTTATTTCCATGGTTTTATCCATGCAAAATATTGTAGGAAATGTTTACATTATGAGATGAACAAAGATGATGGTCTTCATCTGAATAGGGTTCTAGAGAATGTAATTGAATATGAGTGTCATAAGAGTTGGGTACCACATCTAGAAACGTGTGTTTGGTCTTGTAGAGGAACACAATTGAAGAGGTGGAGACCAACACTCTTCTCATGAGAAGAGTGGTGAATTTTTTCTTGAGCAACATGTTAGTACCATCCCTTGGAAGATGTTGAGAAACAACCTTACAATTGATCGGTGAATGGATATAGTTCATATCTAAATATATTATATGTTTGAGACGTTGGAGTGATATAAGGTTTGAGTCAATTTGTATGCTTGATATATTAGCGTCCACGACATTTGTGGTATATTAAGCGATGTTGTTAAAGGTTCAACTTCATTTGTTAACTTGGACATATTATTATAAAGCTTTCTTTAGAGATTTTGTACACGTAGGATCAACTTTCTGTTGGAAAACCAAAGGTAGAAAATATTTTCTTACTTTGATAATAGCTTGTGATAATTTTAATTTATATTATCTTCTTTTGTCTTCTCTTCATCAAGCAACTATCAAATCAAAAGAACATGAAGATCACAAGAACAATAGAATACAATATGTAGGCTCTCAGTCAGGGAAAATCCCCTCTTCGAGGGGAAAACCCAATCAAATTCTTCTTCTTCTTAGGGAACCAAATCAAAATTAGACAAACAATATTCAACCAGGACTTCCACCAAACACCAAGTCAACCCTCCAAAATATCTTCCTTCTTCAAGAGTCAAAGCCTTCCTCCAAAGAATCAAAGTCATCTTCAAAGGACCTTCTTCAAGGAGCCAAAGTCTTTCCTTCAAAGAGTCAAAGTCTTCCTTTAAAGATTCAAAGTCTTATTCAAAGTTCCTTTTTCAAAAAGTCAAAATCTTCCTTCAAAGTCTTCCTCCAAAGAGTCAAAGTAAAAGAGAGTCAAAGAGTCTTTTCTTCTACAGCTTGACAAAATTCAACCCTCTATATTAGGTTTGCAACAAGGCTTGCGATTTTCGGACCTATAGTAGCAACAAAAATCCTAAAATTCTCACACGTGTGAGTTGAGATGGATCAAATTTAAGTTTCTCCTTCTTCGCTTAGATTATTCCTTTGATTCCTTGCATTTGCACTTGATTTTTCTTTTGTTGTAGGTGTAGATCAAAATTTCTTGATTATAGGTCACATTAGGTCGAATTATTCTCTAATATATACTCATCTTGTGTGGTCAAATGAGCCTCTTCTAGGCCGAATTCAGTGGCAGGGCTGACTTGGTGTTGGGAGTCCAAAAATGACACTTTAAAATCGAATTTAATATTTCTTTCTTGGTACCATTTCCATGATTCCCTCTGTTGTACCTGTTTCTTGTAGGCAATTCTTGGCTGCAGAAACTACGTCGAGAAACCAAATCAACTAGTCTTTAGGTTCAAGCTTGCCCTTATACCAAAGGAATTTCCATCAATAATTACGAGGCCTTGTTTAACACTATTCATTGTCACTGAACAACAACCTTTGAAGCACAATGACCAGATTTATGGTTTTAATTAGGGGTGGTTGGCGATCAATGACAATCCCTAATCATGATTAAAGCCTTCCCTTGCAGAGTCCTTTCTTAAAGTGTCAGCTTCCAGCCTGACATAAGAACTGAGCTTTTTAAAGAATTTGAAAGAAGAATGTAAGGAGGTTCCTGATAATTAAGGAGTCAAACAAAATACTTAATAAATTAGGCAGAATTGGATGCATGTAGAAAGGTTCTACAGCGAAACAAAGCACATCCATGAGAAGATAGAAGTGGCTAACAATAACCAGTTCAAAGAGGAGCTAACCCAAACAAAAAGTTCGATATACTAATCTCTTTAAACAATTATAAATTTGCAGGGAATTCCAAAGAGATTGAAACTCAATCTATCCCTACCCAGCTCTTCTACGCAACTCTGAACATGTGTAGAAATAGAATATGAAAACACTGGAAAAACATACAAGAAACACAAACTATGTCAAAGTGAGAGCTTGAAATACTTCAATTAGGATTTTTGGAGAAACGTTTTATAAAGTTGAAAGGTCTTGGCATCAAAAGCCCACACTTTCTTATTAAGATTTTTCAAATATATAGAAATATAAACAACTAAACTGTTACAAACTTTCAGGATTAAAATCCTGAATAATATACTAAAAATAAAACAATCTCCTAATAGTCTGCAATAAATTTGGAACTGTTTACAAATTCTCTTCCTTAGAATCTGGAAAGTTGTTGTAAGGTGTCTCAAGTTGTTAGTATTGCTGGAGTGTTTAAAATCATCTTCAAAATGTCTGGCTACCAAGTGTTCACTAGACTACTAGCTATGGTCCTTTGGATGCCAATAAAATATTTGCCACTAAATGTTGTAGCTGATTTTAAGCACAACAAATCTCAACCTCTGCCCCTTTATTTGGTCACTGTTTGACCTGCTCAAAAATTAGTTACCCAATGAAATCCCTAAGCTCCCAAAAATATTTGAATATTTCCTGTGTATGCATATTTCAAAACCATCGGCAATAATACTTTGAAGAGTAGTCTATTCAAAATATATTGCATCGTGCCTAGATTCTGCATAACTGGGATAACAAACAAAATTTTGACAACTTAAAACTGAGAAGAACCATCATCAGATTAAAACTGCAACATTAGGCTTCAAAGTAGTTGCTAAATTCTCAAAGCTTCGTGCTAGGTGTATTTCATCAAAACCGTAGGTTTTGTTCCAAATATGATTTGTATGGAAAATCATCCCTCGTTCTATCATATTTAGTCTATTTATAAAATCCAGGGGATAGCCTACGATTGTGTCTAGATACAAATATGGCCATAGTTGGTTTTATATCAAGACTGGAAAACCACATGATGTGATTTGTTCTTGGAATGATCGCAGTAAAAAACATGACTATCTGCAGTTATGTGACTTGTAGAGGATGCCTTAATTTCTTTGTGCAGTAAAACCTCATGGAACTAGCATCAATTTCATTATGCTCTTCTGACCTACAAAGGTAATTATAGAGATCAAACTATTTTTGATCTAATGCAAATTGGACACTTTTTTATAATCCCATGAACTGTATTATATAAACCAAAATGATTGATGGGTTGTTGACAACTACAAAATTTTTACATTCCTCCGATGGCCTTTCTCTAGAACACATTGCCAAAAAATACAAAGCATTTACAACCATACACATAAAGCCCCTGTTTCATTTATGCTAGGTCTAAAATTGCCTCCAATTGCAACTTTTGTATATTATTGCCAGAAATTTCTGCAACGTTGCTGCAAAGCCACTTCTGAACACGATCATGTCATCTACATGGTAATAAGGATCTAACTATTTTATAGTGATATTAGCCAAGACCAGGCTCGATTGTTCTCAGCGAGGTTACAATCTTCTTTGCCTAATTCTGATCTCATCTGTTTTATTTTAATTTTCAACCTGTCAAGCTGAGGAGCTACTCGTTTATTCTAACTTCTCTTTGTAGAGGTGAGAAAGGCTTCTGAATTGGCATTGCATGAATCATCCTCTAATAAAATATCCTTTCCCCCATGTGAATCAAGTTCAGATGTACCCACTTCTCTTTGTGCATGTTATTAATTGTTGCTTGGACCATTGTTACTATAAGAATTAAGATTGCTTTGTGTCCAGACATGGTAAAGCATTGATATATTGCGACTTTCTTCCTGCAGGTGCAAACCAAACCTTGAGACCATATTAGGGATTTGATAATAATTCCTCTTATTGTTAAGTCCAAGCATTTGGCATATCTTTGTAAGAAAAATTTGATCATGGGTGTTTTATAGAAAACAACAATAAACATATGGCTTACAGGGAACTAGCAAAATCTCTCTATTGGCTCACAATTTTCACAAAAAATTCCGTAGTTAATTAAATTGGGAGCATCCTGCAAAAAACCCATGTCCCATAATTGAGAAATTCATCTTCTTTTGCCCATAAAGCCCGAAAATCACCTACTAAAAACACTGCGTTTTTGTTTTTCTGGAAAAATCTAGCATTCATGTGTATCTGGTTATTCCACACTTGAAAACAGAGATACAACAGAATTGATGGAGTTTGAACCGCTCAATTTCTTCAAGATGTACCAAATTCCTCTCTAAGGTACTCTTCCACTTCTGCAGATGGCATGCCATCATATATTCAGCAGAAAATTCCATTTGCACAGGCTTGACCAAATAATCTCATGCCCCATAAGTTATCCCTTTGATTTACCATATTTTTTATAATTAATCTTATGCTCTATCCTTGAAACCACCGACGGATTTCGGAGGGGGTCCTTGCTGGTAAGTGGATTCGCTGTTGGGGGTGTAAACTGCTTCAACTTCTTCCACGTACTCGCAAGTTGTTTTGGGCAAAACAAGATTTCAGACCCCCCCAACTGTTAAGCTCAAATGACCTCGGGGTCCGAAATATAATGGAGACCATTGATTTGTTTTTTTATAATCTTCACCATTTAAAACTACTTGGAAGTTACCCTATTCACTGAATTTGACTTGCCCAAGACGTTTGAACTTGAATTACGCTGATTTTAAATCTGCCTTCACCAATTGTGCTCTTTAAGATCTCTTCATAAAGCTCAAATGCTTGTTTTGAATTAGGCTTAAAAAAAATTATAATATAATTTTAATTTAAAATAATATTTCCATAAAAATAATAATTATATTTTTATAAAATTAATATTTTTAAATTAAAATTAATATATATAAAAAGAATAAACCATTCAAAAGCATAATAAATATATCTCTCAACATTTAGCTTAGTGAGAAATTGACAATTTCTCACCAATTTTTTTTTAAAATTTTCAGTGTGTCAAAATATGTTACAACACCCTCCTATTAGAGAAAGTCGGATTTCTTCTTGTGTAGATGTAGACCATAGTTCTTCAAATGATGGAGCTTCTTTCAAACTATTGATAGGAGTTGCAAAAACATTCCAAGATTTGCACAATCATAGAATGACTGATATTGCAAGTTCCTTATTAGGGATAATTTCATCAATTGCTTGGATTTCATCTCTTAAACGAGATATTCTCACAAAATATAAAGATATAGTATCATCCTTTTTCATTTTGATAATTTTAAGCTCATTCTTTAAGCTTTCTACTTGGAAAATATTTTTTATTGTGAATAGTTTGGAGAGAGCTTTGTACATTTTCCTTGAGGTATCTTGAGTGGATATGTAGGGAATCAAATTGTTCTTCAGTGAATCCACAATGAGGCTCATGGCTAAAATATCATTCTCTTTGATTTTTTTTTTCCAACATCATCGATAGGTTCTTTAACTCTTCCTTACACAATGTCCAAGACTTTGTTCTTGGCAAGGATAAGATCCATCCTTGTCTTCCAAGCTCTAAAATTCGAAGCTCCTTGAAGCTTATTTTCTGATTTCAATGAGGATGCCATTGGTGCAATTCTTAATGTAATTATTCTATATTTTTTGAATACTTTAGTAGGTCTCTTTGCCTTTTGATGATAATCCAAAGGTGCTAGTTACTCCTCCTTTATTGATACTTCTTCAAACTTGCTTTAATGATGGTTCAATACTTTCTAGAGAGTGGTCCTTTTCAATCTAATGACTTGAATGATGGGTCTTCTTTTCTTAGAGCTTCTCTTTATACCTTTCTTTGTATCCTTGCTTTATGAAAATTGATATTCAAGCTTCCTTTTTTTCCTCACCTAAAAGGAAGAAAATATTTTATTACTTTGATAATAGATTGTGATGATTTTAATTTATATTATCTTCTTTTGTCTTCTCTTCATCAAGCAACTATTAAATCAAAATAATGTAGAAATTATACAACATGCATGTATATCTTGGATTCACCTGATCTAACAATGTACTAAAGTTAAATACTGAATCGCTTCTACAAATCTTTTGCGGAATTAAAAACACAATCGCTAATCACATGAACATGAAAAAAGATCAATCACACACAACACAGATATTTCCCGGGGAAAGCTTATAGCTAAAAACTCCACTATATTTTATTGTATATTAAGCATGGATCATGAAACAATTACATACAAAACTCTTCTCACAAGAGCCCTCCAGTACTCAGCTAATTGTCTTACACTGTCATATGCAAAACTGACCAACACATAGCCAATTCTCAGCCTCTAGACAGCTTGTGTTGCTTGCGCAATCCCTGATGGTAAAGATCCCTAAAAGATAGGAATTCTTGCCTGCCTTGACTGCACAAGTATCATGGGCACTCCAATGGGTGTTCGGTTGCAAGTGTGCAAGCCAATGATCCTACAACTGATAGTCAAATTCCATTTCACCTAGAACTCATCTGGGTCTCCACTGGATCTGACATGCATGCAACTAATAATAGTAAATCCTCAGTTGCATGTGAGATCACTGATTGTGAATTAATTAATATTTAATTCACTTGATCTCTCACTAGTGTATTTTCAGTTACAACTATCAAAACTGAGTTTAACTCACTTAATTGAGTTAAACTATTTACAACTTGCACCAACTCATGCACCACTACACTTCGAACTCTGTTACAACTAGAATTACTTTGCATGCCTCACCAACAACCTCTAACTCGAAATCCACTAGCTAACTAAATTTTTTCACTTTCAGTTAACTCATTAAAGTCCACATTGAGAATATATTACAATTTAATGTCCATCTTAATTAAGGGATAACCAAAATAGGCATGCACCCAAATATAGCATTGTGGGCCCCACCCTAGTCTGGGCGCTTAATGCACTAGGTGTGGGTGCTGAAATTTCTTGTTGAATCTCAACACTCCCTCTCAACAAGAAATGAATTATCCATCACCCTGATCTTGTCTCTATGTTATTCGAATTTGCTCCTGTTGAGCACCTTCGTCAGAATATCTACATCCTGATCTTCTGTGGAAATGTACTGTAGCAACATGATCCTTCTCTGCACACAATATCTGAGATGATGGTATTGAATATATATATGCTTGGACCTGTCATGAAACACATGATTAATCGAGAGTTTAATGAAACTATGATTATCACAATGAATCATTTTTAGATCCATCTGAGAACCAAACAAACCAACCAAGATATTTCTCATCCAGATAGCCTCACACGCAGCTTGACTTGTTGCCATGTATTCCACTTCTGCTGAACTGAGAGCCATGGATCGTTGCTTCCTGCTGTACCAGGAAAATGCTATCGATCCAATGCTAAAGATACCCCCTGATGTGCTCTTTCTGTTTGATGGACTACCAACCCAATCTGCATCTGTGAAGCCATGCAGCTTCACACCATCTATCTATCTGTACCATAGACCATACTCTGATGTGCCCCTCAGGTATCTCAGGACATGCTTCCTCGCCTTCCAAAATAGCTTGGTAGGCTTAACCATAACTTGACTCAGCGGGTTAACTGCGTAGCAAATGTCCGGTCTCGTGTTCACCAAATACATTAGCGAACCCAATAACTGCCTATAGGCAGTAGCATCCACTACCTCTCTAGAAGTAGCATCCTCTTTCCTTCAATTTCCTGGAAGAGAAGTATCCATGGGTTTGCAGCTCTCCATTTTTAATTTACCCAGTATCTCCTTTGCATAATTTCCTTGAGACACAAAAATTTCACCATCCCGTTGCCATATTTATAATCCAAGGAAATAATGGAGTCCCATGTCCTTCATTTTGAACTCCCTTGCAAGATCCTCCTTGCATGAGTGTATAAACTTCTCATCACCAGTCAAAATTAGATCATCAACATAAAGAACAATGATCAATAGCTTACCCTCAACCACAATCTGATTAAGGTTTGCATCTGCTTCACTTTTGGTGAAACCCAGTCCGGTGAAATAGTTGTCTATCCGAGAGTACCAAGCATGGGGTGCTTGCTTTAGCCCATACAATTCTCTTTTGATTTTGCACACATGCAACTCACTGTTGAAGATCTCAAAACCTTCAGGCTGCTCTATGTACACCTATTCCTCAATGATCCCATTGAGAAACACAGTTTTCACATCCATTTGATGAATGCACCAACCCATCTGCGTTGAGAGTGAAAGGATGGATCTTATGGAAGAGTACATTGCAACAAGTGCAATAGTCTCATTGTAATCTATCCCCTCGATCTATGAGAATCCCTGGGCCACAAATCTGGCCTTGTATTCTCCACACTCCCATCAACAACTTGCTTTACCTTGTAGATCCATCTTGATCCAACTATTGATTTGTCGACCGGTCTTGGGACTATCTCCCATGCACTGTTTTCGATAATGGAGTCATACTCCTCCACCATTGCATCAACCCAAGTTGGCTACTGCACTTCTTCCTCAAAAGAAGATGGTCCAGTCACAATTCATTTTCTCATCAAAGCCATGTATCTAGTAAATCGGTCAGGAGACTGTCTCTATTTGCGTTGTGAAGTAGGGGCTCCTACATTCTCTGCAGCATCAAGTCTCAATCTATCAGCTTCTGTGGTGTGCCTTCTGCCATTTCTGATAGATGGCTCTGCATGAATGTTTTCCTCCACTTCATGAACCTCCTCATGTGGCTGATCCACATCTTGAGACACATTCTTGGGAACCAACATTTCTTCCTCTGCATGCAAGTCCAGCTCCATCTCAAGGGATAACCGCATGGATTTCTCCTCATCAAATTTGATATCCCGTCGCAGAACAATCATTCTATTGTTTGGAAAATACACACGATAACTATGGGGTGTTTCAGTGTACCCCACAAAAATCACAACCCCATATGTTGGTTCCATCTTCCATCTTCTTCCTTGTGTCTTTGGTCACATGCACATAAACATATGAGCCAAAAATATTAAAGTGTGAAACATCAGGTTTCTTACCACTGAAAGCCTCTTCAGGTGTACTCATGCCAAGTAATCTATGAGGACAACGGTTTTGCATGCTTCCACCCACAGATGCATCAGTAGGCCTTGATCATGCAACATCGATCGTGCTGCACCTGTAATAGTTCTGTTCTTCCTCTCCACAACCCCATTATGTTGTGGGTTATAAAGCGTTATGAGTTCTCTTCGAATTCCTTATTTTCTGCAGAAGTTCTTGAATTCGTTAGAGATGTATTCTCCACCATTATCGCTCCTAAGAGCCTTCACTTGCTTCCCCGAATCTTTCTCCACTAGTGCCTTAAACTCACATAAATTAGAGAATTTTTTATCTTTCTTCTGCATGAAGAATATCCAACACTTATGAGAAAATTCATCAACAAAGATTACATAGTACTTATGTTTTGCTGTTGAAGCAACCGAGAAAGGACCACACACGTTTGTGTGAACTCTCTCAAGGATCCCCGAAGCTCGGTTTCCCTTCTCATGAAAGGTGGCCTTTACATATTTTCCCATAGTACATCGCTTGCATGTGTCTAACTGTGCAAGTGTACCCTGGGAAGACCAGTAGAAATATGCTGCATGACTTTCAAGGCTCCATGGTGAAGATGGCCCAATCGCCTGTGCCATAATTTGCCTTCATCCTAACTCACCACTTGATCTGCCTTGCCCATCACTGTTGCGCAGCCATCTACCTCCAACTTGTAGAGATTCTTAGCTCGAATCCCTATCCTCTTGGCTTGTCTCGTTGTTTTATGTCGTAGGAAATATTTTCCATCACTAAAAACAACATCATAGCCTCTATCCTCCAACATTGCAATTGAGACCAATTTTTTCTTCAGAGCTGGTACATGCATTACATATTTTAATTGAAATGGCTTACCTGAATCCCTTTGAAAGGTAATGGTACCAATACCGGTAGCACTATACCATTCGTCGTCGCCCATTTCAATATGTATCTGGAGATCTTTCTCCTCCAAGTCACTGAAAAGTTCCTTATCTCCCGTCATGTGAAAGGAAGTGCCACTATCCAAATACCACACAGATCCAAATGCATTGGACACCATGCATGCAATCAATGAGAAGTCAAGCTCAAATTGCGAGGAAAGGGTCTCACCAGTTGCAGATCCTCCAACCTTCTTGTTTTTCTTCTTTTGTGGACAATTAGTAGAAAAATACCCATGCTCGTGATAGTGAAAACACTTCACCTTGGACATGTCCTGCTTCTTTCCGTTCTTGGACTCAGATTTAGAATGGAATTTATTCCCCTTCCCCTTCCTCGCCTTGGCAGCCAAAGCACAATCCTTTTCATCCTCATTCTTAGATGAAGATCCATCTCTGGTGTTCTGTCTGAACTCCTCCTGCACCAAATCCGACCACAGTCGTTCCTAATCTAACAAATTTTCCCTTCCATTGACAGATTCTTGAGAACTGTGACAACTCTTGGGAAGTCCCAGGTGAGCCAAGCTCACCAAATCATCATCAACAACTGTTATTCCAACGCTTCTCAGTTCATCTTGACATTGGACAAACTTTGTTAGATATTTTGGAATGGTGTCGCCCTTTTCCATCTTGATCTTCCTGAGTTTATCTTTGAGCACCAATTTCCTATGGTCGCTACTGCTTTGGAATAGATCTGTCAAAGCCTTCCACATTGCATATGGTGTGGATTTCCCATAGAGGCTTGAGAAAATGTGGTATCGTACTCCCTCCAACAGGATCCTCCTCACCTTTGCCACTTTCTTTTTCCATGCATCAATATTTGCATCATCTGCAACATCGGGTTTAGGAACATCTTTGTCAATGAATTCCTTCAACACATTGTCTTCGAGTACTGCTTCCATCCTGTCCTTCCAAGAAATGTAGTTCGAGTTGCCCTCAAGTGCATACTCTAACCTCAAGCCATTGAAAGCCATTTCGATCTTGAATCAGCTGTAGCACCAAGAAATTATTTCTACAAATTCGAATTCTATCCAGTCACAAACTCAGCTCCTGCTTCACTTCTGCAATTTCCTGTGCTCTGATACCATGTAGAAATTATACAGTATGCATTTATATATTGGATTCACCCGATCTAAAAATGTACTAAAGTTAAATACTAAATCACTTCTACAAATATTTTGTGGAATTAAAAACAAAATCGCTAATCACATGAACATGAAGAAAGATCAATCACACACAACACAGATAATTTCCCAGGTAAATCTTACAGCTAAAAGCCCCACTATATTCTATTGTATATTAAGCATGGATCATGAAACAATTACCTACAAAAATATTCTCACAAGAGCCCTCCAGTACTCAGCTAATTGTGTCAAACTGTCATATGCAAAACTGACCAACACACAACCAATTCTCATCCTCCAGAAAGCTTGCCTTGCTTGTGCAATCCCTGATGGTAAAGATCCCTAAAATATAGGAATTCTTGCCTACCTTGACTGCGCAAGTATCATGGGCACTCCAATGGGTGTTTGGTTGCAAGTGTGAAAGCCAATAATCCTAAAACTTATAGTCAACTTCCCTTTCACCTAGAACTCAACTGGGTCTCCACTGGATCTGACATGCATGCAGCTAATAATAGTAAATCATCAGTTTCATGTGAGATCACTGATTGTGAATTAATTAATATTTATTTCACTTGATCTCTCACTAGTGTATCTTCAGTTACAACTAGCATAATTGAGTTTAACTGAGTTAAACTATTTACAATTTGCATCGACTCATGCACCACTGCATTTCGAACTCTGTTACAACTAGAATTACTCCGCATGCCTCACTAAAAACCTCTAACTTGAAATCAACCAAGACTTCCTCCAAACACCAAGTCAACCCTCAAAAATATCTTCTTTCTTCAAGAGTCAAAGTCTTCTTTCAAAGTACCAAAGGGGCAAAGTCTTCCTCCAAAGAATAAAAGTCTTCTTCAAATTACCTTCTTCAAGGAGTCAAAGTATTTCCCTCCAAAATATCTTCTTTCTTCAAGAGTCAAAGTATTTTTTTCAAAGTACCAAAGAGTCAAAGTCTTCCTCCAAAGAATCAAAGTCTTCTTCAAAGTACCTTCTTCAAAGAGTCAAAGGATTCTTCAAAACCCTAAAATTCTTGAATGTGTGAGCTAAGATGGATCAGATTTGAGTTTCACCTTCTTCACTAAGATTCTTCCTTTGATTCCTTGCCTTTGCACTTGATTTTTCTTTTGTTCTAGCTGTTGATTGAACTTGCTTGATTAGAGGTCACATTAGGTCGAATTATCCTCCAATATATACTCATATTGTGTGGTTGAATGGGTCTCTTCTAGGCCGACTTCGCTAGTAGGACCGAATTGGTGTTGGGATTCCAAAAATGACACTTTAAAATCAAATTTAATATTTCTTTCTTGGTACAATGTTCCCGTAAGGGTATTTGATCAGGAGATCAAGTCTCTTGAAGAAAAATGCTCAAAAATGAAGTTGCTCAGAATGGATCCAAAATAGATCGACTGGAAATAGCTCGACGATACGATCCCAACGCCGTGAACGGCACTCAAATCCGACGCCGTATGCAGAAGATATTCAGCTTTAAAGATTCGTCAATTTCAATTAAAAAAGGCCAAAATTGACTTTATGAAATATTTTTATTAAAAAAAGAATATTCCACTGAATATTCTGGGAATATTCCATGCAATATTCCATAAAATATTCTACAGAATATTCCAGGCGCAGCCAATTAAAGGGCGCCACGTGGCCAGCCCGGAGGCCGCCACGTGGCCCCAAGGTCAAATGGAATGGCGTGTTAAAAAAATTTGTTTAATGCACTCGGCAGGATTTGAACATGGGTCGGTGGGTTAATAGCGGATAGAATTTACCGTTGGCCCACATGTTTAGTTGTTGAAACTTGGCGTGACATTTTATTTTTAAAACTAACTGTTGGATGGCGCGTTTTAACTCTGTGGGACGTGGTCCCGTGGGGTTAGCACCCATGCGCGAAGATTATTAATAATTCAGTTCAAACTTTGTTATATCCGCGTTCCACTCCGACAGGTGCGGTCGTATGATTTAGCCCTTCATTTCGGCGGAGTTTATGGCGGATTCCGCCTATTTTGGTGGCCGCCCTATTTTGGAGGGCTTATCTGGAGTTCCACCAGACTTAGCTGGAGTGATTCTAGGCCAAACTGGTAGTTGCAGTAAAAGAGCCATAAATTTGGCTAGGAGAGGCCTTTTGATACAAATTTTTTTTTGATTTTGGATGTAGAGATCATTCTGAAGCTGTTGGAAGTGTTTGTAGAGCCATCAGGGTGCTTTAACAGAGAATTTACCAGCGTTTTTGGTCGTGGAGCCACTAGGGCCTAAGGGAAGAAGCGCTGTTTTGGACTAACTTCATCCAATGGAGGTGAATGTTTAGTCATTTTAGACTGATTTGGGCCTTCTGAATCTATTTTTGCAATGTATTTTTCCATCTGAGGCTTCTATACAGTTGTATTCACATTTTGAGCATTTAATCAAAGGAGAAAAAGCCTAATTAGAGGCTTTTGGACCTAGCGGAGGTAGCCCAAGAGAGGGGTGAACCGCTTAAACAATTATTTGCTGTCATACTGTATAATTTTTTTGCATATTTTTAGATTCTGATCCTTTAAACAGTAAATTTTTATAAGCAAACTTTTCCTAAGCAAGTTTAAACAGTAAACAAAACTTGTTAGTTCATCTTCAAAACACTACACTTCATTTGCAGAATATGTATACTTGTCTATTCACACATTAAAGTTGGATCAATGAATACTTTGCAGTTAAAACAAATAATTTCATTGATCGGATCTCTGTGATTACATTTTATTTCTTTAGGCAGAGTTTGTAGAAGGGCCAGGTAGCCTCCGGATTCATCCTTTCTAGTAAAGGTGGAATATCCGGTGAATGCCCCTACAGTCAATCTCTGTATGAGAAATAGTTTGTTCTCACAATTTCAGATCAGTATTATACATATGATAAGGACTATATTGACTCAATAACCCGTAGAGAATGAAGAACATGCTTGACCTAATTAACAAAATAAAATAGAGCATGGAACCCATGCTTTCAAAATTATAATTCTTTCTGTTTTTATAATAAATATATAATGATGTGAGTATAATAACAATTATGAAGACCAAGCATAGTTACATTTCTCAAGAGTTTCTTTGTTGAATGAAATTTTTTTTGTCATATTTTATTTCTCTCTGACTGTAAATAGCAATAAATGAACTACTTATTAATACAATTTGTTGATCATTTTCATATGATATGACCCACAACCAAATTTTATATAACATTTTTTTATTAGTGAATTTGTTAAGACAAATTATACTTCATACAATTACAGAGTATTTATGGACCACATCTTAACTATCATAGCCAATTTGAAGTCCTTTCTCGTGGAAACAACATGGTTGTACATCCAATATATACTATGTTGTTATTAGTTATTATAACATAAATGTTGGATAGTTATTATTAGTTATTATAACATAAATATCAAAATATTTACCTCCTTTATCTCATACCCATTGTTAGTCTACATGGTAGGACCTGTTACCCACCACCTATGGGTAGTGTATATAGGAGAACCATGTTATCCTATATGGCCTTCAGTCGGCAGCTAGCAGCCCCTTGTAGCCACCAAATATCTCTATGTGCCATTTTATCCGCCACCTGAGCCTGCCATGTGGTCCCTTAACCACTTGTCATGAATGTATGTTTTAAGGTGGGATCCCCAAACCCAAAGGTATGGCTTACTTTTTCATTGATATAGTTTAGTAATTTTCCTTACTTGTCATGGGAACATTTGGGAATGGATTGGTGGTGGTAGTTGGTGAAAAGAGCGGGTTAGGCTTGTATTATTGTCTCCACTATTCGATTTCATGGTTATTCTTGTATCCTATTCCCGTGGGATATCCTTTAGTGACCATTTGGATTTAGGGTTGGCACTACGTGGGAAATCTTGATTTTGGTTGCGTGGTCCCGCTTTCCGATACCACCCACATTAATCCCCTTCCACTCATTTTAACGCCATTCATCTCTTTTCCCATATGGGTCCACATGTGCCCACTGGGTCCACATAGGATTAGCCTCCCCCTCCCCTTGTCCACACCTTGGGTCGGGCTTGGAATGATGCCTCAGAGGTTGATGCAGCTATAAATAAAAGAAAAAACATAATTTGACTACTCTCAACCATAAATGTATCACAAAATGAAAAATATGGCCAGGACATACACATTTAGTACGTGGGAAAAATCAAAACATGAGCTCTACCCCTTATCCATGGTCATCACCCTGGTTCCTATGGGCCCTAGATGATTCCCCTCTATCATTAAGGAACCCATGATTGTCCCAACCCCTGGTGGGCAATGAACCAACCCACCTCAAGGGGGTATTCATTGCTACCTATTACACATCATGCTCTCATCCCCTAGAGCCCCAAGAAATTATGAAGAAAAATCAATAAAAGACAAAAGGCATATGAAGAAGGGTAGAAAATCAAAGGCCATGGTAACTTAGTACCACAATTTTCTCCCTCTTACACTCATATACCCAGGTGTGGGCTTCCCTTATTTTAGCTACCCTGGTCCCGTAACATGTGGTCTGGATATTTTCCTTTGATTTTCTCCCTCTTACACTCATATACCCAGGTGTGGGCTTCCCTTATTTTAGCTACCCTAGTCCCTTAACATGTGGTCTAGATGTTTTCCTTGATCCCCACTCTGTTTCATCATTATATCATTTTCCACCTACCATTTGAGGGATTTACCATGAAAATATCACCCTCTCTAGAAGTTGAAACCACTTAATAGGGTCATTGGCTAACCACTTATTGAGCTTAGAGACACTTGTTCATACCAAATCCCATTATGGAAGGGCATGCCACCATGAAGTTCCCCATTGGTTCCATGACTTGTAAGCTCTTTTACTTTATTATTATAATGATTTGCTATATTGGAGGACAAGGAGACACATTGGATCTTATGCAGGATTACAGGTGGATTCCCATTTGGGGCTTGGTCTCCCTAGATGGGGTACTAGCCCTCCAAAGGGCCACATTGGCACCTATAGGATGAATCATACTTGCCATAAGTACTCATGTTGCATACTTTCTTGTAGCAGGGTCCATCGAAAGTATGCAACATGGGTACTCCCTAGAAGGGGAATATCCATATGATCTGATAATGGAATGTACTTGAAAAGGGTGCAAAGTATCCATTTCATTTATGTAAATGAGTGCAAATACTCCAAATTTAAAATTTGAAAATGTGAGAACTTCTTATTTCTAATATAGAGATAGACTGTAGGGGCATTTACCGGATATGTCATATTTCAAAGAAAGGATGAATCCAGAAGCTACCTGGCCCTCTTACATACTCTGCCTAAAGAAATAATAGAAGTAAACACTCAAACTTAATTAAAATGACCTTACTCAAACTTGACATTATGTGGAGTTTTTGCTTGAAAGAGGTGTATGTCTTTTCTTCTCTTTATGTGTTTTAAGTTTATTTTTTTTGCTGAAACTTAAC
Organism: Pinus albicaulis; assembly: GCA_034641835.2. Lineage (NCBI taxonomy): Eukaryota > Viridiplantae > Streptophyta > Pinopsida > Pinales > Pinaceae > Pinus > Pinus albicaulis. The sequence goes on along the minus strand of CM076583.1, from coordinate 24,729,202 downwards.
ATGTATATCAACAACATAATTCAGCCATAGAATAACAAAACACAACAACAATATAATATAGGAGTTCACCCCAACTCTTGGGCTACATCTCCTTTGAGCTTCGTCAACATGACTAGACTCTTTGGGATTAAGATAATTAAATTCTTTTACAAGCTCCACACTTAACCAAAATGAATACAAAATGATTCAAAGGGTTTAGAATACCATTTTAAATCCCTTTAATGGTTGTCCAATTCCTGCAAACAACTTTAGGCTTCCATGGACACAAATCCTTCTGTTAGTGCACTAAACTTATTTGAGCTTCTAAATGGCACAAAATCCCTCATATTTCTATTTCTTCTCCTGAAACCACTACTACTACATCCAATAATGATCATACATCCAGTACCAACTGATAAATTTCTTACATTAAGCACAACATCCCCAAAAATGGCTCTCCTCCACGGTTTGCCCAGGGCTGCCCACGACTTCACATCAATTTCTCGAGCTGTAGAAGTACTCAAAATGTTCTGAAACCACTTCCATTGGTTCCAAAATGTTTGAAATAGCCAATTTAAACTATTCGTTTATCAGAAACGGTCTCCGGCTGCTCCAGTTTTGCTTACAAACACTGTCAGCACCCCCTAGCACTAGGGTCAAGAAAACCTCTCTACTGAGTTTTCGACCTCTAGAATTTCTCCAAATTTTCTGAAACCTCTTTCATTAGATCCAAAATCATTTTTTCAGTCAATAATGACCACTGGTTCACTGCAAATAGCCTCTAGCTCCCCTGGCTAGGCCCTACACTGCTGTTGGCAAAATCGGCAAAACTGGCCTCTAGAACTTAAATGAAGATTTTTGGGTTTTTGATGTTCTCTATAGGCTCTACAAACCATCTAAAAAGATTCAAAAGGTATTAAATAGCTAAAAATGCATGTTCATTTACCTTAAACAGAGAAACACCTCCCAATACACAACCTTCTCCCTGATGGCCCTAATGGCTCCTTCATCTACCTTGAAGCTAAAAGCTCTGAATATGACCTCCGTTCGACCTCAAACCTATTCCATTGAGTCTAGAAGGTCGAAGATACCCAAAATAAAAAAATAATTTGCTCAGAAAGGATCTCCCATGTGAAAGATATGGTCCAAACAGTATTTTGCCCAATGTTAGGAAAAAATCCCACAAAAGGTGGGCCAACTGTAGTTAACTGGAGTCAAATGTGGAAGTATCTCCTGATTTGGTGGCTCGCTCCCAAAATTGGTGGAATCATAACTGCTGGAATTTAATTTTAAGGGTGATGTGACTGCCCCCTTAGCAATATATGTTGGGATGGACCGTTTGTATTAACGATTATAAAACCGTGGTGTTTAATGTCACATAAATTTCCGCCTAAACATGTGGCCTTATCCAAACAACATTAAAATTAACTGCTTGTTGTGTTAGCCATTGGAGAATAGAGCTATGGTTCTGAGCTTGTGGGCATATCATAGAGGGGGCTGGCCCCCTTACGGCCTCCGCCCAAACATAATTTAAAACTTAAATATAAATGCTGCCCACCATATGTTAAGACACATTTCCGCGGTCCAATGGTAAGTTGTGGCACTTGTAATGGTGAGGTTCGGGGTTCAAACCCACGGACTCACAAAAAACATTATGAACGCCAAATTATTCCATGGCCTGGGGCCACGTGGCGGCCTCCGGGCTTGCCATTTGGCACCCTTTAATTGGCTAAAATTATAAAAGTCAACAAACTAGCGAATAGTTGAATGCCACTTGTTAAATGATGATTGGCCCAAATAGAATATTCTAGGGAATATTTTGAGGAATATTCTAGGGAATATTTTGAGGAATATTCCCTTAAAATTTTTTCAAATATTGAAAGTCAAACTTGGTCAAACTCTATTTTGAAGGATATTGTAAACTTCAAACCTTCATAACTTTCTCATGCGAAGTCAGATTTGAGTGTTGTTCGCGGTGTTGGGATCGTATCGACCTATCCAGTTGCTTAGGTTCTAAGTGATTTTGAGCTCTTTCAATTTTGAGTCTTTTTCCATCGCTTGGTCTTGAGCTCTTGATCAATCCAACGAGTACTCTCACTCAAAATTTGAGTAAAACCTTAGGGAGATAAGTTGAAAATACAAGTTGAAAAAGTAGTTTTATTATTTTTTAATCTTTTTTACTTTTTTACCCAAAAAATGGTGAATCATCCACCATGGTTGACATCATCATCTTGAATCCTATTGGTTCTTATAAAGTTCATTTTGGTTGTACAGTTTTATTAGGACGCACATTTTAGACCTCAAAAGTTTTCTAATTAATTTCCATGCAAAATTGTTCTAGATCCCTCCTTGAATAAGTGAATCTATCCCAAGGATTGGAATCTCCTTGAATCCATTTCCCTAAAAGGATTAGGCACTAATACTCCACTGGTGATCAATCTAAATTATATCTTTCTCAACTCTTCTCTTTCTTTCTAGGCCTAGCCTCCATATGTTTCCTAGGGCATCATTTTTCTGAAAAATCACCCATCCAAAAGTTTTGATCTCTTTCCCTCTACCGTGCCGATGTGTCTTCTGGGTGCCCTCCAAATTTGAAGCAATTCCGATGGTGCAATATTGAGATATTTCAAGCCCTAACTCTGAGATTGATTCTTGCTCTTGGTTTCAATTGGTTGGTAACCTCATTGGGATCATTGCATCAAGTTCACGGTAAATTTCTCCTTTGATCCCTTTCTCCCCCTCAATTAGGTCAAGCACACCCTTGGTTGATCAATTCCATCCCCTTGACCTAATTTTTGGCCAACTTGGTCTCGTGTGGTCCCACTTATTATCAAAGATAATTCATCAAAGACCATATAGAAACCAAGTTTCCACAAGGATTTTAAGGTCTACGAATCCCCATAATAAGTCATATACTCAAAACCTAGCACTTGAAATTCTCTTAGCCATTCTTAGAGAGCCTTTCATCTTGATTTCCAAGAAATCAAGCCTTATGTTTGAGACTCTCTTGTGAATAGGCCTTTAGGGTCACCTATCATTGATCTATTCATTATTGTGATCCCTCTTATACCGATTCGCCTCGCATCAATGAAAGTTCGTAAAGAGAAGGGAGATTTAGCTTTGGTGACAATGAGATATCTCTCCATTGTTTCCCTTGATCTAATAGTTGCACTATAGGATACCCTCCTAGGACCCTTGCTAGTTTGAGTAGTAACATTTTTGTGCCATTGTCGGCGAGGAAGCAGGTCTACCTCCCTAGTGAATCATTGAGAAATTTATTGATTAATTACATTTCAACATTCCTTTGGCGACTCCATTCATTGTCCAAATCCCTAGTTTGATTGAAGGTGAAAACATTTCTCCTTTAACTAGGGTTGCAACAAAAAGGGGAGAACGAACTCTTTTACCTGTTAGAACTACCCTTCTCCCTGAATTTGAAAAGGTCAAATATCCTACGCCAAAGATGGCATCTAATTTTTCCATTGACCCAAATCAAGACCAACCCAAAATAACCAAAAGTAAAAAATACTTGGTTAGTATCTTTGCCCCTTTGAATTTAAGTTATGACCCCAAGCCTCTACCTGAGAAATACTATAACTGAATACCTAAGTTCAAAGGTGATGCTACCATAAGTTCCTGTGATCACGTTGAATAGTTCTATTGGCATATGTCTCCTAGGGTTATATTTGATGAAGATAGATTCATGATACTTTTTTCTTTGTCTTTGGATGGGAAAGCAAGGGAATGCTACCTTATTCGCCCTCCATGATGCATCAGATGACTCTAACCAATTTGAAGATATTTTCACAAAAAGGTGGACATGCGATGCACTGGGAGCCTTAAACATTGACAATTTCTATCAAATAAGTAGAGGAAGGGAAGACATTAGGGAATTCATCCTAAAGTTTGATAGGATAGTTAGGGACATTCCCGACCACTTGAATCCGCCTGATGCTAACATACTTTACAAATTATTTAAAGTGGTTGGTGGTCACCTTACATATGCACTAAGGGATAAGAAACCAAAAACCTTGGTTGAGGAAAAAGATATAGTTGTAGAAGTTGAGAAAAACCTGCAGATTTCTAAAATGGATGTTGAAGAGAACCACAAGGCTAAGGTTGAGATCAAAAAGGGAAAATATAAGGATCAACATGAGGAAACCCTTTTAATTATTCTCAATAAAATGGAAAATATGAGGAAAGAAATGAATTCACGAGATAGGCTCTACATGAACAAACACACTGCCGTGGAAAGAGCCCAAAAATTGAGTTATATACCAAAAGGGAAGCCTTTCCTTGAGAAGAAATATGAGGAGGACAAACTTAGATCATCCCAAGTCCCCAACACTTTTTCCCCGAAAAATTCTATGGAGAAAGATTTGTCTTCTTAGGGGGAACAAAGTGATGAGGATGAAGATGAGGATGAAAGAGAAAGTGAAGAAATCGATGACCAAGCAAACCTTGTGGAATCTAATGTCTTCAATATTTTTCTAGGTGTCTCATACACTCAACCTCCCATTAGTGAAGTTTTTATTAAAGAAGAAGATAAAGAGACAATTCTCAATGCTGATGATAGTGGAAGATGCAAATGGGTTCAATACTCACGAAAGGAAAAAAATAAAGACACAATGACCTCTACGGAACCCAACAGAGGAAATTTGATTCCCAAACAAGCCTCTCCTAAAGAAAATATTTTTGAAGACCCTCCTAAAAAGGATCCCCCAAAGAAGGCCAATCCCAAGAAGGATCCTCAAAGGAAACAAACCATCAAAAAGACGGAGAAGGGAAAAGAGGTTGGCCTCGACATTGCTGATTTTTGTAGCATCAGAAAGTGATCTAAGTCAAATTTGGTGAGGAGGCTTAGACACCAGTATTCCAAAGAACCCAAAAACTGTTTGTGGAAATTTCACTCGATTCATGTTTTTATTAAAATAATTAATTATTTTAATGGAGAACCTAAGTCTAAACTTAGGGAAATTAAATAATTAATGGGCATTAATAAAACAGAGTGTGAATCCTCTAGAGAACATGTTAGAACCCTGTAATTTACAATATCACAAGGTGACTGTGTACTTTCTCTTTGCAAATTTTTCATACTGTACATATATTTTAATATTCAAAATCTTTTTCAAAGAAAGAATAAAAGGAAACAAAGGCAGCAGAGAGGCAAGGAGCAACATTAGACCATTAGCAAAGACAAAGGTAGCAGAGAAGCAATTAAGGCAGAAAAAATAGCAAAGGCAGAGTCGTGAACGTGCTGGGTAGAGTCGTTAATGTGATTGAGTCAAGTCGTGCACATTTAGGTCGAGTCGTGAACACTAAAGAGGGTCAAGTAGTGATCGAGTCAAATTATTACACAAGAAAACTAAGAAATGAACGAGCACGACCAAAGAAACAAAATTGGCTGTAATATTCCCAAATGGGAAAAGCAGCAATATAGTGCAAAATGATGGAACAATAATGCAAATCATCATTTATGAAGTAAGAGGCCAATATGGAGACCTTTCATATGTATTTACAACAGAAAAATATATGTAAAATATGGACCATAAGATGCATAACCGGAAATACAAGTATCCAATGGAAAAAAATCATGCAATAAGAGGTGCTGCAACCATGTATAAAAACTGGAAATCCCTTACAACGTTATTTTATTGGCTCTGCAACAAAATTAGATTATACATCAGATCAAGAGTTGATAGGTGCTCCAAAAGTTAGATCTATATCATATCCATGCACTATACAAGCTCCTCTATAGAACCCCCTTGGGGTTCTCAACAAAACACCAAGTACAAGATGTAGATATGAGATCTAAGACTGCAGATCTACCGAAAATTAGAGATCTAGAAATTTGGGCTGATATGATATTATCAATAAAATAGCCTCCTCCAATAAATCTTCAAAGTGAAGGGTAGATCCCCAACACTAGAAAATGAGCTCTCCAAATGGTGTGCTAAATCACCATGCAACTCCACCTATAGAAATAACACAGATCTGGAAGTAAATTGCGCTGTAGGGATCAAGATATGGTTGGCCTGATGCCAAGATCTGAAAATAAGCTCCAAAGCCTTCAATAATATCCTCCCAATGAAGTGGAAATCTCCTCCACTAAAAAGGAGCACTGAAATGGCCTAGGTCTGAAAGATCTAGTCTCCAATTGCTACAACTTGCAAAAAAAACCAAACCCTCAACAGGATCTGTGCTGTAGTTGAAAGAAGAAGCTTGACCTTAAGCCAGATAGTGGACAATGTAATACAAACTCTCCCAAGAGCTACTCAATGGGAAGAGGTGGGATTCCCGATCAGGAACACCCAATGCTAAACAACATTCAATCTTAGCTAAACAGCAAGAGAAAGACATATGTCTAAACGGACCATATATTTAGAAAATATCATATACATCAACAACCTTCTAATGTTGCCATCATCTTCCTTTTATAAGTTAAGAGCTTGCAAACCCTAAACCACATCCAATGATAACACCCCTTTCACACAAAGCATCTCCATCTAAAATTGCACTGTACCTCATTGATGGACACTCCTCCATGACAATGTTGTAGATTTGGTCAAGGTTGACCCAGTCAAAATGATCCAACCCCCTTCACACCAAGGATGCTTCAATTAAGTTGCCAACATTTGTCTCTTTCACATTTGGCATTGATTTATTCATGATTAAGGAGAAATATGGACCTCCTTTTCCCTCTTATTATTTAAATAAAGCAATAAAACAAAAATGAATATTCCAATCAGCCAATGGCTAATTGGGAATATTACAGTCCTCCCTTCTCAAATGTTGCTTGTCCTCAAGCAACTGACAAGGTGAGTGTTGCAAATCTTTCCTTCCTCCATTGGTGACACTAACATGTGATAAGCTTCCCTCATAAGCTAAGTGTTCACCAATCCATCCCTCCATGAATTTCTCCTCCAAAGTTCTCATGAGATGCAAATAACCCATCCCATAAGGAGACAATATTTCAAATGAAACAAACATGGTTTGCCCAATGTTCTCCCTGAAACATGTATCATAGTGAACATGGAGAATCTCCATCCCATAGGGCACATACACACCTCCCATCCTTCCTCCATACATTCCCATAAAAAGTACAAGTACATCATCCATGTATGGGATCAAAATCAAATACATACAAACAGAAATTTGTGCATATGGATGTGGGTCATAGTCCCACATGTGGAACTAGCACAATGCATCTCCTGATTGCATCAGATCATAATGTGGTAAGTGGTTTCCCCACCACTTACGTGCTACCCATGTCATCTCACCATGGCTGAAAGTGTGAGATATGTTTGGTGCTTTAGGAATGCACCCATCATGATACAAAATCATCTCCCTTTGTCCTCCAAGGGAGTGGCCATATTCAGAAATTTTTGTGGCCCAAAGTTGGCCATGAAGTTTATATGGTACAATACTCCTTCTTGGAGTCATGGCCTGCATATACATGGTGAAAGAATGCAAGAAATAATCAAATGAAACATTATTTACATGAGCATATTATTCACCAAAATTCCTCCTTAAACAAATGGATTGGTGCATAGATCTATCCCTTTTCTAAAAAAGAGAAAGAGATGGTTGAATTAACTCCTTTATAGAGTTATGTTGCTGCCCAATCTCCACATGGTACATGCATCTTTGAAAATGTTGATATATTTCTCCTTCAAATCCCTTCCAAGTGTATCTCATGATGATGTTGTAGAATCTCATGGAATATGTGTGGCTGAAACAGAACTCTTCATAGGCCCTTTGTGGCAACTTCTCCTTGAGCTTGGAGGCTCTAGATAAGAATATTATACCATGATAATAGATGAATCCTTGGACTGAATAGCCCTCTTCATGCAACTGGTCATCAAGTATCATGCATGTATAAAGATCCTTGGAGTAATCCACCAACAGTTGGGATTTCCAATATGGATCAATCTCCCATAGTGACAACATTGATGATCTATCAGCAGAAATGTCTGTCATATGGATGCTCCCCTCCTTGACATCTCCCATGCCAAAGGTACATGTTGGAAGGTCATTCCTTCCATGCTTCTCCTCCCACAACACAGAATATGAAATGAGAGTGGGTAATTATGATGTCGGGAGAAGATGTCCCTCCTCCTTGAGCCTACCCAAGGCTCCCAACGTTGCATCATTTCCTTCTAATGTTCCCATCCCTCCTGGATCTATTCTTATAGCATCATGTTGTGAAATATCTCCCACAAAATTTGAATTAGGTGGCCTCCCAGGTGATTTTCCACTAGATAATAGTGTCCCATGTAGCAATCTCATGAGCATAATAGATGGGACTGTAAGGTCCTTGCTTCCACTGCACAAATCCATCTCTGATTTCTGTGTAGAAGTTGTATGTGAGGGATATGTATGCATGCCTTTGATCATTTGAGTCTTACCACTCTTATTTTCCATCCATTCCCTTTGCAAAGCCTCCCAATCAGTGGTGACTTTCCCCAAAGTAATCAACCATTGAACACCCAATATCACATTGGTGTCAGGTATGTCAACCACAAAGAAGTGATAAATCAATGTATATGTCCCCATGGTGACTGATAAGGATGGGACATAATGCATGCATTTCATTGTTCTATCTCCTGGGACCAAAAAAAAGAATCCCTCAAAAGCATCAATGGGTATTGCCCTCCTTTGCACTAGTTGGGCATCAATAAAATTATGGGTAGCCCCACTATCAACCAAAATGGAAACCCTCTGATTCAAGATGGAACCTTGAACTCTTAAGGTCAAGTAATTAGGTACTCCTCTCAAAGATGCAAGAGCACCTACAACAGGAGAAAATGCTCCATTCCCATCTCCTGATGGTGTTGGTTCTCCTCCTGCAGTGTCAGCCCTGTGACCTCTTCTTGGCTCATCTTCTTCTTCCTCCTCATCATCCGAGAAGACCTCTATGTAATGTGCTTTTCCAGCTGCACATCTATGTCCAGGTGCCCAAGCTTCTTGGAAAGTGAAGCAAAGATTCATTCTTCTTAGATATATCCTAACATCATCATTAAGAGGTTTTTTGTGTGAGCTCTCCTTGGAAGGAACAACCTTTTCTTCTTTTCCTTTTGATGGAAAAGAGGGCTTGTGATTAAAAGTTGCCTTTGATTTTGGCAAGATATCTTGAAGGTCTATAGCCCTTTCAATAGAATCATGTAGGGTAGTGGGCTTGGTAGACTTAACCAACCCATGAAGAGGTTCATCTAACCCATCAATGAACATGTACACCCTTCTTGCTGTAGACAAATAAGGAACCATAATAGAAGTTCTTAAAAATTCAGAGATGTAAGTTTCAGCATTACCTAATTGTTTCAACTTTGCAAGGCTCATGAATGATGCTTTAGGATCTCTTCTATCAACTCTTTCCACCAGCCTTCTAGTGAACTCTGAATAAGCAGTTACATTGGCATGACCCAATGTAGACAAGCTATGGAACCACCAGTCATGTGCTTCACCCTCAAGGTGCAGCGTTGCAATCTTAATGGCTTCCATTTCTGGAACCTTGTTCAACTAAAAGTAGATGTTGTTAGCCACCTATAATATTTTGTCAAAGCAAACAGGTGGCTAAATATGTTTCCGAGTCTTCAAGAGAGACATTTCCTTTGTAAATCTATCATTCTTGAAGCCTCCATGTGTCTTGTATCCTTTAAAGAATCTCCACCGCTGTTTCCATTAATGAACCCAGCTGTTTATGAAAGAAATTGTTTTCAAAGGTCTCCATTTTCCCCATTTTCCCTCATTCATACTTCTTTTTCCTTCATTCCCCTCATAAACTCCCTGTGATAAGGTTTGAAACCTATTTTTTAATCTTATCAGAACCCTCAAAACCCTCTGAAAAACCTTCATTTCGGCCTAAAAACCCACTTTTCAGCATTTAGGCCTTAAGCCCCTTTCGGCCTTAGCCCTAGACCCTTTTCCGCATGTGACCCGGAGCCATGACCAAGTGCTAGCCCTTATCACTCATCGCAATCGGAGTTTCTTTCCCCGAGTTTTCCTTTATTCTTAGAATCTTCCGATGCAAGGAGCCCTTTCTCCTCCGATCCGCCGATTTGATCTGGACCGTTGGATCCACAAGAACCAATGGCCAGGATTCAATTGCACTCCGCTCATGAGCCCATCACCCGCGCCCACCAATTTGATCTGGACCGTTGAATCCACAAGAACCAACGGCCAGGATCTCATCACGCTCTGCCCATAGCCCTCCATCCTCACCTCGTCGATTTAATCCTGACCGTTGATCTCTTCCGATCCTACGACCAGCGCTCAATTGCATATCGCAAACACAGTTTCCCTTTTTTATTTACCTCCGATGGCCCGATTCCCCGATTTGATCTGGATCGTTGAATCCACAAGAACCAATGGCCAGGATCTCATCGCGCTTCTAATATTCCTTTCTCCCTTTCACTGTTCCACTAATCGCCGATTAGATCTCCGCTGTCCATTCCTACAAATCTGACGGCTCCCATCTTTCTGCTCATTCACTTATTCCGTTTTCCTCTTGTTCAAAACTCCGTTTTCTCTTTTAACCTCAACCGTCCGATCCACAAATCTAACGGTCCTAACTCAACCCCACCATATGTTCCGCTTGCACACATTGCTGCTTATCACGCTTTCCCATAACCGTCTGATCTGGCGCTCCCCATTCGACGGACAGAAATGCATTTCGCAAAATTTTTGCACCTAGGGGTTAACATTCCGAAATTATGTGAAGTGAGAAGTTCTAGATTTCCATGTGTCAGGCGTTGAGTGGAATCCCATTGTTTTGGGTGATACTGCTTACCCCCCATTTTATTTTACAAAAACGACTCTTGTTTTCCGCCTTACCGCCCTCCGCAACGTCATTTCCATTGTTAATCATAGCCGTTGGTTGTTCTGATCTAACGGCCCACATTACATTGTGGCCTCCTTTGTTTATTACTCATTGATTCTCCCAAATGATTTCGTCGGGCGATCCCCGCCGTTGATCGCTCTAATCTAACGGTCCACATTCAATCTCGCCATTCATCCATTCTCCAAGCGACCTCATCGACAGATCTCAACCGTAGATCACCGTTGACTGATCTAATCTAATGGTCAACAACTCACCTTGCACTCAACCTTAATCTCCACCCATTTTCGCCTTTCGCCATGTTTTCCGCCCATTTTCCGCTGTAAATCACGATCCTTCCATCGCTGCTCCTCCTCCCCTAGAGCCTCTACAAGCAGTCTAACCAAGCCCGCATGGATTTCATAACATGTTTTTCATTTTTTGCAGGTTTCAAAAGTGGTGAATTCGTTCTATCTCCACAATCACAGTCATGATGATATATAGTGCAGAAAGACCATCACAGAGCCAAATATAGTGAAGGAAGACACCATTAAGGAGGTTTAAGAGCATGTATATCACAGATCAGTGTTATTAACCCTTACATAAACCCTCCAGCGCCTCTGTCGCATGCATATTCACATGAACAAGTCAGCAGAGGTTTAAAAGTGTATCAGAAGAAGATTAAAAGGATTAACACACTGTATTTAAGGCCTAATCATAATTACAGACATAAAGGACACAGATGCAAACCCGAAGATGATCAAGGTGGCTTAATGAAGCCTAAAGCACACATCAAGCCATATCAGTGCTTTCATATCAGCAGAATGTTCTTTTCCTAAGAAGGACAAGTTCTCACAGCATTTTCTATGCCTCATCGAGCCCATAACAATTATTACATTGGAAGAAAGCTCCTAGAACTGTCAGTGCATTGATTATGAAGTATGGAAGACCTGCAAGCCAAGATATCCACCTTGCTTATCTCAGAAGACAAAACAGAGTACCAGCAGCTAGAGAGTACTTCAAGAAACATATCTGGAGTTGCTGTCAACCTGACAAAGACTTCTAGATAGCCTAAAGGGTACAAAAATTCAATGCAGAACCATTATGCAGAGTGGGCATTCGAATACTTGCTCCCCTCTATCTTAATGGATCATTTAAGTCCATATCTACTACTCTACCTCCTCATTCACCTATAAGTATCCATTGAAGATTCATTGTAAAGGGTTGGGATTTATTTGACTGTTAGAACTATTATTGAGAGGAAGTAGCTGAGTAGTTTGTAAATAGTAGGTTGGGAAGAGAATTTTGGACTGTAAAAGTCAATGGGCTCAAAGTATGCGATTGGTTTTGCACATCAATTGAACAAGCAGATTCACAGGATCCTGGTCTATATTATTGGTGATGTTTTCCTCACTATAATTGTTTCCTTTTATGTTTTTTCATACTGTCCATTATTCTCTGATAAAGAACATCAAGCATAGATTAGGACATACTGCTGGAAGTACCCTAAATCTCACTGTTAATCTTTATCTCTATGTTTTCCCTCTGATTTGTGTATCTAAGAACAAATTCAACATAATTTAACCAATATAGAAGTTGGTTTGTCCATGCTTACTGATGTATGAATTTAGATTTTGTCTCTTGTATGTTCTTATCTGGTTTCAGCTGAAAGAATTAGGAAACTGGGAGATCAGAGTTAGCCCTATCCCACTAGGTTCCTTTTCCAACAGTTAGCTTTTCTAAGATCCCTTTGAGTTAGTGTCAAAATAAGTGAAGGTTAAAAGTCTTTCTCTGATCTTAGGCCTTGCTCTGTGTTTAACCTTAAATGTTTTCAACTTTCTGAAAGCGGTTATGAGGACTGCTGGATTGTTTTCCTTAAGAGTATGCTGAAATTAGGCTAAGTTAGAAGTATTTACTTGATCTTAAGCTACCTTTTGTGTCTTTATTGAGAGTTTCCTTTGAAGTGTGTCAAAATCAGGATAGGTTAAAAGTCCTTACCTGATCTTAGGCTGCGCTCTGGTTTCTTTCTTTCACCTCACTTCTTAATGTTCCATCTCACCATCTATCTAAAAATATCCTTTGGTATAGTTGACTTGCCCTATGGAAACCCTTGGATAGTTGTTATGCAAGTAAACCCTTTTATGACTCCATAGCCCAATGGATTGGCACTTCTCTTGACCTATCTTCCCATGCTGAAACATCCTGCTATTTTGTTCCTTCTTTACTTCACATAACCTTCTCAGTTAGTGATCTCCAACCAAACAAACAAAATCAAAAACCCTTGTGCTTCATACCTAGCCTAATACCATAAACTGACCTTAAATATATATCATTCTTTACATTTATAGAGAGATCCCCCTCTGGATCCAGGAGGGCTAGGTCCTAGGATCCCAAAGTGGTTTGATGTTGTCTTGTCTTTTGGTCTTGCCAATCTGGCCAAAACATAGGAACCCCAACATAATGGCGACTCCACTGGGGAATCTGAGTGAATTTCAACTTAAGATACTCTTAGGACCTCAGAAACCCCTTGATTCAAGAATATTTGGTGTGTTAGCCAGTTGAGTCCCCAACATAATGGCGATTCCACTAGGGAATTCTGAGTGATTTTCAACTTAAGATACTCTTGGGACCTCAGAAAACCCCTATTCTCCTTATATTGTTATTAGATTGCTGATGGTGGACAACAACCTGCTTCAAAACACTCAAATTCATCCACCTAGCGACTCCACAACGCCTAAAGTGCCAAATGACTCCACTGGTAGAAGACCCTGAACTGGTTGACCAAATACAGTGACCTCTTTCCTGATTTACAAAAATGGATCTAAGTATGGACAGAGAAGAAAAACTGAATGCTTTATTGGATAGAATGAAAAGAATGATGTGCATACTTAGTGAAAAAATGATGGAGAGATATGAGGCTAATTTCAATATTGGTGATCTAGAGCAGCCCATGCTTCTCCCAGATCAAAAAAAAACTCAACCTCTACAAGACCTAGACAGTGAGCAAGACATGTATGATGCTCAAGACTTTATAGAAGATGGGGAGGAAGGTTGTCAAGAAACTCTTGATTGCATACCTATATCTTGTACTATGCTGATTAGAGAACTTCATGACCGAATTGCAAATACTTATAGTGAGCAGTGCTTTGAGGAAACAAGTTGCCACTTAGAAAATGCAGAATCTGATGTGGAAGGAGAATCAACACGTATTGGAACTCCTCCTCTAGATTATAACCCATTTCAGACTACACAAGAAGAGTGGCATCCTGATTATGTAGAAAGGACAACTCATGAGCCTTGTGTCCAAACTAACCGTCATAGTAATTATGAGGAATTGTTTGAGACAGAAGAAGATCAGGAAACATTAGAAAATCCTCAAGGTCCCCCTGCAAGCACAAGTTAAGATCCCATAGAAGAGGCTCAGGAGGACATCGAGCCTCAAATTCAGTCTTCACAAGAAACAGAGACCTACTGCACTTCTGATCAAAGAAATACAAGAGCATCTTCCCCTTTACAGAAGAGGAAATAGATCAGATCATCAATAGCCAGCTAGCTTCTGAAATTTTTTGTAGAGAAAACACTCTTGCCTATTCTTCTATTGAGATTTGTTGTACAGATTTAGAAAGCTCCCATGTAAATCAGAATGAAGAAAGATTTGATGATAATCCAGTATGTTTGATTGGTAGCATTACCTACTTTAATGATTTTTCTAACTTTGATTCATCCGATGATGATGTTCTCCAAACAGAAATTGATCTTGCAGGACCATCATCAGTAGATTTGTGGGAGGAAGATCATGTCCCTCAACTCCGAGAAAGTAATGAGCCAATGCAGGCTATTTATGATACTGATGAGGAAAGCTATGAAATTCTAGTAGCAGGTGAAAATTCCTTGAATCTTCACTCTGATTTATCTCAGATCATCAGTAACAGTTTTCATGTGATTGGAAATCAGCAGCCCTTCATCTCAAAGGGTGAAGAGGAGAAAATTGAAGAAAATTTTGAGCAGGTTGAAACCAAGGAGCCTTCTCTTGAAAAATAGGAAGCAATGGAACATACCCCCACTCAAGAATTCAGTGACCTTTTCACAGAGCTCAGCCCACCACATCAGAATATCTCAGAGCTACAAGAGGACAACACTGCAGTATATGATGAGTCCTCCAGTTCAGCAAATAATGAAGATGAGGAAGAATTTCTTTCTCAAGGGAACATGTTCCTTGATCCAGTGGAAGAGGAAGCAATCCTGGTTGAAACCTTCTTATCAAATACTCACAACCAGGTACCATTTCAAGATCCTTATGCTCATTTCCTGCAGACATTTTAAGAAGGATCAAAATCCATCAAGAGTAGCTTGTTGCAGGCAACAATAAACATTTTAGAAGCCACTGTTAAAAAACAAAGAGAATGGGAGTGGCCCTGCCTATCCAACATGCTTAAAGAGGTGAGCAGAGACTAGTCATGGGATCATCTGATTGACTGGATGTATTGGAAAAGTGAGTTTGTCAGCTAGACATGTAAATATTTCAGGTTAGAGTAGGGTAGGTAGGAAATCTCAATAAAGCTCAGCCTATGAGCATTTAGTTAGTTGTTGATTTTTCTTTGAAGAAAAAAATAAAAAAAAATACAAAAATAGAAAGAGAAAGGTTCAGATATGCTCAAAACTTGAACTAGCCAGAAGAAAAAGAACAGCTCTAACAAGACCAAAACCAGAGCTGAAAAGAAGTAAGAAGGTGACCCTAAAAAGCTCAAAATATGAGTCACAAGAAAAAGGAGGGATGCTCTTAATTTTCAGAATTTCAAGCCTTCACAGTTTTGTTTAAGTTTTCTGCAAAGTTTCAGTTCATGTGCAGCTTGTCTTTATGGCATGGACCCACAACAAATAATACAGTATAATCCTGGTTTGGCTGTGTTTCAATTTCTGTTTTATAATGTAGAGAATGAAATCTGCCAGATAGTTTAATCGTGGCAGATATTAGTTTAGGTAGAGAAGCTATGAGTCCAATTGTTTAATCTGGTCTCATGGAGGAATAAGAGTAGAATTAGATTATTTTTTTCTTTCAGTAAAAAATAATGATGAAGAAGGTCAGCAAGTCTAAATGCACCTTGAAGAAAAAATGTTAGGACAGTAGGATGGGTAGGTAGTTGTTTGGGAGAATGTTTTCTGCTGATATAATATCCATCATGTTTGTAGCAACTGATCAAATATCAAAGAAGAAAGGACGGTCAAGCACCAGGCATATGGCCTACTTCCAAATATTATTTCTGAGATTCTTGACACCTTCAAGAAGATGCCATCCCCATGTGGAGCCACTGTTAACCACCTATGATATTTTGTCAAAGCAAACAGGTGGCTAAATATGTTTCTGAGTCTTCAAGAGAGACATTTCCTTTGTAAATACATCATTCTTGAAGCCTCCATGTGTCTTATATCCTTTAAAGAATATCCACAGCTGTTTCCATAATGAACCCTGCTGCTTATGAAAGAAATTGTTTTCAAAGGCCTTCATTTTCCCCATTTTCCCTCATTCATACTTCTTTTTCCTTCATTCCCCTCATAAAATCCCTTTGATAAGGTTTGAAACCTCTTTTTTAATCTTATCGGAACCCTCAAATGTTGAATATTGCAACAAGAAACAGTGAAGGAGGCATCCTGAAACATCTTTGCTGATCTTAGTTGGAAAGTGATCACCTAAACTAGGTGGGGGCCACACAAGTGATTTTTGTCGCAAAGTCTATTTTTAGACTATGTCTATTTTTAGACATATGGATCATGGTCTATGAGTTGCAGGATGCTATTTATGGATGATTGGTCGAGTTAGTAAAAATAGATGGACCTCTATTTTTAGACATTGGGCGGATTCTATTTTTAGACTGCTGGGCTAAAAATAGAACAGTCAAATATTATTAACCCTTAATAATATTTAGACTATAAACATTATCTTTTCCTCTTGGAGCACTTCAGTTTGATGCTTGGATGTGGCACATGCAGCTGACAAAAGGAAATACGCTTTTCCTAAGGGTTAGTTGAGCTATTGCATGGTTGACTTCAGTTAGAACTCATGTGGCAGAGTTTGGTGGAGTTGATGAGATAGTTGGTGGAGTTGTGTCCGGTTTAACTTAGTTGAACTAGTTTTATTTAGTCTAACTGATAAATACACTAGTGATGAGTGGTGTGAATTAATTATTAATTAATTCACTAATTATTAACTCATAAATCAACTAAAGAATACATCAATTAACTGCAATGCATGGACAGTTCAGTAGAGACCAGTGTTAGAGGTGGGTGAAAGGTCGAGTGTGGCTATCAGTTGTGACTATACTGGTGCATGAGATTTGCACACACATTGATTGAGATTTCCAATGAGGATTGCGTAGTACAAGCCAAGGGGATTCAAACTTGGATCTCATTCATTCTCATCTTGGATTGCGCAGTAGAGACAGGCAAACAGTGGAGGAGATTTGAACTTGTGACTTGTTCAGATCTGAGTTAGTTTGTGTGTAACAATTGGAGATAGTGCTGAGAGCTTGTGAGGAGTTTGTACTATGTATTGTTACATGTTCTCTATCATTATAATATACATATAGTTGGGGGTTTTCAGCTGTATGCTTTCCCCATTACATACTGTGTTATATGTGTGCTTGATTATGTTTTAATGTGCGCATGCGACTGCTTCTATTTCCACATATTGATGATCAATTGTAGAAGAGGTTATGTATTATGCATGAAGCTTAAATAGTGTGTAATCAGGATAATCTCGGTGAATAATTAAGCTATTATTCAAATTTCTACATGGTATCAGAGCGAAATTGATCATCGGATCTATTACAGTGATTACAATTTATTTCGGTAGACAGAGTCTGTAAGCGGGCCAGGTAGCCTCTGGATCCATCCTTTCTTTGAAAGGTGATATATCCAGTAAATGCCCCTACATTCGATCTCTGTGCTAGAAATACTTTGTTCTCACAGATCAGAAGCGGTTGAGTTTTGAGCTGGTGGAATTCGAATTTGCAGCAGTGTTTTCTTGGTGTTGAAGTCAAAATGTCTTATCAAGGATTGCGATTGGAGTATGCTCTTGAAGGCAGGTCGAATTATATTGCATGGAGAGATAGGATGGAGGCGGTGCTCGATGGCAATGGGCTGAAGGAGTTCATAGATGCTGAAGTTACAAAGCCTAGCGATGCAGCCTTGGTTGAGGCTTGGAAAAAGAAAACAGAAAGGTGTCGAAGGATTCTGTTGGAGGGCGTGAAGGATCACATAGTATCCAGCCTGCATGGTAAGGCTTCTCCATTTTTGATGTGGAAAGCCTTGATAGATTTATTCCAAAGCAAGAGCGACCAGAGGAAGTTGGCGCTCAAGGATAAACTCAGGAAAATAAAGATGGAGAAGAATGACACTATTCTGGTATACTTGACAAAGTTTTTCCACTGCAGGGATGAGCTTGGGAGTGTAGGAGTTAGTGTGGATGATGAGGACTTGGTGAGCTTGGCTCTCCTTGGTCTTCCAAAGAGTTGGCATTCCTATGAGGATTATGTCAATGGTCGGGAGAAATTTCCAGGATGGGAGCGACTTTGGTCGGATCTTGTGCAAGAGGAGATAAGGCGGAGTACCAGGGATGGATCTTCATCAAAGGCATCTGATGAAGAAAATTGTGCTTTGGCTGCCAAAGAAAGGAAAGGGAAGGGCAAGAAGAATGCTTCTCAATCCGGTGCGGATGGTAAAGAGCGTGACATGTCCAAAGTGAAGTGTTTTCACTGTCACGATCATGGACATTATGCCACGAATTGTCCACAGAAGAAGAAGAACAAGCAGGCTGCTGGAGCTGCAGCCGGTGAGGCTCTTGCCTCACAATTTGAGCTGGACTTCTCATTGATCGCATGCATGGTGTCTAGTGCATTGGGATCAGGGTGGTATTTTGATAGTGGCGCTTCCTTTCACATGACGGGAGATGTGAATCTTTTCAATGACTTGGTGGAGAAAGATCTCCAGTTGCATGTTGAGTTGGGCGACAATGGATGATACAATGCGACCAACATTGGTACCATAACCTTTCAGAGGGAGTCAGGTAAACTCATTCTTTTACAAGATGTAGTGCATGTTCCAGGTTTAAAGAAGAATTTGATCTCAGTTGCAATGTTAGAGGATAAAGGGTATGAAGTTGTCTTCAGTGAAGGAAAAGTTTTCTTTCGGCACAAGGCAACAGGACAAGTCAAGAAGGTTGGGATTCGAGCAAAGAATCTCTACAGACTTGAAGTAGATGGGATGTCTACGAAGCTTCCTACTGTTGGGAAGTGCAAGAAAGACATGCAATTGATGCTTGAGAGGGAGCAAGTTTTGCATGCAGGTAATAGTGAGCCTTAGGATGTGTAGCAACCACAATATGAGGATCATGGAGTGGAAGAAACCACTCATGCAGAGAAATTTCGTGCCAGATGGGCAGAGGGAGTGCATGCAGCTATACCACCAGGTGAGAGGTGGGGCGACATGCATGATTAATCCCAAGAGGAGATTTCTGGGCAGGATTCATGAGATGGTGTGGATCTCATGAATTGAACCTGGCTACGAGGTGCCCACAACGCAGCAGTAGCATGATCAGTTGGATTGATGCAGGCAGATCAAAGTGACAGTGTCGGATACTGGAGCGCGGATCAGAGTTGACAGCAAGTGCAGAGTGCATGGGTGCAAGAGTTCAACATCGCAGTGGTTCCTGATGACATGTGCAATTGGGCCCAGCAGAAGTCGAAGACTTTGATGATAGATGCATCAGACTGATTGAGTTTTTTGGAGCCTATTCAGTTTCAGAGGAGTTGCAGAGCAGATGCATGGAGTTGCATGGCGCTTGTGAAGGTTGCAGGGCGAATGCATGGAGTTGCATGTTGCATGCAAAGACAGTCCTTTCTTGTTGAGAGGGAGTGTTGAAGATTGCAACAAGAAACAGTGAAGGAGGCATCCTGAAACATCTTTCCTGATCCTAGTTGGAAAGTGATCACCTAAACTAGGTAGGGGCCACACAAGTGATTTTTGTCGCAAAGTCTATTTTTAGACTATGTCTATTTTTAGACATATGGATCATGGTCTATGAGTTGTAGGATGCTATTTATGGATGATTGGTCAAGTTGGTAAAAATAGATGGACCTCTATTTTTAGACATTGGGCGGTTTCTATTTTTATACTGCCGGGCTAAAAATAGAACAGTCAAATATTATTAACCCTTAATAATATTTAGACTATAAACATTATCTTATCCTCTTGGAGCACTTCAGTTTGATGCTTGGATGTGGCACATGCAGCTGACAGAAGGAAATACGCTTTTCATAAGGGTTAGTTGAGCTATTGCATGGTTGACTTCAGTTAGAACTCATGTGGCAGAGTTTGGTGGAGTTGATGAGACAGTTGGTGGAGTTGTGTTCGGTTTAACTTAGTTGAACTAGTTGTATTTAGTCTAACTGATAAATACACTAGTGATGAATGGTGTGAATTAATTATTAATTAATTCACTAATTATTAACTCATAAATCAACTAAAGAATACATCAGTTAACTGCAATGCATGGACAGTTCAGTGGAGACCAGTGTTAGAGGTGGGTGAAAGGGTGAGTCTACTATCAGTTGTGACTATGGCTGTGCATGATATTTGCACACACATTGATTGAGATTTCCAATGAGGATTGCATAGTACAAGCCAGTGGGATTCGAACTTGGATCTCATCATTACTTATCTTGGATTGTACGTAGAGGCAGTGAACAAAGGAGGAGATTTGAACCCGTGACTTGTCTGATCGAGCTAGTTTGTGTGTAACAGTTGGAGATAGTGCTGAGAGCTTGTGAGAAGCTTTGTGCTATGTATTGTTACATGTTCTCTATCATTATAATATACAGATAGTTGGGGGTTTTCAGCTGTAAGCTTTCCCCATTACATACTGTGTTATATGTGTGCTTGATTATGTTTTAATGTGCGCATGTGACTGCTTCTAATTTCCACAAATTGATGATAAATTGTAGAAGAGGTTATGTATTATGCATGAAGCTCAAATAGTGTGTAATCAGGATAATATCTGTGAATAATTCATCTATTATTCAAATTTCTACATGGTATCGGAGCGAAATTGATCATCGGATCTATTACAATGATTACATTTTATTTCGGTAGACAGAGTCTGTACGAGGGCCAGGTAGCCTCTGGATCCATCCTTTCTTTGAAAGGTGATATCCAAGAAATTCCCTCACACAATCTCTGCATAGAAATAATTTGTTCACGTATTAGAAGCGGTTGAGTTTTGAGCTGGTGGAATTCGAATTTGCAGCAGTGTTTTCTTGGTGTCGAAGTCAAAATGTCTTATCAAGGATCGCGATTGGAGTATGCTCTTGAAGGCAGCTCGAATTATATTGCATGGAGGGATAGGATGGAGGCGGTGCTCAATGACAATGGGCTGAAGGAGTTCATAGATGTTGAAGTTCCAAAGCCTAGCGATGCAGCCTTGGTTGAGGCTTGGCAAAAGAAGACAGCAAGGTGTCGAAGGATTCTATTGGAGGGCGTAAAGGATCACATAGTGTCCAGCCTACATGGAAAAGCTTCTCCATACTTGATGTGGAAAGCGTTGACAGATTTATTTCAAATCAAGAACGACCAGAGGAAGTTGGCGCTCAAGGATAAACTCAGGAAAATAAAGATGGAGAAGAATGACACTATTCCGGTATACTTGACAAAGTTTGTCCACTGCAGGGATGAGCTTGGGAGTGTAGGAGTTAGTGTGGATGATGAGGACTTAGTGAGCTTGGCTCTCCTTGGTCTTTTGAAGAGTTGGCATTCCTATGAGGATTCTGTCAATGGTCGGGAGAAATTGCCAGGATGGGAGCGACTTTGGTCGGATCTTGTGCAAGAGGAGATAAGGCGGAATACCAGGGATGGATCTTCATCAAAGGCATCTGATGAAGAAGATTGCGCTTTGGCTGCCAAAGCAAGGAAGGGGAAGGGCAATAAGAATGCTTCTCAATCCAGTGCGGATGGTAAAGAGCGTGACATGTCCAAAGTGAAGTGTTTTCACTGTCACGATCATGGACATTACGCCACGAATTGTCCACAGAAGAAGAAGAACAAGCAGGCTGCTGGAGCTACAGCTGGTGAGGCTCTTGCCTCGCAATTTGAGCTGGACTTCTCATTGATTGCATGCATGGTGTCTAGTGCATTGGGATCGGGGTGGTATTTTGATAGTGGCGCTTCCTTTCACATGATGGGAGATGTGAATCTTTTCAGTGACTTGGTGGAGAAAGATCTCCAGTTGCATGTTGAGTTGGGTGACAATGGACGATACAATGCGACCGACATTGGTACCATAACCTTTAAGAGGGAGTAAGGTAAAATCATTCTTTTACAAGATGTAGTGCATGTTCCAGGTTTAAAGAAGAATTTGATCTCAGTCGCAATGTTAGAGGATAAAGGGTATGAAGTTGTCTTCAGTGAAGGAAAAGTTTTCCTTCGGCACAAGGCAACAGGACAAGTCAAGAAGGTTGGGATTCGAGCAAAGAATCTCTACAGACTTGAAGTATATGGGATGTCTACGAAGCTTCCTACTGTTGGGAAGTGCAAGAAAGACATGCAATTGATGCTTGAGAGGGAGCAATTTTTCATGCAGGTAATAGTGAACCTCGGGATGTGGAGCAGCCACAAGATGAGGATCATGGAGTGGAAGAAACCACTCATGCAAAGAAATTTCGTGCCAGATGGGCAGAGGGAGTGCATGCAGCTATACCACCAGGTGAGAAGTGGGGCGACATGCATGAATAATCCCAAGAGGAGGATTCTGGGCAGGATTCATGAGATGGTGTGGATCTCATGAATTTAACCTGGCTACGAGGTGCCCACAGCGCAACAGTAGCATGATCAGTTGGATTGATGCAGGTAGATCAAAGTGACAGTGTCGGATATTGGAAGCGTGGATCAGAGTTGACAGCAAGTGCAGAGTGCATGGGTGCAAGAGTTCAAAAACGCAGTGGTTCCTGATGACATGTGAAGTTGGTAGCAGCAGAAGTCGAAGAATTTGATGATAGATGCATCAGACTGATTGAGTTGTTTGGAGCCTATTCAGTTTCAGAGGAGTTGCAGAGCAGATGCATGGAGTTGCATGGTGCTTGTGAAGGTTGCAGGGCGAATGCATGGAGTTGCATGTCGCATGCAAAGACAGTCCTTTCTTGTTGAGAGGGAGTGTTGAAGATGGCAACAAGAAACAGTGAAGGAGGCATCCTGAAACATCTTTCCTGATCCTAGTTGGAAAGTGATCACCTAAACTAGGTGGGGGCCACACAGGTGATTTTTGTCGCAAAGTCTATTTTTAGACTATGTCTATTTTTAGACATATGGATCATGGTCTATGAGTTGCAAGATGCTATTTATGGATGATTGGTCAAGTTGGTAAAAATAGATGGACCTCTATTTTTAGACATTGGGCGAAGTCTATTTTTAGACTGCCAGTCTAAAAATAGATCAGTCAAATATTATTAGCCCTTAATAATATTTGGACTATAAACATTATATTATCCTCTTGGAGCACTTCAGTTCGAGCTACGGATGTGGCACATGCAGCTGACAGAAGTAATTACGCTATTCCTAGGGGTTAGTTGAGCTATTGCATGGTTGAATTCAGTTAGAACTCATGTGGCAGAGTTTGGTGGAGTTGATGAGACAGTTGATGGAGTTGTGTTCGGTTTAACTTAGTTGAACTAGTTGTATTTAGTCTAACCGATAAATACACTAGTGATGAGTGGTGTGAATTAATTATTAATTAATTCACTAATTATTAACTCATAAATCAACTAAAGAACACATCAGTTAACTGCAATGCATGGACAGTTCAGTGGAGACCAGTGTTAGAGGTGGGTGAAAGGGTGAGTGTGGCTATCAATTGTGACTATACTTGTGCATGAGATTTGCACACACATTGATTGAGATTGCCAATGAGGATTGCGCAGTACAAGCCAAGGGGATTCGAACTTGGATCTCATTCATTCTCATCTTGGATTGCGCAGTAGAGGCAGGCAAAACAGTGGAGGAGATTTGAACCTGTGACTTGTTCAGATCTGAGCTAGTTTGTGTGTAACAATTGGAGATAGTGCTGAGAGCTTGTGAGGAGTTTGTACTATGTATTGTTACATGTTATCTATCATTATAATATACAGATAGTTGGGGGTTTTCAGCTGTATGCTTTCCCCATTACATACTGTATTATATGTGTGTTTGATTATGTTTGAATGTGCGCATGCGACTGCTTCTATTTCCGCATATTGATGATCAATTGTAGAAGAGGTTATGTATTATGCATGAAGCTTAAATAGTGTGTAATCAGGATAATCTCGTTGAATAATTTAGCTATTATTCAAATTTCTACATGGTATCAGAGCGAAGTTGATCATCGGATCTATTACAATGATTACATTTTATTTTGGTAGACAGAGTCTGTAAGCGGGCTAGGTAGCCTCTGGATCCATCCTTTCTTTGAAAGGTGATATATCCAGTAAATGCCCCTACAGTCAATCTCTGTGCTAGAAATAATTTGTTCTCACATATCTGAAGCGGTTGAGTTTTGAGCTGTTGGAATTCGAATTTGCAGCAGTGTTTTCTTGGTGTCGAAGTCAAAATGTCTTATCAAGGATTGCGATTGGAGTATGCTCTTGAAGGCAACTCAAATTATATTGCATGGAGAGATAGGATGGAGGCGGTGCTCGATGACAATGGGCTGAAGGAGTTCATAGATGTTGAAGTTCCAAAGCCTAGCGATGCAGCCTTGGTTGAGGCTTGGAAAAGGAAGACAACAAGGTGTCGAAGGATTCTCTTGGAGGGCGTGAAGGATCACATAGTATCCAGCCTGCATGGTAAGGCTTCTCC
The DNA here is from genome assembly GCA_034641835.2 of Pinus albicaulis. Taxonomy (NCBI): domain Eukaryota; kingdom Viridiplantae; phylum Streptophyta; class Pinopsida; order Pinales; family Pinaceae; genus Pinus; species Pinus albicaulis. The sequence continues at coordinate 24,704,532 of CM076583.1, read as the reverse complement.
ATTTTTAATGTGGAAAGCCTTGACAGATTTATTCCAAAGCAAGAGCGACCAGAGGAAGTTGGCACTCTAGGATAAAATCAGGAAAATAAAGATGGAGAATAATGACACTATTCCAGTATACTTGACAAAGTTTGTCCACTGTAGGGATGAGCTTGGGAGTGTAGGAATTAGTGTGGATGATGAGGACTTGGTGGACTTGGCTCTCCTTGGTCTTCCGAAGAGTTGTAACTCCTATCAAGACTCTGTCAATGGTCGGGAGAAATTTCCAGGATGGGAGCGACTTTGGTCGGATCTTGTGCAAGAGGAGATAAGGCGGAGTACTAGGGATGGATCTTCATCAAAGGCCAGGATCTCATTGCGCTTCGCATTTTCATTTCTCCCTTTCACTATTCCACTAATCGCCGATTAGATCTCTGCCATCCATTCCTACAAATCCGATGGCTCCCATCTTTCCGCTCATTCACTTACTCCGTTTTCCTCTTGTTCAAAACTCCGCTTTCTCTTTTAACCTCAACCGTTCAATCTGCAAATCTAACGGTCCTAACTCAACCCCACCATATGTTCTGCCCACACACATTGCTGCCTATCGCGCTTTCCCATAACCGTCTGATCTGGAGCTCCACATCTGATGGACAGAAATGCATTTCGCAAAATTTTTGTGCACAAGGGGTTAACGTTCCGAAATTATGCGAAGTGGGCGGTTTAGATTTCCACGTGTCAGGTGCTGAGTGGAATCGTGTTGTTTTGGGTGATACCGCTTACCTCCTATTTTATTTTGCGAAAAACCCTCCTATTTTCCGCCTTACCACCCTCCGCAACGTCATTTCCATTATTAATCATAGCCATTGGTTGTTCTAATCCAACGACCCACATTACATCGCGGCCTCCTTCGTTTGTTACTCATTGATTCTCCCAAATGATTTCGTTGGGCGATCCTTGCCATTGTTCGTTCTAATCTAACAACCCACATTCAATCTCTCCCCCATCCATTTTCCATTCATTCATTCTCCAAGTGACCTCATCGACAGATCTCAACCGTAGATCACTGTTGATTGATGTAATCCAACGGTCCACAACTCACCTCGCACTCAACCTTCATCTGTGCCCATTTTCGCCTTCCGCCATGTTTTTCACCCATTTTTTGTTGCAAATCACGATCCTTCCATCGTTTCTCCTCTGCCCCCAAAGCCTCTGCAAGAAGTCCAACCGAGCCCGCTTGGATTTCATAACATGTTTTTCATTTTTTGTAGGTTTCAAAAGTGGTGAATTCGTTCTGTCTCCATAGTCACAGTCATGATGATATATAGTGCAGAATGACCATCACAGAGCCAAAGATAGCGGAGGAAGACACCATTAAGGAGGTTTAAGAGCATGCCTATCATAGATCAGTGTTATTAACCCTGACATAAACCCTCCAGCGCCTCTGTAGCCTGCATATTCACACGAACAAGTCAGCAAAGGTTTAAAAGTGTATCAGAAGAAGATTAAAAGGATCAACGCACTATATTTAAGGCCTAATCACAATTACAGACATAAAGGACACGGATGCATACCCGAAGATGATCAAGGTGGCTTAATGAAGCCTAAAGCACACATCAAGCCATATCAGTGCTTTCATATTAGCAGAATGTTTTTTTCCTAAGAAGGACAAGTTACCACAAAATTTTCTATGCCTCATCGAGCCCATAACAATTATTACACTAGCAGAAAGCTCCTAGAACTGTCAGTGCATTTATTATGAAGTATGGAAGACCTGCAAGCCAGGATATCCAGCTTGCTTATCTCAGAAGACAAAACAGAGCACCAATAACTAGAGATTACTTCAAGAAATATACCTGGAGTTGCTGTCAACCTGACAAAGACTTCTAGACCATCCTAAAGGGTACACAAAGTCAATGTAGAACCATTATGCAAAGTGGGCATTGGAATACTTCCTCCCCTCTGTCTTAATGGATCATTTAAGTCCATATCTACTACTCCACCTCCTCATTCACCTATAAGTATCCATTGAAGATTCATTGTAAATATTTGGGATTTATTTGACTGTTAGAACTGTTATTGAGAGGAAGTAGCTGAGTAATTTGTAAATAGTAGGTTGGGAAGAGAATTTTGGACTGTAAAAGCCATTGGGCTCAAAGTATGTGATTGGTTTTTCACATCAATTGAACAAGCAGATTCACAGGATCCTGGTCTATATTATTGGTGATGTTTTCCTCACTATAATTGTTTCCTTTCATGTTTTTCATACTGTCCATTATTCTCTGATAAAGAACATCAAGCATAGATTAGGACATACTTCTGGAAGTACCCTAAATCTCACTGTTAATATTTATCTCTATGTTTTCCCTTTGATTTGTGTATCTAAGAACAAATTCAACATAATTTAACCAGTATAGAAGTTGGTTTGTCCATGCTTACTAATGTATGAATTTAGAGTTTGTCTCTTGGATGTTCTTGTTTGGTTTCAACTGAAAGAATTAGGAAACTGGGAGATTAGAGTTGTCCCACTAGGTTCCTTTTCCAACAGTTAGCTTTTCTAAGATCCCTTTGAGTTAGCGTCAAAATAAGTGAAGGTTAAAAGTCTTTCTCTGATCTTAGGCCTTGCTTTGTGTTTAACCTTAAATGTTTTCTACTTTCTGAAAGCGGTTATGAGGACTGCTGGATTGTTTTCCTTAAGAGTATGCTAAAAGTAGGTTAATTTAGAAGTATTTACCTGATCTTAAGCTACCTTTTGCGTCTTTATTGAGAGTTTCTTTTGAAGTATGTCAAAATCAGGATAGGTTAAAAGTCCTTACCTGATCTTAGGATGCGCTCTGGTTTCTTTCTTTCACCTCACTTCTTAATGTTCCATCTCACCATCTATCTAAAAATATCCTTTGGTATAGATGACTTGCCCTATGGAAACCCTTGGATAGTTGTTATGCAAGTAAACCCTTTTATGACTCCATAGCCCAATGGATTGGCACTTCTCTTAACCTATCTTCCCATGCTGAAACATCCTGCTATTTTTTTCCTTCTTTACTTCACATAACCTTCTCAGTTAATGATCTCCAACCAAACAAACAAAATAAAAAACCCTTGTGCTTCATACCTAACCTAATACCATAAACTGACCTTAAAGATATATCATTCTTTACATTTATAGAGAGATCCCTCTCTGGATCTGGGAGGGTTAGATCCTAGGATCCCAAAGTGGTTTGATGTTGTCTTGTCTTTTGGTTTTGCTAATCTGGCCAAAACACAGGAACCCCAATAGATGTCAAGTTTTTCTACCCAAGATTTGGCAGTGCACTTGGATGACCCATCAAAATTGGGTAAAAAAAATCTGCCCATAGTATGGTGTCGATCATGATTTTGAATGAATCCACCACTTCTATGATGATGCCTTGGTCTTCTATTGTCCTTCACTTGACAAAACTCCTGAAAAATCAAGTGATATTTGAACTTCTGAATTTGAGATTCATAATCCATAAAATAGTCTTCAAGGGATTCTTGCTCCTGAAACCCTTCATTTCCCACAGCCAAAGATGTAGGCATAGTAGAGCATTGGGAAACTTGTGGTTGATGCATGGGTTGATCATTCCAGTGATGAGACATGCCAGAGCCTTCTCCATGATGAAATCCTTTAGGGGATTCCTTGAATCTGTCCATCCTCATCTCTTTGATCTCTCTAGCAATGTCTTGCATGGCTCTAAGAAGGATCTTAGGGAACTCCTCTTCATCTTCACCTCCAGATAAGGGGGTTTTACCCTTGTCTTCTTTCTCATCAGTATAATCAAACCTTTTGTGTCTTCTATTTTTATACCTCTTCTATCTGTCAGTAAGAGGATATCCTTCTTCAGATGACATACTTTCTTTTAGAATGCATAGGCTGTGCCAAGATGATGCTCTGATACCACTGTAATATTCCCAAATGGGAAAAGCAGCAATATAGTGCAAAATGATGGAACAATAACGCAGATCATCACTTATGAAGCAAGAGGCCAATATGGAGACCTTTCATATGTATTTACAACATCAAAATATATGTAAAAGATGGCCCATAAGATGCATAATAGGAAATATAAGTTTCTAATGGAAAAATATCATGTAATAAGAGGTGCTACAACCATGTATAAAAAATGGAAAACCCTTATAGTGTTATTTTATTTGCTCTACACAAACAGTAGATTATACATAAAATCTAGAGCTTATATGTGCTCCAAAATTTAGATCTATATCAAATCCATGCACTATACAAGCTCCTTTATAGAACCCCTTTGGGGTTTTTAGCAAAACACCAAGTACAAGATGTAGATCTGAGATTTAAGACTGTAGATATACTAAAAATTACAGATCTGGAAAGTGGGGCTGATATGATATGATCAATAAAATAGCCTCCTTGAATAGGTCTTCAAAGTGAAGGGAAGATCCCCAACACTAGAAAATCAACTCTCCAAATGGTGTGCCAAATCACCTTGCAACTCCACCTACAGAAATAACGCAAATATGGAAGTAAACCGCGCTGTAGGGATCAAAATATGGTTTTCCTGATGCCAATATTTGAAAATAGGATCCAAAGCCTTCAATACTGTCCTCCAAATGAACTGAACACCTCCTCCACTAAAAATGAGCACTGAAATGGCCTAGATCTAAAAGATCAAGTCTTCACTTGCTGCAGCTTTCAAAAACAACCAAACCCTCAACAGGATCTACGCTATAGTTGAAAGAAGAAGTTTGGCCCTAAGTTAGATAGTGGACAATGTAATACAAACTCTCCCAAGAGCTACTCAATGGGAAGAGGTGAGATTCCTGATCAGGAACACCCAATGCTAAGCAACATTCAATCTTAGCTAAACATCAAGAGAAAGATATATGTCTAAATAGACCATATATTCAAAAAATATCATATACATCAACAACCTTCTAATGCTGCCATCCTCTTCCTTTTATAAGTCAAGAGCTTGCAAACCCTAAACCACATCCAGTGATAACACTCCTTTCACACAAAGCATCTCCATCTAAAACTGCACTGTACTCATTGATGACCACTCCTCCATGACAACACTATAGATTTGGTCAAGGTTGACCCAATCAAAATGATCCAATCCCTTTCACACCAAGGGTGCTTTAATTAAGTTGCCAAGATTTTCCTTTTTCACATCTGGCATTGATTTATTCATGATTAAGGAGAAATATGGAACTCCTTTTCCCTCTTATTCTTTAAACAAAGCAATAAAACAAAAATGAATATTCCAATTAGCTCATGACTAATTGGAAATATTAAATTGGCAAAGCACAAAAAAGGATTAGAAAGGACCGTTGGATCTGAGCTTCGATCAATGACGAAGATTGAATCACATCATTGCATTACAAACCCCTTTTCATTTTATTTTCCTTTAAAAACATTAAACTTCACCCATTTCCGCCTTTCCAATTTATATTCCTACTTTACCTTTTTCACCGCTATATCATTGTTCCACCTCTGCTTTCCTGATTTCCCCAAGTGCAATTAAAGTGGGCCATTATCCCTGACACGTCACCCTTCCCTCACCATCCATCGTGTTAACACTCAGATTTTCCTTGAAGTTGTAGAGAAAAGGAAAGGGGTTAGAGGTAACCACAAACCAACCTTTAGATACAGAATCTAGCCAATCTGTATCCAGAGAGGGCTCTCTCTTTAAAATTTAGCTTTGTTTTAGGAGGTATTAGGCTAGTTATAAAGCTCAGGGGTTTTGTTTTGAATTTAATTGATGGAGTTCTTTAGCTGAGATTAAGATCAAGTAGTTTTAGTCGATTGGGATAATGGAGTCAAAGGATTGGCTGCATTGCCTTAAGTTTTTTAACAAAAGATGGTTTATCAGGGCAAGATAATCAAACTAGAAACAATTATAGATCTAAAGTGAATGGAATGGAAGTCAAACGGATGAAAGGCAGTTAAGAATCTTTCAACACATTTATAAGAGGGAAAATTGAGTGATTATTAACAAAGAGCAATTAAGTATTCTTTATTAAATAATCAAAATGCTTAAACTAGTAAAATAGGAGCAGTCAAGAATTCACTGTTTATAACCAACTTAGAAGAAAACATATAGAATAATAACGATTGAAAGCAGATTACACTTAAGTACCTTCTGATTTATTCATTTTCGTTAATTATTCAGAGATGAAACACAAGTGATATAATAAACAAATGTAAAACTTCAAAACATGAGATAGAGATGACTTATTGATCCTTCATTTGACACATGAATCCCGAGAAAAGTCTTCTGCCTCAATTCCTTGTCCAGTTTTGCCACGAAAAATTTCTCCAAAGCTCTTTATTCCAAAATATTCAATGTTACATCAAAGTAAATCCACCTTCAATAACCCGATTGAGGGCTTATTTATACAAAAAATTATTTAAAAATATCTCATAACAAAACGAGATATAATCTAAGATGACTCATGAATAAGTTACAATAAAAATAGAGACAGATGGTCTCGTAGATAAGACAAAAGGCAATTGATGTTGTGCTGTTTCCTCCTTTTGAGAATGTGCTGGAGGCAGGACCTATATTTTGGCTCATTGTTGTCCTCTTCAGTAATTTTGTTCTAATTGTCTTGCTTCAATGATACTCTTTGTTCTTACTGATACACTTTAACTGAATCGATACTCTTTGACCTTTGTTTATCCCTTTATCCTGTAGTAAAATAGGCAAAATTTCATATAAGGATAAATTTTACAAAAGTTCAAACAGATCTTCCCACCATTTATCTTCTACTATTCTGGTCCGTTGAAGCTTCCTCAATGTTTCATCAGCCTCAGTATATCTGAAGAAGTTAGGCTGATTTGGAAACAAATGTTTTACTTCATGCTCAAGATAAAACAAATTCTCTAATCTGTCATGAAGATTCCTTCCTGTAGGTAATGTTGCTTCTGATGAAATAGTTGAGGAACTGGCTTGATTGTGAGCATGTTTGTCCAATTTCACAACATAACTTTCCAGGTCCATTATTTTATCTTCTGAAACCATAGGGCTGAGCAACCCTTTATTTAACAAAATATCAAACCTTTCTATGAAAGCAATGATTTCTCCTTGCATGTCAAAACAGCTTCGTTCTAAATTTTACATAAGAGTTCTTTTAGTAAAAACTCTTTTTATCTCTAAGATTGTTCCAGTTCTGTCCTCAATACCAAGCTCTGCAAGTTGCTGTCTAGTTTGGGTGTTTAGAAATTGTATGAGCTGATTGGCTTCCTCAGGCCTATTTCCTAATTCTTCTCTTGTATGTTCAACTTCATCCAGAGCTACTTTGACCAAATCATTCTGCTCGTATATTATCTGAATTGAAGACCAGATGTCTTTTATTGACTGGATAATATTATCCCAAAGAATTTCATTTATTTCTCTTAAAGGTTTCTCCAATGTGAGATCCTTTTCCAAATCTTAAACCAAATTTTCCAACTGTTTGACTTCTCTTGTTTTGTCAGCAACAGTCATTTTTGAAACATCATATTTATGTTCTAAACCTAAACATCTTACCTGACTTGATCAAAAGAAAAGAGATATTTATATGGTCTGGTAATGTCTAGGTTTAATCTTTCCATCACAACCTTGGGCATTAAATTGTGAGACGCTCCAGAATCAAGCATGGCGTTATGAAGTATTTTGTCATGTACATTCAAACTCACATAAAATGGAGGAGTTCCTCCACTTTCTGGTTTTCCATTTACTTCAGGGCCAGAAAGTAATTTGGGTTGATCATCAAAAACATTTACTGAATCATCCATTCCAGTAATGTTAAGGGATTTTCTAATTTGGCTTCTATAGACATCATGTTTAGCTAATTCTACCAACGGAACAACCCTTTTTTAATTTTCCTATTTCAGCTTCTAGATTGAAATATTTTTCTGTTTGAGCTCTAGTATTTTGAACAGTTGGATTTTCTCTATTTTTTGTGTCTTCAGTGTTTTTCTCTTTTCAGGAGTGGGATTATGAGTTGAAGTTGTTTCTGAATTAATTTCTGCTAGTTCTTCTACATTTCATGTAGGAGGAAAAGTATTGGAAAGTTTTTTATTATTCAGTTGATTATCAGACACATCTTCAATTATTGGGTTAGCGGGGTTATGACTTGCTCTAGAAAGAATTTGTACAGGAGAAATGTTAGTTTTACCTTTGAGGTTTTGTTTCACAGCTTTCTGTTTTCTATTCTCTGGCACGTCAATCCGTTTGCTTCTCAAGTTGTATTGTTTATGAACTTCATAAATTGTTGAGTCATATCCTTCCTTAAAATCAAAAGTTTCTCCTGAATGAGTTTGAAATGTTTCAAGAATGTGATTTTCTTGATCATCTTGAGATAGGAAAACTTCTGGTTCATTCTTGTTCTCAGTGAAGTTATTTATTTCAACATCCTCATTTGGTTCCTCAGAAGATGAACCTTCAACAAAATTTTCCTGGAATGGTGGCCTAATGTTTTGGTCAGGAACATTTTTTCCAGTATTTTGGTTCTGATTTCTTCTGAAGTTTGGGTTTCTAACAACATTTTGACCATCGCCAGAAGAATTCCTTTCGATTGTCTCTACTCTGTCTCCCAGTCTTTCCATCCCTTTAATAATTGCATCCAACTTTCTTTCAAAAGTCGAAGGCTCTTCGTTTATAGGCATCCTTCTGTCAGCTCTAGCTCTAGCTCGTTTTTCGATCAGGTTAGCTTCAACACTAACAACTATGCTTTGCATATCTTCTAGAGTTTGAGGAGCTCTCTCCCTAAGTGAATATGCTATGTCAAAATCAAATCCATCAGGGAATTTGACCAATACTGAATCCGGAGGAGGTCTAAGGTTTTGGGGAACAACATTGTAAGCTTCATTGAATCTAATGATATAATCTTGCACTGCTTCATTAGGTCCTCTCTTCAATTTTCCAAAGTCTGATAGGATTTGAAGAGGATCTTTCTTCTTCTCCCATCTGTTTAAAAATGTTCTATAGAGGGTTGGTAAGTCAGTAATACTGTCTACAGCAAGAACTCTGAACCAGGTTCTAACTTCTCCAGTAAGATTTTGGACAAAAATTCTCATTCGTACATCATCAACATCTATTTCACAAAATTCAAAATAATCTGTCATTCTTTTAGTATACTGTTGAGCAGTGTAAGTACCAGAACCATCAAAAGGATGATTTTAGATTGGTAATCTTGAGGCATAGCCCCTAGATTGGCTGGTATCCTTAAGGGAGCATATATGTTTTCCATTGGAAGAGGAAGTGGGATAACAGGTGAGGTTGGTATATGAATGATGGGTGGAGGAGTGGAAGGAGTAGTTTGTGGTTGAGAAGTTTGGGGAAAAGTAGATGAACTTGGGGAAGCTGAAGTGATCACATAAATATTTGAGGTTTCTTCAAAGGTCAGTTCAGATTGGATGGAATTTTTTAAATGTTTATCAAGATGTGAAGTGACAAATTCAAATTGTAAATCGTCAAGAAATAATGGATTAGGAACTAAATTGGACAACTCGGATTAAGAAAAATTCACGAATAGAGAAGTTTCAAAATGTTCATCAAATGGTTTGTCTTCAAGATAAACAAACTTCAGAGGACAAGAGTTTGATCTAAAAAGAGGTCGAGAACTCCCAGAGCTTTCTTGACTCTCTTGTCTTCTCAGAATTCTGGGAATCAGATTTGGATTCTCAAATATTGGTGGTGGGTTAGGGTTAGGATTTGACCTGGTATAATGATTCCTGTCTGAAGCTAGTTTTCTGGATGATTTATATTTTTGGTTTTTTATTTTAAATGGAATGAAAGTACAACTTCGATAAACTCTTCAAGAAATTTAAGATTTTGGGTTAAAATTTTCTCAAAGATTTATTGAACTAGAGAAACTGATTGAATGTTTGAAACCAAAGTTCAGTCTATAAACTAGACTAGAGATTGACTGAAGTAGCATTTATTTACTATGAAATTGCTGAGCAAAAGCATTTCAAAGGCTACCTGGCTAATCTTCAGACTCCGTTTGTAGTTTATAAATCAAACAATAGTAACAATAAAATTATTCAGATCCCCAGTATGGTCGCCACTATGTTAACACTCAGATTTTCCTTGAAGTTGTAGAGAAAAGGAAAGGGGTCCGAGGTAACCCAAAACCAACCTTTAGATACAGAATCTAGCCAATCTGTATCCAGAGAGGGCTCTCTCTTTAAAATTTAGCTTTGTTTTAGGAGGTATTAGGCTAGTTATAAAGCTCAGGGGTTTTGTTTTGAATTTAATTGATGGAATTCTTTAGTTGAGATTAAGATCAAGTAGTTTCAGTCCATTGGGCTAATGGAGTCAAAGGATTGGCTGCACTGGCTTAAGTTTTTTAACAAAAGATGGTTTATCAGGGCAAGATAATCAAACTAGAAACAATTATAGATCTAAAGTGAATGGAATGGAAGTCAAATGGATGAAAGGAAGTTAAGAATCTTTCAACACATTTATAAGAGGGAAAATTGAGTGATTATTAACAAAGAGCAATTAAGTATTCTTTATTAAATAATCAAAATGCTTAAACTAGTAAAACAAGAGCAGTCAAGAATTCACTGTTTATAACCAGCTTAGAAGAAAACATATAGAATAATAACGATTAAAAGAAGATTACACTTAAGTACCTTCTGATTTATTCATTTTCATTACTTATTCAGAGATGAAACACACGTGATATAATAAACAAATATAAAACTTCAAAACATGAGATAGAGATGACTTATTGATCCTTCATTTGACACATGAATCCTGAGAAAAGTCTTCTGCCTCAATTCCTTGTCCAGTTTTGCCACGAAAATTTTCTCCAAAGCTCTTTATTCCAAAATATTCAATGTTACATCAAAGTCTAAGAATCCACCTTCAATAACCCGATTGAGGGCTTATTTATACAAAAAATTATTTAAAAATATCTCATAACAAAACGAGATATAATCTAAGATGACTCATGAATAAGTTACAATAAAAATAGAGATCGATGGTCTCGTAGATAAGACAAAAAGCAATTGATGTTGTGCTGTTTCCTCCTTTTGAGAATGTGCTGGAGGTAGGACCTATATTTTGGCTCATTGTTGTCCTCTTCAGTAATTTTGTTCTAACTGCCTTGCTTCACTGATACTCTTTGTTCTTAATGATACACTTTAATTGAACCGATACTCTTTGACCTTTGTTTATCCCTTTATCTTGTAGTAAAATAGGAAAAATTTCGTATAAGGATAAATTTTACAAAAGTTCCAACAGATCTTCCCACCATTTATCTTTTGCTATTCTGGTCCGTTGAAGCTTCCTCATTGTTTCATCAGCCTCAGTATATCTGAAGAAGTTAGGCTGATTTGGAAACAAATTTTTTACTTCATGCTCAAGATAAAACAAATTCTCTAATCTGTCATGAAGATTCCTTCTTGTAGGTAATGTTGCTTCTGATGAAATAGTTGAGGAACTAGCTTGATTGTGAGCATGTTTGTCCAATTTTGCAACATAACTTTCCAGGTCCATTATTTTATCTTTTGAAACCATAGGGCTGGGAAACCCTTTATTTAACAAAATATCAAACCTTTCTCTGAAAGCAATGATTTCTCCTTGCATGTCAAAAAACCTTTATTCTAAATTTTGCATAAGAGTTCTTTTAGTAAAAACTCTTTTTATCTCTTATATTGTTCCAGTTCTGTCCTCAATACCAAGCTCTGCAAGTTGTTGTCTGGTTTGGGTGTTTAGAAATTGTATGAGCTGATTGGCTTCCTCAGGCCTATTTCCTAATTCTTCTCTTGTATGTTCAACTTCATCCAGAGCTACTTTGACCAAATCATTCTGCTCGTATATTATCTGAATTGAAGACTAGATGTCTTTTATTGACTAGATAATATTATCCCAAAGAATTTCATTTATTTCTCTTAAAGGTTTCTCCAATGTGAGATCCTTTTCCAAAGCTTAAACCAAATTTTCCAACTGTTTGACTTCTCTTGTTTTGTCAACAACAGTCATTTTTGAAACATCATATTTATGTTCTAAATTAGTAAGTTGTAAATTTGTAAATTGAAGTTTTTTTACTTGCAGTTTCAAGTCATTCATTTGCTTTACTAATTCTTGAGAATTTAAATTAGAAGTATTTACTTGTGATGACTCTGCTGGCCGACCTGTTGGAGATGTACCTGTACCTGTAATTGCCTCTGTTGTAGATGTTGGAAGAGCAGATTGTTTGTCTTTCAATGCTCGCTCAAGCTCTCTTTTTGTTTCAGTCAGTTGCTCATTCATCTTCAAGAGAAAATCCATCATTTCCTCTTCAGAGTTTTTCTTTATTATTTTTTCAGTTTGTGGATGTCTGGAGGCTGGCAATTTCAACTGTTTTCTCAAAGCTGCAATGTCATCATCCTTTTTCTTTATTAATGCTTCTATGCCTTTGACATCCTTGGGATTGTGACCCAAATTAATTATTATTTCCTCCAAAGTTTTAATTCTGTTTTCTTTAGCCTGAGATGAGGCTCTTTCAATCTGTAGTTGTGCATTTGTGTTCTTTAAAGAATCTTGCAATTTATAAGCTACCATTGCTTTATCAGTCAGTGTTGAATAGATCATCTCTCCTATTTGCTTGTGTAGCTCAATTTGGTCTAAATGATGGATATCCTTTGCTAAGACTTCAAAATTAGTCCTGATGTAATCAGCAGCTGTTTGGGGTTGCTGCACCTTGGGTTTGAAATGGCTCATTAACATTTTTCCTTGTTTGATGTCAAAAGATGACATCAATCTTTCTTGATTCTTTGGAGCCATTTTCAGATATTGATTATATAATTGAATTCTCAGTGGATCGTTCCTGGCCGATATTGATAAATGTATTTTTGATGTCCCAGTCCTCTTTTACTGGAGGCTTGAAAGAAGATATCTCTGTGCCTTTTTGTTTCTGTAGTTCCTTTCTTTGAAATGTAGTGGATTCCCCACTACCTGCACCTGTTTGTTGACTATCTTCTCTTTCTTGGCTGTCAGAAATTTCTTGAACTGATTCAATTTCTGGAAGAGTATTTAATATTTTCCTTTTAGTACCATGCTGCTCTGTAGATCCACCAACAGGGGTGGATGTTTCATCCTCTCTCTTTTTCCCTTTTTTCACATTAAGAGGAGTTTGTAGATTGGAAATTTCTGGCTCATTGATCTGAACTGGAGGGATTTGTACATGACCTTGTTCTTTAGATATCTCTGGTTGCTCTGTCATTGTGAAATTTTCAAATACTTGTATGTCCGGTTCCTTTTCTTTTCCTTTTGATTCTACTGCCACTGTACTGATCTCCTACAAATGTTGTTGTGAAGTTCCTGCTGAAGAAGGTCCTGCTGTCTGTACCTTCCCAAAATAGTCTAGGTCAAGTATCATTTCAAGGTCTTTCATTACATTATCAACATTGACCTGCTCACTATCTTTCTCTATCAAAGTTCTTTCCACCCATTCATCTGTATTTGCATATTGTTCAATTTCTGGCATCCTAAAATGAATGTATGGAGACAATTTGTTTTTCATTCTTCTGTCACAAATAAAGCTATATGGATCATAGGGCGCCCAGTAGAAACTCTTTTGTAATTTGAGGTAGTCTTCTGAAATCCTTTCGGCTTCTTTTCCAGCCTCCCTAGAATTACAAACAAAGGGACCTAATTGGCTCTTTATCCCGAGTTGCGCATTTTTCTTGGCATTACAGAAGTGAATTATGTCTGAATTGTTCATTTGTCTGAAGTACTCTAATGCAAAGAGTCTCATGGGGACATATCTTGGCAATTTGAAAGGGCACAATTCACATCCATAAATTTTGAAATCAGTATGATTCTGATACAAGTACCAGTCTCCCACCTTATATTGTTTTGAGAGCTGAAGGATTTTCTTGATTTCATTACTGACTCTAGGAGGAGAAATTCCAGTTAACAAAGTGGTTGTTGGATGTACAAACAGATCAATAAACTCGTTATAGGAGTAAGGAGAATCAGAGGAATGATGGGTGATAGCAGACCAAAAGATGACTGACCTAGGGTTTCCTTTAGCATCAAGTTTCTGAATATGGAAAGGAAAACTTTCTGACTGATAATATATCATGAGATGATATATGAAAGAAGAATATTTGAATACTCTCGCATTTCCAAATCTCATGAACTGATCATGGATTTTGTCAGCAATATAAGATGCAAAGTCATACCTAACAGCAGGAGGCTGTCCAGGGGTAAAAATAGACAATAATACTAGGGTCAATTGGTCAACATACTCACTAGTATTGAAGCCCATTATTGAAGATATCATGTTTAAAATAAGTCTGCCCTCATCAGTAAAAAAGGTATGACCATAAGGGGGAGGGCCTTTAGGCTGATGCTGTGGCAGCATAAAAGTCTGGCAAAGATGGTTTAACTCTTCATGGGACAATTTGGTAGACTTCTCAAGTAATTTAGCCATGGATAGGTGAGTGAGGGCTTGACCAGGTTGGAAATGTAGCATCTCATTTATGGACTGAGTAGTTATTGGGAAGAGGACATCTTGACTTGGAGATAAGACTGCTCTTTGATTAGGATCATAGTTGGCATGGCAAAAATGGATGATTTCAAGAAAAATACGGATTGCTGGGAGAAGGTACATGGGCATATTGGATTCCCAAAATCCAATTATGTCAGAACCATTCAAATAATTGTCTCTGCAGCGAAAAAATATTCGAAGAGTATTCTCACTGAGACCCAGGTCTTTAACTTGAAAATCCGTATCGGCCAAAGGTAAATAATCCAAGTCTTTGTGAGGAGCATTCAAAGGTGCTACATTTAAAGCCACATGAACTTCCATTTTTGGTTCTTGTGGATTCAAAAATGGAAATTCGGCTTATGGTGAAAAATTGAGCAAAATTACAAATTTTCGGGGACTCAATTTGAAATTATGGGACAATAGAAGACTCAAATATACTCTGTAGCAGTCTTTGGTGCGGAATTTAAAACGAAAGCCAGGATTTCACACAGTTTAAATGAGAAATGGGGTAAATACCTGTTTTTAAGAGATGAACTATGTTTAAACAGGTACAGGCTGCGGCGGGTGAATGCTGAATTACTGGTCTGGTAGTGGTCTTCAGCAGAATTCGGTTAATGACACTTGACAGTTGATTTTTTGAAATTATTTGCATGGAGGGTGTAGTCATTTTCTGCGTACAAAATAATGAAAAAGACGTGGGTTTTTGTTTTATTGGAAAATTCAAATGGTGGCGGATTTTTTATTAATTTATCGGGTGACGTTAGCAGGTACGGAAAACGAGTCACGGAGATGGGCGGTTTATGGTTTTCATCACACAGCTTTTTGGAGAAGGCGGTTTTGGGTGAATGGGAAGCGATTCCATTCAATGTTTGACACGTAGCTTTGTACTGTTTGGAAAACCGCCGGCCCATCACGCGTTATCTTTCGTACGCGGATGGCCAACGAAATTGATAACAGTCGTTGATTTCAGACTGGTCGATCGGACTGTTGACGGGACATGAAGATGACAGGATTTTAATGGCGCGGGCCCAACGCAATTAATCGTTAAATAAACTTATCGGGCGGGTTTTGGTTGGCGGGGGTCGGTTATTAACTAATTGTAAGAATTAATTAATCCCTTGTATAGTGGAGGGTAGGGAATGGTTTAAAATTGAAACTTAACCACGGTTAATAATGAAAAGATGTAACGGGGATTTTTACAAGGAATCATAGTTTGACCTTGGTTAAATGGGGTCGGGGGATAAAATATACGGGAAAAAGATTATTTTTTGAATCAAAACACGTAATAACACATGTTTCAATTGTTTTCAACATATTTTTATTATATGACAATTAAACCAAAGCGGTTCAGTTACCATAGGGGCGGGAATAAAATAAATATATATTTTTTAGCCAAAGGGTATAAAGTGGGTTTTTATTTGAATAAATAGGGATTAAATACTTTGGCTTAAAGTTTATAATACATGGGTTTTTTGGGATATTATATAAAAAGAGTTATATTTAATAGGAAAAGGTGATTTTTATAGGGAGCTAATATATAAATTAGAGTTAATATGATAAGGGGACAATGTAAACTCAAAATACTTTATAAGAAAGTGAATATTTCTAAAGCAAATTGCATTATAATAACTTCATCACGTAGACTTAGAATAAAAAGTGATTTTGAGGGTTTTTTATGAAATATGGCATGATTTTCCTAAGTAAAATGGGATTTTACTTAGGAAAAGATTTTTGGGAGGTGAATGAATATTTTTTTTTCTAAGTAAAACTATTCTATTAACAGAGAAAAATATTTACAGCTGGCCAAAGCCTGAACATTTCCCTATGCAGTGGAATTTGAACAAAAAACTCCTAAGGAACGCTTCCCTGCAGTAGGGAAACCAGTGTAGAGCAGTATTCAAGAAAAAATCCCTCGCAGGGGAGATATAAACATCAGTTTTTGGATCACAAAGCTGATAACAAACTGAAAGGTAGGCAAAACATTGACATAACAAGCTGATAACATAGACATTAAGACATACAAGGACAAGCCCAGTAGTGAGGGCTGAGACAGTGCACAAAAAGCAGTAGGAGAGGGTGGAACTACTCATCGGGAGCTTCTTCAACGACCCTACACCAGAATTCATCAAGGTTCCCATCGACATCGTACAGGTCCGCAATTGAATGGATCACCTTCCTGGATGAAGAAGGAACCATCCCTCCTCTCTCGTGACCAGCAGCGTTCTGCTCCGAGTTCATTAGACCACCAACATTCTGCACCTCGCTCGCTTGACCACCAGCTTTCAGCATCCCACTCGCTTGACCATCAGGCTCAATATTTACCATCGTCTACCCCTGCTGGGCAAGGCTACCAAATCCCTGCAAGTTCAAATTATCATTGTGCAACGAACCTTCCCGCATGCCAAAGGACGACACCAGGCTAGAATTGGGATCCACGCTCTGAGGTTCTTCATGAAAGGCCACTGTGATGGAGGCAGTGACCCGTGGTCGGCTGAGAGAACAAATGAAGGAGAAATGCGCAGTGTGAGTTTGTGCAGGGGGAGAAGAAGGAATGGGGGAGCCCAGGCAGCGACCTGAGCATAACCTACGACCACGAAGAGCTCTTTACTGACTTTCCTCATGAGAAGAAGAGGAAGAGGAGGTGATAGGAGTGGGGGAAGGACGTCGTAGCCGGCCACGAGAGAAACCTCTGCGACATCGCATTCGATGCCGGAGGCACGACATGAGAGAAGACGCAATGGGGAGATCAAAATGTGGAGGAATAGCCTGCCTAGGAGAGGAGACTAACGCGTGAGGATGCAACGAGAAAGACGCGAGCATACAATTACCAGCGAGAGAGAGGTGAAAATTGTTACCGAGATCAAGACAACAGTTCAAACTGCTTCTCTTACCAGTGGAAGTGCGATGGCAAGAGATGCCGACATCCGGAGAACAACTCTGTGCAACAGGCATGGGAAATTCCTCCATATAAATGAAATTCTCCATAATATCTCCTATGTACCGAAGAGTCCAGAGCCAAGGACCAGCAATAAATTGACCAGAGGGCCGAATCATAGCACAGTGCATAAAATCGTTTCGAGAATCGAACATGGGATTGTTACCAGTGCCAGGCATAAATGCCATAACACACCAAACAACCAAAATTAAATAGCCAGCGTCCTCTAACTCGCGGGATGGCAGGTGTCGCACCATCTTACTCCGCCCCATCCCATCAACTTAAACGCTGGCTCTCCACCCGCATCCGAGGGGGAGGTGAATGAATATTAAGTACTTAGGCTTTTCCAATTATTAGGCCGAGGGTACGGTCCCTCCAAAAGTCAAGGAAATGCCTTGAGCCCCTTTAATCTTCAAATACCTTACTGCCTATGGAAATTAGTGAATTCTTTAGGGAAAAATGAAGGGGAAGTTAATAATCTTGACTTTGCTTTGCTGTGAATTTTTTCCAATGTAGTATCTGCCTTTGCACCTGTGATGAAAGTAAAATTGAACACATTTGGAACCATCATTCATCAAATGTAATTCTGCAACAACATCTACCTACCCTACCTACTTTACCCTATCATTTTCTCTTCTTTATTAGGGTGCACTTATACTGGCAAACCCTTATCACAAATTTTCTTTTACATATGGAAATCTATCTAATTCTAACCTTATTACATCCAAGGGCTCAGATTAAACTGTTGAGCTCCTTTTATTAACTCTACCTATCTGCTTATCTTCCAAGATTAAAAAATTTGGTCAGATTTTATTCTCTATCTCTAAAACATGAAATTGAAAGATGAACTAGCCAAGTTTAAAATGTTTGACTATTCATCAATTGTGGCAATAAGATACAAGCTGCACACAATTTGTTTATTACATCAGAACAAAAAGTAGTGGCATTTAGATTTGCACACTTTCCTTGGCCTTTCTTTTGGTGGGGTTCATTTTCTTTTACTTTTTTGGCCAATTTTATTCTTTTTACCCTTTGATTTTTCTTTTAGGGTATACCCTCTTTACATTTTTTAAATTTTTTGATTTTTTAATAATATGGTAAACCTTTGCAACAAGAAAAGGTATGAACATATTACATAGCCCATCAAGTCAATCATGAAATATGACACCTATTGGTATATGAGGCTAACACATCGCAAGATCGCAACTTTACCTGTTCAACCACCGTTTCACATCACAAATATTATAACTTACCATTTGAAGCGCCCACAATGTATTTTGTTTAACTTGTAATGCGGTTGGTCCCACAACAACAACTTCACCCCTACTTCAAGCCGTTTGAAATACATTGATATATCATGAAACCTCGTAAAATTTTCCTTACCGTAGAAAACATACGTCGCTTTATAACTTCACCGATGCAGTGGACTCCATCTTGCCACATCATCCTCCAATCGGTGCACATCGCACTTCGCATGTTTTAGAGTTTACCTTTGCTGCTTAAAGTTAAGACTTGCGATCGCTGGGCTGCGGTTTGGTTCCACATCTCCTCCATGTCACCACCTTCTCCCCACGATTCGCACTTCACATCTTTTAGATTTTACTTTTGCTGCTAAACGTTAAGATTTGAGATCTGTGGGATGCGGTCCCGTCCCACCTTACCTGCCACGTCATCTTCGTACTTTGCATCACATCGCCGATTCAATTTCTTATAACTTAAACTGTAAAACATGTGATGTGTGATTTTATTTGGATGCGATAAGGTTTAGAACTAGAATCTAAACATTTTCAGGTCTAGGTAAATGGGTTTTTTTTCCGATGTTTTGTTTAAAAAGGGTCAAGTCGAGCATATGAGGCTTGAAAATCATTTTATGATGAAATAAGGTTAAATGCAGCCAAAAGGGCTCGGGTAGCAAAGAGACACCGAGGGTCAAGTTAGGAAAGGTGTTTTACCAAAATTGTTATGTTATAACGACATAAAGGACTTCTAGTGGAAATAAGCCCCAACAAGGTGTGCAAGCAAAGAAGGTCAAGTCGGGCACAAGGCGTCAATGTAGAACTGTTATGGTATACTAGCAGAAGCGGAAAAGGCAATAGAACACATCAACACCATCACCAATCAATGAAAAGTGGCCAACACTGCACAGATTTGATTACCCAACGCTGGTTTTCTGAAGAGCAGGGTCAGATGTCAGAGCCACCACTGGTTACCTCTTCGTGACCATCACAACCACCTCCAAGCTTATTGTTTGATCTTCCAAGGACCGATTGAAGCATTTGGATCTACGCAGAGTTGCCCAAAATTAATTCTACAGGCGGTGTCTTTGTCAGAGATTTCTGATCAGGCCTTGCATGGCCACACTTGTCCATTTTATGTTAAATTTTAATCAATGAAAGTTTTCCGAGTAAGACAGGGCAACCGACTTAGTTTTTAGATAAATACTACTTGCCTTAGTAGTATGAAGGGTTGGAGGTTGGAAAACTGGACCCTGTTGAAATTTTCATTGTAAGAAGTATTGGAACAATGTAACGATTTGAGATGGGCATCAATAATAAGGGACCATTCACAACATTCTTGAGCTATGTTAATGGTGATGTTTTTCCTCCATGCTAATGTTTTTCCTTTGTATTTTCATGCCGTGCATCAATTTATCTAATTTCAAAATAGAAAATTTAGATTAAGATTTGTTGAGAGAGCACCTTAATTATGTATATGTTTGTTATCTTAATGTTTTCCCTTGAGACCTGGATGAAGAATTCAGAGAATGTCTGCTCTGCATTTACGTTGAACCTTAATATCCTCCTCCTTTCCCATTTCACATTGTTAGTAAGATCAAGTCTGCATAGTTAGCTTGCCCTATGAATGCCCTTGAAAATTTGATGCACAATTTAGCCTTTTATGACTCCATAGCCCAATGGATTAAGTCTCACAGCTCTATCTATCCAACCACCCAATCAATCAAAACAAACAACCCTCAGAATTTCTATAACTAGCCTAATATCAACATTTAGAATTATCAAGCTAAATCATAAAAACAGAGAGAGCCCTCTCTAAGTCTAGGAAGGCTAGTTCCTGGACTCCAAAGTGGTTTGATGTTGTCCTCTGTCATTTTTTTTTCCAATCTCACAAATTACGGAGGGATAATATAATGGCAACCATACTAAGAAATTATTGAAAAAGCTTAATATTTCATCATAACTCAGAAACCCCAGTCAAAAAATTGTATGATTTGAGTATTTTCCAAGATTGGTATTTTGTTGTTGATGGTGGACAACAAGCCAGACACAAGAAAGTTGAAATCATCCACCTGGCAAATCCAATTCAGACCAGTTCCATTCAAAGACTCCACTGGAGGAGGGACCTGAAACATGACCAGTCCATCTAGAAAGAGAATGTATTCAAGCCCAAATTGGATTCATGAGATTGTTGTTTTTATCTGTAACTATGTTCTATCCTACTTTAAGCCTAATCAAGAGTACACTGCTAAGGTTTACATTGATCATTGGCAAATTAATGAGCCTCAAGAAGCTAAGCCCCAAATTGTAGACCATGTACATACTTATACACCTGTGCACATCCCTGATGCACTTGTAGAAAACCTAGTGGCACATGAGCCTTGTACTTCATCTCCTGCTATTGCAAAAGCTCCAATTGCTTATAAGCCTCCTTCTTTACTACCTATACCTGTAAAATTCCCAGACAGATACAAGCCTCTCATTTTTCCTCCTATCCTCCATGACCTCCTTACAAATTTTATCAATATCTACCCATATTTGATGGAAAAAATGCAAAGATCACCGCAGAAAGCACATTCAAAATATTTAGGATTTACTTGATCTTTTTGAGGTGGGAGAATATGATGTGTGTCTCAGAATGTTTTCCCTATTATTGCAAGGTAAAGTTAAAAATTGGTTTAAAGATATTCCAGCTACAAGCATTAGCAATTTTCACCAATTCACTTAAGTTTTTCTAGATAGATGGATGGTCGTGGGAAATGTTTTTCTCATCATAGAAGAGTATAACCATTTAAAAAGACAGCTAGGGGAGACAGTACAAAACTTTTCATCCAGGGTCAATAAGGTATACCATTCAATACCTGCTAAGATAAAGCCACCCCCAAGATGGGCTCTCTTGCACTACCCAGATGACTTTGATCTAGAGATAGCATTCTAGTTAAGAGAAAGGGACCCTGCAACCCTGGACGAAATGCAAAAGGTGGCAGTTGATGTGGAAGCCAACTTGTTGAATAGAGAGGAAAAGCTAAAGGTTGTGGAGAAGGATAAAATATAAAGAGAGCGATTGATATCTTTAAAGATAAAGATAGATATGTTGACAAAAAAAATCAACGAAATGATGCATATGATTAGCAGTAAAGAGGAACTTGATGTTCAGATACCTCCTGTTCCATTAGTTCCGGAAAAGAAAAATATCAATGTGTAAGGAATTTATAGTGTAAGTTCCTTAGATCAAGAACCAAAGGTCACCTCTTACAAACAGATCACAAATCAGTACACAAGTATAATCACGTGGTTAAAACCCTCAAAGAGGGAAACAGTCCACGGCCTGAGCCAACGTGACCACTTCAGGCAATTTATTAATATAAAAAGAAAAGTTACATATTTTTCTCTCATAAATGGTTACCAGACAAATGACCCTCCATGCTCTTTAAATAGAGATCATGGACCAATCGGGTGTTCAACCACGGATCAAGTGTCGTTAATATCAAGGAGAGAGATAACCGTCGGATCACTACAAATCGTGACCGTCAGATTATAAGTTACAAATGTACATGGTAAAGAAACACACTTTACCTAACTCTACACTAGACTAAGTTATTCTTAACTATTTCCTATGTGTTGGAATATCCTAACATCCCCCCTTAAGAACAACTTGGGATAGGATTGAATGATTTACAAAGGTGACTCAAAAGGAGCCTATTTCCTATGTGTCGAAATTTCCTAACATCCCCCCTTAAGGACAAATTGGGATAGGATTGAAGGATTACAAAAGTGACACAATAGGAGAAGGAAGGAGGCATTAGAGCCTATCCCCCCTTAATGACAACTTTCCTGAACTCTAATCATGGATCAAAGTTTGGTAAACTTCGCTTCTGTGAGAGTCTTTGTAAAGATATTAGCTACTTGAGCATTGGTTGGACAATACTGCACTTCAAGAACACGATCATGAATGAGCTTTTAGATGAAGTGTATGTGGAGTTCAATGTGTTTCATACACTGATGTTGAACCGGATCTTTACATCGCTGAATGGCACTATGATTATCACACAAAAGTGTAGTTGGATGTTGGTGATGGAGACCAAATTCAGACAGAATTTGACGAAGCCACATGGCTTCCTTGCTGGCTTTAGTTGCACCACGATATTATGTTTCTGCTGAACAAAGAGAGATGGCACTTTTTTTCTTACAAGACCAAGTAATAGGTCTTGAACCAAGAGTGAATACATATCCTGCAGTAGACTTCTGATCACCCGGGTCACCAGCCCAATCAGAATCAGTGAAACCAATCAAGAATGTAGATGCTCCTACACTATAATGAATCCTGAACTAAAATGTACCTCGAATATATTTAAGTATTATTTTAGCTGCTTTCCAGTGACTTTCATGAGGTTGGTGCATAAACCGAGCGACAAGACGAACGACAAAGGAAAGGTCAGGACGGGTATGGGTTAGATACAAAAGTTTACCAACAAGTTGAAAGTATAAGGTAGCATCAACTTCAGGTGTAGTGAAAGTGACTGAAATCTTGATTCAAGACTGAAAGGGAGAAGGGGCTGGCTTATAGTCTTCCATGTGAAAGTGGTGTAGAATATCACAGGCATACTTGGACTGAGAGAGGGTAATGCCTTCCTTGGATTGCAAGACTTGAAGACCAAGGAAATAATGCAAGTGTCCTAAGTCTGTCATTTCAAACTTCTTTTTGAGGCTAGAATTCACATGGTTTATATGGTTTGGATCACTACTAGTAAGGATAATATCATCAACATAAAGAACAAGGATGGTGAAGGGCTTAACCACTTTCTTGGTGTAGACAGTGTTGTCAGAATGACACCTAGAAAATGTTGATCAGCGGTTGTCATTGATGTCAACCCAAGTAGCACCAGGGGCTAACCCAATATTGCATGGGCATTTTGACTTACCAAATTAATATATTCTGGGTCAATAATGTTTTTGATGGTTTTTACTTGTCGAGATGTTTCCATTGATATATGGCACACCATGTAATTCTTCACGGTTTGAGAGATATTCATGTTTGAAGTTTGTACCCCCAGTTAGTGGGCTAAAACCCCATGCGGTTGGGGCATGGGTCATTGAAAAGTCATAATTAATATTTTTTTATGCTCCTAAAATCCCTCCCACGTTCACTTGTTGAAGCCCCTCTCAACTTAAGCATTCATACAAATTGTGATCTTCATTTCCTCCTTATGCAAGGGATTCGGCCATCTGAAACAGGTCATCTTGGATTTTTCACTCTAACTTTGTTTATACGAAGGTTTAGAAGCTGAAATGTTTATGAGGTGAAGCCAAAATCCTGAGGAAGCTGTAGTAAAAATTTCAGATCAAGGTGCGCAATATTTTTGGAGATATGATCTGTGTAAGTCAGGGTTTTTGCAGGCTCCTAAAATTCATCTCAAAGAAGTGACCTTGGTAAAATCGTCATCACTCTCTCTATGAGTATCGGATTGGAATTCTATAAAAAGTGGCAGATAGTGCACAGTATTTAGTTTTCGATCTATCAATTTCAGAAACAAATGAAGAAACAATGACACGTGGCACACCGTACAAGTGCGCTCTGCTGAAAAATTCCATAATTAGGGCATTGTGATAGATTGGGTATAATTCTCTCTTCAAGAATCCAAATTGGTTCAGACCTATGGCATTGGAAAGATGACTTATAGGAATACTACAGGACCGAAAATTAGATATTTAGGATCTGAAATGACAGATATACAGTAGATTCAATATCGAGCTCCTAGAAGGCAAGAAAAAGCTAGATCATGTGTTGTCAAGGGTTGCAAAGGACCATAATTTCTACGGCAGAAAAGAAAAGCAAGGTGAAGCAGATGGTAGCATGACAAGAGTAGTAACCAAGGTGCATAACAACAACAAGAAGTTCATCATATGAAGTCTTCAAGTGGGCAGCACTGCATACAATCATTGTAAAGGTATCATTGTACTTAGTCATTGTAAATACATTATTGTACAAATTGTACTAGTGTCTATCTGCTAAGAGTTCAAGAGGAAGTGTTGGGAGGTCTAGGATAATGATTAGGTGGTTGTATCAAAGTTGGGGTTATGGTCTAGTATATCTTCTTCTTCTGCATCATTCTATATCATTGTAAAGTGGACCATTTTCCCTGGTACGGGAGTCCATTCTTCTTTTATTCTTCTATAGGGTGGTAGGGTGGTGCTAGGGTGAGTTGTAGCTCATTGGGTGTTGGGGCATCCATTCAGTTGACTACTAAAGAATCTCGGGCATTGGAGCATCCATCCGGTGGGAGCTGGAGAAGAATGCTTTTCTAGATTCTAGGAAGTTGGAGCTTTATTTTCAATTGGAGTTGAATATTAAAGAATTATTAGAAAAGAATTAGGTGGTTTTTGTCCCGAAGTGGGTTTCCACCTTAAAAACTATGTGCATTTGTGTTCCTCTTGTTTACTACTATCATTGTACAAACACTGATAATAATTGAAGATTAACTAATGCTCTAATTGAAAGGAATACTGATTCACCCCCCCTCTCAGTATTTCCAACAATTGGTATCAGAGCTTGGTTCCTTCAATAGTAGTTTAACAGTTGGAAGGAGGTCATGGAGCATACCAAGAATGGTGTACCTCTGTTCAATGAAAATAATTATGCACTTTGGAAAGGAAGAATGGAGGTCTATCTCTTGGCGCAAGGTTACGAAGTATGGGACACTGTTCAAAATGGATTTACATCAACTGTGGATGAACAAGGTAAGAAGAATTTGATAAATGATGCAAAAGAAAAGAATATTATTATCAGTGGACTTATTGAATCTGCTTATCATAAGGTGTTGGGTTGTAAAACCACCAAAAATGTATGGGACAAGATTGAGAATATATATGCAGGTGACTCAAATGTCAAAGAAGCAAAGCTTCAAATCTATAGAGAAAAATTTGAGCAACTCAGAATGAAAGAAGATTGCAACATTGCTGCATACTTCCAATACATTGATGAAATAACCAATACTCTGGAAGGATTGGGAGAGCCAGTTGACGAGAAGACTATTATACGGAATATTCTTAGAACGTTACCAGGGAGATTCAACCCAAAGGTATCGGTCTTAGAATACAGTGCAAATCTAAACAAACTCAGCAAGGAAGAATTACATGGAGTTCTCATAGCGTATGAAATGAGACTTGATGAAGAA
This sequence comes from Pinus albicaulis, assembly GCA_034641835.2. Lineage (NCBI taxonomy): Eukaryota > Viridiplantae > Streptophyta > Pinopsida > Pinales > Pinaceae > Pinus > Pinus albicaulis. The sequence goes on along the minus strand of CM076583.1, from coordinate 24,678,742 downwards.
AAGGGTACTTCATCTAAGCAAACCAATAAGGACAAACAACCTTCAATTGAAATGACATGCACCTGCAAGTGTGAAGAAAGGGGGGATGATGGAGAAGGTCTTTCTGATGAAGAATATGCTTACTTTACGAGAAAACTAAAACCTGGTAAGGGAAAATGCAAAGGTAAACTTCCATTGATATGTTTCGGTTGTGGTGAGGTTGGGCATTTTTTAGCAAAATGTCCAAACAAAAGTGATGGCAACTCAAAAGGAAAGAAAGGCTTTAAGAAATTCAACAAGCAAGGAAAAAATAAAGGATCCAAAAGGAACTTTCTCTCTAAAGAAGATAGCTCCTCATCCGATGAAGAAAGTGACAGCAAAGAAGAATCCAATGAGAAAGTATTGTTTATGGCCAAGCACAATAAACAAGAAGTATCAAACAATGAAGAAGAAGGGTTGACCATAGAAGAATTTTATGAGGAGGCAATCAAGCTTATAAAAGAGCTCAATTATGAGAAAATCCGTTCCAACACTCTTGAAGAACAAGTTCAAGGTCTCAAAATTGAGGTTGAAGAACATAAATGTATTGAAGAGTCACTTCAGAAGAAGTTGGAAGAAAGCAACCAAGAAAGGGAAGCATTAGAAGCTGAAGTAGTCTCGCTTGGTAAGGAAGTGAAGAAGGGAAAAACTGTCCAAAACTATGCCAACAGCTCAAGGGCATTGGAAGAACTCATCAACAATCAACGATCTTACAACGATATAATTGACCTCAGTTACAAAGAAGAAGCAGGACCTTCTACAACAAAATACAATGAACCTATGAGATCTGACATACATGAAGACTTCATTGGACAAGATTCGCAAGCACATCCTTAGAAGACGATTCCTTGACAATGATTTTCATTGAGGTACCAACATATTTTTCATGGATATTGTTATTCATGTGGAAAATTTGGTCATAAAGCTGTAGAATGTCACACGTACCCTATGAACCAATACAATTCCAAGAGATTATTCAAATATGAACCTCCCAGGGCTCAACAAAACATCAATAGATTTGAAAATTTAAGAAATAATATGGAATGTTACAAATGTCAGAACTTTGGACACATAGCCAGAGACTGCAGACTTGAAAATCCTCTAGAAGAATCTTCGAAGCCATAGAATGAACGAACATGGAAGAAGAAGAAGACTGATAATTGTGCTTTCGCTCTCAAGGCTCAAAAAAAGAAAGATGTGTGGTATGTTGACATCGGTTTCTCAATGCATATGACTGGAGATAGAAGGAAATTTGTATCTCTAAAAGAGAATAAGTATGGAACCATATCCTTTGGAAATGATGGATCTTCAAATGTTATAGGATCATGTACCGTCACTCTCGGAAGCAAAGATGTTATAGCCAAGAATGTTCTATTATTCAAAAACATGAATCACAATCTGCTCAGTGTTGGACAAATGTGTGATCAAGGACACACAATGCTATTAAACTCCACAAAATGTGAAATCAGGAAAGGCAGGTATGGTAAAATTGTGGCTACAGCAAGTTGAGCTCCAAACAACATATATGTTCTGGATGAAGCAAATAAAGCATGTCTACTAGCTAAAGAAGATGAAAGTTGGTTATGGCACAAACGAATGGGTCACATAAACTTTGACAATCTTGTCAGGATAAGAAAAAAGGAAGCAGTAAGAGAAATGCCGAAAATCTCAAAACCTTCCAACACACTATGTGAGGCATGTCGGCATGGAAAGTAGAGAAAATTCCAATTTAAAACAAAAGAACACTTTTCATCACATCCATTGGAATTGATACATACTGATCTATGTGGTCCTGTGAGAACAAAAGGCTTAGACGAAGAATTATATTTCATGTTAATGATAGATGACTATACCAGGATGACAGCCGTTAGTTTCCTAAAGAAAAAATCTGAAGCATTTGAGTGCTTTAAGATCTACAAGGAGTTGGTTGAAAATGAAACTGATTTGAAAATAAAGTGTTTAAGATCAGATAATGGTGGAGAATTCACATCCAAATTATTTCAACAATACTGTGACGAAAATGGAATAAAAAGGCAATTTTCAACAACACGAACACCTCAGAAAAATGGAGTTGCTGAAAGAAAGAATAGAACTATACAGGAAATGGGTAGAACAATGTTGAAGGACTCAAAATTGGATGAAAAATTCTAGGTTCGAGCAATTGATACGACAATATTCATTATCAACCGAAGTCTTCTAAGAAATAATTGCAACAAGACTCCTTATGAATTATGGAAAGGAAAACCAGCTAATGTAAAATATTTCAGAATCTTTGGAAGCAAATGTTATATCAAAAGAGAAGATCAAAATTTGGGTAAGTTTGAATCACGTGTTGATGAAGGTATCTTTCTTGGTTACTCACGCAAAAGAAAGGCCTATAAATGCTATAATCTAAGACGAAAACAGACAGTGGAGAGCATAAATGTTACATTTGATGAAGATGGTATTCTAGCGAGTAATGATGAGGATATAGAATCTTTGAAACTTGAGATAGAGGCTGAAAAAGACACAGATAAAATTGTAGAACAAGAAGCAACTATCAACAAGGAAGAAGTAAACAATGATCATCAAGATATACCAGAACAACAATAAGAAGCTCCTCCAAGGAGAACAAAAGAGTGGATTCAAAAGAACCATCCATCAAATCAAATAATTGGTGACATAAATGAAGGTCAATAGCTTCGTTCACCACAACAATCTCACATTGCTTTTCTAGCAACCTTTGAGCCTAGTAGTTTTGAGGAAGCCAGCCAAAATGAACATTGGGTTGCAGCTATGAATGAAGAATTGGATCAAATTGAGAAGAATAACACCTGGGAATTAGTTCCACGACCAAAAGATGAAAATGTCATTGGGACTAAATGGGTGTTCAAGAACAAATTGAATGAAGATGGGCAGGTTACCAGAAACAAAGCAAGATTGGTTTGCAAAGGATATGCACAAGTGGAAGGAATTGATTTCGACGAAACATTTTCACCAGTTGCCAGAATGGAAGCCATCCGAATGTTTCTTGCCTATGCATGTTCAAGAAAAATCAAAGTCTACCAAATGGATGTTAAGTTAGCATTTCTGAATGGAGAATTAGAAGAAGAAGTTTACATCGAACAACCTGAAGGTTTTCTACTATCACAAAAAGAAGACTATGTCTGCAGGTTAAAGAAGGCTCTATATGGCCTCAATCAGGCTCCCAGAGCATGGTATGCTCATCTTGATGGATATATACATCAACAAGGGTTCAAGAAAGGCACTCTTGATAGCAATATTTAGGTACAAATAGGTAAAGATAATTTAACAATTGTTGAGGTATATGTGGATGATATAATATTTGGTAGCAATGATGATCGACTAAGTAAGAAATTTTCTACAAAGATGCAAAGTGAGTTTGAGATGTCTTTACTTGGTGAGCTGACATACTTATTAGGGCTTCAAATATCTCAGCAAGAGAAAGGAATATTTATATGTCAAGCCAAGTACATCAAGGAAATGCTCAAGAAATTCAAAATGGAAGATTGCAAACCCATCCTTACTCCAATGGTAACAGGTTGCAAATTGAGCATAGACGACTCATCTAAGGATGTGGATCAGAAGTTGTGCAGATCTATGATTGGTAGTCTTCTATATGTAACAGCCTCTCGACCAGATGTTATGCTAGCAGTTGGATAAGTAGCAAGATTCCAAGCAGCACCAAAAGAATCACATATTATTGCCGTCAAAAGAATTCTTCGATATCTAAAGGGCACAGAAGAATATGGCTTGTGGTATCCCAAGGGTAACAATATCATTATTCAAGCCTTTACAGATGCAGATTTGGCAGGAAGCGTTGATGATCGTAAGAGTACTAGTGGAGCAGCATTCTATCTAGGTGGTTGTCTCGTATCATGGTTGAGAAAAAAGAAAACTTCAATCTCGTTATCTACAACGGAAGCAGAATACATTGCAGCAACATCATGTTGTACTCAAGTCCTTTGGATGAAACAAACTTTGCAAGATCTTCAAGTAAAATTCAGTGAGCCTATTCCCATATTCTGTGACAACACTAGTGCCATCAGCATCTCCAAGAATCCTGTCATGCATTCAAAAACAAAACACATTCCGATCAAATATCATTTTGTTAGAGAACAAGTCGCTGAAAAAAATATCAAAATTGAGTATGTTTGTACAAAAGAACAAATTGATGATATCTTCACTAAACCTTTACCTCGTGAAGCATTTGAATATCTTCGTCAAAATCTTGGGATTCTCCCAAGTTCTCATTAGATTTTTCTTTTTCAAGAATATAAAGAGGGAGTGGAAGTGTGTATAGGTATGCAGGATGATTGTGTGTCAGCGGGAGTGGAAGTGTGTACAGGTCTGCAGGATGGTTGTGTTTCAGGAGGAGTTACCCTTTTCCATTGATGTCAAAGGGGGAGAGAATGTTGTAGGAAGAGGTGCCATGATCGCAGGGGGAGTACTTGTGTTTCCATCAATGCTAAAGGGGGAGATTGTTGATCAACGGTTGTCAATGATGTCAACCCAAGCAGCACCAGGGGCTAACCCAATATTGCATGGGAATTTTGACTTACCAAATTAATATATTCTGGGTCAATAATGCTTTTTATGGTTTCTACTTGTCGAGATGTTTCCATTGATATATGTCACACCATGTAATTCTTCACGGTTTGAGAGATATTCATGTTTGAAGTTTGTACCCTCGGTTAGTGGGCTAAAACCCCATGGGGTTGGGGCATGGGTCATTGAAAAGTCATAATTAATAATTTTTATGCTCCTAAAATCCCTCCCATGTTCACTTGTTGAAGACCCTCTCAACTTAAGCATTCATATAAATTGTGATCTTAATTTCCTCCTTATGCAAGGGATTCGACCATCTGAAACAGGTCATCTTGGAATTTTCACTCTAACTTTGTTTCTACGAAGGTTAAGAAGCTAAAATTTTTATGAGGCGAAGCCAAAATCCTGAGGAAGCTGTAGTAAAAATTTCAGATCAAGGTGAGCCATAGTTTTGGAGATATGATCTGTGTAAGTCAGGATTTTTGCAGGCTCCTGAAATTCATCTCAAAGAAGTGACCTTGGTAAAATCGTCATAAATCTCTCTCTAAGTATCAGATTGGAATTCCATAAAAAGTGGTAGATAGTGCACAGTTTATAGTTTTGGCTCTATCAATTTTAGAAACAAATGGAGAAACAATGACACGTGGCACGATGTACAAGTGCGCTATGCTGAAACAGTCCATAATTAGGGCATTGTGAGAGATTGGGTATAAATCTCTCTTCAAGAATCCAAATTGGGTCAGACCTTTGGCATTGGAAAGATGACTCAGAGGAATAATACAAGACCGAAAATCAGATATTTAGGATCTGAAATTACAGAGATACACCAGATTCAATATCGAGCTCCTAGAAGGCAAGAAAAAGCTAGATCATGTGTTGTCAAGGGTTGCAAAGGACAAAAATTTCTAAGGCAGAAAAGCAAAGCAAGGTGCAGCAGATGGTAGCATGACAAGAGCAGTAACCAAGGTGCATAATAGTAGCAAGAAGTTCATCATATGAAGTCTTCAAGTGGCCAGCACTGCATACAATCATTGTAAAGGTATCATTGTACTTAGTCATTGTAAATACATTATTGTACAATTTGTACTAGTGTCTATCTGCCAAGGGTTGAAGAGGCAGTGTTGGGAGGTCTAGGATCATCATTAGGTGGTTGTATCAAATTTGGGGTTATGGTCTAGTATATCTTCTTCTTCTGCATCATTCTATATCATTGTAAAGTGGACCATTTTCCCTGGTACGGGAGTCCATTATTCTTTTATTCTTCTATAGGGTGGTAGGGTGGTGCTAAGGTGAGTTGTAGCTCATTGGGTGGGTGGGCGTCCATTCAGTTGACTACTAAAGAATCTTAGGCATTGGAGCATCCATCCAGTGGGAGTTGGAGAAGAATGCTTTTCTAGATTCTAGGAAGTTGGAGCTTTATTTTCAATTGGAGTTGAATATTAAAGAATCATTAGAAAAGCATTAGGTGGTTTTTGTCCCGGAGTGGGTTTCCACCTTAAAAACTGTGTGCATTTGTGTTCCTCTTGTTTACTGCTATCATTGTACAAACACTGATAATAATTGAAGATTAACTAATGCTATAATTGAAAGGAATACTGATTCATCCCCCCTCTCAGTATTTCCAACATAAAAGCCATTATCTAAGAGAAATCTATCCATTTTGGCATACCAAGCCCGAGGAGCTTGTTTGAGACCATAGAGAGACTTCCTAAGGCGACAAAAAAGGCTGGAGTCTTTTTGGATAAAGCCAAGGGGTTGTTCCATGTAGATTTCTTCATGCAAATCTCCATGTAAGAAGGTGGATTTAACCTCCATCTGATGGACTTCCCATTTAAAGGAGGAAGCAAGGGAAGAACAAGGCGGATATAATTCATTTTGGAAACAGGGGAGAAGGTTTCGGTATAGTTAATGCCTTAAACATTTGAAAATACTTTAGCGACAAGATGAGCTTTATGTCTATCCACTTTTCCATTTGGTCCAAACTTTGTTTTGTAAACCCATCTGCATCTGACAAGTTTTCTTCCTTTTGGAAGAGGAACAAGATCCCAAGTATCATTCGCCAATAAGGAGCGATATTCTTCATTCATAGCTTCATCCCAACATGGATGGCCAGTGGCTTCTCCAAAGGTTTCTGGATCATAATTTTTTGGAACTTGAGCCAATAAGGAAGAGGCTCTTTCAAACTGAGAACGTGTACGTCGTCGATTGGCAGGGTCACCTACAAGAGAACCTACTGTATCCCGAGTATAGTGGACCAATATTGAAAGGGGTGGAGTAAAAGGAATAATTTCAAGAGGTGGAGGAGGATTTTAGTCCTCACTGTCATCATCTGAACTAGAAGGAATTTTATTAAAAATATAAGAGAGAGAGAGAGGTGGCACATATGCCGAATCAGGCTCGCAGGCCAAAGGTGGCACACCCACCAAACTAGGCTCGCAGGCCAATATATTTTCATCAAATTTTACATCTCTTCTAATGATTATATTTTTGGACTTTGGTTGAAGAAGTCTATATATCCTTTGACATCTTTAGAATATCCAACAAAAATGCATTTTTCACTCTTAGGTTCTAAGGCTTTATGTTTCGCATCTGGAATATGGGCCCAAGCATCACTTCCAAAAACACGAAAGTGACTTACATTTGGTTTGATTGAGCTCCAAGCTTCTTCTAGAGTTATATTCTTTAAAACCGTAGTAGGAGTGCGATGTACTATGTAATTTGCACAGTTAATGGCTTCTGCCCAAAAATTGAGACCAAGTCCTTTAGATTGAAGCATATAATTAGCCATTTCTTTTAAGGTGTGATTCTTCCTTTCAGCTACACCATTCTGTTGTGAAGTATATGGAACAGTATGTTGCAATTGAATGCCATGCTCAGTGCATAAGTTGAAAAATTTGTTGTTAACATATTCTCCTCCATTGTCTGATCTTAACTTAAGAATTTGATGTCCATATTGTTTCTCAACAAAGGCCTTAAAGGCCAAGAACATGTTAAAAACTTCACTCCTGAGTTTTAAGAAGTATACCCAAGTGCGTCTGGAAAAAACATCAATGAAAGTTAAGAAGTATTTGCAACCATAGAAAGAAACAAAAAGAAGTGGACCACATAAATCACTATGCACAAGATGCAAAGGGGCTGAAGTGTGCCAAGAGGCACGTTTGTCAAAACTATCTTGATGATGTTTTTCGAGTACACATCCGGAGCAATGTTGCATGAAGTGGGGATGAAGCAAGGATGTTTTTTGGAAGCGGATACGCAGAAACGTCATTTCCCAAAAATCTAGGAAGCGAAGCGTCTATATCTTTTTTTGCATTTATATTAAAAAGAACATCCAAAATACCAAACTAGTTGTAGAAGATATGAAAACACGCATATTTGTATACAAATCAAGATAGATATGGCATCCATTGTACATCAATGGCTAATTATTCGAGCATCAACCATCTAGAATCTATATTCTTCTCCTCTTGTCTTGCCTTTGCCTCTACCTCTATTTTCTAGGGATATTAGTCAACATTTCCTAATTTTAATCAAACTACCTAATCCAAGCCTTAAATTATGGTGGAAAAATATTAACATGCTTGATGAATGATTTTGACTTGATTGAAAGGTAATTTTTTGCTAAGGCCATGACAAAGGAGTTCAACAATTAACACCACCAACACTAGGGTACATGAGCACATGGAGGGTTTGGTGCTCTTGATTAAATGCTAATCACATGCCCTCATACATGATATAATCTAATGAAAAGCCACAATCTCATTGATCCTGAATTCCTTAAAACTGTTAAGTCTGTTGAATTTTGAATAGGATATGAAAATATATTTTCTCCATATGAAGCCTGATGGGGCTAGAACCACTCTCAAACATCCTGAGTCATTTCATGGTAATGTTAAAAATTTAAGTAAAAGGATAAAAATGAAAGATAAAGGAGAATGTCTCTTTTACTTTAAAAATTTAACATTACCATGACGGGGTATCTAGGAAGCATCTAAGGAGCATCAAGGGAGCACCTTGGGAGTGTCTAGGAATCCCCAACCGAACTTAAGTAAGAGAATTTAAAAAAAAAAAATTAGAACCCCACGGAACCGCCCATATCCCTCTAGATCCACTGGCGATCCGTGTGGATTCGTGCCCAAACCTCCATGGATCCCCAATGGATCCTTTTCTGGATTCACAGATCGACCTTGTGTGGTTCCAAATTTGCAGGAATCACCTCAAAACGGCAGAATCGCGGATCTGATTTTTGGATCCGCGGTTCCGTCGGAGGATCGCCCAAGGATCGCTATGGGACGTGGTTCCGACCTTGGATCCTTGGGGGGGGGGGGGGGGGAGGATCCAGCAACATTGATCCGGAGCAAACACCATCTCAGCAAGATACCATAGGAAGGTCCGTCACCATATTTTCCTTACATAGAGTTTGAAGAGAGCGATAGTTTAAGTGACCAAATCGATTATGCCAAAGTTTTCTCACATCATCATTATGAGTAAAAAAAATGATGGGAAGACATGATGACCCGAAGTTGTCAAACTTATACAACCTTGTGGAATCATCAGCAATGCCAGTAGCTAAAATATGTTTAGGATCTTTGAGGTCCTTGATTACAACATCATGAGGTGAGAATTATACTATTTTCCCTTCACCTGAATGAGTTATCTGATAAACAGAGAGAAGGTTGCATGACAAGGTAGGAACACATAGTAAATCATTAAACTGACCATTATCAAGATGAATGGTTCCAGATCCTACAACACTAAGAGATCCATCATCACCAACATAAATATGTTTGGTGTTACAATCATTTAAAGAAGAAAACATGGTTTTATTTTGGCCATGTGATAAGAAGCTCCAGAATCAATGAGCCACTCATGAGAATCAGAAGAGGAAGATACATTTAATGCATAACTAGATCTTGATGCTTGACAACCACAAGCAGAAAGTGCCATTCCTAAAGATGAAGGTGAAGAGTGCTCCAAATTGATGTTGTTCTTCTTCATTGCTGCTTCTAAGTCTTCCATCTTCTTAAAACATTTGGACTCTATATGGCCATCATGATTGCAAAAGTTGCAATGTCTATCCATCTTCTTCCCTTTGTTTTTATTTGCCTTATCATTTTGGTGAGTTGCTTTTTCAATTTGTGGCTGAAATTTCTTAGGACTCTTGTTTGGTTTTAGACCATATTTTTTAGGATACTGCTTCTTGGGATTCTTTTGATATGATTGTTGCTGGGCTGCTAAGGCTTTCTTAGAAGCATTTCCAGGAGTGATAAGACCAAGGTGTAAGAGTTTTTATTATTCTTTTATCAAAGATCGCAAAAGGCATCAAAATATGGGTTCTTATAGGTGGTTCATGGAGAAATGATGGCTTCTCTAGTGGAATGGAAGGCAAAAACAAGTATAGAGTATGTAGGGCCAAGCTTAGTAAGAATGCAATAGATGAGGCTACCATCTTCCTTTTTGACCTTACAACCTTCTAAAAGAACTCTTAGGGTCTTGAATTTGGACAAAAAATCTTCAATAGAGGAGAAATTATTGGGCTCCAAAGTAAGCAACTCATTTTCAAGTTGATGGGCCTTGATTTGATTTTGAATTCCAAAGACAGTATTTAGCTTGTCCAGGGCTTGATGATGGGTGTCAATGTCAAGGATATGAAATTGAAGATCTTGAGCAATGGAAATTCCTATCAACCCTCGTGCTTGATCTTATTTATTTTCCCATTTAGCAAATTTATCATCATCAGAAGGTTTAGTTTCTAGCCCTTTAGCTATTCTATAAATCCCTTTACTTCTAATAATATCTACCATGTGAGGTAGCCATTGGAAATAATTGGTGTTCTTAAGAATAATCGGGCATACACTTTCCATTTTTTTTTTTTTTTTAAATGAAGTTGATAAAAGTTGAAACTAACTGCTTCAATGGAAAGATCTCAAAAAATTATGCCATTTAAAAAAAAAACAGCTCGAGAAACAACTTCCGGATGAAGAAGTTATGCCTTTTGAAAAACCTAAGTTGTAGATGCCGAATAGTTACGAGAACGGTTTGAAATTTGGTGATGAAGTTCAACTTAAAAAAAAAAAAATTCCTGCCCCTTTAACAATTTTTTTTACAAAAATAAGCTTTAGAAAAATATTTGAACCCAAGACCTCTATTCTCATAAGCTAGCTCCTCACCAAGTGAGATAGTAAAAGGATTATGTTATTGTTTAAAAGGAGGAAGGGGGGTTTGTTTGTTTGTTTGTTTGTTTTTCCCGATGTGTGTGCCTTTTCCTGCACAAAAAAACCAAAAAACCAGGAAAAAAAAAATGAAATGCAAAGCCTTATGGCAGAATGTTAGATTTTCAGTGAACCTTACCGGCAACTATCAATTTTTTCACTATTTCTGATTTCCCGAGATTGCACAAAGACGCGGGGAAAGAGCATACGTAGCAAAAAAAATCCATTTTCCTGTTTCCGATTTGTCAAGATCGCATGCAATGCACAACAAAGAGCATACATAGAAAAGAGGGTATAGATCTGACAAATAAATAAAACCTAAAAATTGAAAAATAAACAGAGGAAACTAAAATAAGTAGAACTTTTAACAAATATAACTGCAAAACAGATACTTTATACTTCCAAATCTAAACTGTCATAACTTGGGCTGCCGAAAACCTTTTCACATGAAACGAAAGGCATTCCTCACTAAAACAGATGCTCCAGAAACAATAGAGTAGTTATCCAAGCCCACAAATGTTCAAAAATAGTAGATCTATAAAACAACATTCGCATGTAGTCAACTGGCTTCGGATTTTGATCAACAACGGATGCGGCCCTCAAAATAGCTCTGATACCATGTAAGGAATTTATAGGGTAAGTTCCTTAGATCAAGAACCAAAGGTCACCACTCAAAAATAGATCACAAATCAGTACACTAATATAATTGCGTGGTTAAAACCCTCAAAGAGGGAAACAGTCCACAACGTGAGTCAACGCGACCACTTCAGGCAATTATTAATATAAAAAGAAAAGTTACATATGTTTCTCTCATAAACGGTTGCCAGAAAAATGACCCTCCATGCTATTTAAAAAGAGATCATGGACCAAATGGGTGTTAAGCCACGGATCAAGTGTCGTTAATACCGAGGAGAGAGATAACCGTTAGATCGCTACAAATCGTGACTATCGGATTATAAGTTACAAATGTACATGGTAAAAAAATACACTTTACCTAACTCTACACTAGACTAAGTTATTCTTAAATATTTCCTATGTGTCGGAATATCCTAACATAATGTACCCAAGCAATTTGCAGCCCATCCTGGACACCCTAAAACAGAAAATTATTGTTTCATGTACTCTATCCACAACACATTCAACGATGAAGTCCAAAATCATAACGGGGAAGGAAAATCCTCAGCAACGATGTGCATGTTGGATGACCTTGCATACTAAGGTATCCATCTCAAATATAATGATCAAGAGGAAGACTAGAAGGTTGAGATTGAGGCTGACTGTACAGAGCAACCAGCCTTGTCTCCATGGGAAGAAGAGGCCTGGTCACCACCATGCAAAGATGGCAATCAAACTCTGCATGTTGAGCAAGATTGTAAGGAGGAAAATGCAAGAAGTTTTCAAGTAAGTACAAAATGCCTTCCTCTATCTTTTTGCTCCCTCTTAAGAGAGCATTACAAGCAAGTTCCAAATAGGAAGGCTAGGTCTTGGACTCCAAAGTGGTTTGATGTTGTCCTCTGTCATTTTTTTTTCTAATCTCACAAATTACAGAGGGATAACAGAACTAAGATCAAGTCAAGCTTTAATCTTAGCCATTGATTAAAATAATAATTTGGGTTGTTCATTCTTCAATGAGAAGATTATAAAATAAGGCTTGAGGGTCATTTGGAAAGCAAGTCGGGCAAGCGTTCAGTAACTCGAGGGAAGTTGATTATGAAGGAATAGAATTCTATTTCAGAGGGAGATTTTCAAGGGCAGAGGAAGCATAGGGCATCAATAGTGTCAGGGCACAAGGGAAGGAGGAAGCAGAGAAGCAGAAAGGCAACCCTCATGAGCAACGCAAAGGCCTCACACAGTAGTGACACATGCTTACGATGGATCTGCGCAAAGAGGTACACAGGAGGTACACAGAGTGATGCAGGGAGGTCCAATGAACCCCTCAGGTGTCATAAATTATTCGGAGGACTGAAGAAGAATTATATCAAGTGTATCTCGAGAATATTTCTAAGTTATTTCTTCTAGAATTTCCTTTTAAAGATTTCATTGCTGAAGATTAATATATAAACCCTCATCTGCTGCACTGGTTTTCCGACATTGGGTTTTTCCGGGGACAATTGTCCAAAAATAAATGTGTCTATGTGATTGATTCTTATGCTTGTATATTTTACTGTTATGTTCTCTACATATACTAGAGTGATTACTACAGTAGTGTTTACTTCAAAATTTACTAAAGATTTCTGTAAATAACTTATTGGAAGAATAAGTAGGAGGAATAAATCTATCACTGCAATAGCATTTCAAGATTGAAATTTTCACATGGTATCAAAGCCTGATATGAGTAACAGGAGTGGAGAACTTGCAATGGCACAAATTCCAGACGTTGCTACAACAACAACTTGGAAGGGTTCACGCGACTCTCCAGAGAAATGAGAAAGCATGAAAGAAAAAATGGGTCACGACATCTTTGTACTAACATCCAGACTTGAAGAAGAATTTTCTTGTTTGTCAAGCTCTGCTTCTCCAGAGATCTGGTATATTGACATTGGAGCTTCTGCACACATGAAGGGGGTACGAGAATGTTTCTCCAGCTACCAAGAAGATCAAATGAACTTTCAAATAACCATGGGAAATAAGGCAAAGTGCACCCCCGTGGGAAGATGGTAATAAGCTTCGAGCCACTAATATGTTGCATCTTCCTAGTTTGGGGATGATATCACCTTCAAAAAAAAGAATATGGCGTTTAATTCATTGGAAAAAGAGTATACGTAAAACAATTGAGTTAGAAGAAGAAGACACAAATTGAGAGTTAGGAGCAATAAATTGCATAAGTTGCAGCTTGAATACCCAATGGTGTTGATAGGAATCAATGATGAGAAGGATTTGAATGAATTATGGCACAAGAGAATGGGGCACTTACACCATGGGGCTTTGAGAATTCTCAAGAAGACCATCACAAGAGTTCCAAAACTAAGCACCAAGTGAGATGACATCTGTAGAGGGTGCGTATTGGGGAAATATGCCAATGCAACATAGCCCAGAAGCAACAATAGGGCTAAGAGTGTGTTGGGATTAGTACACTCAGAAATCTGCAGACCAATGCTCACTAGAGCTCTGAGTGGTGCCAAATATTTCTTCACCTTTATTGATGACCACTCCAGGAAGACTTGGATCTACTTTCTAAAGACCAAGGATGAATTCTTTGATCGATTCAAGGATTTTAAGGCTCTGGTTGAGAATCTGACAGGAAAGCGGATAAACACATTGTGATTAGACAATGGTGGAGAATACATAGATAAAGACTTCACATAGTTCTACGCAAGGGAAGGCATCATAAGGGAGTGGACTACTCCATATAATCTGGAGCAAAATGGAATCACAGAAAGGAAGAATGGAACTATTTTAGAGGTTGCAAGGGTAATTCTGTATGATCAAGACATGCCTAAATTCCTGTGGGCTGAATCTTGTAATACAACTGTATATGTTTAGAATAGGGTTCCCCATAATGCATTGGGTAAGATGACTCCATAAAGTGTCTTTACTGGAAGGAAGCTAGAGGTAAGCCACTTCAAGATATTTGGTAGTGTGGCATACTTCCATGTACCCAAAGAAAATAGGTAGAAATTGGATAGGACTGCTGAAAAGGTGTATCTGGTGGGATACAATGAAAATTATAAGGCTTACAGAATCTACATTCTTGGCAGCAAGAAGGTTGTAGTGCGGTAGGATGTAGAGTTCATGGATGAAAGAGCTTTCAAAAAATCCCAAGAGATACCTTTAGCAACATAGTCTGAAGATGACCTGCTGGTCCAACCATTACGACTAGCTGAGAATAGACTGAGTGCTTCTCCAAGGCAAAAATATCCAAGGGATTAATCTCCAGAAGATTTTCAGGAGGGGGAGCAGGTAGAGCCAGCCACTACTAGTGGTAGGGCGAGCAGGGAATTATGAAAAATTGTGAAGGATGCAGAGGAGTCTCTCGATGCCCCCATAAATGAAAAGAGGCAGTGTACGCATCCAGATAGGTACCAAGCCTTGGTAGCCCAAGTTGGAGAACCCTCTAGTTTTAAGGAGGTAGCACAACATCAGGTATGGGTCGATGCAATGGTGGAATAGTAAAGTTCCATTATGAAAAATGATGTCTTGGAGTTGGTTCCTAGGCCTTAGAACATATCGATTTTTGGTTCGATATGGATCTACAAGATCAAATATGCTACAAATGATAGTGTAGAAAAATTAAAAGCCAGGGGTAATATTCCCAATTCAGGAATTTCTGCTATAAGGTCCAAAGGGATGCTGCATAAGGAAGGCAATGTAAAAATAAGTAGAAAGGGGACTTGGATCCCTTTATTAACACATCATACATTACACTTCCAGAATTTGAGCTCAAAGTAATCCCTCTAGGTGGGTTATACAAACCTCCCACACCTAGGTATCTCAGAAAGTTATTCAAAGAGAGAGCTACAACAATATATGAACATAATCATGAAACTCTACAAATATAAACATGTCAATAAGGGGAATATAATGCAGCCAACATGTTCATTAATATATCAGCAACAATGTGCAGAAATATCATGAGAGATAAACCACTCATGCAATGGGAATCAATCTCCAATAGTTATAACATGAAATACATGAGATGCTACAACTATACAAAATTCCGGAGAACAGTGACTGCGCAGTCTATATAAGTGTAGCTGCTGCTGTAGATGTGCATATATGAAATATAGCTAACATATACAAAGAAATTCCCAACAATAGAGGAATGGGCTCCAATACAAGATTTCTAGCTAATCTAGGAGAGATTGCTAGAAATGCTGGAGAATATACAATGTGACAAATAAATTGTCACTGCAACTGAATCAAAACATAAATGAGGCTATAGTGGATCTGAAATAGTAATTCCCTCCTCTAATAGTGCTTCTAAGCAAAAGGCTGATCCTTTAACTCAGAAACAGCTCCTCCTGATGAGCTCAATAAACCCTCCGAGCATCTGCCTCTAAAAATAACGTAGTATGAGACTAAAACTGCGCTGTGAGGGAAGATAGATGGTTGGCCTGATGCCAAAGATATAGAAATATGTATGGGAGTCTTTCTTGCTAATCGTCCAATGGATAATCAAGCTCCTCCACTGAAAAACAAGCTGGAAATGACTCAAAGAGATCCTCTGTTGCTCCACCCTGCAACACAATGTTTTCCTGCTATAGGAATAACGTAGTAGCTGGAGGAAATAGCTAGCCAAAATTCCAGATTGAGGAAATGTAGCTCAAGGAACTCTCCTACCCTGAGGATGAGGTAGGGATCCCCGCTCGGGAATACCCTTGTGCTAAAAAGTACAACAACCCTGCTAAACAACAAGAGGAGTGAATTATAGACAGAATGAGAAAAATAACAGACAAGCATGAATAACAATGGCTCTCCTCCTCTTCATTTATAGCAAGTGCTCCTCTCCATCATGGGTCCCATCCACATGTGCCTCCCAACTCATGCAAGTGATCCTCCTCTAAAAATGCGTAGTCCATCAATTAGATACATTGTATCTAGACAGTGCATGTGGACTTGGTAAAAATGACTAGATCAAACATGATCCAATCCTGTTCACACCATGTGGTGCTCAAATCAGCTTCTTTATTCCTCCTTTCACATGAGGAGTGTTATTCTTCCTCCTTAAGGATTATGGAGCCTTCTTACCCCCTTTATTTACCTATCTAGGATAAAAGCAACTATAATATTCAATTTAGATAAAATCTAAATTTTGGGAATATTACACTAGGTTTGTGGAAAGGGGTATGCTCAGAAGGAAGGGATAGACTATGAAGAGACCTTCTCCCCAGTTTCCAAATATACTTCTATTAGATCTGTGATATCCCTTATTGCGCAAATGGGATGGGAGATTCACCAAATGGACACCAAGACTACGTTCTTGAATGGGGTGATAGAAGAAGAAGTATATATTGAACAACCAGAGGGCTTTAAGACACATGAGAAGAAGACTCATGTGTATAGGCTTAATAAAGCCTTGTATGGACTTAAGAAAACCCCTAGAGCTTGGTATGGTTGAATTGATAGCTACTTGCAGAAGATGGGAGGGGATGAGACTTTTATACTGGTGATGTATGTAGATGATCTATTCCTAATAGGATCATATAGGCTCATCAAGGAGTGCAAGGATAATTTAGCTACAAAATTTGACATGAAGGATCTGGGGTTGATGCATTATTTTCTAGGGTTGGAAGTTTGGCAGCAGAAGGGTGAGATATTCCTTGGTCAAGGGAGATATGTTACAGAAATCTTGAAGAGGTTCAAGATGGAATAATGTAGACCCATGGCTACACCAATGATCACCAACTGGAAGAATATTGATACTTCCAAAGATGATGAGGCTGATCCTACCTTGTATAGGTAGCTCATAGGGTCCCTTATGTATTTGGTCAACACTAGGCCATACATATGTTATGTTGTCAACAACCTCAGTCAGTTCATGGTGGAACCAAGGAGGGCACATTGGGCAGCAACCAAGCATGTTATCAGATATTTTCAGGGAACAATTGAGCTTGGATTGAGATGCACCTGGGGAAATGACATCAGATTGGGTGGGTTTCACTGACGCAGATTGGGCTGGGAGCCCAATAGATCGCAAAAGTACCATGGGGTATTGTTTCAATGTTGGATCAGGAGTGACCTTCTGGTGTAGCAAGAAACAAAAGTCCATGGCTCTGAGCTCAGCTAAGGAAAAATATATGGTTGCAAGCACTACTTCATGCGAGGCCATATGGCGTAGGAAGATGCTTGTGAATCTACTCAAGGAAAAGATGGAAGCGACCAACATTCTATGTGATAATCAGAGTTGCATCAAGCTCTCTGAAAATCTTGTGCTTCATGATCGGTCGAAGCACATTGAAATCAAGTGTCATTTCATCAGAGACTATGTCCAATGGGGAGCTCTATAATTGCATTACACTTTAACATGAGAATATGTGGTAGAAATCCTCACTAAAGCTCTAGGAAAGACAAATTTTGTCTACTTCAAAGAGAAGATGGGGATGATCAAGAATCCATTTCAATAGCAAAAATGGACTAATGCAGAATTGAGAGGGAGTTGTTGTACAAATGAGGCTGTGATAGTGGCAATGTCATGGGCAGCAGTACAGAAGAAAACAATGCAGTAGGTAGTGTTGTCCAGGTAAATCCCCACTACGAACAAAGGCGATCCTTCTAGCACTAGGGTGGGTCTAGCAACTACGGGAACATACTAACATCTACCTTCTTGGATTATAAATGAAATTCAGAGCAAGGAAGATTACCTACCTTGTTTTGATGCTATGTTGTCGCATTCCGTTGAAGCTTCTTGATCTGTCGTTCTTCTTAGGATCGATACACGTTGCTGCCAACGTTCGATTACCTGTACATACAGTCAAGACACCATGACAAGAGTAAAATCATGAAAAACATAAAATAATTATAACCTATCTAACTGACCAAGGAATGATAGAAATCTCATTATAAATGTAAACAAGAGTGTAAGATAAACATCAGATGCATTTTATTATGATAAAGACAAAGGGAGTTTACAACCAAGCCTTGATGTTGAGGCTCTCCTTCGGCAAGTCTGTATCCAAGCACGTTTGCAACACCCTTATACAGAAAGGTCTAAGATCTCACTATGTTCCTAACACACAAAAACAATCACACTCTGCACTATTCTCCCAAAGCTATGATTGCTTCTTTTCTCTATGCTAACTAACTCAGACTAAGGCAGCAAATATGAAAGAGGTTTCCTTATATAACAATGGAGGAGGAGGTTATGGGCCCTCAAATAATGGGAAAAGAGCTTATCCTTTGGAGTAGTTCCCATTTCTTGGGAAAAATAAGCCCAAAGGGGAATTCCTCGTCCATATCCTCAAAAAAAACTTCTAGCTTTCCACCTCGCGAAGCTTCTAGTTGCGGAAGCTTCCTTTCTATTTAAAAGAAATTTCCAAAAGAGGATTGGCATGGGTTCGACATTAAGATAGAGTGCCGATCAGTGCGGGTCTCATTGTAAATCTCTACTATCGGCGTGGGTCAGACATTGAGACAAAGCATCGACCTTGAAAACTAGGTTTTTATAGGGATCTTCCAGAAAATTTGTAAAGGGAGATGAATTAGTAGACAAAGTGTGGCTCAGGGGTATGTATTCCATGATTGGAAAGTACACAAGGGTCACTGTATGGGTCCTTCAAGATCAAGGAACGAGGAATATAAGGACAGTGACAAATTGTTGTGTAACAGATGCCCCCTAAAGTATGAAGTCCGATCATGAGTGAGGGGTGAAATTCTTTACAAGTACGTGCAAGGAACCAGACGTTGCTGTCGGGAGACCTGCAAATCAAGCATAGATACATATACATAACTGAAATCTCTGATGAAAAATACATGAATCCATGGTATAGGCGCAACTATCCATCAAGAAGAGGATCATGTGAATGGATCCTCGGCATGGATGCAACCATCCGAATGAAGGGATAATATGAAATAGATCCACGGCATGGGCACAACCATACGTATAGAGAGGATCAAAACGAGACGACCCACAGTATGGTCGCAACCATCCATTTAAAGAATCATGTATATAATCATGAATGAATCATCACTCCTGTTTCTATCCATCCATAGTGAATCGAGTTGGCTGCCTTGTAAATTTTGATACACTGAACACAACATTTAGGGATATTGCTTGCCCTTACTTCTTGGTTCCCAGGAGGTATTCTGCAGTTCACAATTTCCTGATAAACCTTTTGCCTAGAATTACCCTTTTATTTTGTTTATTTGTTTTGGTCGTAAAATAAATCATTCATCGTGGAATAAGAACATCTCTTTCCCCGTTGTTCGCGTAGAATAGCATTGAAACCACCTTTACCACTAGAAGCCACTTCTAGTTGGCGAAGACAACATCGCTCTACCGAAACTAGTACTATCAGTACCTCTGGTGCGACATCATCCTCACATATACCAGAGTCGGCACAAGTTGTTTCTACAAATCCTGGTTCATTTAGTATTGTCAAGACAGAGTCCTCACAACTACCCATGGTCACGATCCATCCAATCAATCAGACCACACCTCCTGAACCTGACATTGTTCAACTGGAAGTTGATCCATATCCAGTCACTTTTTAGCCAGAACATCTGCATCTCGAAGTCCAACGACTGAAAGTTGTTCCTGTATCAGTCGCCCCACAATCTATTGTAGCCATTGATTCTCCCATATCACGCAGTTAACCTCCTGGAATATACTTTGGGCCTAATTGTGAAATCCTTCCACTTGGTTTAATTTCGATTGAAGAAATACCACAAGATGAAACACCTTTAACTCCAACTCATTTTGTGGCAGAGCTTTACCAGTACGAGTCTTTTCCTCAATCACTTGCCTATGCTTTTATTGATCCTGTGTCTATTAGAGTTCCCGTAGATCCAATAGGGTATACATTTGGTTGAATAAATATGCCTAAGCCAACGTCCTTAGCTGGACCATCTGTTCCAATTATGACAGCACCTGCTCTTGCTACCTCGTTGATGTTCATGACTTCACCAGAGTCACATTTATATGGCGGCCCTTCCGTCCCACCTGGGTACCAATATTTATCTAGAACCTTCTCTGGTGCATCCTAAAACCCATGGACTTCACCAATGTCATCATCTGGTATTATAACTGGTAAATATATAGTGATTACTGAACAACATGGTCCTTTATATACATCATCAGGGCAATATCAAGCTAGTCCATCTGGGTATATTCCATCCAGTATAATTTCAACTGGACTCCCTACATTTGGAGAACAATATTTTCCATCTTATTATACTCCTCATGCTAGGGCAACCTATCGTCACCCGCTTCGACAATACTCTATCGTTATTTGGTCATCCTAATGTCGGAATGAATGTTTGTCAATGGCAACCCACTCTGCCTATCCAACCACAAACAGTTTTACACTTGTATCAATTGGTTCAACATGTTGCACCCACATCAATTCCACTTGCTAATAAATATTTAACCCTGCTACAGACTTAAACTGTGGTACCTCAACCATATCTGGTAGGTCCTTCAACCCAATAGCCTCAAGTATTGAGCCCTCAGACTCCAACTCCTTCGGTTGTTTTACAACAACCACCTGTATCTAGAATCATTTATTCACAAGATGGATTACCATATTATGGGATGTAACAGCCACAACCAGGTTATACCTATCTGCAATTGAATCCAAGATATCCTAGTTTGGGTTATAATATTGGTGGACAAACCCCTTGGTAGCCACAAGTGCAAATGCCACAACCTTCATTTCAACAAGTAGTGTACCCAGGTTTTGGTCAACAAAATCCTCAAGCGTTTTCTTATCAAAACAACATCTATCTAGGTTACCATCAACATATTCCTTATGTTGGTGCTTAAAGGCCTATTTCCCAATCAATTCCATCATACCTTGGCTATGCTCAACCCAACCTCAATCGACAGTTGCCCTTTGTTGAAACTTTAGAGTTACCAGATTTAAATCAGCTTACCAATGATCCAATAAACTATGCTCCTTGGTGGCTGGTGATACCTCATAAATTACCCTTAGATATTCCTAAGTTTAATGGAAACCTTGGGGAAGACTCATCGACTCATGTTATGACTTATCATTTATGGTGTTCATCTAACTCCCTAAATTATGACTCTATTCAACTATGTCTTTTCTAGCGTACGCTCACTGATCCAGCCGCAAAATGGTACATTGAGTTACCAAGAGCTTCTTTTGATAATTTCACTACCATAGCTATTGTCTTTTTGACCCACTTCCAGTTACCCATATGATATGAAACTGGAACTGAACTCTTGACTAATTTTAAACAAACTAATGCTACTCACATTTCTGATCATATTCATGAGTGGCATCATCATCGTAGAATGGTTAAGACATTTGTTCATGATCAGCTCCTTGCTAAGTGGTTCATTAAGTCCTTGTTACCATATATAATAGAGGATGTGGCTAAGGGTGGCGTCGTCACTGAAGAGCAGGTCAATTCTCGTGCCCAATATTTAGACTTGATTTATACTCAGTCTAGCATGCTCTATGAGAAAATTCCTAATTCGTCGCGATCTAATTTTACTGTTCCTCCTCCATCAAAGGACTCTCATGCCAAAGACGGTATGATCGGTATTGCAAGAACACATATCTCTACTACATATGATCTTACGCCTTCTTCCGAAATCCATGTTGTGTCATCTGACAAGGGAAAAAGTGACAAGCAACTTGGAAGTAAGAAAAATGGGAAGTCAAAGAAAAAGAAAACTTCTACCCCGCAGGAAATATCATCTGATCAATCAACTTGCAATTGGAAACCTCGTTACCCTTGCATAATTTTTAATGAGGAACACTTTGTTCGAGACTATCCTCACCACGCCGAAGTCTCAAAAATGGTTAAGACCTCGCATGTGTCAGCTGTGTTGATAGATCCATTTCCAAATCCGGACACAAATTTGGCTGCTACGGATCCAACTTCTAGTTCAAAAATTCTTATGATGTTTGTCACAAAACCATCTACTAATGTTTTGGTGTCAACACATATAAAGATTATGGTAGTCAAGCTACTGATCAACCTCCTACTTCGACCATGAATCCATCTACGGAATCGATACCGCCACCTGCTATTCATGAATTGACATTAAAGCCACCAAAGGGAGTCATTCATAAATCGACATTTAATCCTCGAGCCAGAGCTTCTCAAAATTATAATATAGTTGAAGATTTGGCTCAATCCCCTTCAACTATGTCAACGCTTGAGGTGCTACAAAATTTTCCCTCCCAGAAACACGCTTTGTTGTCGGCAATTGGTGGAATTGATTCGACATATTCCAATATTTTAGTCTTTAATCATATGGGCTATGTGACGCAATTACCAAAAGAATTGGCATTCTCCATCCAAGCAAATGTTCTCAATCACCTTGTTCATCGTACTATTATTGACGAGGGAGCATCTACGTGCATTATGTCTCTAAACTGTTGGAAGTCACTTGGCTCTCCGCACTTATCTCATTCACCAATGACGTTGAAAGCTTTCGACGAACATACATATAAGCCTTGCATTATTATCAATAACCTGCATGTTGAACTAGGGGGAAAAACAGTGAATGTTGAAGTTGAGGTTGTTGACGGACCCCTTGAATACAATATTTTACTCGAAAGGCCATGGGTATATTCTATGACTAGATCGTTTCTAAATATTATAGAATGATCACCTTTCCACATAAAGGTGTTATTACAATCATCAACCAGATATCCTTGTTTGCCTCCAGTTCCCAGGTAATTGGAAGTGTTTTGTTAGTTCACGCACCCCAACTCGCACTTCAGAACATTGGTGTAGGACTCTTAAAGGACTCCACTCTCATGGGAACCTTTGCCTTACTGCCGCCTGTGATGTTGGCAGAAATTGCAAGTATAGAGACCTACTACATGATATCTTCCACTCCATCTAGCTTAAGGAAGATTACGGGTGATTATGAAGTTGTTACATTGGATGAATTTCTGCCGCCCAACCTAATTGAGTTGGCATAGCAATCAATCTACATGCCTTGAAAGGAGAATCTGAAATCATCATCGCCAGTTGTCTGGGTCGATCATTCATTGGATTATGGTACTCCATCTAATCATTTTTCCTCAACTTTCTTGACAGATGAGAATATTCCAGAAACTATGATGTCAGAAGGAGAACCATGGGAAGATCATCATCATCGCTCCCATCTTTAGGATTATGAAGAAGATAATCTTAGTGAACTATATCACCCATCGATCAAAACATTCTTTTCGAAGTATTTTCCTATTAATGCAATCGATTCTGAGAAAAATTTGTCAAATATTTAAGAAACCATTTCTATTGATATTTTGACCAAACCCGATGTTGTAAAAAACATTCATGTCGGCATGTATTGTTCTCCATCAGAACTTGAAACATATCACTCTCTCTTTTGTGAATTCCATGATGTATTTTCTTGGTTTTACGAGGAAATGGTAGGCATATATACTATTATCATTGAAAATGTACCCTGATGGCAAGCCGGTATGTCAATGACTTCATCCTTTTCATCTGAAGAAGGTCGCTACCATTAAAGAAAAATTTGAAAAAAAATTGCATGCTAGTTTCATTTACCCTGTTCCACTGATTGAGTGGGTTTGAACATCGTTCCTGTTATAAAAAAACAAGGAACCATTAGAGTGTGCCTCGATTATCAGGATGTCAATCTTGCTTGTCCAAAATACAACTATCCTACTCCCTTTATTGACCATATTATTGACGATTGTGTTGGATGCGAAATATTTTCTTTCATGGATGGATTTTCGGAATATAATCAAATCAATATCCATTTAGAGGACCAATATAAGACAACATTCATCTGTCCCTGGGGCACACTCACTTATTGGAAACTCCCGTTTGGTTTAAAGAATGTTGGGGCAGCTTTTCAGAGAGCAATGGATTATGCTTTCAATGTCATCAAGCACATTGTTCAACCCTATCTAGATGATTTACCCGTGCATTCATGAAACCAGAATGATCACCTGATGCATTTGAGAGCAATCTTTTTATGCTGTCGACACTACAAAATAAGCCTCAATCCACATAAATGTGTGTTTTGTGTTGGTTCTGGTCATTCGCTAGGATTCGTTGTCTCAAAAGAAGGAATTAAAATAGACCCATAGAAGGTCCAGGCCATTCTTGATTTTCCTGCGCCATCAAATTTGCTTCAGTTACAAAAACTTCAGGGAAAGGCTAACTTCCCAAGGAGGTTCATACCCAACTATGCCAAAATGGCTAAAGGATTTAATCGGCTCTTGAAAAAGGGGATTCCCTTCCATTGGGACCAAGTTGCGCAAGCTTCTTTTGATGTTGTCAAGGATACTCTTATCCGGGCATCATTAATGTATGCCCCCAATTATCAGAGTGATTATTTCTTATATATCGTTACGGCTGATACGACTATTGATATGGTACTGGTCCAAGTAGAAAATGGGATAGAACATCTGATCCATTATTTGAGTCGTAATCTCAATGATACAGAAGTGAAGTATTTGTACATATAAAAACTTTCCTTGGTGGTTGCTCAAGATGTCCAAATATTTAGACACTATATCCTATTCCGGAAGATCATTGTCATTTCGGATTGCAACCCCATGAATTATATCTTATCACGTCAATTGCTCGGGGAAAAGTATTCAAAATGGATTGTCATTTTGCAGGAATTTGATTTGGAATTAATCAAATCCAAGTCAAAGAAGTCTTTCGTTTTGGCCTTGATTTTCTGTGGCCTTCCCTATGATAGTACTGCTACTATATTAGAACCATCTATTCCGAACGAGTCTTTATTTCTGATCAGATCATATGATCCTTGGTATGGGGATTTTATCATTTATCTATAGACCTAGACTTTTTGGCCTGATACCTCTCGCTCTGACCAGCGATGTATTTGATACCAAGCCAAAGATTATCTGATCGTCGACGATACAATTTATTGTCGTGGTGTCAATACAATTTTAAGAAGGTGCCTCACTCGTGAGGAGGCTGAAAAGGTTTTAAATGATTGTCATGCTAGGGCTTGTGGTGGAAATTTGTCTGGATACGCTACCACGTAGAATAGGCATTAGCAATGTAGGCTCTTCTTTCATCTTGATCAGTTGGAAGATTGGCAGGAGCTTTGTACCCATCCAAAAAAGAGTGCCATAATTTAGGATCAAGAGACATTAGATAGTAGGACATCCTCTTTTTCCAAAAACTAAAATTTGTTCCATCAAATATAGGTAGTTTCCTTGTTGCTTCCATGTTCTTCATTGTGCCTAAGAATCCTTCTTCCAGCTGTTAGGTTGATAATGAAGAAGCTTATTTAAAAGCCTCAAGATCTACAAAAGAAGGAAAAGGATGGAATTGCAACAACGATGAATTTGATACTGAAAACGAGTTAGCTCAATTTGTACGAAGACTAAAAAGGGGATCTAAGATAAAAGGTAAGTACCCTCTTAGTTGTTTCAATTGTGGAAGAATAGGTCATTATGCTGCAAGATGTCCTCATAAACATGATAGTGATGATGAAAAGGACTCTAAAAGAATGATGTACAAAAAGAAAGGGTTTAATAAGAAGAACTTCTTCTCCAAACAAGATGAGTCTGATGAAGATGAATTTGTAGTCATAAAAAATAAATCAACTAGAAATGTGCGTCATTACAAAGAAAGTGATGATGAATCAGATGAGGAAAGTAATTATGTTGGAAGAAGAGAAACGTTATTCATGGCATTTACAAATGATGATGACTCAGAACTAGAAGATGAAAGAAACATGGATAGTTTGCTAATAAGTGCCATTGAAGAATATGAGAATCTACAAAAGAAGATAATTTCTCTCAAAATAGAAATGGGAGAAGCGAAAAGAAGGGAATACTTCTTGAACATTAAGCTAAAAGAGAAGGATGATATCTGTGAAAAACGTGAAGCTGAAATAATATCTGATCTAAGAAAGGAATTAGAGCAAGTTAAAAGGAGTTGGAAAAGCTCTCTAGCTCTTGACAACATTCTTAATACTCAAAAACCTCAACATGACAAGTCTGGAATTGGTTTCAAAGGAGAATCATAAAGTGAAAATAATAATGCCATAAGTTATGTTGATGTACTCTCTTGCCATCCAAAAGAATAAAATTCATCTTGTCAGGAACAAAGTCCCATCTCAAAACCAAGAATTGAAGAAAGAGAAACTCCAAGGAAGAATGTTGGTTCAAGCTATGGATACTACAACAGGTATCAAACTATTTTTCTTGGGAATTGTTACAATTGTAAAAACTTTGGGCATCAAGCTAAGCATTGCAAGGCTCATACGAATGAAGCACCAAGATTGAATGATCAAACAAACCAAATACGTGGTCCTAAAGAGCAAGGACAAATCAAAACTACAATTCCTTTTGATCCTTTGGCTAATTTTGATCCGTTTTGCTCATTATGTGATAATTATGATCATAATGAACAAAATTTCCCTCTCAAAAGGGAGAAAGCTAAAAACGTAAATCTCAAAACTGATAAATGTGGCCTAGCTCTATGTGCTCATAGTGAATAAAATCATTGGTTCGTGGATAGTGGATTCTCAAGACATATGACAGGCGACCAAAATAAGTTTATCTCATTTAACAAGAAAAATGGAAATGTATCCTTTGGAAGTGGATCCGCTAAAATCACTGGAAAAGGAACTACTATCCTTGTCAATGGACTAGGAAAAGCTCAAAATACCTTGCTGGTAGAAGGGATCAAACATAATCTCTTAAGTGTTAGCTAGATTTGTGACCAAGGACATAATGTTGTCTTTAGTACAAAAAATTTTGAAATAAGAGACTCATCCTCGAGAGAACTTGTGGCAAAAGGAGTAAGAACACTAGATAATGTTTACATTTTCAGTAGAATCCAAGAAGATAAATGTTACGTAAGTCAAACAGATGAAAGTTGGTTATGGCACAAGCGATTAGGGCATACAAGTTTTGATAACCTAGTCAACATCCGCAAAATTAATGCAGGAAGGGATATTCCAAAAATGTGCAAACCAAATCAAGTTGTATGTGGCCCATGCCAACATGGAAAGAAAACCAGAACTAGCCACAAAAATAAGGAGTTCTCAACAAAAAAACCTTTAGAAATACTTCATGTAGATTTGTGTGGGCCAACTAGAACTCAAACTCTTCAAGGTGAAAGGTATTTTGCTCTATTTGTTGATTAATATACTAGAATTATGTGGATATATTTCATAAAATATAAATCCGAAGCATTTGAATGTTTTAAGAATATTAAGGCTCTCATTGAGAATGAGAAAACTTCTAAGATTAAATGTATTAGAACGGATAGAGGAGGAGAATTCACCTCAAAATAATTTGATGAATTCTGTAAAGAGCATGGAATTGAAAGAGAACTCTCTACTTCTAGGACACCCCAGCAAAATGGAGTAGTTGAAAGAAGGAACCGAACCATTCAATAAATGGCAAGGACAATGCTACTAGAAGCTGATTTGCAACCAAAATTTTGGAGAGAAGCAGTTGGAACTGTAGTATATACCTTAAATTGAACTCATCTAAGACCAAATAATGAGAAGACTCCTTATGAATTATGGAAAGGAAGACATGCTTCAGTAAAATATTTCAGGGTTTTTGGAAGCAAATGCTTCATAAAAATACATGATGACTCACCAAGTAAATTTTATTTTAGAGTTGACGAAGGAATATTTCTTGGATACTCCACTAGGAGCAAAGCTTACAAATGTTACAACAATCATCTTCGAAGAATAGTGGAAAGCATTGATGTGAAGATTGATGAAGGCCTTCTAGAAAAGAGAGTTGAGGATCATGAAGTTGAGCCTTTCTTTGAACAAAGTGAAGAAGAAGAACCTAAAAAAGAAGAGGAGAATGGAGAACCTCAAAGTAAATCTCAAAGTGAATCTTCACAAAATCCCTCTAAGATCAAGTTTATTCAAAGACATCATCCGGAAGAACAGGTCATCAGAAATATAGATGAAGTAATTCAAACTCGAAGAAGGATGATAAGCACCCCAAGAAAAGATGATGTGGCTCTATTACTTTAATAGAACCTGAAAATTTTTCTCAGGCAAGCAAAGATCCTTATTGGATAAAGGCCATGGAAGAAGAAATGTCTCAAATCGAAAAAAATGAGACTTTGGAACTATTACCTTTCCCAAAAGATAAAAATATAATTGGAACAAAATAGGTATTCAAAAACAAGATGAATGAAGATGGACAAATCATTAGAAATAAAGCTAGACTTGTCTGCAAAGGATACTCACAAATCGAAGGAATTGACTTTGAAGAAACCTTTGCACCAGTAGCTCGAATGGAAGCCATAAGAATGTTTTTAGCATTTACTTGATCAAAAGGATTCAAGGTTTAACAAATGGATGTAAAATTAGCATTCCTGAATGGAGATCTCAGGGAGGAAGTTTACATGGAGCAACCAGAAGTATTTGATCTTGCTGAAGGAAAAGACCTTGTATGCAAACCAAAAAAGGCCTTGTATGGATTAAAACAAGCCCCTAGAGCATGGTATGCAAAGTTGGATCGCTATCTGCAACAAGAAGGTTTCAAAAAGGGAGTGGCAGGTAGCAATCTCTACATGAAGATGGACAAGGAAAAAATTCTGATCGCTCTTGTTTACGTTGATGATCTAATATTTGCTAGCAATGATGAATAAATGAGCCATGAATTTTCTCTAAATATGTCCAAAAAATTCGAGATGTCAATGATTGGTGAGTTGTATTACTTTCTTGGGCTACAAATATCTCAAACCTCTGCAGGCATGTTTATATCTCAAGAAAAATATCTTAAAGACATGCTCAAAAGATATGGGAAGGGAAAATTGTGCACCTATGAGCACACCGATGACCACATATTGTAAATTAAGCAAAGATGATGACACCGCTCTCATAGATGCAACTCTTTACAGGTCAATAATTGGAGCTCTCCTATACTTAACTGCTACAAGACTAGATATTATGCAAGCAGTAGGAATGGTAGCAAGATTTCAGTCAAGTCCTAAACAATCCCATCTAGCAGCTCTGAAGAGAATTCTCAGATATCTGAAAGGAATGATTGATTTCGGTCTTTGATATCCTAAGAGTTCAACTTTTATTGTGACAACTTACTCTGTTGTTGATTGGGCCGAAAGCGTGGATTATCGAAAAAGTACCAGTGGAAATGCATTCATTATGGGAGATTGTCTTGTATCTTAGCTCAACAAAAAGCAATCATCTATATCCCTTTCTACAGCCGAAGCCGAATATATAGCTATTGCTGATTGTTGTACACAAATTCTATGGATGAAGGAAGCCTTGAAGGATTTCAACATAGAAACTAAGCAACCAATTACTATTTTTGTGACAATACTAGCACCATCAGTCTTTCAAAGAATCCAGTGATGCACTAAAGGACCAAACATATTCCAATAAAATACCACTTTCTTCATGAACAAGTTGCTTAACACAATATCAGGTTGGAATACGTCAATACAAAAGAGAAAATTGTGGATATCTTTACAAAACCCCTTCCATGTGAAGCATTTGAGTATCTTTGGCAAAAGATGGGGGTCATTGCTCTTGCATCACATTAAATCAAGTAGCATGTCAAGGGTGCAGTTTGTTAGGGGGAGTAGCATGACAGGGGGAGCACTTTGGCACCCCATTGCCATTGATGTCAAAGGGGGAGAGAAGAAAAATATTTCCATCCAATGACAAAGGGGGATATTTTTAATCCAAGTTGTCATTGATGGAAATAGGTTGAGGAAGGTTGAAAGACTTAATGATAACATGGAAGATATCATTTGAAGTTCTCCTACTGATGTTGCCCTACTATTGAATGCATGATGCTATACCTTCATGACCTTGCTGGGTACTATCATGATGAAATAGATGTCCTACATGATGATGCTATGACCCTATGATTGATAAGCCAAAAAATGGAGAAGACAAATGAAGGAGAAGCCAAGCAATGGAGAAGGAATTCTGTCCTATGCACTTCCTGCACACAAAAATTAAGGACAAATACATAGAAAAAATGAATTTTGGCATCTTGGAGGTGACCAATCACAATGATCCCTAGACCATCTTGAAGAGGATTTTTATCCTCTTTCTAACAAGCCCTCACCCTAAAACTCCCAGTAGTTGATGAGATACTGAAATTTTAAGTTAAAAAAATATTAATTAATTGTGAGCTGACCTACACTCACACTCTCATGTCAGCCCTTTTCCCCAACAATCACATCCTTTCAAAGATGACAAACCACTATAAATATAAAGATAAAATCATTTGTTTCAGTCAAGAATTTCGGTGATTATCTCTGAAAATATAAGGACTACGACTTGGTAAAGTGTGAAGCACAGAGAAAGGGAATAGGTTCACATCTCGTGAACCCTTAAGGGAAGAACAACCTAGTTTTCAAGCACAACAAATGCTACAGGACTGGAGATCAATATAAAGGCTCAGTATTGTGAAACTTCAGAAAAAACACATGTACCAAAGCTTGATTCATTGGAGATCAATATAAAGGCTCAGTATTGTGAAACTTCAGAAAAAACACATGTACCAAAGCTTGATTCATTGAAGAATATAATTGGCTATAGGACTTTGGATTAGTGATACAGAGCTTTAGACCTATTCTCTTTCGACTATCATAGACTTGTGTTAAGGCTCAAATAACCCAAAACTTCAGACCTGTGCAAATAAGTCAACAAACAATTCAGACTTATTGTGTGATATCTGTAACACCCTTGGAGGCTCGGACCAGGCTTGTAGCTTAGTAATTAGACCATAACTTGTTGTTGGGAAGAACTCATACTTGTTTTGTGGAAGATTATCTCTTGTGGCTTGGATTTATGAACAGACCTATAGTTAACATCTTCGTCGGATCTGTGTTATCCTATTGAAGCTCAAACTTTTGGTGTCTAGTCAAGAACAGTTCATACCTCTTTCCAATGGGTACATCTATAAACATATAAACAATGAGCTCGGTGTTGGACAATGAAGATATTATGAAGAATTGAATATTAAAAAGTGAAGAATTGTGTCAAGGATTTTCAAGTAAACGCTATTCACATTCTCTATTAAAAGAAGACAAAAGGATTGGTGTCCTTGGATTTGGTGCTCCTAAACACAAGGTTGGTACCTTGAGAAGATAGGGTCGAAGCCCTAGAGGTCGAAGCCTCATCTAAGTCCAAGTTGGTGCTTGGCAACAGGTTGGTGTGTGATTCATTGAAGGTTTGGTGCCCTCACACATCTATTGTACTCAATTTTTTGAAAAAGGACTGAAGTTCTTATTAATCCTTATTAATATTATTATTATACACCTCTCTATTTTTTAATTATGAAGAGTCTAACTGGCAAAAATTAAAAATTAAAAAGAAATACTGATTCACCCCCCTCTCAGTATTTCCAACATATACTTCGCGCCAGTTACTTTTGGCCTACCATATTTCGCGACTGCATCCTCGCGGTCAAAAGTTGTCATGCGTGCTAGATATTTGATCTTAAAATCTGCAAACCGCCAATGCCAATGCGTCTTGTTGTCTCTGTGGGGCCATTTCCAAAATGGGACATTAACTTCATGACCTGTAATCCTCGTTCGTTCGAGGGGCATGGTTATATTATTGTCATAGTAGATTACTTTACCAAGTGGGCCGAAGCGATGCCTACATTCAACAACACATGACAAACAACTGCATTATTTTTCTTTAATCATGTCATTTCACAGTTTGGGGTCCCACAGGCTATAGTTACAGATCATGGTTTGGATTTCTGCAATCATATGATGAACGATTTGACTACCAAATTAGGATTGTCGCATGATAGTTCTACTCCTTATTATCCACAATAAAATGGAAAAGTTGAGGCTATTAACAAGATTCTTAAACGAATGATAGGAATTCATAGATTAAATTGGCATTTAATCCTATACTCGACCTTGTGGGCATACCGAACCTCGGTGAGAAACGCGACCAAATTTACCCCCTTTCAATTGGTGTATGGTCTGGAACCTATCTTTCCAATCCAATGTGAAATACATCGTTAAAAATTGCAATCGACTTGTTACTTAACACCTCTGCTGAAGAAGCACATCCTTTTAACCTCATCCATCTTGATGAAACATGTCGTGAAGCCCAATTGGCCAACGAAGCGCATAAGAGACGTATAAAGGCACAATACGACAAGCATGTCCAGCCTCGCATTTTCTCAGTAGGTGACCTGGTCCTTCTTTATGATCAGGAAGCTGATGTAATAGGTATAGGGAAATTTGAGCCATTATGGCATGGCCCCTATATTGTCAAAAGAGTTCTTGCTAAGGGTGTCTATGAGTTGGTAGATTACGATGCAATTCCATTGGTGCAACCCAGCAATGGGTTGTATTTGAAACGTTACTATGCTTAATCATGAGCGTAGTAATTTTTTGTATTATATTGTATATATATTGTTGATTTGAATTTACTGTCTTAGTTTATTTTCTAGAGTTTTTGTAATATTCCAAATTTTTCCCGCAATAAATTGGAATATCAACTTTTGCTATTTTCACTTAGGAGTTGAATAATTGGGCGAGAAGGCCCATTCATAATAAAAACATGGATAAAATACCTCTAGTATGGAAAGGGATCAGCCTTGGAACTAGATTTCACACCCTCATGTGTGAAAGGAGACATTTGCAAAGAGGATTGGTCAAGTTTGTCCAAGTCAAACAACGTAGTGGCATGAGTTGGAAAGCACCTTGTGGGATAGTGCAGAGAAAGAGGAGGGAGGATTCATTGAAGGAGGAAACCCTAAAGAGTGGGACCCATGGAGAGGGATCTCTCATGTGTTTAAAAGGAGGGCAAGGCAACAATTGTTAGATATGCTTATGATTATTGATTTCATTGTTTGTTTAGACTTTGTGCATTCTCCAGCTATTTAGATGAGTTGCAGTGCTGCTTAGCACAAGGTGTTCCCGAGTGGGAATCCTTCTCCTTTCTTGAAAAGCCTCTTGAAGGAGTTGTACTGATTTGCCTCACATCTCGGCTTGAGGCCAAGCATCCTCCTCTAGGACAACGTTATTGCTGCAGCAGCATAATACTGTGTTATAGGGTGATGCAGCGAGGAGTCACAACATCTCTTCCATCACTTGTGTTTTAGAGGAGGAGTCTTCCTTTTCTTTGGAGGATTAGTTTGGAAGCTATCATAGCTTATTGCAGATCTTGGCATTGGGCCAAATCATTCCATTCCACCTACAGCGCAGTTACCCTCTTAGACTGCGTTATTTTCAGAGTGCACATGTAGTGAGGGATTGCGGTGTTGATTGGAGGGTGAGATCTCAAGTGTAAGGATCAACCTTCCACTTTGGAGATCCATTGGAGGAGGTCTACTTCAGATTGTTTATCATCTTCAGCCTTCTCTATTTAGTTCCATTTTCTGAGTTGCAGCTGTTGCCCAGCAACTCTGGCATTTTTGATATTTTGTATATTTCAGCCAATCCTTTGGAGGATTGTTGTATTATCGCTTTCAGAGGTTATAGCCTTGATCCCCCACTTTATTTGAGCCATATATTGCCATATATTTATGTTATTGTGTAATATGGAGCAATAACTCTTATAAAATGCGTCCTCTTAGCCTGGGTTTATGCAGAAATAGTAGTGGTCTTGTATTTCATGTACATGTCTTGTTAAGGCTTGCATTGCCTTTCTTGAGTGGATATTTCCTCAAGAAACTATACTCTTTTTACTGCTATAGCACCATTTTTTAGCTATTCAGATCTTCATTAGTTCATGGTTGTAAAATAATGTTTTCATTCCATTCTATGTGCTTACATTTGTTGCAGTCCCTCATCAGGCACTTTTTGAGGAAATATAGTAGTGGGAGATCTGTTTAACCACTCTAGAAGGATTTATTTGGAGCCTCCTCTTGGATTTAGCACTTAGACACATTTTTCTAAGGGATCTAGGTCCAGGTTTGAATTCCTGTAGTAGCCATTACTGGAAAATGCATTTTCCAGTCATGCCTTGCTAGCTATTCCAGATTTGGAATATCACAGTGGTATCAGAGCACCTTTCTTGGATCAGCCTGTGAGTCTAAGCCCAAGAAGATCAGAATGATGAAGAAGATGAGATTTCTCTCATCAATGTTCAGATCCAGAGAGGACCACTCCAAGGAGGTCAAGAATATTGAATAAATAGAAGAGGAAGGACCATGCACTTTCTATTCTCATCAAGAAGAAGACCAACATGAAGGACACTTGGATTATCAGATTCTAAGTGATTGCCTTGTTGAGTAAAAATCTCAACCTAGAGCCTTCAAGGAGACTCTATATTTCCCTAATTTCATCCAGTTGAAGGAAGAGAAGAGACCCTGCAGCAGAAAATAAATCAAAGGCAATAGATTTCTGTTGTCTACCTTTGATGGGTCATCTACAACAAGAGCTTGGGTAAAAAATTTGGAGGCATTTTTCCTACTAAATCCTGTAATAGGGAAAGAAGCTGTTGAAAACTCAGTGCTACACCTCGAAGGTGAAGCCTATGTTTGGTGGTGCAGCCACTTGAGCTATGCAAGGGTGAAGAATTTTGCAGAGTTCACTCAAAGGTTGATCCAAACCTTTGATGGAGAAAGAACCAAGGAGGAAAAGCCTCCTCCACCACTTGAAGAGCTTTGTCCTAACACTGTCACACTCACAGAAGGGCAGCCACATGCATCAACAGTTGGGGCAGCCAACACTTTGGAGGAAGGAGCTCTTGTAGCCCTACAAGAGATTCCAAAATCTCATCAAGGTATGAAAATATTTCCACGATATATTGTTGCAGCAAATTCTTTTGATAATTATGGAGATTTACTTTTGCATGAACAAGGGTCAAATCACACATCTACTATAAAGTAGCTTGGTTGCACTGCGCTGTGCAAAATTGTAACATTTAGGGAGGTCTCAAGGAAAGATCTCATTAGAGGTGCACTTCAACACACCATGGAGTGCAAAGATTTTCTTCCTTTCTCACAGGAGTAGATAGAAGATGGAGGACATCTTAGGGTGGATAACATCTCTCATGCTTGTGTTGGACATTCCTTGAGCCATACACATCATGATGGGAGGTTTTTTCCTACCACCTATTTGGGTCCTTATAGGGTCTCATTGATCCTTGAGAATATTGCATTTCAAAATCCCATGAAGTGCAAAGATAGAGATTTGGTTTGGGAGGATGGTAGCCCTCATGGGAGGAGTACCAAGATGGAGAGAAGGAGAAAGCATCCACAAGTGATTGAGTGGATGTGGTTGATGAGCAAGAAGCTAGGAGGCTACCTACAAATTTATGATATCGGGCAGCAGGAGGCTTGGCTGCACTGGTTACTCTTGAAGGAGTTTGGCCATCACTTGGCATACACTCTTTCTAAGGGTATGTGGCAAGATACTTGCATCATTGGGAAACATAGAGTATGTTAGTCATCAGTATTTTTGCATGTTTTGATGACTAGATTTCCATTGCTGAGTTTTTTAGAAGCTAATCTCAATTTGTCGATTTGTCATCTAGAAAACACCTCAAACAAATTTTGTCTCCCTACTTTTTCCTTTTCAGCCTATGATGAGAAAAGTCTTCATTTTTCAAATCATACCTCATTTTAGCAAAGTATCCCTATCTATAAGCTATCATAGGTTTTATCTCTCTACTATCAAAATCTCCCGTTTCCATAAATCTCATTATCCAAACATTTGGCAAAGCACTTGTCCCTCTCTCACTGATTATTTTTTCATATGATGAATTGATTATGCCTGAGAAACTCTTCAGAAATTGTAACAAAATTCCTAGGTCTAAGTGGTGGTGTTTAGGGCAGATACCTTGAGAAAAGCTTTCTCTAGTCAAAAAGTTAAAACCTTGTCTTCAATGTCAGTTAGCCATCATTATTTGTCAAAACAAAACCCTTGTCTATCCCTAGGTCATGCACCATCAAATACGTCGCTTTGTTTTGTTTCAAGCAAAGCTCACAAAATTTCAATTCAAGAATAAATAGTGAAAGAAGTTCCATGACTAAAGAAAAAGGATTATTTCAAGCATTATTTCATGATACATCAAGAAGGCTCTCCAAAGGATCAAAGGACATCTATCAATTCATCTCTGCAGGGGTGTACAGATTGATGACACTACGAAAAGTGTGAGCAAAAAGAGCACCTCAGGAGAAGGTTTCATGCTGTGGAAGTTTACTATGGAAGTCAGAGAAAGTGTAGATTGTGAAGAAAGAAGAACTACAGGATTCAAACTCAAAAGCGCCAAAAGGTCAAAAGTCCTCCATCATGGAAAATCCACACAAAGGTTGGATAATGTCTACCTCCAGCGCTTCATGCTAACTCTAAAGGCATTTTTGCATTATTTCCCAAACATGTGTGCCAGCCCTACAAATCAGTCTTATGCAACCAACAGTGATAGTCTTCTGGCAAAAAAGAGCTTTAAAGCAAATTAGGCATCATAATGAATATGTAAGAAGGAAAAGTTGCTTCTTATACCTTACCATACACTTGGGCTCTGAAAGTCAGTCAAAGACAAATTCGCTGCACCTTATGAAAACACAGTCAAGGGAAACGAGCTTTTTCAAATATACATAGCAGTGGGCGCTCACCATTTACAAAGCACATTATTTACTCCTGAAGATTCACAATGATTTTATGAAAAAGGGATATACATTACTGACAGGTCCTCATAAAGAAAAGGGCATTATGATTCAAATGATTTCATCAAGGATAAATGCCAAAGATTCACTTTTGTCTTCTATTTTGTATTTTTCAAATAAACAAACAGGGGTCACAGTGTTGAAATGAATGAAGTTTTATGGTTTTAAGGACCTCCATTAGTGATAAGTAGGGGGCCTCATAGTGGTCTGAAGGGTCATAAAGACTGTGTTTTGGAAGCCTCTTTCAAAAGATAGGCAGAGGGTAAAGGCACAGTTTCAGAGGGCCCAGATTTGGAACAGGTGGCCTCTTTCAAGGTTTAACATTGTCAGATTAAAGGCCTCCTTCCAGAGAAGAAAGGGCACCCCTCACAGTCCTAAATAAGCCTCCTTTGAATGACAAGCATACGGTCTCTTTTGAATGATAAGCATAGTTTGTCTAAAGAGCCACAAACAGTTTGTTCATGGACATTCTTTAGTTGGTTAATAGAGGTCAAATAAGCGCCCATGCAGTTTTTCAAACATTGCCTCCTTCATGATAAATAGAGGGCCCACAGACAAATTGTTCAAAATAGTCCTCAAATGATAAACAGAGATGAAAGAAAACTTTTGTGTTTATAGTGCCTCCTTCAATTATGAGCAGATGGTAGAAACATAGTTTTTAAAGTGCCTCCCTCAGTAATAAGCAGAGGGCAACACTTTTCTTACAGTGTTAGACCTTTAATTAAAAAGAGAATGGGTTAAAGACTTTTTAAACAAAGGGCTAAAGTTCAAAGGCTAGCAGAGATAAGCAAGACACAACTTGTTCATAGGACTAAAATTTGGTTAAAGAAGACCTCCTTTAATAATAAACAAGAGATAAACACAGTAAGTATGAAAAGGCCTCCTTCATAAGAAGTAGAGGGCTTAAAAATACTGTTTTAAGATGCCTCCTACAATAATGAGCAGAAGTCCCAGTTTTGGTGAAAGGCAACCTCTTTCAAAAACATTAACACAATCATCATAAAGGGTTTTTCTTCCAAAAGAAAAAAGGGTGCCCACCTTTGTTTTTCAAAAAAAGCACAAAGGAAAAAATGAAAAAATATCAAAGGGAGGGAAGAAGCGTTCAAAAGCATTTTAAAAAAAGCTATAAAAGCTCTCAAAGTGGAAGTTTACTTTCTATTGTGCAAACGGACAGAGGAGGAGCAATTTTTCGAACCTTGGGCAAGTCACTTCACAAATTTTAAGACGCGACGTGCTTGTAGTAGGACGCAACATGCCTGTAGCATCCCTCCGAAGGTTTTTGCCCATGTCGCGACGCGCCTGTGTTCTCCGACCAACTTGCCCTGCCCGGCGTTTAGAAGGCGCCCGACCCGACACACAACAGCGTGAAGGTGCTACGCGCTTGTGCACAGGAGCGTAGCACCTCTCCAATGGTCTTCAAAAGTGAAAAAAGCCAGTTTTTGCTCATAATTTGGGTTTTTCAAACATAGCACGGAGATTTCAAAGGTATTTTTCGTGCCCTTGCATCTTAATTTTGGTCACAAAAATGTTTTGAAATCAAAACTTAAAAGAATAAAAAATAGTGATTTCAAAGAAGAAGACAATGATTTCAAAAGGGGAAACATAGTTGTTTTCAAGGGTCTCCTGCTTGCTAAAAAAAAAGAAAAATAATGTTTGAGGAGAAAAGGATTATTATCAGTTGAAAGGCTTGCTTTGATTAAGAAGCCAAACATAGTTGTTAAAGAAAAATGCATTGATTGAAGAAGAAAGACCTAGTTTAATCAAAGACTTGTTTTGATAAGACAAGTGAAGGAAATCTGAGCAAAACATGCCTCCAAGGAAGGTCAGCAAGGGTGGATTTCACAAAAGGTTTGAGCCTACTACAACTAAAGAGTTAAATGATTCCCCTTCAGTCCTTTTCAACTTTCATGAGGTAGGGTGCCTTGATTTTTGCCAAAAATTCGAAAAGGTCACCAATCACCCTCCCTTAACACAACTGTTTTCCCTGAGGCTACAAGGAAAACATGTTCACCTAGCAGGCCTTGATTTTTTTATC
Organism: Pinus albicaulis; assembly: GCA_034641835.2. Taxonomy (NCBI): domain Eukaryota; kingdom Viridiplantae; phylum Streptophyta; class Pinopsida; order Pinales; family Pinaceae; genus Pinus; species Pinus albicaulis. Next base: position 24,639,734 of record CM076583.1, on the reverse strand, counting down.
ACTCCTAGGTCAGTGTCAAAGGCCACCAAGATTCCCTATCTTGGTGAGAAATGGTTCAAACAAGCCTATTTGGACCTAGACCAGTACAAGCCCTTCTTGAAACTAGCTTACCAAAATGAATGCAAGGCTATTTTCCCCTTTTCTCATCTATTGAACAGTTATGCGCCCCTTATGAAAACCATCATGAGATATTTCACATGTAAGGGGAGATATTCTTGAGTTTATTCCTATCATGTCAGACTTCTGATGCATTTCACTCGGACTTAGCTGCTGAATCTCCCTTTCTTCCTCTACAAAAGCATAGACAAGATGTCCTCCCTTGTCCAAAAGAGATCTCCTGCTCAGCAAAAAGCTAGTCTTTTCCATCATTCTCTCATCAAAATCATCATCCTTCACCAGCTTGGAAAGAAAGGAGTTTCTTGGGAGACTTTCATTTCTCATCCGGATTTTACTACTGCCTCTTCATGTCATGGCCCATCTCGTATGTCCTCCTCACCCTCCACTCACTATGTCTCCCCTTCATCTAATCAATCTACCCTTCAAAAGAAAACATCACCCATGATTGATAGTGAAAAAGAAGAGTATTATGAAAGCAGGCATAAAGGTAGTGATGATGAGGAACATAGTGATACTCAACAAAGTAATGAGCATGAACCAAGTGACAAACAATATAACAGTGACCATGAGCATACTAGTGATGGTGAAGAGAGCTCACCAAAGGATAAGGAAGTCAGTGGCATTCAACAGAGTAGTGAGGATGAAGAACAAAGCAGCCCTCAGCAGAGCAGTGAATATGAGCATGGGCACAACCCAAATATAGCTAGTGATGATGAGGAACAAAGGGAAGAGGTTCAAAGCAATGATGAGGAACATAACAATCCTCAAGCAAGCAGTAATGATGCAGAACATAATATTCCTAAACAAAGTCATGAAAGCAATCAAAGGGACAGTGAAAAAATCACCTCCCAACAAAGTAGTGACCATGGTGGCAGCCCACACACAGAGTCTAAGGAAAAAAATGAAGATGATGGCAGCATGCAAAATGACAATGAAGACATTCATGATGGAAGTAGCTCATGTGAAAAAATTGAAAACAGTGGAGCTAATGAAGACAGTGGCAGTCAGCAAAATAATGATAAAAATCAAGCCCAAAATAGTGAGGAGGGTGGACAAGGCAGTCCTAAAGACAATCATAATAAAAGCAGAGGCAGTGAACAAGGCAACCCTAAAGAAGAACCTGAAAACAGTGAAAAGTGCAGCAAATTAGGTGTTGAAGGAGGAAGTAGTGTAAAAGATCAAGTTGAACAAATGCTAGTGATGAAACCTCCTCTCTCTCCTCCTCAACACAACCAAGAACATGTGCTTACTGGCTTTCCTAGGCAAGTGGCCATGATTCATTCCTCAAAAGCACCAAAGGCTAAAAACACCAAATCTACAAAGAAGAAAATCACTCCAGCAGTGACTAGTAATGTCACAAGGGCGCTAAGGAGTAGAGGCAAACTGCCTAAGAAGAGTATTGTTGAATTTCTAAAGAGAACAAGAGCAAAGAAGTCTATCCTAAACAAGGGAAAAGAAAAAGTTGAACAACAAGAGAGTAGCCATGAACAAGAAAGAGAGTTTGACATCATACAAATAGACAGTGATGCTGGAGATGATGAAGCCAGAATCCTTGAGTCACTTTTGAAAAACAGATAAGCCCAAATCCAGGACTTAGAAATTGATCTAGAAAGGTCAAAGGACCTCATACACTTTCTACAAGTGAAAAATAGACAGATGAGCAGGCTAATGGAAATCTATGAGGCCTGGGCATTCAAATACCAAAGGGAAGCATAAAAAGCACAATTCAAGCTTGAAGAGTATATGGGCGAATTTGATGATATTGAGGAAGAAGAGCAACCAGTAAGAAAAAGGCCTAGGACTATGGGTCTTAGGAAAGCTTTGGAGAAATAGAGGGAAGAAGAAGCAGCCCTTGCTCGATCGTATCCTCTCACACAATTGCTTGCCCAAGAGATAGAAAATGATAAAGAATCATGGCTTGAAAGATCTAACAATAATTTGGAGGAAAAATTAGACAAGGAAAACAAAGACTTGGGTTTGCAAAGGAATATGACCAGGCATTACAGGAAACTGAATCAATTTACTCGAAGAAAACTCAAAATTGCTCAAGAAAGGCTCAAAACTGCCCAAAGGAGGCGCCTGGTGAAAAAAGGGGAAAAAGACATATCTAGACTTGAAATCTTGGCTTCAGCTTCCTTGCATTCTTCTAGGAACCCATAATGGGTTTGCTCACCAAAATTGAGCAATTTTTGACATGATCTTGTTTTTTGTGATTTTTAGGCCTAATTGTACATTTTTCTAGGCGCTGCCATGTTTGCTAGGAGCATCCTCAGCTCATGAAAGTTATTTTTTTGGATGTATTAAATTTGGGGGCATCTACTCACATATTTTCAGATCAAAAGAAGGTGTTTTGGTCCTCCAAAGAGGCAAAAATCAGTCAAAATCCACCTTTCTGCCTCACATATCAGAAGATGAGACCCTCCTGGATTTTTTCACTCAATCCAATTTTTGATAGACTTCTAGGGATCAGTTTGAGAAAAATCAAGTATTTCCAAAAAGTAGTGATCTATGGCTTTCCAACGAGCCATCACAGGTCTCGTTTTGACATCAGGAAGTCCCTCAAAAGTTATCTGTAAAACAAGATTTCTTTTGGCGCTACGCTCCTGTAGCATTTTGGCTGAAAAGGCAGTTTTCTGAGAGTGGCCATCCAAATGTGCGTTAAGATATTTTCAACTCCATATAAGAGATTAAAAGTCAATTTTCTTGCTATTTTTAGCTTAAATAGATATTTTTGAAGATATTTTGTGCCTTGGGCTTTGCAAAGCCTCAAGGACAAAATCAGATATTTGTATTAGGCCAATGGCCTTCTAGTTGCTCTAGGAGGGTTTCTTCCTCTTTGGCTTATATTATCCAAGAGGATTCATTATAACCAGAGGCTGAACTTGATGTTATAGAGCAATACATAGCAATACAAGCTTTGAAGAAATACTTGTCTTATGAAGTGGATGATCTCTTGCTTGACTTTGATGGTGGAGGAGGATTGTATGTAGGATTCCATGGCTTGGTGAATGGTATTGTGTTCCTTATTTGTTATGTTTTCTTAGTTTATCATACATGTTTTCATGCTTCTTGCTTGTTGTAGTTCAGTAAAGAATAAGTTTGAGATATGCCCATGGAGGCACCTTCAATTTCCTGATTCATTGCAGCTTAAATGTTTTCATCTTTCTTGGTTATGTCAAAGAATTCTTAATTGCTCTTTGGTACCCTAAGAACTTGTTATCAGTTTCCTCAATGGTTATTATGTATGCTATCTAGTATTATTCATGGTACGCCCTACTTACTCATAGCTAATAAAAACTCCATTTCTAAAATCTCTCTCTGAATTATTGGTTGTCTTAGTTAATTCAAAGAGGTATTGTTTCGATCTTGCCCTTTGTCCATGCTTTGCAGTCTTATTTCAAAGTTTCCGATAGCTCAAGATATGATGTTTAGGAGTTCTCTATTCATAGATTGAGTTGTTTTTTTATCATATTTGTTTTCCCAAAAGTCTGAAAGTGATTTTCCCAAAGTTAGAGGGTCTTATACTTCTATGTATCACTGGATCGTTTGTTTTCTGCATTTATCAGTTTGAGTTTCGTTCATAGAGATTAATGGTCAGCCCTAAATCATGAATGCTTATTGTTTAACTATTTATGTTTAAAACCTCTTTGTATTTCACAAACTTAATGTCCATCTCATTTCACTTTCACCCAAAGAATCCATTTACCTCGACCAAATCGGCCATGCAGTAATACCTTGTCCATCATTGAGACAGTCTCGACCTTATTTGACCCCATAGCCCAGTTGACTTGACAAAATCCATATCTATTGTTGTCCTTTTGATCAGTTCCCCTCAAAAACAAAAAACAAACCAAAACATACTTAAAAACTAGCCTAAAATCAAATACACAAAAGCAAACAAGTTTACATCCTTTGCATAATAGAGAGAGCCCTCTCTGAGTCCAAGAAGGCTAGGTCCTAGGGCTCCAAAGCTTGGTTTGATGTTACCCTATCATTTGGTTTACCAATCTGCCAAATCATGGAACACTAATAGAGTATGGATGCATGGTGTTGATGTGATACTCATATCATTCATTGTGTCTTCATCACATGAGTTGTATGATGGGAGTATGGGGAGGCAGCAAAATATTTTGTTGCTTTGCTTGTTTTTAGGAGAGCAAGAGCAAATTTGCTCTCACTGGTTGTGTGATGTTGCAAGAGTAGAAGAGGGCACTCTTATGGTGCAAAGGGGCCACTCATTGGTATTGGATGATTTGGAAGCACTTACATCTTGGGAATGATTCCATATTTGTTGCAACATTACTAGAGGAGTCTTTGACAAGGAGCATGTCAAAGAACCAAGCTTTGTATTGACATGAGCTTATTTGCATAAGCTCACAGTGCTGTCACTTTGGAGCAGAGATTTATGGATGGAGTTTCCCCAGGATCACTTCACATTTGATGCACTTGGTGAACAAGGAGGAGGTGATGATGATAGAGTGGTGGATAGAGGCATCTATCACTATGAAAAATTCTTCTTGACTTGGGTTTCCAAGCATGAGGAGGATTATCTTCTTGTAGCACATGGTTCATTCTTCTTCATAGCATGCAAAACACTATGGAGAACTCACTCATGGATCCATGTATTGTCTTACTTCCGGCATATGGTAAGGATTTTTTTTCTACATTCATTGATTTGTATACTCTTACCATTACTATGCAGTGCATTGCTCCACAAGAGGGCAAGCTTGTCACATTGCTCCATGATCAACATTGAGCCAAACTATATTATGGAGGCAGCCATATTTTATGTGGCCTTGGGAAAGTGTTTTATTTCATGTATGTTCAGTTTATGTACTCATCCCTTTTCTATTCATCAGTAGATTTCATGACATACATAATTATCCATGTAAAAAAAAACAACTTGCCATGTAATTTTCTGAAGCAACAGTTTGCAAAACTGCGTTGTACATGTTTAGGAGACTGTTGGTATCTTCAAGCACCACATGAAGCCATCAGTATTTTCTTCACTCTTGTACTGATCATGCCTTAATTTGCTGATGTTTTTATTATTCTTGTTGAGAGCATGATTGAGGGATTGACACATGAGTTGGATGTGTCCTTGAGGGGAGAAAATTCCCACATTTTCTGCACTACATGTTCTAAGGGGAGCATGGGAGGAGATATGGCCACCACAGCCACATGTTTGTTTTCTTATGAGGTGGGCCATGAGTTTGATAGCCATCCATTGTACAGCCATGGGAAAGTGTTTGATCATGTATTGTTGATACATTCAGCCATTTACTATTCATTAGTAGATGTGATGGATTTTTCACATTACTTGCCATATTATTTTCTGAAGATGCAGTGGATGAAACTGCGATGTGTCCTTTTGAGACATTCTTTGTATCATGTACCATCATGTAAAACCTTCAGAAAACTTCTCATTAGGATGGTCTATGATGATCATGTCCTATTCATCATGGATGGATTTTTTTGGGCCAGCTTGTTCTTCAATGTTGGAGGAGAACTCTTTGGAGGATTGTTCTTCATTTTGCCACTTGAGGGCAATAATTTTGCTACCTAGGATCAGCACAAACTCTAAACTTATTATAAGTGGAGCGAAGGATAACATGGGGTAGGCTATGATGCTTACCATGTTCAGATTTTCAACCCACCTTCATTTCTGGAGCTTGAGGTGGAAGGATATTTTCAGGAGTTGCCATGTTGGGAGGTGACTCATTTTGTTTGGATGATTGCTTGGGGATGGAGGATCCACACGGGGAAGATATTCCTCATCAAATTTTAGACTCCATGCCTTGGGTGGAGGTTCTCCAGTTCTATCCTTGTAGTTGCTTGAGGAAAAGCAACATTTGGGAGGGGAGGACTGTAATATTCCAAATTTTTCCCGCAATAAATTGGAATATTAACTTTTAATATTTTCACTTAGTAGTTGAATAGTTGGGTGAGAAGGCCCATTCATAATAAAAACATGGATAATATCCCTCTATTATGGAAAGGGATCAGCCTTGGAACTAGATTTCACACCCTCATGTGTGAAAGGAGACATTTGCAAAGAGAATTGGTCAAGTTTGACCAAGTCAAACAACGTAGTGGCATGAGTTGGAAAGCACCTTGTGGGACAGCGCAGAGAAAGAGGAGGGAAGATTCCTTGAAGGAGGAAACCCTAAAGAGTGGGACCCATGGAGAGGGAGATCTCATGTGTTTAAAAGGAGGGCAAGGCAGCCATTGTTAGATATGCTTATTATTATTGATTTCATTGTCTGTTTAGACTTTGTGCATTCTCCAGCTGTTTAGTTGAGTTGCAGTGCTGCTTAGCACAAGGTGTTCCCAAGTGGGAATCCTTCTCTTTTCTTGAGAAGCCTCTTGAAGGAGTTGTACTGATTTTCCTCACATCTCGGCTTGAGGCCACGCATCCTCCTCCAGGATAGCGTTATTTCTGCAGCAACATAATACTGTGTTGTAGGGTGTTGTAGTGAGGAGTCACAACACCTCTTCCATCACTTGTTTTTCAGAGGAGGAGTCTTCCTTTCCTTTGGAGGATTAGTTTGGAAGCTATCAGAGCTTATTGCATATCTTGGCATTGGGCCAAATCATTCCTTTCCACCTACAGCGCAGTTACCCTCTTAGACTGCGTTATTTTCAGAGTGCACATGTAGTGAGGAATTGCAGTGTTGATTGGAGGGTGAGATCTCAAGTGTAAGGATCAACCTTCCACTTTGGAGATCCATTGGAGGAGGTCTAATTCAGATTGTTTATCATCTTCAGCCTTTTCTATTTAGTTCCATTTTTTGAGTTGCAGCTGCTACCCAGCAACTCCGACATTTTTGCCATTTTGTATACTTTAGCCAATCCTTTGGAGGATTGTTGTATTATCGCTTTCAGAGGTTAGAGCCTTGCTCCCCCACTTTATTTGAGCCATATATTGTCATATATTTATGTTATTATGTAATATGGAGTAGTACCTCTTATAAACTACGTCCTCTTAGCCTGGGTTTAAGCAGAAATAACAGTGGTCTTGTATTTCATGTACATGTCTTGTTGAGGCTTGCATTTCCTTTCTTGAGTGGATTTTTCCTCAAGAAATTGTAATCTTTTTACTGCTATAACACCATTTTTTATATATTCAGATCTTCATGATTTCATGGTTGTAAAATAAAGTTGTCATTCCATTCTATGTGCTTACATTTGTTGCAGTCCCTCATCGGGCACTTTTTGAGGACATCTAGCAGTGGGAGATTTGTTTAAACACTCTAGAAGGATTTCTTTGGAGCCTCCTCTTGTATTTCACACTTAGACACATTTTTCTAAGGGATCCAGGTGCAGGTTTCAATTCCTGTAGTAGCCATTACTGGAAAATACATTTTCCAGTCATGCCTTGCTAGTTGTTCTAGATTTGGAATATCACAGTTTTCTTGAAGTTAGTAATCCAATTTACATTTCATCTCAGATGTCTGAATCTTTGGAACCATTTTTTGGGTATGCCGATGGTGCTAGTCGTAATACGCAGAATCTATCCTCTGCAGCATGGGCCATTTTCACTCTGAACGGTGAGTTAGTGAGTTTTCAAGGGGTTTGTATTGGTTGATCTACAAATGATATCACTGTGTATAGCGCATTGATCAAACTTCTCTCCGATGCCATTTAATTTGGTATTAACCACATCATCATAAGGTTAGACCCACAACTTGTGGTATTACAACTTACTAGTGTTTATACTGTCAAAAATCCAACACTGCATCGTATGTCCTTAAGAGTTCGACTTTTGGAAAGACATTTTGATTTTATTCAATGTCAACACATTTCTAGAAACTTGAGCACATTAACTGATTCTTTAGCGAATTATGTTATAAACAGACATTTGAAACACATGTAAAGATACATTCACATAATTGAATAGGAATACACAATAAACATAGGAAAACACTGAAATCAAATAGATATATAGTTATAGGTTTTTACAAAATTTGTCCCCAAGACACATTGGTCATCTGACCTCAAAATGTATGCAACATGTCAAAAGTAAAATAGTAGTGCTCATTATAACATGCTACTAATCTAGCTATCCTACGCAATAACCACATCTAGCGGTTAGTAACCCCAATAGTATGCCGTTGCAGTCGCATGGGTAACTCTTCGATCCGGCAATCCGGAATCCCGAAGGTCAACCTCTGTATGTGTTGTTGAAGGTCAACAACAGTCTCGTCCATATCTAAAATACTGAAGGACTGCTCTCCTGACAGCCCTCTCTACTGGCTCATCCACTCCATGCTTTAGCTCTCCCACTGGTTGAACTCGACCCACATCTGCATTACATTAAAAATTTATTTTAGTCTTGAGAAAAAATTAAAATACAAAAAATGTATAAACCTTAGAAAAATAAAAAAACATGGTCAGAACATTCTTACCAATTTCACGCCACTGAGCACCTTCTAGTAAAGTTAAGTCTAAATCTCCTCGGAAGTTGACGTCTACATATGCATAGTCATTGATGGTGATAATCTGTCGCCTAAAACAGATGAAGAATGCAGTTGAGAACATGATGGATGATTGGTCTGCATGTCTAGCTATCAGTTCTACCCATCTCTGCATCCTCGGATCTCTAGGATTAGATATACCCAATGTCACATGATGAGGCTGCATCAGCAGAATCCTCTCTAAGGTAAAATAAATGAGGATCAAACCATAGTTGAAATTTTTCTTCCTTCCTCCCTTTGCCTTTCTCAGTTGTTCTTCCATTTTAGAAAGTACGGCTTTAGCCCAATTGAAAATTGTTGGTTCCATGCACTCTAGCACATACTGCATATAATATTTGTTCGCTACATGAAGTGTAGCGGTACTAGCAAGCTTTGTGATCGTGAATAAGATGGTTCTCAATGTCAAATCACGAACAATGTGGATGCTTATTTTCCCATCCTTGCTAGGCTCTGCCCCTAGATTTCAATACTGCAATATATATTCTCTCACCGTCTCTCCTCTGAAGCAAACCCTGAGAGGGAAATGAGTAGGCCTCTCCTTGAAAAGCCTATCAGAAAATAGATATCCTCCACTAAAATTGGGACTAATTTGTTCCCAATATGAAATTCCTCAATTGTCGGATCCCATGCATGAACAAGGAACTCCAGTAGTTCCATCTATTACCTCATACCTGATAGACAGAAGTACTTCAATAACCCACAATCATTAAGGGAAATCATCTTTTGTTCTTCATGCTCTCTTTCCCTCCAAGTAATTGTCATTTTAGTCCGATGAATCCCTGAAATACAACCATAAGACTCATTAGGAGCCTTTTCATGCAAAAAAATATGCATAACTTGGGTACAATGTAAGAATAAAAAATGTGAATTGCACCCAATGCAGCCTTAGACAAGAGACATTATGTTTCATATGCACCTAGCCTTCATTTCAGGTGCATTCCAACGCAGGTTTCGACATCCAAGGGTGCGTTGCCCTCTTCTAAAAATATATTTACCCTAAGGGGCCCAAATCCATAAAAAATTTCAATGGAATGAAACAAAAAGACTACTAAAGGAAATAGGAGGTTTATGGCACCAACCTGGATCAAACGATGAGGAAAACTGTCCATAGAATCGATCACAATCAACAGCTGAAGTTCGGGGGAAAAAACAGGTTCAGAGCTCCAAAATGCAAATGGTAACTTTCAAATGGCAAAAATGAATAGTAAAACTATTTTAATTAGTCATTTGATTATTTTCAAATCATATTTATTTCTCTGACTATGGTTTTATTCAATTTTTATCATGAAACAGGTATTTTTAATCCATTTTATGTTGTTCTGAATAGGTTTGCAATTGATAGAAGATTAGTCGTGCACATTTATTTCAAGAATGATTTGACCACAAAGCATACTTTTATCCTTATTTTTTGAGCTTTGATAAAAACGAAAAAGGACTTGAACTGCACTTTTATCTCTTTTTCGAGCTTCGATAACGGCAAAAAAGGAACCCCTGGAGTCTTCTTTTTGATATTTTCAGACTCCGAAAATGTGAAAAGATTGTCGAGCACTTGTATTTTCGAGCTCGTAAAAGTAAATGAATTGATATCTACTGAGTATAATTTTAACCCTTTTCTAGACTGATATAGATTATTTACGAAAAAGGAAAACCTTATTCAAACATGACTAGGAGGTTCTCTCAGATATCATTTTACACTTTTTCGGATCTGAGTGACAACTTTACAAAAAACTAATTATGGAGTTTTATTTTTTCCTCTTTTTCAAACTCTCTAAATATGAAAAAGGATTGGGTTGTCACTGTCGTTAGGCTCGTTAAAAAATAAAATAGCGACGGGCTTGTCGATCATGGCAAGAATCAAGTTTCATTCATCACTAGAGTCATTAAATTATTAAATAGCGATACATTATTTGCCCGAAGGGTTGAATTATAGATCAAGCATATGTTATCCTCCTCAAGCTTGTTAAAAAATAAAGAGGTATGGGTTGACAAATGACCGAGGAAAATTTGGGAAAGTGAATTTTTTTTTACAGTAGCAGGTCACTCTTGAACATGAAACTTCACTCCATCATCATGACTTTTTGGGTTGGGTAATATTCTTGACGGTTCATTCATACCTATGGTTCATCATACCTTCACTTCAGTTTTGGGTCAATGCTGCCAACTCATCTCAGTGTTGCCGGCATGTTCAAGAGAAGTCATCCAGTGAATAGTCATCCTTTTGCAATACTCATAAAAATTCATTATCACGACAGTCATCCCTGAACATTGGTATATAAAATGGGCATTAATGATGATAACACCATTTTTCTTACACAAGAAGAACAGGAGTTATATGAATTACAACAACTACAATTAGATTCTGGTGAGTCTTTTGATTACAGGCAAGGTTATGAGTTTGAAGTTAATGAAGTTCATAAGAAATATAACCTTAGGAGCAAGAATAATGTAGAGCCTTCTATTAAGAAATTTTCCCAAACTCAAACAAATAATACAGTAGAGGCTCCTACCACTAAAGTTCTACAAATCGTCCTTAGGGAAACCCTGCAAAACTCTAGTTCAACTCAGAAAATTTAAGTCCCAAAATTTCACCTAGTCCTAAAATTGTTGACAACACAGATGCTATTGTCCAAACATCAACAAATCCTCAAAAATATGCTATTGCCAAGACAACAAATTATGTTAAAACAACAATTTCAGATTCAAAAACATCTACTGTTGATCCAAAATCAACTGATCCTAAAATAGCTACTGCTAAAACAACTGCTGAAACATCAAAACCTACCAAAACTTCCACTGCATCTCAAACCATCCCTGAAAACAAAATTAAAAGCAGTAAAACAATGGAAATGCAAACTAAAAATGAAAAATCAACTGTGGAAAAATAAGATAAACCCACCCAAAATACAGTCACAAAAGAAAAAATAATTTAGCTAGGAAAATCACAAGCACCATTTAACATCCAAGCTGAAATTTCCAAATTAAAGATACCAATTCCTTTGACAGAGTTGGTAAAACATGACCTATACAAAGCACATATCACTAAGACTTTAAATATGAATGATGGAGAAGATTTTGTAATTTTTAGTGATGATCAACCAGAACTAATCTTTGGTCCTGGTGTTAATGGGAAACACCAAGATGGAGTTGTTCCTCCTTTTTACATTAGCTTAACTGCTCATGATCAGATCTTACATAATGTAATGCTAGATTAAGAAGCTTCACATAATCTGATGCCAAAAGCAATAATGGAAACCTTGAATCTAGACATCACTAGACCTTATAAATATCTCTTCTCATTTGACTCCAGTAAAGTGAAATGTTTAGGCTTGATAAAATATTTATGTGTTACTTTAGTTCAATACCTTGGAAAAATCACAGTCATGGATATTGTAGTAGCTGACATCCCTCCTAAGTATGGAATGTTTTTATCTCACACATGGGGAGCTAAACTGCAGGGATCTCTACAACTAGATATGTCTTATGCAATGATATCAATTTTTGGCCAACCCAAGAAACTTTACAAAGAGACATTAATGAAGTACATGGTTAGTAGTGTAGAAAGACCTTGAAACTATCCTATTTACTCTACACCTACTGATATGGATTCCTTCATTTTATGTAATTCTGAAACTGACATTGAGAACAACACTAAACTAAAACAAAAAAGAAAGCACCAGACAGTGACAAGATTTTTCATGAATCAATGTGGCACCTATATTTTGATGGATCAGTTAATAAATTAGGAGTAGGAGTAGGAGTTTGGATACATAACATGGAAAAAAATCATGCAAAAGGTCATGCTTTTAGATTAAATTTCAAATGTACAAACAAAATGGCTGAAAATGAAGCTCTTATTTTAGGACTACAGATTGTTAGAAATTTAGGAGCCAAAAGAGTGTCAATTATGGGAGATTCTAAGTTAATTGTGAAACAAATAACAGGAGAATATTCTGTATATAATCCAAGATTAAGCCAATATAGAGAAACTATTTTAAATCGGATTAAGGAACTACTTGAACGTGACTTTGCTACAATTCCTAGAAAACAGAACATACAGGCACACAACTTAGCAACTTTTGCTAGTACTTGCAATCTGGCCTTTCAACCAAATCATAAATATACAATAGAAGTTAAGCACAGGCCTACAATTCCATATAATCTAAAATATTGGCAAATATTTTCACAGGATGAACAGATTTATCATTTCATGAATGTTGAAGGAGAATTTCAGAATTGTAACATAGACACAGATTTTACTGTAGATCAAACCATAGATAGTGAGATTGTTATAAACAATGTAGATGTAAATAACTTAGATTTTACTAAACCCACTAAATTTACTCAAGTAGAAATAGATAATTTAGAGAAAGTATAGATTGAAGAGTTAGCAGATGATGATTCTTACATTTTAAACCTTAAGAACAACTTTTTACCTAAGGGATTAGCCTCTTTAGAAGATTTTTTGATTCTAATAATGTTGCAAGAAAACCTAAGATGGAACCTGTTAGCCACCCATAAAATTATGTCATATCAGATGGTGGCTAAATGATGTTGGATAGCCTTCAAGAAACAATTTCATTACTAAAATTGTTGATACTTGAAGACTTTTGATAATATCCTATCCTTGGGTAATATTCACTACTGTTTCCCTTCAACTCGACCCGCTGATTTCTAAAGCCAAAATATTGCTCTAAACCCCATTTTTCCCTTTCTCTTCCCCATACTAACTCCTACTTATATTTTTCCATTCCCCATGAAAATCCCATAATTTCATGTTTTCTTCCCTTCCCATTTCATAAAATCCACTTCATAAGGTCTAAGACCCCTTCTTAGCCTTATCTAATCATCTATTTTCTCTTCAAAACCATTAAAAAATCATGAGAAATGGATATTTTTATGTATTGGGCTTAAGCCCCTCGGGCTTAAGTTTTCGACCCTTTTTTCATCAATAAACCCGAAGGCCAGAACCAATTGCAGGACCCTCGAGCGCTTATCCATTTGAAAAAAATTATATTTTCCCGCCAGGACATATAAAACCTTTGATGTTTATAAAAATCCCGTCGTTTTATTATTTTTATTAAAAAACCCGCCCGTGTAAATTATGGAGCAATCTCCACCGTCGATCTGCTCCGTAGATCGGACGGTGCGAGACGCGCCTCCCTGTGGACCCTCCCCAACCCTGTGCTATTTTCCTAAACCGCATGGTATATTTCGCACCACCTTCGGGCCAAAGGTTGTTTTCTTCCATTGGCTAGCGATTCCATACAATGTGTGACGCGCGTCCCTTTTACAATTTGAAAACCGCCGTGCAGCCGTCTTCCATTGTGCGTTATAGTCCGGACCAGGATGCCCAGCGAAATAGATCTCCACCGTTCGATCTAGGCCCACTCATCCAATGGTTGTTGATCGCCGAAAGTGTCCGATGTTTAACCAAAGTGCCGGCGCGATAAACAGGCCCTCGTACATCAGCAAATCAATCCCCCCCGTCGATCTGATCTGCAGATCGACGCCCCATATTGCGCCGCCCGATTCTCGTTGCCTGAACGATTCCCCGTCGCCGACTTTCCATCGCCCGCTTCCCCGACCGTCGATCATGCGCGATCAACGGCTCTGATCTAATCCTCCTTCCCCCATGCTTTTTCGACCATTCTGAGATTAAATCCCAACCATTGGATGATGCCATCCAACGGCCCTACTTCCTCCGCACATCCTCCGATGCAGATTGACCAATAAAAGCAGGATTTTATAACGTTTGTTTGTATTTTGCAGGGTTTTGAAGGTTTTCACTATAAACGAAGAAAATTCGAAAGAAGAGGGTGACGAATCTCTTGCTTTCGATTTACCAAAGGAAATCGACCACCAGGTTTAAAAATTCATATTTATCAATGTTTCATGAACCTTTGATGCATTACAGACCCTGTACAGCCCTGCGCAACAGCCAGAAAACATGGATTAAGCGCAGAAAAAGAGGATCAGCGCTGAAAACCAGGAACTTATCAGAGCAGAGGATTAATGGACTGTTTACGAGGATTATGGCCCAAAATGATCATTATAAACCTAATCCCCGGGTTAAAACAAAGTTCAAAACAAATCTAAAGGGTTTCACCAACGGGAAACTCTCCACCGCCACAAATTGAGGCAAATTGATCCCTCTAGCTACCACGGCGCCACCTGTGCCTCAAAGTATTCAATTAGGAGCTGAATTTATTGATCAGGATCAGATATTTTGCCTCGACACAGCCGAAGAAGTTATTTCTGCCAGGAACTTCAATGCAAAGAATATCTGCAGAGTTACTTCGACGCCACCCAGTGCCTCAAAGGTCAACAAAACTCCTACCAAGATTGAAATCATTATGTAAATAATTTAATACAGAGGATATGTATGTAAGACTCCTCATTGAAGGCCAATGAGCCATTTAATTCTGTATTAATTGTAATTGAGATCTTTTATCAGATCTAACCTCCTCATCCTTCTATATATACTACAGCAGAAGATGAATGAGGGGTTGGTTGTTGTTTGATTACAAGCTATAACATTGGAACTCTCTGAAATAAATATACAAATCTGTTGAAGTTGAAAAACAAATTGAAGTCTTGGATGTCTTGATGATGTTGTTGCATGCTTGTTCCTGAGAAGGCTCTATCATTGGATCCATGAGCTTGGCTGTTGGTGAAGTATTCTGAACTGTTCAATGTTTTCTCCTTTTTTCATTATGTTCCATAATTTCTTACTACAGTAGGTTGAAAGTTTTAGGCTAAGAAATGACTCCTGGAAGCACCTTAGACCTGTTCATCCTTCACTGTTTTATGTTTTCTTCTGCTGAAGTATTTTAGAGGCTTTAAAATTTCTCTTTAGTCTTCATACTTGTTTATTTCCTTAATAGCTCAAATAATTGGTTTCAACATGATTTATGGTTCTCCCTGCTTGTCTGCTATCACTTGAAAGCTGTTATTGAAGTCTCCCTTTGAAGTACCATTGTTTTAAGTTAATCAAAGAGGTCGGTTTTGATCTTGCCCTTTGCCATTGCTTGAACATTTGTTTTGAAGGTCTTTATAGTTGTAAGCATAGATGTTATTTAGGTGTTCCCTCTTCTATGACTGCAATTATCAGTGAATCTTTTATGTTTTCTAAGTCCTTCAAAATAAAATCTTTGAGGAAATAGGGCGTTCCCCGAATCTTAGATTTCATTTTAAAAGTTGTCTTGAAGTCATTATTTGCTTAAAGAATGTTCGTGGAATTTATGGTTAGCCCTATCTATCAAATATCTCTTTATTGCTAAGTAATTTTTTCAAGTTCCCTTTGTTGAGAGTTAAACTTCTCTTTTCAAATCATTAATGTCCATCTCATTCCAAAAACAAAGGATCCTGTGGCCAAGTTAGATTTGCCCTTTGATATCCCATATCCCTTGAAGAGTTTGTCATGACCTTATTTTGACTCCATTGCCCAATGAACCAGATATTTCCTCTTTCTGTCTATCTTTCCTAGACCTTTCATGTTCTGTTGTATCAACTCAATCCAACCATACAAACATCTGCACTTAATAACTAGTCTAAAATCCATAATCAAAGCACACTAGATAAACCTTTGCAAACAAATATTTGAGAGATCCCTCTCTGAGAACAGGAGGACTAGATCCTGGAACTCTAAAGATTGGTTCTGATGTTGCCTTGTCTTTTGATTTTCCAAACTATCAAAACACGAGATACCAACATAATGGCAATCACGGTGGGACCTAGTGAGAATACGGTGGTTTGAAAACCCTTCCTCATACTTTTTAGGTCCAGTATAACATAAGTAACTTTCTTCAAGCACTACCTAACAAATGGTAATCATGATAGGACTTAATTGAATCAGTGACAAACTAAGTAACCCTTAGTATTTTTTTTAACCCTTATCAAACCTTGAAGGAACCAGTTACCAGGCCATAAGAGCAACTCTGTTTGTTTGAACACCTTAGCTAAGTGCAAAATCAGACTTAGAACACTCTCTTAACCTATAAAACCAAAATAGCTCAGAAAGAACCCAAAAAAAATTCCAAGTTTGGATTCATAATAAACATGGCAGTGGACCATAAAACCATTTACCTCCTCACGAGCTAAAAACTTCCACTTTGTAGTAAAACACTCATTCTTATATATCACTGACCTTTTGTTGTGTTTTACCTTATACTCTTAGACAGAGTCTGGAAAGGGCCAGGTAGCCTCCGGATCTTATCCTCTTTTTTGAGGTGAAATATCTGGTGAATTCCCTCCCAGTTAATCTCTGGTTAGAGTTTGTTGTGTTTCAGAATATCCTTGCAAAAGGATATTTCACAAACACTGTGGTGGACAGTGTACCTCTTAGAAAACATTCTAAACTTCCCACCTGGTGACTCCAAAATATTGAACAGACCTTAAGACTCCACTGGGAAGAACCCTTATCATTATAATATCATTCAAATTCAGTTAGAGGACCGTACGATTAAGATTTGTGTAAATAGATCTGTCAACCTCTCAAAGATTGTCATATCTGGTTGGAATTTTCTTATTATTTGGATCTAAAAACACAGCATAGTGGCTCCTAGAAAGATCCACACTAGAACTCATCATGATCCTGATCCACCTGAGATAGTTGATGACCCAGAAAGAATCCTTAGGAAGTCTCCTAAGATAGAATCTTCAACTATTTTTAGATCACCTCCAAGAGCTAATTCAGTCCCTGAAAATATTTTAGCTCTACAACAATCACAAGCTGACTTAGTTAATCCCTTTAGGACTAGGTCATTTGGTGATTTAGATCAACTAGATTCTGAGTCTTCACTTTCATTTCCTAAAACAAGTGAACATCCTGATAGTAGAGAAACAACACCTCCTGATTTACACTTCCTTCATAACCTAGGTGTCTCTCATCCAAGATCAACTCAGCAATCTACTATTGTTCCATTCACTTCTGTCCACCCTTCATCCACTGTTCAAACCACTCCACTTTAGCCCACACCTCCTCTTGTCAATCCACCCCTTGTAAACCCACCCACACCACATATCATGGCAGCATGGTATGCTCCCTTAGTCCTTCTTGTACCATTAGTCAATCTTCCATAGGACTATTAGTCCAAAATTCCATTATACGATGCTAACAATGCTGTAAATGCATCACAACATGTGGATAAGATGGATGACTACTTTGACAGAAATGAGATCGATGATGATTCTGTCAAACTTAGACTATTTGCTCAAAGTTTGGGGGGAGAGGTAAGAAAATGGTTTAAAGGTTTAGCCCCCCGTACTATTAATGATCTCCAAGGCTTCCATCAAACATTCTTGAACAAATGGGAAGTAAAGAAGAATCCTCTCCAAGTCCTTGCTGATTACAACAATCTCCGTAGGAACCCTGGGGAAAGTGTACAAGCCTATTGTACTAGATTTAACAGTGTATATAATGCACTTTCCCCAGAACTAAAACCTCCACAAGGCTCAACCTTAAACAAGTTTCCTGAAGGATTTGACTCTGACATGACTTATTCACTAAGAGAAAGAGATTTTGCAACTCTCGAAGATATGCAAAGGGGTGCTCTTTCTATGGAAGTCAACTTAATAGAAAAGAGAGCAAGAATGAAAACTGAGAAGAGAGTATCTTTTAGAGAGGAATCCCCTCCTTCTACTTCAAGCTCAAAAATGGAGAGAATGTTGGAAGAAATGATGAAAGAGATGAGCATAATTAAGAAAGCACAAGAAAATCAAAACCAGACTGCACTTCAAAACAATCAAAACAGAAATAGAAATCAGAATTATAGAAGAGATAACAATCAAGATAAGCAAAAATAAAGTGACCAACAAATTAGACCTCCCTTTCAACAGAACTATGTAGATCAATATGAGGAAGACAGGGAGTTGGAAAGGTTGGAAGAATCACATGTAAACTTGATTGGATCAGACAATGGGGATGATGTTTTCCTCACTGAGGAAGAACAAGGTTTCTTCTCTAATGATCAAAATACAAACACCTATGAAGATTCTGATGACTATAGATTGGGTTTTGAAAATGAAATTATGGAGGTACACAAACAATATGATCTTAGGAGCAAGGGAAGTATAGGGAATTCAAAAGAAAAGAATACTAGCACTGCTGTCAAGAAAAACGCAGAAAACCAGCCCAAAAGGACAGCAGAAAAAACCAACATTTCGGCCAAAAAACCAGATTTAAACAAAGAAAAGGGAATCCAGCCAAATATTGAGCAAAGTACCCCTAGCACTTCAGTCAGTGGTCCTAATAAAACTACTCCTATCACTAGTCCAAACAAGGTTCAGCAAATCAAAGCTGCTGAAAAGAATTCAATTGAAAAAACAGATGTAAATATTAACAAATCAATTATTCCTTTCAGCCTTGAGGGAGAGATTGCTAAGATAAAAATTACCATCCCCCTAGCTGAACTAGTAACCCAAGAAGTGTACAAAAACCAAGTTTTGAAAGCTTTAAACTTAGGAAGTAATAATGACACCTTAAACTTGACAGATGACAAACCTGAGCTGTTGTTTGGCCCAGAGGTTGAAGGAAAATATCAAGAAGGACCAGTCCCTCCCTTCTATGTTAGTTTGAACATACACGATAAAATTCTACACAATGCCATGTTAGATTCTGGAGCTTCACACAATCTAATGCCCAAGGTAGTAATGGAAAGCTTAGGCTTAGAAATTACTAAACCATACAAAGATTTGTATTCTTTTGACTCAAGTAGAGTCAAATGTTTGGGTTTAATTAAAGATTTATGTGTTAACTTAGCTCAGATCCCTTCCAAGAATCTAGTAATGGATATAGTTGTAGCCGACATTCCCCCTAAGTATGGCATGCTCTTATCAAGATCATGGGGAGCCAAACTTCAGGGAAGCCTTCAAATGGACATGTCTTATGCCACCATCCCTGTTTTTAACCAAAACAGAAGACTATACAGAGAATCCCACATGAAGTACATGGTGAGTAACATGGAAAAACCAAACAACACTCCAATCTATTCTATTCAATCAAGTTTAGACTCCTTTATCTTGTGTAACGAAGATGAAATTACTCAACAAGGTAAAGAAAACATGGACCCAATCAGTTCACCAGAACAATCCAATCTTACCTCGAATCAACTTCAAAACATTGACAATCAACAACAACAAGAAAATGAAAATAAGTCAAATATACTTTGGACAATAAATTTCGATGGATCCTGTAATAAAACCAGTGCAGGGGTAGGTGTCTGGATTCAAAACACAAATCAGAGTTTTTCATACAAGTTAGACTTCCCATGCACTAACAATATTGCTGAGTATGAAGCACTTCTCCTAGGCTTACAACTGCTTAAAGAATTAGAAGCCCAAAAGATATCTATTTTAGGGGATTCTGAACTTATCATCAAACAAATCAAAGGAGAATACTCAGCCAAGAATCCAAGGCTCAGGGAATATCGAAACGCAGCCCTTGACCTATTAAAAACTTTCGAAAAATATGAGCTCATTTTCATCCCTAGAGCACTGAATCATCTAGCAAATGAACTTGCCTTCATTGCCAGCAATTGCCAAGTACCTGAGATAAATGAACAACTCAGTATAAAGGTGAAACACAGACCTGTTGTGCCTGATAACAAAGATCACTGGCAGGTGTTTGAATCTGACAGACACATAGATGATTTCTTGAAATCAGAAAATGATTTCAGCATACCAACACCAGAAACTAGCCATAAAGAAAACTGTTTGTATATTGAACAAATCCCAGAGGCTGAAATAACATATCCTGCTAATATAAATCATTGTGAGAATCCTTTTGAAGCAGAGATAATGAACAATGAAGACCAAGAAGACTTGGAAGTCTTACAATGCAAAAATGATAAAATCCCAAGAGGTCTCACACCTTTAGAACACCTGTTTGATCTCAACGATGTAGCCAAAGAACCAACAATGGAGCCTGTGGAAAAAAATGTAGAAGAGCATAACATAGGCAGTCTAGCAGAACCTAAGATGATCAAGCTATCCAACACCCTCCCAGCTCACATAAAATTGCAATACATAGAGCTTTTCAAAGAATTTAAAGATGTGTTTGCTTGGGAATACAAAGACTTAAAATCATATGATACCAACATCATCCAGCATAAGATCCCCTTGAAGGAAAATCAAAAGCCTTTTAAGCAAAAACTAAGGAGAATAAATCCCCTTTTACTACCTTTAGTTAAGGCAGAAATTGAGAAAATGTATAATGCTGGGATCATAGTACCCATTAGATTTTCAGAATGGGTATCAAACTTAGTTTCTGTTAGAAAGAAAACAGGGGAGATTAGGCTCTGTATTGACTTCAGAAATTTAAACAAAGCCTCTTTAAAAGACAACTACCCCTTGCCCAAAATGGACCATATACTTCAAAGGGTAGTTGGGTCAAGAAGAATATCCCTATTAGATGGGTTCTCAGGTTACAATCAGGTGTTAGTGTTCCCAAGTGATCAAATCAAAACTGCTTTTACCACACCTTGGGGCACCTTTATGTATGTCAAAATGCCTTTCGGATTAATGAACGCATGGGCCACCTTCCAAAGGGCCATGGACATAGCCTTCTCTGAAGATATTGGCTATTTTATAATTATTTACCTTGATGACATAACCATTTTCTCGAAAACTGATGAAGAGCATTTGATTCACCTAAGAAAGGTTTTTGAGAAGTGTAGGAAATTTGGCTTATCACTGAATCCCAAGAAGACCCTCTTTGGTCTCCAAGAAGGGAAACTTCTTGGTCATATAATTTCATAAGAAGGAATCAAAATAGACCCTACAAGGATAGATGGCATATTGCAAATTAGCCATCCTAGAAGCCTCAAAGAATTGCAATCTTTCATTAGAAAGATTAATTTTTTAAGAAGGTATATTCCCAACCTTGCTGAGCTATTAAAAAACATTACAAACATGCTTAAGAAAAACGTGGGTGTAAAATGGACTTTACCAGCTAAACAATCATTCGAACTGGTCAAACAAGCTCTTACCCAAACACCAGTCCTAATTAGTCCTGATTTTACCAAAGACTTTTACATTTTTTCTTTTGCATCTGAACATACAATAGCTGCAGTTTTGCTTCAAAAGAATGATTTGGGGCAAGAACAACCAATATCCTTTTTTAGTAGGGCCTTAAGATATTCTCCTCTCAAATATAGTATCATGGAGAAGCAAGCCTTAGCATTAGTGAAAGCATTAAAGGACTTTAGGGTCTATATTTTACACTCTCACATAATTGCTTTTGTTCCACATACTGTTGTCAAAGACATTCTGAGTCAAGAACCTGATGGTAAAAGAGGAAAATGGATTGCAACCATTCTTGAATATGACTTAGAAATTAGGCCCACCAAACTAGTTAAAGGACAAGGATTAGCAAAACTTATGGCTGAGTCTAATTTCCAAGCACTAGACATGAATATGGTGGATGTGTTGGAAGAAATGGAAGAATCTGATGCTCCTTTTATTAAGGAAACATTTCTAAATTCTCTTTGGTATGCTGACATTGTTTATGTGCTTTTATATTTAAATGCCCCTCCTTCTTTGTCTAAAACTAAAGCTAGATTCTTGAAACAAAAGCTTTGAGTTTTTGTATCTTAGATGGAGTATTATATTGGAAAAACGCTGTTGGAATTTTTCTTAAATGTTTACTTGAAGATGATGCAGGAAAGATCATGCATGAATTGCATGATGGAGAATGTGGAGGTCACCTCTACTGGAAGGCCACAGCAAACAAAATTCTTAGATCAGGTTACTATTGGCCTACCCTTTTCCCAGACACTCAGAAGTTGGTCATGTCTTGCCATAAGTGTCAAATCTTTGATGGCAAGAGAAAACTCCTTCCCTTACCTTTACATCCTATCAGAGTTGAGGCACCTTTTCAACAATGGGGGTTGGACTTCATTGGGGAAATTCATCCATCCTCCTCAGCTCAACATAAGTGGATCCTCACAGCCACTGACTTCTTCACCAAATGGATAGAAGCTATACCTACTAGGAATGCTAATGACTCTGTCATTATCAAGTTTCTTGAAACCCATATCCTATCCAGATTTGGTTGTCCCAGAAAAATCATAACAGACAATGCTGCTGCTTTCAAATCTAAGAAGATGGTTGATTTCTGTCACAAATACCATATAACCTTGGGCCATTCCACTGCTTACTATCCCCAAGGAAATGGATTAGCTGAATCCTCCAACAAGAGTCTCATCAATATCATAAAAAAGTTGTTGGAAAAGAATCAAAAATCATGGCACAGTAAGCTGGTTCATGCCTTATGGGCTGATAGATTAACTACAAAGAAATCAATAAATATGTCCCCCTATCAGTTATTTTATGGCATGGATGCAATTTTTCCTACCTCATTGGGAGTTCCAGTCATGAAGCTCCTTCAAGAAGTGCAGGTTGAAGAAAATGATATGCAAAGGAGGATCAACCAAACAATCCATTTATAGCAGACCAGAGAAGAAGTTTATGAAAGAACACAGTTGGTCCAAGAAAATATGAAGAAGCTATTTGATAAGAGGACTAAGGCAAACAATTTCCAGGTTGGAAGTGTTGTTCTTAAATGGGATTCAAGAAGAGAAGAGAAGGGGAAACATGGCAAGTTTGAGAACTTGTGGAAAGGGCCCTATATTGTTCATACTGAGAGGGGTCATAATACATTTTTCTTGAAAGAATTGAATGGAGAAGACCTATATGGAGGTCCTGTCAATGGCAGGATGCTCAAGCATTACTTCTGTCAAGAATCTTAAGTTTCAAAGAATTTTTGTTTTACCATTGTAAATATCATAGTCTAGCCATTGCATTCAAAAGTTATGAAAAATAAAAAATACAAAAAACAAAGAAAAGAAAGAAAAGAGGGCAGATTGTGAAAACAAGAAAGGCAAAGCCCCATGCCAAAAAAGACAAATAAATCTGAAAGTGTGCAAGCTTAAATGCCACTCCTACAAAACACACTTCTAGTTAGTCAAACAGTTTAATCTTGACTAATTAGTTTTAAATTTTCTACTGATAGGATAGTGAATTTGATTTGCCAAACTGTTCAATCTTGGCTTATCAGTAGATAGATTAGGATAGAAATTGAAGGTTCAAACAAACTCAAAATCTGAACCAAAGTTTCCCAAAGGAGATGACTCAAATCTATGTTAAATTCTGAGTCAAAGAAATGTCAAGATCTAGTTATAATCAGCTTAAAACCTGAACTAGAAGAAAAGAAAAGACAACTCAAAAACAAAAGCAAAAACAGAGCTGTGAAGAAAAGAGAAGGCCATGACAAGAAACTTTCAGATCTTAAGCCCTCCATTTTGTTGTTATTTTCTGCAAATAATAATCTATGTGCAGCTTGTTTTTATGCCATAGATCACAGCAAGTCAAACAGCTTAACCTTGACTTGACTGTTTTTAAAATTATGTTATAGAATTTGGAGAATGAAAGTCTGTTGGACAGTTTAATCCCAATAGACAGTAGATTAGGTAGAGAATAATATGGATCCAACTGTTTAATCTGGATCCATGAAGAGATAAGAAGTAGAACTAGATTAGATTTTTGTTTTCAAAAAGAATAAAATGTTGTAAGAGAGTTTGCCAATCCAAGTGCACTCTGATGAAGAAAAAATGTTAGATCAGTAGGATTGGGTAGGTAGGAAGTTTGTTGATGAAAGTTCCATTGTTTTTCAATGACTGATAACTTGTTTCTAGAGCAAAAGAAGATCATTCAAGTAGAAGGAAACAACCCAATGGATGAAGCAACTGATCAGCCTCCCAGAGAATACAAGTCTGCAGTTCTTGATGCCTTCAAAAAAGGCACCATCCCCAAGTGGAGCCACTATTAGCCACCCATAAAATTATATCATATCAGATGGTGGCTAAATGATGTTGGATAGCCCTCAAGAAATAATTTCATTACTAAAATTGCTGATACTTGAAGACTTTTGATAATATCCTATCCTTGGGTAATATTCACTACTGTTTCCCTTCAGAACTCAGAATCCTGCTGATTTCTAAAGCCAAAATACTGCTGCAAACCCCGTTTTTCCCTTTATCTCTTTCCCATAATAACCTCATTTTCTATCTTTCCATTCCCCATGAAAATCCCATAATTTCATGTTTTCTTCCCTTCCCATTTCATAAAATCCACTTCATAAGGTCTAAGACCCCTTCTTAGCCTTATCAGAATCATCTATTTTCTTCAAAACCATTAAAAAATCATGAGAAATGCATATTTTTATGTATTGGGATTAAACCCCTCGGGCTTAAGTTTTCGACCCTTTTTTCATCAATAAACCCGAACACCAGAACCAATTGCAGGACCCTCGGGCGCTTATCCATTTAAAAAAAAATATATTTCCCCACCAGGACATTTAAAACCTTTGATGTTTATAAAAAGCCCGTCGTTTTATTATTTTTATTAAAAAACCTGCCCGTGTAAATTATGGAGCAATCTCCACCATCGATCTGCTCCGCAAATCGGACGGTGCGGGACTCGCCTCCCTGTGGACCCCCCCAAACCGTGCGTTTTTTACCTAAACCGCGTGGTATATTTCGCACCGCCTTCAGGTCAAAGGCTGTTTGCTTCCATTGGCCAGCGATTCCATACGCTGTGTGACGCGTGTCCCTAGTACGATTTGAAAACCATCGTGCAGCCATCATCCATCGCACATTATAGTCCGGACCAGGATGCCCAGCGAAATCGATCTCCACCGTTCGATCTGGGCCCACTCATCCAATGGTTGTTGATCGCCGAAAGTGTTCGATGTTTAACCAAAGTGCCCGCGCAATAAACAGGCCCTCATACAACAGCAAATCAATCCCCACCGTCGATCTGATCTGCAGATTGATGGCCCATATTGCGTCACCCGATTCCGTTGCCCAGTCAATGATTCCCTGCCGCTGACTTTCCATCGCCCGCTCCCGACCGTCGATCATGCGCGATCAACGGCTCTGATCTAATCCTCCTTCCCCCATGCTTTTTCGACCATTCTGAGATTAAATCCCAACCATTGGATGATGCCATCCAACGGCCCTACTTCCTCCGCACATCCTCCGATGCAGATTGACCAATAAAAGCAGGATTTTATAACGTTTGTTTGTATTTTGCAGGGTTTTGAAGGTTTTCACTATAAACGAAGAAAATTCGAAAGAAGAGGGTGACGAATCTCTTGCTTTCGATTTACCAAAGGAAATCGACCACCAGGTTTAAAAATTCATATTTATCAATGTTTCATGAACCTTTGATGCATTACAGACCCTGTACAGCCCTGCGCAACAGCCAGAAAACATGGATTAAGCGCAGAAAAAGAGGATCAGCGCTGAAAACCAGGAACTTATCAGAGCAGAGGATTAATGGACTGTTTACGAGGATTATGGCCCAAAATGATCATTATAAACCTAATCCCCGGGTTAAAACAAAGTTCAAAACAAATCTAAAGGGTTTCACCAACGGGAAACTCTCCACCGCCACAAATTGAGGCAAATTGATCCCTCTAGCTACCACGGCGCCACCTGTGCCTCAAAGTATTCAATTAGGAGCTGAATTTATTGATCAGGATCAGATATTTTGCCTCGACACAGCCGAAGAAGTTATTTCTGCCAGGAACTTCAATGCAAAGAATATCTGCAGAGTTACTTCGACGCCACCCAGTGCCTCAAAGGTCAACAAAACTCCTACCAAGATTGAAATCATTATGTAAATAATTTAATACAGAGGATATGTATGTAAGACTCCTCATTGAAGGCCAATGAGCCATTTAATTCTGTATTAATTGTAATTGAGATCTTTTATCAGATCTAACCTCCTCATCCTTCTATATATACTACAGCAGAAGATGAATGAGGGGTTGGTTGTTGTTTGATTACAAGCTATAACATTGGAACTCTCTGAAATAAATATACAAATCTGTTGAAGTTGAAAAACAAATTGAAGTCTTGGATGTCTTGATGATGTTGTTGCATGCTTGTTCCTGAGAAGGCTCTATCATTGGATCCATGAGCTTGGCTGTTGGTGAAGTATTCTGAACTGTTCAATGTTTTCTCCTTTTTTCATTATGTTCCATAATTTCTTACTACAGTAGGTTGAAAGTTTTAGGCTAAGAAATGACTCCTGGAAGCACCTTAGACCTGTTCATCCTTCACTGTTTTATGTTTTCTTCTGTTGAAGTATTTTAGAGGCTTTAAACTTTCTCTTTAGTCTTCATGCTTGTTTATTTCCTTAATAGCTCAAATAGTTGGTTTCAGCATGATTTATGGTTCTCCCTGCTTGTCTGCTATCACTTGAAAGCTGTTATTGAAGTCTCCCTTTGAAGTACCATTGTTTTAAGTTAATCAAAGAGGTCAGTTTCGATCTTGCCCTTTGCCATTGCTTGAGCAGTTGTTTTGAAGGTCTTTATAGTTGTAAGCATAGATGTTATTTAGGTGTTCCCTCTTCTATGACTGCAATTATCAGTGAATCTTTTATGTTTTCTAAGTCCTTTAAAATAAAATCTTTGAGGAAATAAGGTGTTCCCCGAATCTTAGATTTCATTTTAAAAGTTGTCTTGAAGTCATTATTTTCTTAAAGAATGTTTGTAGAATTTATGGTTAGCCCTGTCTATCATATATTTCTTTATTGTTAAGTTATGTTTTCAAGTTCCCTTTGTTGAGAGTTAAACTTCTCTTTCTGAATCATTAATGTTCACTTCATTCCAAAACAAAAGGATCCTGTGGCCAAGTTAGATTTTCCCTTTGATATCCCATATCCCTTGAAAAGTTTGTCATGACCTTATTTTGACTCCATTGCCCAATGAACCAGATATTTCCTCTTTCTGTCTATCTTTCCTAGACCTTTCATGTTCTGTTGTATCAACTCAATCCAACCAAACAAACATCTGCACTTAATAACTAGTCTAAAATCCATAATCAAAGCACACTAGATAAACCTTTGCAAACAAATATTTGAGAGATCCCTCACTGAGAACAGGAGGACTAGATCCTGTAACTCTAAATATTGGTTCTGATGTTGCCTTGTATTTTGATTTGCCAAACTATCAAAACACAGGATACCAACAGAACCATTAAGATCTGACATTGAAGAGTACAATATAGGAACAGAATTAAAGCCTAAGATGATAAAACTTTCAAAAGCCTTACCTAAAGAAGAAAAAGTGAAATACATAGCTATGTTTAAGGAATTTTAGGATGTATTTGCATGGAGTTATGAGGACTTAAAATCCTATGACACTAGCATAATACAACACAAAATACCTATAAAATAATATCAAAAACCTTTCAAACAGAAAATTAGAAGAATCAATCCAGTTTTAATGCCTTTAATTGAGAAAGAGGTTAAGAGAATGTATGAAGCCCTGATAATTACACCAATAAGATATTCTGATTGGGTTTCAAACCTAGTTCCCACTAGGAAGAAGAGAGGGGAAATGAGATTGTGCATTGATTTTCAGAATTTAAATAAAGTGTCCTTAAAAAAAACTACCCTCTCCCCAAGATGGATCACATTTTACAGAGGGTGGTTGGTTCTTCCAGGATTTCATTACTTGATGGATTCTCTGGATATAACCATATTTTAGCTCAACCATAAGACCAACCTAAAACTTCTTTTACTACTCCTTGGGGTACTTTCATGCATGTGAAAATTCCTTTTGGATTAATGAATGCAGGAGCCACTTTTCAAAGAGATATTGATATGGATTTTGCTAAGGAAATTCATGATTTTCTTGTGATCTATCTAGATGATATTACTGTATTTTCAAAGACTGACAATGAACATCTAGATAACCTCAGGCAAGCCTTTATCAAATGCAGAAAATTTTGCATTTCTTTAAATCCTAAAAAGACTCTATTTGGACTGGAAGAAGGTAAATTGTTAGGACATATCATATCTAAAGAGGGAATTATGATAGACCCAACTAGAATAGAGGCCATTCTAAACATTATTCATCCTAGGAATATTAAAGAGTTGCAAGCTTTCTTAGGTAAAATCAATTTTCTCAGAAGATTCATTTCAAAATTAGCTGAAATAATTAGAGAACTCAATAACATGTTGAAAAAAGTGTAGGTTTTAACCCTAAACAAAAATTATCTACACACGAATCTTATAACAGAAAATAAACAATAGCGAGAGCATAAAACATAAAACAAATAAACACAGAGATTTTCCCCTGGATCACAAATCGGGACGACCAGCTTGATTTTTCATTATATTCCTTTTAGTGTTACAACACATATATATACATCTTGGAGAAACGCGCCATAAACCTCAATCCATTAACCACGTGGGAGAACATAGCAGTAGTTCCCTTGACGGATCTACAAAATACCGGGGCGAAAAACCACTCGTAACCCAAAATCGGTGGCAAACTCATACTGTACTTGGTGAGTCCGCCTATGAAGTGGGGTGCATGCCGATTTTTTTTGTAGGGGCGGCGCGCCCGGACCACCGGCGAGGGGGCGCCACCCCTATGACCTGCGCACCGTGATGTACGGCCAATGGGGCTAGTCATGGAAAGAATATAAAACATACCCAACATTCTCCCACTTGTTGTTTTCTTTCCACAGGGGGCCACATGAGAGCTTAGTCATTGGGCCAATTCTTCAACACCCATTGTTTCTCTACACCAAGAGAACTTCTGAGTGCTCACAGACTTCGTCAATGCATCTGCAACATTCTTTAAAGTGTCCACCTTTACCAGCAACACCCTTTTAGCCTCAACCATATCTCTAACAAAGTGATATTGAACATCAATGTGCTTTGTCTTTGAATGATAAGCAGGGTTCTTAGCCAAGAAAATTGCACTTTGGCTATCACGGTCTATCCTTATAGCTTGTTGTACCAACCCCATACTTGAACACAATCTCTGCAACCAAACTGCTTCCTTGCTTGCATGAGTGGCTGCTATGTATTCTGCCTCTGTAGTTGAAAGCGCCACTACGGACTGTCTTTTACTCATCCAACTGACTGCACCTCCAAATAGGCTAAACACATACCCACTTGTAGATCTTCTTTGGTCCAGATCTCCAGCCCAGTCTGCATCAACAAAACCACGAATGTCCAACATTCTTTCCAATCCTGGTCTTCCCTGGTAGCACAAGCCATAATCACTAGTGCCAAGTAAATATCTGAAAACCCGCTTCACTGTTGTCCAATGCTCCTTCCCTGGGTTTGACATAAACCTGCTCAATACTCCCACTGCATGTGCAATGTCTGGTCTAGTACAGACCATTGCATACATCAGGCTACCCACTTCACTTGCATATGGAACACGGGACATATCCTCCTCTTCTTCTTGTGTCTTGGGACACTGTTCAGCAGACAGCTTTGCACCTACAGGAATAGGAACACTCACCGGTTTACTATCCTGCATATTGAACCTCTGCAATATGGTCTCGACATACTTCCTCTGGTTTAACCAGAGCTTCCTCTTTGCCCGATCTCTCTTAATTTCCATGCCCAAAATATAGTTTGCAGCACCCAGATCCTTCATGTCAAATTTGGAGAACAGTTGGGTCTTCAAATCTTGGATAATTTCTTTGTCATTTCCGATCAACAACATATCATCCACATACAAGACCAAATAAATAACACGGTCACCAATTAATTTAAAATAAACACAGTGATCCTCCTTGCTTCTGGTGAAGCCAAGTCCCCGTATATAGGTATCAAATTTCTGATACCACATCCTTGGTGACTGTTTTAACCCATACGGAGACTTCTTCAACCTTCATAGCAGTTCTTTCTTACCCTTCACCATAAAGCCTTCAGGTTGCTTCATGTAGATCTCATCTTCTAGATCCTCGTGAAGAAATGTTGTCTTCACATCCATCTGTTCTATCTCAAAATCAAATGCAGCAGCAACAGATAAAAGTAATCTAATAGAAGTAACTTTGGCAACAGGAGAAAAAATATCACCAAAATCAATTCCTGGCACCTGGGAATAACCTTTTGCTACCAACCAAGATTTTTATTTCTCCACCTTACCTTCTACATCATCTTCTTCTTAAACACCCAATTTCTCCCGATGGTCTTCCTTCCAATCGGCAACTCCACCAGATCCCATGCCTCATTTTTATGCAAGGATGTCATTTCATCAACCATGGCCTCCTTCCAGATTTTTCCATCCTCTGAATCTACTGCCTCCCTGACGGTTCTGGGATCATCATCAGTTATAGTTAAAGAAAAATTTGAATATAAAGTAGATGGACTATACCTTTATGGTTGTCTTCTTTCCCGAACTGATCTTCTCACAGCTGGAGTTTGTGGCTCTTGCTCTTCTGAGTCTTCTTCTGTTGTAGAGTCTGATTCATCCTCCTTTAGCTCAAACTCTATCTTCTCGGGTTCCTTTGGTAGGACTTCATGTTTAACAACATCTTTCACTTCTCTAAACACCACATCTCGGCTGTACACAACCTTCCTTGTTTCTGGGTTCCAAAGCTTGTAACCCTTTAAACCATCCTTATACCCAATAAAGATGCACCTTTCAGATTTATTATCCAACTTGGTCCTTTTCTCCTTTGGAACATGTACATATGCATCACATTCAAATACCCTTAGATGTGAAAGAAAGGGTTTCTTACCAGTCCATACCTCATGTGGAGTCTTATCCTCCAACGCTGATGAAGGTGATCTGTTAACTAAGTAACATGCAGTCTCCACTGCCTCTGCCCAGAATTCTTGTCCTAACCCGGTACCACTGAGCATGCTTCTTGCCTTTTCCATCAGTGTTCTATTCATTCTTTCTGCAACTCCATTTTGCTGAGGTGTGTATGGAGTAGTCTTATGTCGTGCTATACCACACTTCTTACAGAACTCTTCAAATTCCTTCTTGCAGAACTCCCCACCATTATCTGTCCTCGGCGCCTTTATCTTCTTCTCTGTCTGGTTTTCCACCAGAGCCTTAAATTCTTTAAATTTGTCAAAGACTTCAGATTTCTTCCTCAAGAAATATATCCATGTATTCCTTGAGAAGTCATTTATGAATGAAACATAGTACACAGACTTTCCCAGTGATGGAACTGACACAGGCCCAAACACATCACTGTGCACAAGTTCTAATATCTTGTTTTCCCTCTTAGCACCAGAAGGAAAACTCACCCGATTCTGCTTCTCATATACACAATGTTCACAAAAATCGAAATCCAGAGAACAATTAGACATACCTTTTACCATACCATCTCTATGCAGTATCCGAAGGCCCTTCTCTCCAATATGTCCAAGCCTTCGATGCCATAGCATGGTCTTTTCTCCAGAGACAGCTAGAATTTCCATCCCACTTTTAGGAACCACAAAACTGTTACACCCATCAATAACAGTGCTACCTTGTAGCTTGTACAGAGTTCCAGTCCTAACTCCCCGCATTAATACTAGTGCTCCCCAAACCATCTTGCAGGCATCTTTCTCGAACACTGTTTTTACACCTGCATCATCCATCTTGATTACAGAAATCAGATTTCTGGCCAATGCAGGAATATGCAGAACACCAGGAAGTGTTCTAATCCTCCCACCTTGCAGCTTCAGCTTGACCTTTCCACGTCCGACAATTCTGGCCTTCCTATCATCCCCTAGGAAGACATCACCACCATCATATTTCTCATACTCGCAGAACCACTCCCTATGAGGAGTGAAGTGAAAAGATGCACTTGAGTCAATCAACCATGACTCATGATCTACATGTGTATTTGAAGAAGAAGCCAAATACACATCCCCACCTTCATCCGAGGTGGTTTTTGCCTCTGCAGAAGGAGCTTCATCAGATCCCTTTCCTTTCTCAGGAGCTTTAGATCTGCATTCCTTTTTGTAGTGTCCTTCCTTTCCGTATTTCCAGCACACCTTTACAAACTTTCCAGGAGATTTAGATCTTCCTCTAGATTTAGATCTCCCACTTGAAACCTTATTCTTGTTTCTATTTTGGGACCTTCCTCGTACAGATAAGGCATCTCCATTTTGACCCTCCATATTTCTCCGTCTCATTTCCTCTGACAACAAGGCTGAGACAATGTCATAAAAATTCAAGGTAGTTGTATTGCTACCTATTGCAATAACAAAGCTGTCCCACGAGTCTGGTAGAGAACACAACAAACTTATGCAATTATCTTCATCTGAGATTTTAGTATCAACAGATGACAGCTGACTTACCACAGTATTGAAGGCATTCAGATGCTCTGTCACTAAGTCTCCATCCTTCATCCTCAGATTATACAGCTTTTTCCACAGGAACAAATTATTCACCAGAGACTTAGATTGGTACAAAGTCCCAATTTTTTCCCACAAATTATTCGCCGTAGCTTCCCTGCATATATTCAAAAATACTCGGGACCGAGACACAACCGTATTGTGCTCTTTAGCCTTCGATCCAGCTTTCTTCCAAACTCTCTCTGACATTGCCTTTGGTTTAGTACCTCGGATCTACCGCGATTCCATCGAGCATATTTACCCACTGGGTTGCATCCTCCATCTTGAGCCCACAACCTGCAATTCAATCATTAAATTTCTCGAATCTTTATCTTTCAATGTCAAACATCTTCATTAAAGAAGAATCGATCCCGCAGATCTCCCACTGAACAGGGTCTGCCTCAGGCCCGAACTAAAAAACCCTCAGCAACAAAGGCGTCCCATTGAAGCCAAAATAGCTCCGATACCAAATGTAGTTTTTAACCCTTAACAAAAATTATCTACACATGAATCTTATAACAGAAAATAAACAATAGCGAGAGCATAAAACATAAAACAGATAAACACAGAGATTTTCCCCTGGATCCCAAATCGGGACAACTAGCTTGATTTTTCATTATATTCCTTTTAGTGTTACAACACATATATATACATGTCGAAGCATACATAAACCTCAATCCATTAACCCTGGATTAGAACATAACCGTAGTTCCCTTGACCGGATCTAACAAATACCAGGGGTTGAAAACCATCGTACCCCAAAACCATGTGCGAACTCATGCACAAAACATGGGTGGGTCCGCCTATGAGTGGGATCGCATACCAAATTTTTTTTTTTGTCGGGGCGCTGCCCCGAACCCCAATAGGGGGGGCTTCTGCACCCCCTATGACCCCCCTGCTGTGCCCGGCACAACGTTCAGTGCATGGGGCTAGTCGTGGAAAGAATATAACACATACCCAACAAAAAGACTCAGTACTTAAATGGATTGTGGAGGCAAAAAAATCATTTGAATCAATCAAACAAGCCTTGAAAAAACACTAGTCCTAATAAATCATGATTTCCAAAAAGATTTCATTATTTTTTCCTTTGCTTTATAACATACTATTGATGTAGTCTTATTGCAGAAAAATGAGCAACCCATTGGTTTTTTCAGCAAATCACTTAGAGATGCCAATTTAAAGTATAACATAATGGAAAAGCAGGCATTAGCTTTAGTGAAAGCTATCAGAGACTTTAGAGTGTACATCCTGTATTCACATATAATTGCTTGTGTTCCAAATTCAGTTGTAAAGGACATTCTAACTCAGAATGGGCCCGATCGTAAAAGAGGAAAATGGATTGCCACCATTTTGGAATATGACATAGAAATTAAGCCCACCAAACTCATAAAAGGTCAAGGTTTAGCCAAGCTCATGGCTGAATAAAATTGTCATGCTTTAGATATTAATTTTATTTCCCAAATAGATGACCAGGAAGAGATGGTGACTCCATATATCAGTGAAGCCTTTTCAAACTCACCATGTAATGCAGATATTATATTTGTATTACTAAATTTACAAGCTCCTCTTCGATTATCAAGAACTAAAGCTAGATTTTTAAAATTAAAAGCAATGAAGTTTTGTATCATAGACAATGCACTGTTTTGGAAAGATCATGGTGGCATTTTATTGAATTGTTTGCTTAAAGAAGAAGCTGATAAATTTTTTGAAGAGTTTCATGCAGGTGACTATGGAGGACATCTTTACTGGAGGACTACTGCAGATAAAATCTTCAGAGCTAGTTTTTGCTGGCCTACATTGTTTGCAGATGTGAAAAAGTATGTGGCCTCTTGTCACAAGTGCCAAATTTTTGAAGGAAAGAAAAAGCTGCTGCCTTTACCCCTTAAACCCATCTCCATAGAAATGCCTTTTAGCAATGGGGTCTTGACTTCATTGGTGAAATTCACCCTCCATCCTCAGCCCAAAACAAGTGTATTTTGATAGCCATAGACTATTTCACTAAGTGGATAGAATCCATACCTTCCAGGCAAGCCACTGATACTGTCATAATCTCATTTTTAGAAAACAACATACTCTCAATATTTGGATGCCCCCAAAATATC
The DNA here is from genome assembly GCA_034641835.2 of Pinus albicaulis. NCBI lineage: Eukaryota > Viridiplantae > Streptophyta > Pinopsida > Pinales > Pinaceae > Pinus > Pinus albicaulis. Next base: position 24,604,885 of record CM076583.1, on the reverse strand, counting down.
ACCACTGATAATGAAACTACATTCAAGTCCAAAAAGATGATTGACTTCTGTAATAAATACCACATTAATCTTGGCCATTCTATTGCTTATTACCCTCAACGTAATGGCCTTGTTGAATCCTCCAATAAAAGCCTTGTGAATATCATCAAGAAACTACTAGAAGACAATAAGAAAACTTGGAACAAAATGTTAGTAAATGCCTTATGGGAAGATAGAATTACCACAAATAAATCTATTGGTACATCCCCTTACTAGCTTGTTTATGGGATGGATGTTGTTTTTCCATCTTCTTTAGGAGTACCAGTAATGAAGATAATCCAAGAACTGCAAGTTGAAACCAATGATATCCAAAGAAGAATAAACCAAACTATACACTTGCAGCAAACCAGGGAAGAGGTCTATCTCAAGTCTCAAGTTTTTCAAGAAAATATTAAAAATATATTTGACAAGAAGACTAAGGAAGATGATTTTTATATAGGTGACAAAGTTCTTAAGTGGGATTCCAGGAGAGAAGAGAAAGGTAAACATGGGAAATTTGATTTCTTATGGAAAGGACCTTATGTAATTTATGGTTACAAAAGTAACAATGCATTCTTTTTGAAGGAGTTGGATGGATCAGATCTGCCAGGTGGACCTATCAATGGTAGAATGTTGAAGTATTACTATTCCCCAGAATAACAGTATGTAATATCCCAAATGGGGAGTGCAGTAATACATGAACAAAAAGCTGAAGTAGCAGTGATATATCAACACATAAAATGTAAGAAGATCCAAATATCCATCATATTAAGATCATAGCAGAAAATTTATACAAATCCTTGAGGAAATAATCACTCAAGCTGGGAAAAACAAGCCTCAAGAGGACATGTATAAAAAAAATGAAGTACACTGCTACACAGAAAATTCTCAAGGCTATGATAGCGCAGTTTTATACGAGACAACTGCTACTGGAATATGTAAATACATGGATATGGAAATATACATCTCATACAATGTTGGGAGTGAAGATATAAGCTCCCAAACACAATTTCAAGACAATCTTGGAAGGATTTTCTGAAATATGCAAAATGGAAAAAATGTCGGAGTTATAGTCCTAGGACTGAATAGTAGCTGCAACTCAAGAATTGGATGGAGATGGTTGAAGATGATGCACAAGCTGAACAAACCTCCTCCAATGGATATTCCAAGTGAAAGGCTTATCCAAACACTAAAGATCTCACCCTCCAAACAATCACTACAACCCTCATTGAAAATAACGCAGTCAAGGAGAGGGACTGCGTTGTAGGAGATAGAAACTATGTTGGCCAAGTTCCACGATATGAAATATTCTCCAAGGGCTTCCTTACTGATCTCCCAAATGAAATAAAGCTTCCTCCTCTGAAAAATAAGCTCTGGAAGTGCTGTTGTGAAACATCCACTGCAACACCCCGCAACACAACGTTATACTACTACATAAATAATGTTGTACCTGAAGGAGGTAGCTTGGCCTTAAGCCTGGATGTGGAGAAATGAAGTGCAAGCTCCTTCAAGAGGCCTCTCAAGAAAGGAGAAGGAATTTCTAAACAGGAATGCCTTGTGCTAAGCAACACAACAATCTCAACTAAACAATTGAAGAAAGCACAATAGTCATGTAGACCACAAAATCAATAATCCATATCATGTCTTGCTATGGCTTCCTTGCCCTCCTTTTATACAAATGGAAGCCCTCTCACCTTGGGTCCCACTCATTAGTGTTTCCTCCACCAAGGAATCTTCCTCCCACTATCTCTGTGCTGTCTCTAAAGATGATCTCCACCTCCTATCCCAGCGTTGTTGATTTGGTCAAACTTGACCTTGTCCACATGGAAATGCCCATTTTCACACATGAGGGTGTGAAATCCAACTCCTATGATGATCCTTTTTCAAACTATGAGGGATTTTATTCATATTTCTAAAATGTATGGGCCTCCTCACCCATTTATTCATCTCCTATGTGCAAACAACAAAAATCAATATTCCAATTAGCTGCATGCTAATTTTGGAATATTACAGTCCTCCCCTCCCAAATGTTGCTTCTCCTCAAGTAACTACAATGATATAATTGAGAAGTCTCCTCTTCTCCCCCTGTAGAATCCTCATATGATAAAATCCCTTAAGGATCAAGATACTGTCTCATCAATACATCTCCAAGTTGCCCCTCCCAAGTATTCAAGCTAGCTCTTGGTGAGCATCCCAAATAACTATCATCATGTAAAAGTAAAACATCCATGGAGGCAACACTGGGTTGTTTAAAGGCCTTCTTGAGGTGTGAGATCTGATATAGATTGGGATCTATTATCCCCATATGAATCTCCCATCACCAAGCTATCATCCATACAAGATGAGCTACCTCCCAACATGGAAACTCCTGAAAATTATCCTCCACCTTTGGTTCCTGAAAGGTAGGTGGGCTGAATAACTAAACATGGTAGAAAAAATAGCCTACCCCACACTATCCTCATCTCCACGCATGATAAGTGTAGATTATTTTTTGATCTTGGGCTGCAATAATGTTGCCCTCAAGTGGCAAGAAGAAGACTAGATCTCCAAGGATCTCCTCTCCAACGTTATGAATCATGCTGGCCCAAACTATCCCATATATGATGAGTTGGAAATCACCATCATATGGTGTCCAATCAATCCCATGGCCCACCTCATAAAGAAGCAATTATTTTACTGTGGTGTCCATATCACCTCCCATGCTCCCCTTGGAACATGTAATGCAAAAAGTGTGGGAAATCTCTTCCCCCAAGGACACATCCAACCAATGTGTCTCTCCCCCAATCATGCTCCCAATAAAAACAAGAACAACGGTGACATAGGGAACCATAATGAGAATCATACTTGCTGCCATATGTCGCAAGGGAGAAGGATGATGGTCCCTCAAATGCAACCAACGCATTTTGACTCTAAACTGCAACAGGAAATGACAAAGTGTGTGGCTTCTCAATCACTTTCTTGCTGCCCCAATCTCCTCACAAGTTTGGAGAAAGTGTATGGTGTATGGTGCAAAGTGAGCATGCTCTGCAAAAGATATAATCTCCCCAAGTCCTTCCAGGGAGTGGCCATCACCAATACTGCTTATGGCCTCAAGTAGACCATGAAGTCTAGAAGAAAGAATTCTCCTCCTTGGAGAAACATCCTGCACATATATGGTTAAGGAATGCACGTATTCATTATACAAATCATTATGCAACCAAACAGTGTCCTTACCATATGTTTTACCCATGTAAATGGAGTAGCTCATATATGAATCCCCTTTCATCCTCAAAGAGAAAAGAGGTGGTTGTGTTAAATCTTCCAAATAGTTATGTCTCTCCTCCAACTCCACATAATCCATGCATCTCCTCAAATGCTGATATATTTCCTCCTCAAAGCCTTCCCAAATGTACCCCTCCATGATGGTGTGGTATGCTCTCATAGAATAAGTGTGGCTGAAGAGAAAATCCTCATGAGCTGCTTGTAGCAACTTCTCCTTGAGCTTAGAAGCTCTAGATAAGAAGATCCTACGATGATATTAGATGTCCCCATCTCTGACCTCATGCAATTGGTCATCGAATATCATACAAGTAAAAATATCCTTGGAATAATCCACCAACAGTTGGGATTTCAAATATGGATCTATTCTCCATAGAGACAACGCTGATGATCTATCACAAAGAACATATGTCATATGGTTTTCCTCCTCTATGACATCTCCCATGCCAAATATGCAAGTTGGAAGGCTACTATCCTTCCCCTGCTACTCCTGCCACAACGCAAAATCTGAAATGAGAGTGGGTAATGATGATGTGGAGAGAATGCCTCTCCTCTCCTTAAGTCTACCCAAGACTCTCAGCACTATACCAATCTCTCCCAAGTTCCCCACTCCTCTGAAGTCAATGAGTGGTGCCTCCAAATGTAAATCATCCCTCATCATCTGCTGATCTGGTGGTCTCCTTAGTGAAATGTCTCCATGCAATGAGACATCAACATCAAGAGTAGACTGCATATATGAATGGAAAAAATTGTCCCTGCCTTCACTGCACAATCCAACCTCCCTCTTATGTGCTTCAAACCTCTGAAATATATAGGGATGTGGGATCCTCATCATATGATGCTGGTCATCCTCCCTACCTCCTCCTTCCATCAGCATGGTTTCACAATCTGTCAACAATGGCACATGCTGATCATGGGTTGTGCCTTGATCTCTACATATGAGATCCTCAGGAATTCCTTGCAATGATACAAGAACCCCTCTAGTTGGAGCATGTGCTCCCTCTACCTCTGCATGAGGTGCTAGATATGCTCTAGACATGACAATGTTTTTGCCCTCAACTTTTTCTTCCTCTCCAATATGAATGGAAAACCTCCCAAGAATTGGATCCATTTTTGAAAAAGGGATCTCCATACCCTCTTTCTCAAGAATAAGAGATAGATTTCTTGCCTCTAACAAGGTATGATGCAAGATTTCAGCCTCCTCAATGGTTTTCTGAAGTGGAATTAAGCTCATAGGTTCCTCCAACACATGCAAGGTATTTGTGTTTTTTAGGTTTGTTTAGCTCCACCACATGTGTTTCAGAATGTTTCTTATCAAATATTTCCACTAATCTCTTAGTGAACCTTTCATAAGAAGAATTATTTGCATTTTTCAAAGAAAAAGGCTCAAATATCCACCATGCATAGGCCTTACCTCCAAAATGCAGCGCTGCAACTTTGATGGCTTCATCTTCAGAAATTTGATGCTGCTGCAAATAGATGTCTAGCTCCTCCACCCAAACTCTAGCTGAACATGTAGGTGAACCATCAAAAGTAGATAGGAGAAATATACTCATATTATGGTACTTTCTTCTCTTCATGTTGATCTTGCAAAACTCTGGAAAAGTGATATGATCTTTAAACTTCTGAGTTTGAGACTCATACTCTTGCATAAAATCACTAAGAGTTTCTCTCTTAGGCATTTCTTCTTCTTCTATCTCCCTCATGGAAAATCTAGGCATATGACTGCGTTGTGCATCATAGTGTGTGGCTGCATGCTCACACTCATCATATGAAAATATAGATTTTGTTTCATATTCAAACTCTCTTGGAGATTCTCTATTCATCTCCCTCTTCAACTTCTTGGGATCTCCTTGAATGCTCTGCAAAGTTTGAGAAAGAAACCTTGAAAGTATCTCCTCCTTTCTTCCTCCAAAGAATGGAGTCTTATTTTTGTATTTTCTGTTCATATTTTCTTCTTCTTGTCTTCTTGATATCATATTGGCTAAGATTCCACAGGCTGAGCCAAGATTATGCTCTAATACCACCGTAATAGCCCAAATGGGGAGTGCAACAATACATGAACACAAAAATGGAGTAGCAGTGATATATCAACACATAAATGTAAGAAGATACAAATATCCATCATATTAAGATCATAGCAGAAAATGTATACAAATCCTTGAGGAAATAATCACTCAAGCTAGGAAAAACAAGCCTCAAGAGAACATGTATTAAAAAAAATGAAGTACACTGCTACACAGAAAATGCTTAAGGCTATGACAGCATAATTTTATTAGAGACAACTACTACTGGAATATTTCAATACATGGATATAGAAATATACATCTCATACCATGTTGGGAGTGAATATCTAAGCTCCCAAAAACAATTTCAAGACAATCCTGGAAGGATTTCTTGAAATATGCAAAATGGAAAAAATGTCGGAGTTACAGTCCTAGGACTGAATAGAAGCTACAACTCAAGAACTGGATGGTGATGGCTGAATATGATGCACAAGTTGAACAAACCTCCTCCAATAGATCTTCCAAGTGAAAGGCTGATCCTAACATTGAAGATCTCACCCTCCAAACAATCACTGCAAACCTCACTACAAATACTCACTGAAAATAACGCAGTCAAGGAGAGGGACTGCGCTGTTGGAGATATAAACTATGTTGGCCAAGTGCCAAGATATGAAATCTGCTCCAAGGGCTTCCTTACTGATCTCCCAAAGGAAAGAAAGCTTCCTCCTCTGAAAAATAAGCTCTGGAAGTGGTGTTGTGAAACCTCCACTGCAACACCCTGCAACACAATGTTATACTGCTGCAGAAATAACGCTGTAGCTAAAGGAGGTAGCTTGGACTCAAGCCTAGATGTGGAGAAATGAAGTGAAAGCTCCTTCAAGAGGCCTCTCAAGAAAGGAGAAGGAATTCCTAAACAGGAATGCCTTGTGCTAAGCAACATAGCTATCTCAACTAAACAGTTGAATGAAGCACAATAGTCATGCAGACCACAAAATAAATAATCCATATCATGTCTTGCTATGGCTACCTTGCCCTCCTTTTATACAAATGGAAGCCATCTCACCTTGGGTCCCACTCATTAGGGTTTCCTCCACCAAGGAATCTTCCTCCCACTATCTCTGCACTGTCTCTAAAGATGATCTCCACCTCCTATCCCAGCATTTTTGACTTGGTCAAACTTGACCATGTCCACATGAAAATGCCCCTTTTCACACATGAGGTGTGAAATCCAGCTCCTATGATCATCCCTTTTCACACTACGAGGGATTTTATTCATATTTCTAAAATGTATGGGCCTCCTCACCCATTTATTCATATCCTATGTGCAAACAACCAAAATAAATATTCCAATTAGTTGCATGTTAATTTTGGAATATTACACAGTAGTTCATTGTGTTTACTTTACTCATTGTACATGACATTGAAGATTTTAGATTGGATTGGATGTTTTTCTAGCAAAGTTGAAGCCCGAAGAGAAGTCCCTAAGCTTTGAAGGATAAAATATCATAAGTATGAATAATGCAGAGCTCAGAAAACAATTTCAAGGCCAGCAAAGTAAAAATTCAAATGCTACTAGTCTCAAAGTTCTTGACATTTCACCAGGAAATGCCATCCCCATGTGGAGCCTCTGTTAGGGTCCTATAATAATATGATTCATAATTTTTAATTGAATTTGATTAGTCTTGTAAATATGTACATACTTTTCTTTCTGCAAATTGTTTTCCCATATTAGAAAAATAAAAAATGTAAAGAGAGTAAAAGTCCTAAAAGAAAAATCAAAGGAATTGAAAGAAAAAATATCAAAAAGAATATGAAAATGGACCCCAAACAAAAAAGATAAAAATAAAACATGAAAGTGATGCAAATTCAAATGCCACTAATATTTAATTTTACTGCAAAATAAACATTGTGTGCAACTTGTTAAAATGCCACAATCCATGAAGGTTAAACATCTTAATCTTAACTTCTCATGCTTCAAATTTCATGTTGTTATATAGAGAAAAAAGATCTAGCCAAACAGTTTAATCTTGGCAGATCAGTAGTTAGGTAGAGAATAGTAAGGAGCTCAACAGCTTAATCTAAGCCCTTGGAAGAAATAAGGATAGAATTAGTTAGCTTGATGTTTTAAAAGAAAAATGAACAAGGGTTTGCAAGTTCAAATGCACCCATGAAAATGAAGTAAAAATGTTAGGGTAGCAGATGGGTAGGTACAAGTAGTTTTTACAATTGTGGATAAGCAGAAAATTGATCATTTCAGTTACTAACTTCCTTCAAAAACGCATCCCCTTGTAAAAATACTCCATCCCCTCCATTTTTCTTCTTTCCCCTTCATTTTTTCGCTTTTCCCATTATCATCCATTTTCCTTTGCAAAAATCTCCTTTTCCTAAGTTTAAAACACGTTATACTTAAGAAAATTAAAAGCCCTTTAACTAATTTCCCTTTACCCAAAAATACCCGAAAACCCAAAAAATACTTTATTCTAAGTATAAATGTTAAAATATTATGTTGGGACCCATTATGAAGAAAATTATTTCCAACATCAGGTTTTACACTATACTTAGTGTATTTTAACATTCCACAGTTACATTATATTTTTAACACTAACATAAGGTATTAACTCTTGTATATACCTTTTAGCTCGTATTAAACTAATTCATTTATATATTATTTCCCACCCATATTTTAATTTTAACCTATGTTCTATTTCCCCACATGTTATATAACCCTTCATCCCATAGGTTAGCCTTATATACTGGTCCCACTATATATAATCCCCTACAATTGTAAACTTACATCTGCCCGCATCCCATTTGTTAAATAATACATTAACCTCTGCCTATAATAATGCAATCCTGACTATGTATTAAACCTTAGTTTAAATACATATTTAACCTCCCGCTGCATTGAAACCCCAATCCCCACACCATCTTACCCTGCATCTCTATCGCACAATTTGGTCCATCTGATCTCCATCTCCCATATCCGACAGCAGTTGTCCCTTATCGCACATTTCATTACGCGATGGTTAACCTACCCCAAAGCTTGCGATAAGCCCGGTTTGTGGGCTTTCTCTCCCCTCTACGTGTCTTAATTGTATTGGATCGAACCGATCAAACAGATTTCGCTTACCACCTTTGAACCCTGCGAAAAATGCTTGGCGATTTTTTCCTCCCCCACGTCCAAACGACTCATCCATTTGAATCGACCCCGTAATCAATGCATTCACTGTTGAATGAAAATGTTTATAAACCACCCATTTGCACTCCTTTTACTCTTCTGTTATCGTTTTCACACAGAGAAAGCATTACAGACTGAGACAAATGTTGCCGACTTCGTTTTAAAGCCTAATTGAAACAAAATTCACCAATTTGATTGCTACAAACAGTGCAGAAGTTATCCAAGTGCTATAAAGACCAACAAAAGCTTCTAAAATCTTTCTGCAACCCCATAAACTCTCCTGCACAGCAAAAATTCAATTTTCCCGGGTATTCTTCAGAAGAAAAGACTTATTCATCGATCTAAAAGAGAATTACAGTTAATTGAATAATTTAGGAGCCCCTGAAACTAAATAAAACCCCATTTTCTTCCTAAATCATTTATTTTGTAAACCCTGAGCAATCCTTTCACGAATTATGAAACCTTGGACTATTAAAAATCAAAGATTAAGTAAATTGAAGAAGTTTAAGCCATCTACAGACCTGAGAAAGCCTTATGTGACCATCAAACCCTTTCCTACAATACTTAGGCATCCTTTTGCATAAAATTGATGTCTTGAGATTGTTTTTATCATAGAAAATGCACTACAGTCCCTAGATACCTTTTGCAGAAACTTTAAAATCCTGCAGTTGCTCTTTTGTTACAGAGATTACAACTTGGTTAATTGAATGAGTTTAAAACCTTTTTGCAGACAATATATAACCCTTGTTTTATCCTAGTCCTTCTACAAACTGTTAAAAATTCTAGAGGTGTTTTTACAGGCTTAAATCAGTGTTTTTAAGGTCAAAAGAATATAAAATTAATTAATCAAACAAATCGATGGCTTCCAAAAACATTCTAGCAGTCAATCCTCTACAACCCCCTGTTGTAGATGTAGAGCATATTCCACTATCAGATGTAGACTTCAATATTAGTGATACACTGACAAAATTCAACCTTCTTGAGCTCCACTACTGGAGCCAAGAAAAATTCCTAGATCAGGCTGATGAAGTGTTTATATGGGAGTCAAACTTGCCAAAATATATTTTTGCTCATACTTATCAATGCCCAGAAGTAATCATACTCTGAAAATCATGCTACTTCCATGATCAGAAAGCCATAGTAAACCCTGAAAAAAAAGTTTTGTTCACTATTACAGCAGATTCAATCAATAAAATGCTTCAGTTACAACCTGGGCCATATGAAGTCCCTTTTTCTATTAAATCCCTCACTCAGTTATACTTATATCTGGACTTCCCCAAGAGGTTCCAGATTTTTCAGACCTTCATGCCTTCTTATGTATAAATTCCCAAGCTAAATCCTCCATACTCTTCTGCTAAATTCTCTGAAAGGAAAAGACATATTATTTCCATGTTGTCTTTCATTCTTGGCTATTTTATAGATGAACATGTTGATGTAGCAGTGTTTGGTTTCTTATCTACTTTTAAACTTGGTCAGCCTCCTACTACCATTTTTAACTTTTCCCAATACCTTGTTGACAATATCCATGAGAAATTGGTTAAAATGCCTTCTGAAGGTGTTTTTAAGTACTCTTCATTCCTATTTCACATGTTCCTATATTTTGAGTCTAAGAAATTCAATATAAGCTTTCAGAAGCTTGATGTGGAAGGAAATCCACAATCACTCATCTTTTGGACTTCCTTGATAAGGAAAGATTTAAATGAGTTCACCTATGCAGATTTTATAGATTCCTTCATTCATCCCATAGTCAATTTTCTAAAAAACAATATACATCCCATAATTAGTAATTAAATCAAGAAGGTTTTTCAATTATATAAGCATAATAGAACAGGTGATTGGTACTTGTACCAAAACCATACAGAAATAAGAGTTTATGGATCAAGTATTATCCCTTATAAACTACCCTCTTTTCGCCAATTCAAAGGTAATATGGAAATGGTATATTGTGTCTCTCCAAAAAGTATTAAAATCAGTAGGAAAAACGTTTAGGATTAGCTCCCCAGAGCACCGCCCATCTTTAATGGTCCAACACACACTTGTAGGGAATCCCATGGGCGCCGGTCTTTTCCCCCTAAGAACCACACATGCGAGTATCCCCGCATGCGGCTCCCTTACACCTATCCCATCACCGAAGCAAACGAAACAACAACGAAAGGAGCGAAACCAGTGTCTAAAAACCATAATGCCCAGAGAGAGGCTTGTATAGTTTGGGAAGGGATTTTTATTGATCAGAATAAGAGTCTACTTCATCCAATATGCCTAATTATGAGGTTATTTTCCCTGGAATACATATGGTAGATTCTATTCAATTTCTTAATAGCAAAGAAGAAAACACAGTTCAAGTTAAAGAACTAGGTTGGCCCTTTTATCTGTAACAATAGAGAGGCAGGTCCTGAAGCAGAAAAAAAATTACAGGAGTTCAAGTTCAGTTCCAGTTTCTTATGGTATATTGATCCCCTTGGTGTTATTAGTAAAATGACAGTTAAATGCAAATTAACTCCATATGTACATGAAAAGAAGCCAGATATTGAAAATTTCTCAAGCCAATCTAAATGGTTAGAGAATACATTGGTAGAGGCAGGAAAGCAAAGTGATACTAGTCAAAATTTGCAAATTCCAGCCCAAGAAGACAGAAATGTAAAGAGAAATAGAGAGGAAGGATCTTATACAACAGAGACTAAATTCAAATTAAGATACAGTAAAAATCCAAAAATAAATCCTGCCAATAAGAAAAGGAAACAGTAGAGGTGATTGATACAGAAATTGCAGAAAAAAGATAATGCACCTCCTACAAGAATTGAAGAGGAACAACAACCCACAACTTCAAAGACACAGCTAATTCAAAAACAACATAGTATAGAAGTTTCTTCATCCAAGAAAACAACAGAAAATCACATGGATATAAAGGAAAGATACAAAGAAATCAAAGCCATAAATTAAGAAATTAAGATAGAAATATATTCTGAATATCTGAAACAAACTCCTAGCATTCAAAATAGGCTACTTTCAGCCTTTGACCACAAAAATAAAAAGATGCAGGTGTCATTTTTTTAGCCTACAGATCAGACTCCTAAGACATCCCCATATTACAAAAAGATAGAGTTTGAAGTTCCAATCCAGGATATTCATCCTTTGGATCAAATTGAATATCATAAGAAGGCAGGGGAAATGATTTATTCTACAATAACTACTAAATCCATGAGTGCACAGAAACTACAAACCACTCTGATAAATGTCAGATAACAACTCAATTTGGAGAAAGAATCTTCACAGGCAAAGGAAACTAGAATCAAATCCTTGGAAGAGCTAGTAATTGAAGTAGGACATGATCCTCAAAATGTAAAAGTTGTAAAAGAATTGATCAAAAATAAAAATGTAGGGATTGTTGCATTAAGGAAACAACTAAAGTTGCCCCCTACAGAGCATCCTCAAGCCAAGGAGGTCATACAGGAAACCAATCAGAAAGATGAGATAATGAGTCTCATTTTACAGTTAACAGCTCAGATAAAGAAAATGGAAATTGAAATGGACAAGTTGGTCCAGGAGAAAGAAGCCAACAAAGAAGAGGAAGTTCCTGCCACTGTTATCCCTGTAGTTGCAACATATGTATCTTCTACTTTGGCAGAATCACTGGCTCTGTTAGTGTCCCGTGATTTGGCATATTGGTAAACCAAATGACAGGGTAACATCAGACCAGTATTTGGAGTCCTAGGACCTATCCTTCCTAGACTCAGAGAGGGATCTCTCTATTATGTGAAGGATGTGAGCTTGTTCA